>CM054134.1:1434981-1449981 GCA_028751875.1 Rapana venosa | reverse complement strand
ACCGGCACACGATGGCCTACTCTTACGAAAAGCCGAACAGGATTTCACGTGTGCGCAAGATGTTCTGCGTGCGTTCGCACACGGGGGCCTCGGTTTATAGTCTCATCCGAAGGACTTTTGGGGAGAGTGGAGTCTGCACTGATGTGAACTCCAGGGGAAAATATCCCCTTGAATGGGAATCGACCCTGGGTCGTCAGATTGCGCGCGATATGTTCTAACCACTAGGTTATCCCGTCCCCAACTTATGCACACTACGAAGTGTTGGTGGTTTGATCCCCATTTGTGCCCGAAATTCCCCCCCCCCCCCCCCCTATCCACTAGACCGTGAGTGGCGGTCTGGGTGCTAGTCTTTCGGATGAGACGATAAACAGACGTTAGCAGAAGTGGAAGTTAGTTTTTTTTAGGGCTTAGAGGGCGCAATGTCTTCATCACTGGGCTGTATGCTCCCTTTACCGTCATCAATATTTTATAAGAAGAACAATAACAACAACGACAACAAACGGCGACGATGATGGTAGCAGCAACAACCAGTATCGAAAGAAGAAGACAAGACTCCCCGGTCGGAATGCGGGTATCTTCATGGTAGGGAAATCAACGGTCATATACGCGATATTTCTCCATTGGTGAACCTCGGAGCTTTAGCTGAGGAACGCAATAAAGGAAAAAGAAAAAAGAAGAAGAAAGAAAGCAATAACTGAGAACAAAAAACCAAAAATAACATTGGCGGTAACAATAACAACAACACACACACCACCACCACCACCACCACCACCACCACCACCACCACCACCACCACCAACAATAATAATAATAATAATAATAATGTCAAGTATGTTCCATAGCACTCAAGTGACGTCACTGTCACTGCATTGCACTTGCGCACCCCTATTAATTTATGCGCCGCAAACTCACACTAACAGACACGCATCACAAATATGTTATCTCCCCTGCTGGGATAAAAGAAAACATGACGACTTCACAGAGATAAGTAATAGGGGAAGAAACAAAACAAAAGGAATGAAAGAAAAGGAAAAGATATCACAGAAAAACAATAACAACAAACAACAGACAAGAAAAGACAAGAAAACCACATCAAACACACGTAATCTACGTTGTTAAATGACGACAAAAACAAGCACAGTTTCGATGAGTATCGGTTTATAATAGTCTTGAATTTGATGTCGATGTAATTCATATATCAGGTGTGGTGATGATGATTGTGCAATGTCTTGCATTCTTGAAGGACGCTTACGAATGTGTGTGTGTTTTGTGTGTGTGTGTGTGTGTGTGTGTGTGTGTTGTGTGTGTGTATGTGTGTGTACGTGTGTGTGTGTGTGTGTGTGTGTGTGTGTGTGTGTGTGCAAGTACGCGCACGCACGCACGCGGCACGTGTCTGCTCAGACACGCTGGTTTTCGATGTCGACTGATAAAGGGAAAGCGAAAGGTGCCAGTGCCAACACAATTTGAACATCATCCAAACAACATAAAGATAAGGCATTTCACAGTATTAAACCCTATGGAACGCTGGCAAAGTTACGAGCAATCGTACAAATAAAATTCGGAGTATTCAAAACAGTTTCGTGTTTGTTGAATTCCACCATTTAGTTTCATCCCCGAAAACAAAAGAATATACACCTAAAAGCGAAAATACAGAGATAAGAATATCAATACAATCACAGTAATCGCGCTTCTGACATTTTGAGAAACAAAAATTCGCCGTTCTTTATCTAGCCCTGCTGTAGGTTTCGCAAATGCATGGCAGGTATGCTACGAATGTGTGTGTGTGGTAGTTGAAATCTGTTATTCTTATATTAGGACACAGTGGCGGGCGCAGGCATTATCTTTGCTTTCGTAGCGGTTGGTTGGGAGTTTCGGGTTCGCGTCCTGTTAGCGAGTTCGTATTATTTTCTGTGTTTGTCTCGCGGAAGAGAGAGAAAGAGAGAGAGAGAGAGAGAGAGAGAGAGAGAGAGAGAGAGAGAGAGAGAGAGAGAGAGAGAGAGAGAGAGAGAGAGAGAGAGGGAGAGAAAGAGGGAGAGAGAGAGAAAGAGAGAAATAGAGAGAGAGAAAGAGAAGAGAGAGAGAGAGAGAGAGAGAGAGAGAGAGAGAGAGAGAGAGAGAGAGAGAGAGAGGAGAGAGAGAGAGAGAGAGAGAGAGAGAGAGAAACTCGAAATGGTTTATTCAGTATAGGCAATGGCCCCTTACTGAAGGGGGTACAAGATACCAGTTTCAAAGCCAAACAGTGGCCAGGTGTTCCAAAACTTAATCTGTAAACATGCAATTTTCAATATGATCAACATAAGCAGCATAATCAACATAATGATCAATATAAAGCACAAGATATCTTTGACAGTAAATGGTTTAAATAACCTGAAAAGGAAAATTTTTGTTGTTTGATTATGTTCATTTCAGTTGAGTCATCTATCTATAAACTTTATACAAATCAGCAGATAATAAGATATAATCATTACACTTTTACCTGTGTCTGATACACACAAAACAATCATGATCAAATCCAGCAAATTTACCAAATTAGAAAACATACATTCAGACTTATACACATATTTACCATATATTTGCCATATTTCTATATTACGTACTCATGGGAGCAACTGTAATCAAAACATGGTGACGTGCCTGTAATACTAAAACAATGAGAATCTGTATCTATGATATCTGGGACAAAAGTTACAGTCAGTTTAATGGAATCTCTTCAATACATGCTCATCTAAAAGCTCTAAAATTTTATCTGCAACTCTATTTCAGAGAGAGAGAGAGAGAAGGCTGCAGTCAAACTGACTGAATAGTGGATGGTTTCTAAGCAGAGTGGATGCATGTGTTAGTCTTGGAAGTAGGCGCGCTTGTCTGAGAATCGAAGCAAAGGACAAGTTGGAGAAGAATGATGAAAGTTGTGTGTGTGTGTGTGTGTGTGTGTGTGTGTGTGTGTGTGTGTGTGTGTGTGTGTGTGTGTGTGTGTGTGTGTGTGTGTGTGTGTGTGTGTGTGCCCATGACTGACTGATACCTCAGTAAACGAGACAGCCCTCCAGTTTTGTTGTATTCTTACTTATATAAATTTGTATACCGCTTTAATAAGTCACGGCAGATTTCTCCACCTGAAATTCGGGGTGCCACAAGAGCAGCGCCACAAGAGCAGCGCCACCCGTTGTTATTTTGTTTTCTTTTCCTGTCTGCATGTGTGTGCTAAGTTTCCCTATCAGAGTGGCATTTTTGTCTTCTACAGAATTTTGCCAGGGACTTTGTTGCCGTGAGTTCTTTTTACGTGCGCTAAATGCGTGTTGCACACGGGACCTCGGTTTATTGTCTCATCCGAAAGACTAGCACCCAGACCACCACTCACGTGGATAGGGCTTGGGGGGGGGGGGGGGGGGAGTTTCGGAACTGTTGACTAGCTCACCACAAGCAAGGCACCCTGCTTCCTCTTTGACCCTGTTGTCAGTGCAGGCGACAGAGAAACAGTGTTGGACTACAGACTATCGGGGTACTTACCTCTTCATCAGTGCTTGCTCATGTGTGAGCGCGTGCTCATTCTTACGTACATGCTCATTTCGTGAGTGCACGTGTGCACATGGGAGACGGGGATAGCCTAGTTGTTAGAACATTACGCTCGCAATCTGACAACCCGGATTCGATTCTCGTTCAAGGGGGATATTTTCCCCCTGGAGTTCACATCAAGTGCAGACTCCACTCTCCCAAAAAGTCCTTCGGATGAGACTATAAACCGAGGCCCCGTGTGCGAACGCACGCAGAACATCTTGTGCACACGTTAAATCCTGTTCGGCTTTTCGTAAGAGTAGGCCATCGTGTGCTGGTGGGAAGAGAAGGCAGAATTTACAAAACCGCATACGCACGGGGACTGGATGTAAAAAAGAACATAAGCGCTTATTCCATTATCCTCGATATAAAAGAATAAAATAAAATAAGATAAATAAAAGGAAAATGGCTTCGCGAGCGCTCGTGTGACCCTGAGCTATGACTTCCAAGACCAAAGACACTGTGCAAGCCAAAGACACTGTGCAAGCCAAAGACACTGTGCAAGCCAAAGACACTGTGCAAGCCAAAGACACTGTGCAAGCCAAAGACACTGTGCAAGCCAAAGACACTGTGCAAGCCAATGTGCAAGCCAAAGACACTGTGCAAGCCAAAGACACTGTGCAAGCCAATGTGCAAGCCAAAGACACTGTGCAAGCCAAAGACACTGTGCAAGCCAAACACATATGCAAGCCAAAGACAATGTGCAAGCCAAAGACACTGTGCAAGCCAAACACATATGCAAGCCAAAGACACTGTGCAAGCCAAAGACACTGTGCAAGCCAAACACATATGCAAGCCAAAGACACTGTGCAAGCCAAAGACACTGTGCAAGCCAAACACATATGCAAGCCAAAGACACTGTGCAAGCCAAAGACACTGTGCAAGCCAAAGACACTGTGCAAGCCAAACACATATGCAAGCCAAAGACAATGTGCAAGCCAAAGACACTGTGCAAGCCAAAGACACTGTGCAAGCCAAAGACACTGTGCAAACCAAAGACACTGTGCAAGCCAAACACATATGCAAGCCAAAGACACTGTGCAAGCCAAAGACACTGTGCAAACCAAAGACACTGTGCAAGCCAAACACATATGCAAGCCAAAGACACTGTGCAAGCCAAAGACACTGTGCAAGCCAAAGACACTGTGCAAGCCAAACACTATGCAAGCCAAAGACACTGTGCAAGCCAAACACTACAAGCAAGCCCAAAGACACTGTGCAAGCCAAAGACACTCGTGCAAACCAAAGACAATGTGCAAGCCAAAGACACTGTAACAAGACCCCAAAGACAATTGCAAGCCAAGACACTGTGCAAGCCAAAGACAATGTGCAAGCCAAAGACAGTGTGCAAGCCAAAGACACTGTACAAGCCAAAGACACTGTGCAAGCCAAAGACACTGTGCAAGCCAAAGACACTGTGCAAGCCAAAGACACTGTGCAAGCCAAAGACACTGTGCAAGCCAAAGACACTGTGCAAGCCAAAGACACTGTGCAAGCCAAACACATATGCAAGCCAAAGACACTGTGCAAGCCAAAGACACTGTGCAAGCCAAAGACACTGTGCAAACCAAAGACACTGTGCAAGCCAAACACATATGCAAGCCAAAGACACTGTGCAAGCCAAACACACTATGCAAGCCAAAGACACTGTGCAAGCCAAAGACACTGTGCAAACCAAAGACAATGTGCAAGCCAAAGACACTGTACAAGCCAAAGACAATCTGCAAGCCAATGACACTGTGCAAGCCAAAGACAATGTGCAAGCCAAAGACAGTGTGCAAGCCAAAGACACTGTACAAGCCAAAGACAATGTGCAAGCCAAAGACACTGTGCAAGCCAAAGACAGTGTGCAAGCCAAAGACACTGTGCAAGCCAAAGACACTGTGCAAGCCAAAGACACTGTGCAAGCCAATGACACTGTGCAAGCCAAAGACAATGTGCAAGCCAAAGACAATGTGCAAGCCAAAGACTGTGCAAGCCAAAGACAATGTACAAGCCAAAGACAATGTGCAAGCCAAAGACTGTGCAAGCCAAAGACAATGTGCAAGCCAAAGACAATGTGCAAGCCCAAGACAATGTGCAAGCCCAAGACAATGTGCAAGCCCAAGACAATGTGCAAGCCAAAGACAATGTGCAAGCCAAAGACAATGTACAAGACCAAGACAATGTGCAAGCCAAAGACAATGTGGAAGCCAAAGACAATGTGCAAGCCAAAGACAATGTGCAAGCCAAAGACAATGTGCAAGCGAAAGACAATGTGCAAGCCAAAGACACTGTACAAGCCAAAGACAATGTGCAAGCCAAAGACAATTCTCATTTCACGTATTGGCACTAGGTTGTTTCTGAACCAATGAATTTTGTTCAAACAAAACAAAACAAGACAATGCGGTAAAGGGGAACACGCGACTTGTTGGTATGCTGCATGTCTAATTGGAATGGTTGTGCTCATGACATTTCGCTCCGTCAGCTTAAGTATATATAATTGTTAAGGGGGAGTATAGTTGTGACTCGGTCATCTGTTGCAATGTGAAGTCATCCGCCACAGTCGTGTGTATGTGATTCAGATGGAAAGACTGTCATACGTTTACTTGTTTTCCTTGTCAAGGTATGCTTGTATTTTTTGTGATGACACTTTTCTTGAATACATTCTGTTTAAAACCAATGGGGGAAGTGTATGTATGTATGTTTATTTTATTTATTTTAAAATTTTTATTATTTTATATCTAGGTTAATGGAATAAGCGCTTATGTGCTTTTTTGCATCCAGTCCCAGTGTGTATGCGGTTTTGTAAATTCTGTCATCTGTTCCCACCGGCACACAATGGCCTACTCTTATGAAAAGCGGAACAGGATTTAACGTGTGCGCAAGATGTTCTGTATGTATGTATGTATGTATGTATGTATGTATGTATGTATGTATGCATGTATGTATGTATGTATGTATGTATGCGCTATATAAATTCCATACATTATTATTGTTATTATTATTATTATTATTATTATTATTATTATTATTATTATTATTATTATTATTATTATGTAAGTGTGTGTGTGTGTGTCCGTGCGTGCTGCACGTGTCCATAATTATATACACCATGCACGCACGCACGCACGCACGCACACAAACACACTTACACACACATTTACACATATACAGTTACACGCACACACACACACACACACACACACACACACACACACACACACACACACACACACACCACACACACACACACACACACACACACACACACACACACGCGCGCGCGCGCACACACACAACCCCAAAGTAATACAAGCCAAGTTGAGTTTGATCTGACTGAGTCTCTGGTTGCAAAATTACATGTTCTTCAAATACCTAGCTAAACTGGCTACACTGGCATGAACAGAGAAAGGGAGATGGAGGGAGGGGGGTTGGGATGACGGGGTGGAGGTGGGTTGAAAAAGGAGAAGGGAGGAGAGGCTGGGGACGATGAGGAGGAGGACAGGTGGGGAGGGTGGGGTGGGGGGTAAATATGTAATCCAAAAAAAATGACGAGTTGCATACTGTGTGATGGCTTCAAGATAAACTCCAAGACATCACTCGAGCAACCACGCTGAGAGAGAGAGAGAGAGAGAGAGAGAGAGAGCGAGAGAGAGAGAGAGAGAGAGAGAGAGAGAGAGAGAGAGGGAGAGAGAGAGAGAGAGAGAGAGAGAGTTTTATTCAAAAGGCCTTGGCTGCATTTGAAGGGGTAAAAACGCGAAACACACTATCATACACGTAATACTCACACACAAACAAAAATCAAATTTTCAAAACATATTTGCAAACAAGATAATGTATCAAGAGTTTGAGAGAAAGGGAGAGAGAGGGGGGGGGGGGGAGAGGGAGAGAGAGAGAGAGAGAGAGAGAGAGAGAGAGAGAGAGAGAGAGAGAGAGAGAGAGAGAGAGGGAGAGGGAGAGAGAGGGAGAGATAGGGGGTTGTGTTAACATTCTCTTGTGCTCTTATCATCGTTTCATTTTCACCTGATTTGTTTCATCTTGTTTGATACTTGATTTGCGTGTTGTTGTTGTTGCTGTTGTTGTTGTTGTTTTGGATGTCGTCGTTGTACGTAGTAGCTGTTGTTTGTCGTCTTCATCGTACTCATTGGATTATTTTTCAGTGGTGCTTCTTGTCGTCCGGATTTATCTGCGTTTTTTGTTGTTGTCTTTATTTGTCTGTCTGTTTTTTGTGTCTGTTCATTTTGGAAGCGCTCGCTCTCGCTCTCTCTCTCTCTCTCTCTCTCTCTCTCTCTCTCTCTCTCTCTCTCTCTCTCTCCTTCTCTCTCTCTCTCTCTCTCTCTCTCTACAGCAAACATTTCTAACTCATCCCTCTTCTGGAAAGAACTCAGAAGTATGGGTTGTAATAATAAAGATAGACTAAAAAATGACATAAAGACCGCAGACTGGATGAATTATTTTAAAGATTTGCTTCAAAGCAATGAACCTCTACTTAATCAGCATGCACGTACAGATGTCAATTTGTCTGAAGAAAGTGAACATGAATTAAACAAAGAAATGTCTGAAGAAGAAATAAGTAAAGCTATACTCAAATTAAAGGGTGGGAAATCAAGTGGAATTGATGGGATTTCTGCTAAAATGTTGAAATATGGTGGCAATGAGGTGAAATGTTTCCTTAACAAACTTTTAAATACCATATTCAGCAGAGGTATATACCCACATGTCTGGTCGAAAGCTGTCATAATCCCAATTTTTAAGAAAGGAAATCCAAATAATGTAGGTAATTACAGGGGTGCTTCTTTGCTAAGTATTTTATCGAAATGTTATACGTCAATACTAAATTCAAGACTGTATGCCTAGTTAGAGAAACTCTTATTTGTGAAAATCAAGCAGGATTTAAGAAAAAATACTCTACTGTTGACCAGATATAGCTAAAAACTATATTCTAAGAAAGGTAAAAAGTTATATGTCGCTTTTGTAGACTTCAAGAAAGCCTTTGATTCAGTCAGACATGATAAACTTCTTGACTGTATCAAAACCCACGGGGTAAGTGGTACATTTTTTTCTTCATTATCAGCTATGTATAAGTCGTTGCTTTCTTGTGTTAGAGTTAATGATAAATTATCAGAGTTTTTTGAGTGTCCAATAGGTGTTAGACAAGGCTGCGTCTTAAGCCCTACATTATTTACAATGTTCATCAATCAGCTAGCTAATCACATGAATGAAAACGGCAGGCATGGAATCCAGATGCTACCTGATATTTTTGAGCTGTTCATTTTGTTATTTGCAGATGATGTGGCTCTTCTTTCAGTGACGCCACTTGGATTGCAACAACAATTAGATATTCTGCAAACTTTCTGTGATAATATGCAGCTAAATGTAAGTATTGATAAAACTAAAGTAATGGTTTTTAGAAAAGGTGGGTTTCTTGCAAAACACGAGCAATGGTTCTACAAGGGTGATAAGTTATAAGTAGTTAATCAATATTGCTATTTAGGTTTCACATTTACGACAAAGATTAGTACAAAGTTGGGCACTGAGAACCTAGTTATAAAAGGGGAAAAAGCAGTAATTCAGTTAAACAAAGCTTCCAATAGATATAAAGAGATGAATGCAAGCACATTTTTCAAGGTGTTTGATGTTAAAGTTCAGCCAACTTTGTTATATGCTTCAGAAATATGGGGTTTAAGTAGAATGGAACATATTGAAAAAGTTCACCTGATTGCATGTAAGAGATTTCTAGGAGTACCAGTAAGAACACCGAATAAAATGGTATATGGGGAATTGGGTAGATACCCGCTTTACATCAATTCTTACACTAATGCTCTTAGATACTGGTTTAAGCTATTACAAATGAGTCCAAACAGGTTACCATATTATGCCTACCAAATATTGGTAGAACTTGATAAAAGTGGAAGAGAATGCTGGGCATCGAAGATAAGGGAAATTCTGTGCTACACTGGATTCAATATTGTATGGCTGCAACAAGGAGTTGGTGATGTAAAAGCCTTTTTACGCATATTTAAGCAGAAATTAGTTGACATGTTTACCCAAGAGTGGCATGGAACCATAACAGATAAGGAGAGATATGAAAACTACAGATCGTTCAAAAATATCTTTGAAAAAGAAAAATACATTAACTTTATGGACACTTACTGTTTCCGGGTTGCTGTTACACAAGTTAGGTTAAATGTTTTACCCCTTAACAACAATGTTTTCAGATATACTAAAAATGATCAAGAAAAAATGTGTCCGTTTTGTAAAACAAAAAATGAAAATGAAGTACATTTTTTGCTAGAATGCCCAATGTACTTTGATTTAAGGGAAAAGTTCTTAACTGAGTGTATTGATATACTTAAAATCATTAAATAGAGAACGCTCTCATTACCTATCCAGATACGTTTTTCACTCCATTAATAGAAGGAAGAAGTTGTTATATCAAAATAGTATTTCTTGGTGTGCGTAATAAGATATGTTTTACAAGTACTGTCGCGGTTATCCTGAAATGAAATATTGCATTTTGACATTGTGATTTTGATGTTTGATACCAACAATATTGATTCAGTATAAGGTGTGTTTATCATGTTCCAAGCCTGTTCAAGATGTAGCTATTGTTATCATGCTCCACAGGTTGTTTTTCTTGTTACAGTGAATTCGGCACGACATCAGTAGTTTTGCTTCCGCCCTCCCCCGCACTCCATGTATTGTGGCCTAAAGCCAATGTACATATTAAACATGTTCAGAGTTCAGAGTTCAGAGTTCTCTCTCTCTCTCTCTCTCCTCTCTCTCTCCTCTCTCTCTCTCTCTCTCTCTCTCTCTCTCTTGGTTAATTGGTTTATATTGGTTTATTCATGTTTGTTTCACTTTTTGACCATCAAGGCCTGGTGTAAAGGAGCCTCTGTCTTATCCAATTACCCTCATTAAAATATTCGAGTTCGAGCTCTCTCTCTCTCTCTCTCTCTCTCTCTCTCTCTCTCTCTCTCTCTCTCTCTCTCTCTCTCTCTCTTAACCTTTTCTTTTTTTCTTTTCTTTAATATTTTGTGTACTCCCTCCCTCCCTCCCTCCTCTCTCTCCTCCCTCTCTCTCTCTCTCTCTCTCTCCTCTCTCTCTCTCTCTCTCTCTCCCCTCTCTCTCTCTCTCTCACACGAGTGCTTATTCATTATCCTCGAAATAAAAGAATTTGTCATTGTCATTGTTTCTATCTCACTCTTTCTCTCTTTCTCTCTCTGTTTCTTTCTCTCTCTCTGTTTCTTTTTCTGTCTGTCTGTCTGTCTGTCTTTCTTTCTTTCTTTTGTTTGTTTGTTTCTTTCTTTCTTTCCAACTTCTTTTTATTTCTTTGCGTTTCCTTCTTTCGTTTCTTTTCAGTCAATTTCTTTCTTTCCCCTTCTTTCCTTCTCCTTTTCTGCTTCTTCTTTCTTTCTTTCTTTCTTTCTTCTTCTTTCTTTCTTTTTCTTTCTTTCTTTCTTTCTTTCTTTCTTTCTTCTTTCTTTCTTTCTTTTATTTTTCCCTTCATGAACAAGACTCCTTTTCAGTATTTAACAAAAAAAAAATGAAGACGAAAAAAAGAAAAGAAAATCGTCTCAGTGACATTCTACCTTCTTCCTTTTATTCTCTTTTCCTCTTTCCTCGCCTGTTAAAAAAACCCCACACTTCTCTCTTTGGCACCTTCTACTTGTGTACTTTAGCCTGAACGAATTTTACTTCTGTTCTCTCTGTCTGTCTCTGTCTGTCTGTCTCTGCCTCTTTGTCTCTGTCTCTGTCTCTCTCTCTCCCTCCCTCCTCCCATCTTGCGCACACGTTAAATCCTGTTCCCCTTTTCGTAAGAGTAGGCCAATGTGTGCCGGTGGGAACAGATGACAGAATTTACAAAACCGCATACACACGGGGACTGGATGTAACAAAAGCACATAAGTGCTTATTCCATTATCCTCGATATAAAAGAATAAAATAAATAAATACATAAATAAATAAAATCTCCCCCTCTCTATCTCGCTCTCTCTCCCTCTCTCCATCCCTCCCCCCTTCTCTCTCTCTTAATCTATTACCGACGTGAAATAGAATTGCGTTTGCGCTTGCGTTCTCTCTGTCTCTCTGTCTCTGTCTCTGTCTCTGTCTCTCTCTCTCTCTCTCTCGCTCTCTCTCCCCCTCTCTATGTCCCCCCTCTCTCTCTCTTTCCCCCCCTCTCTCTCCTCTCTCTCCACCCTCTCTTTCTCACGAAGGGGGACGGGATAGTCTAGTGGTTAGAACATTGCGCTCGCATTCTGACGACCCGGGTTCAATTCTCGTTCAAGGGGAGTTAACATCAGTGCAGACTCTACTCTCCCCCAAAAGTCCTTCGGATGAGACTATAAACCGAGGCCCCGTGTGCCAACGCACGCAGAACATCTTGCGCAGACGTTAAATCCTGTTCCGCTTTTCGTAAGAGTAGGCCATTGTGTGCCGGTGGGAACAGATGACAAAATTTACAAAACCGCATATACATGGGGACTAGTTGTAAAAAAGCACATAAGTGCTTATTCCATTATCCTCGATATAAAAAAATCAAGTAAAAATAAAACACTGTGCCTGCAGCAACGGCATGGCAGCGTGTGTAAAATTAATAAAGGCAACAAACACGTGATTGCCCCCAAACAAACAGTGGATCAAAGGAGCGAGTGAACGAATTCATACATTGCCAGATCGATCGATCGATCCATGCATGCATCCATTCAACCACCAACCAACCAACCAACCAGCCAGCCAGCCAGCCAACCAACCAACCAGCCAGCCAGCCAGCCAACCAACCAACCAGCCAGCCAGCCAGCCAGCCAGTCAACCAAACAGCCAGCCAGCCAGCCAACCAACCAACCAACCAACTAACCAACCAATCAATCAATCAATCAATCAATCAATCAATCAATCAATCAATCAATCAATCATGCAATTAATCAACTAACCAACCAGCCACTAGACAGTGAGCCAGACATATTTACTCTTTTATCTATTCATTCTTTTATATCGAGGATAATGGAATAAGCACTTATGTGCTTTTTTATATCTAGTCCCCGTGTGTATGCGATTTTGTAAATGTTGTCATCCGTTTCCACCGGCACACAATGGCCTACTCTTACGAAAAGCGGAACATGATTTAACGTGTGCGCAAGATGTTCTGCGTGCGTTCGCACACGGGCCTCTGTTTATAGTCTCTTCCGAAGACACAAGCAAGAGCTAAGTCAAAGGAAAAATCAAAACTAAACAAAACCGAAACAACCAAAACAAAAAACACCACCATCACCATCCTTCTCCCTCCAACCAAAAACAAACAAACAAACGAACACAAAAATAAGTCTCTGAAAAACCCTCACAAGTATCAAGCCAAAAACCCCCCACAGGCAAACAAGCGAAAAAGAAGAAAGGAAAAAAATAATGTGTGTGTGTCTGTGTGTGTGTGTGTGTGTGTGTGTGTGTGTGTGTGTGTGTGTGTGTGTGTAGGGGGGGATGGGGGGAGTAGGGGGGAGGGGGAAAGGAGGAGGAGGAGGAGGAGGAGGAGAGAAACATGATAATAAAGAGAAGTATGTTTGTGTTGCTTTGGTGGTAATTGAAAAAATATCATTATGCCGCAGAGGTCGCGAAGGGTCCTGTGTTGAAGGTAAGCAATCACTGCGCTTTGGAATTGGACCAACACAGGGTCTCTCAGATCAGATAGGTGCACCGGCTTCTATTTCACATATTCTGTGTGTGTGTGTGTGTGTGTGTGTGTGTGTGTGTGTGTGTGTGTGTGTGTGTGTGAGTGTGAGTGAATGTGGTGTGGTGTGTGTGTGTGTGTGAGTGTGTGTGTTGTGTGTGTTTGTGGTGTGTGTTTGTGTTGTGTGTTGTTTGTGTGTGTGTTGTGTGTGTTTTTGTGGTGTGTGTGAGTGTGTGTGTGTGTGTGTGTGTGTGTGTGTGTGTGTGTGTTTGTGGGTATGTGTGCCTATGTCTGTCTGTCTGTCTGTCTATTTGTCTTTGTCTTTCAATGTGTCTGTCTGTTTATTTGTCTCTGGCTTTCTGTGTGTCTCTGTTTGTCTCTATCTATCACTTGTCTGTCTGTCTGTTTGTCTCTATCTGTCACTGTCTTTTTGTCTGTCTGTCTGTCTGTCCTATCTGTCACTGACTTTCTGTCTGTTTGTCTCTATCTGTCTCTTGTCTTTCTGTCTGTATTTCTGTCTGTCTATCTGTCTCTTGTCTTTCTGTCTGTCTTTCTGTCTGTCTCTGTCTCTTGTCTTTCTCTCTGTCTTTCTGTCTGTCTCTATCTGTCTCTTGCCTTTCTGTCTTTCTGTCTGTCTATCTGTCTCTTGTTTTTCTGTCTGTCTTTCTGTCTGTCTATCTCTCTCTTGTCTTTCTGTCTGTCTTTCTGTTTGTTTGTCTCTATCTGTCTCTTGTCTTTCTGTCACTGTCTTTCTGTCTGTCTGTCTGTCTCTTGTCTTTCTGTGTCTGTCTGTCTTTCTCTGTCTGTCTATGAGTTTATTCCTGTTTCTGTTTCCCCTCTGTTTCTGTCTTTGTGTCACACACACATATACACACACATACACGCCTGCGTGTTTGCACACACACGCACACGTACACGCACGCACGCAAGCACGCACTCACGATTGCACACACACACACACACACACACACACACACACACACACACACACACACACACACACACACACACACACACACACACACACACACACCCTCGCACCTCCCCCTCACCCCCCCACCCCCCACACCACTACCACCCCTCCCCACCCCCCCACTCCCCCCACACCCTCCCCCCACACACACTCTTCCACCCCCTAACTACTTCTCCCACCACCCATTTCTACCCTCACCCCCCCCACCCCCCAACCCCCCAACCCACACCAACCCCCCCCTCCCCCCCCCTCGACCCCCAACTCCCCCCCCCCCCCCCCCTCCAAGTGCTGCTGCTGCTGCAGGATCCACGTGTTATGTCTGGCTCAGAGCCTAGCCCAGCATCCCAGCACTACACTACACTACACTACAGGTTGTAGAGCGAAAAACCCCGAAATTTCAATCCACCTGGCCCAGGTTCAAATCCCTCCGCCCGCCTCCTATTTCCCTTCCTCCCTCTCCCCCCCACCCCCACCCCCCACCACCCTCCTCCCACCACCACCCAGGTAGAGCGGGATAGTTGAAGTTGAAGAAGAACTGTTTAGATCTGACTGAGTGATATAGATCCCGCGAGCTAGCTGGCTGTGAGAGAGGAGGTATGAGTGAAGATAGGGGGTGGGGGTGGGGTGGGGTGGGGGGTTGAAAGGGGGGGGGGGGTGCTTTCCCTTCCTCCTCTCCCTCCTTGCCCTCCTTCCTGCCTCTCTTGCCCCCTCCTCCCTCATTCAGTCTTCTCAAATTTTACAAGGTATGCGATGGATCAGTGAGTTCTTGATGTTTTGTTTTTCAAGGCTGAACATAGTGGTGGGTTTTTTTGGTTTTGATTTTGGTTTGTTGTGT
>CM054134.1:1427481-1429981 GCA_028751875.1 Rapana venosa | reverse complement strand
CAGCAGCGATAAATGAAGCAGAATGACAGCCTCTCACAAGTCAACGGACACACTCCTTAAGTGCAAAATTAATGCAGACGACAAAAGTCTCTCCCACCCCCACCCCCCACCCTCCGTCTTCCTTCCCCTTGCCATTGCCATTGACATTCGGTGAGAAGAAGTCAGCTGAAGAAGACGTCATGGCTTCCCCCCCCCCCCCCCCCCCCCCCACTCCCCAAGGTGCCAGTCAGTCAGACTCACGCCTCCTGTCTCCCCTGACTTAATTCAGATTGCTCAGAGATAAGTAAGGAAGGAAGGAAGGAAGAAAGGAAGGAAGAAAGAAGAAGGAAGAAAGGAACAGAGAGTGAAGGATTTCTTGTTCTTGTTCTTCTTGTTCTTCTAGTTCTTGTTCATGTTGTTGTTGTTGTTGTTCTTCTTCTTCTTCTTCTTGTTCCTGTTCTCTTGTTCTTCTTGTTCTTGTTCTTCTTCTTGTTGTTCTTCTTGTTCTTTTTGTTCTTGTTCTTCTTGTTCTTGTTCTTCTTGTTCTTGTTCTTGTTCTTCTTCTTCTTGTTCTTGTTCTTGCTGTTCTTGTTGTTGTTCTTCTTGTTCTTGTTCTTTTTGTTCTTGTTGTTCTTCTTGTTCTTGTTGTTGTTCTTCTTGTTCTGGTTCTTATTGTTGTTGTTGTTGTTGTTCTTCTTCTTCTTCATTCTTCTTCTTCTTCTTCTTCTTCTTCTTCTTCTTCTTCTTCTTCTTCTTCTTCGAACGAACGCTCAGACAGAAACTTGTTGTCCATTATAATGAGCACAAATGCGTCACGTTGCCGTTAAGTTCCTAACAAGTCAGGCCCAGCGCATCCTACTTCGGCATAAGAGAGAATTGTTATCTTTTCAGTCTTTCTGGGGAAAAAAGGCAGGAGAATGGACTAAGAAGGCAGAAAATAGACAAGAAGGAGGTGACAGAAAGAAAAGGAACAAGGCAGAAACAAAGAGAGTGATAGAAAAGAGGAAATGTCTAGCACAGACTATCCAGAATGTGGAGATGCTATTTAAACTGACAAGGCCCCCGCATCCCCACGGGAAGGGAAGGGTTTGAGCGACATCTTGATGTGTGAAAGAACTCTGGGATGCAGGCCCGCATGAATGGCTTGGCATGTTCATGCTGGCACTGTTCTTAACTGAGTGTATATATATATCATTGTTATGTTCAAGCCTTCTGTTGTAAGAGGTGCGCGCGCGCGTGTGTGTATGTGTATGTCTGCATAGTTTTATTATAAAATTAAAATTTTTTTTGTATATCGATAATAATGGAATAAGCACTCTCATGCTTTTTAAAATTTTTTATCCAGTCCTCATGTGTATGCAGTTTTCTAAATTTTGTCATCCGTTCCCACTGGCACATCATGCCCTACTCTTCCGAAAAGCGGAACGGGTTTAAACGTTAAGCGTAAGATGTTCTGCGTGCTTTCGCACACGGGACCTCGGTTTATAATCTCATCCGAAGAACTTCTTGGGTTGGAGTGGAGTCGGTGCTGATGTTAACTTCGGAGGAAAAATCCTCTTGAACGAGATTCGAACCCGGATCAGCAGATCACGAGTAGATCACGAGCAGATCAGGAGCGCAATGCGCATCACTCTAACCACAAGGCTATCCCTATCCCGATGTAAGGTGTGCGTGTGTTTGTGTGTGTGTGTGCGTGCGTGCGTGCATGCGTGTGCGTTCGTGCGTGTGCGTGTGCGTGTGTGTGTATCAATGGTAGGACATTTTAACAATGTGCCAATCTGCCCAAGCCTTCATCTCTTGTATGTGTATATACTCTGTATACAGGAGGCACTGGAACCGTGTGTATCGGCGATTGCCTTTCCAATGGACCATTCCAGCGACGTGGAGGGGGAGGGGGGGGGGGTCTGCTGCATGGGTAACAGCTTGCCCTCCATACTTACTTACCCAGGTTTTGCGCTCTGGACACCAAGAGCACAGCTCCATAGTCTTTCGAGACTGACCGCTGCTTAGAACAAAACAACAAAAACCCCAACCAAACAAGCAGGAGGTCAAAGTTTTGCCTTTCAAACAGCCTATGGTAATTTAAGAATTTTGCTGTAAAGTGAACACACCCAGAGAGTGTTCTCGCTGAATAACGGAAGACAAAAACATGTTTTTAAAAAATTTGGTTAAAACTCAAAGCTTGAACACAGACTACCCAAACCTCTTCTCTGTCAGTGACACATGGCACATTCCCCTCTTGATTGTGCTGCTGGATTATCCTAGGAAACAGATAATGCCTGTCGCAAGTCATACTAGACACCGCAGTTACAAAAAGAAAACCCTCACAAAAGAGAGAACAAAAAGAGTTCATGAAGTCTACAATGAAAGGTTTACATCTCTCTCTCTCTCTCTCTCTCTCTCTCCTCTCTCTCTCTCTCTGGCATCTCTCTCTCTCCCTCTCTCTCTTCTCTCTGCATCTCTCTCTCTCTGGCATCTCTCTCTCTCTCTGTGGCATCTCTCTCTCCTCTCTCTGTGGCAT
>CM054134.1:1419981-1422481 GCA_028751875.1 Rapana venosa | reverse complement strand
ATAATAATGCGTTTATTTGACTCACTGATAACCCCTGTTTTAACCTATGGAGCAGAAGTTTGGTTTCCTTTTTGTTTTAATGGGGATACAGAATTTCATATTGATAAACTGTTCAAGGCATGCTTATCCAATCAGTTTTTGTATGAGAATTTTCATGTAAAATTTTGTAAACAAATGATAGGAGTTCATAAAAAAGCATTAGTACTACCCACTTTGGGTGAATTAGGGAGATTTCCACTGACCCTTAAAATCATATGCCAGATAATATCCTTTTGGATTCATTTGACAGAATCAAAACCAGACTCTTATATTAGAATAGTATACGATTATTTGTATCAGAAGAATACATACGATAAATGGATAAACACAGTGAAAAATATTCTGTACACAAATGGATTCAAACATGTCTGGAAGAACCAAAGCACTCTTAATGTTCATCGGTTGAGTTATGCTGTTAGAAGAAAACTTGAGGACATGTATAAAACATTTTGGATCTACCAAAAGAAAGAGTTTGCAAAACTAAAATTTTATGATTTTGCTACCAAAGAATACAGATTGGAACCATACTTAGTAAACTATGAAAACAAAACTCATAAGAAGACATATTGTAAATTTCGCACAAGCTGTCACAATTTAATGATAGAGAAAGGGAGACACCAAAATATATCCAGAGAGGACAGAAAATGTAGACACTGTAACAAAATTGAAGATGAATTTCATTTACTTAATGAATGCATTTTATATGATGAACTCAGAAATAATTTGTTATTAAAAATCAAAACGAGAGACAAAGAACGCAAAAACTGTGTACATAAATTAAGTGACATAATCACAGTTGATATATATCAAGCAGATATCATCAGATATGTGTATGAGTGTTTTGAAAAAAGAGAGAAAGAGAAGTAGAATACAACATGTTTTTTAGTGTACATCACTTTTAGCCAAAATAGATAATTATAGTTGATGTTTTTGTTGTGTCAAATAAGTCTACATGACTTAAATGGCAATAAAATATTCTGAATCTGAATCTGAATCTGAATCCGAGCATACATCTGCAGCCTGGAGAGGGATGGGCTCCACAAAGTTGCCCGGAACATCATGACTGACAGTTGTGCTGCGGTGTCTCCACATGACTTTCTCTTGGGAGAGAAGAGAGAAGCTATGTTATGTCAGGCCGTGACAAGTCAGTGATGACGACATGTCCTGTCAGTGATGATGATGATGACATGTCCTGTCAGTGATGATGATGACATGTCCTGTCAGTGATAATGACTGTCAATGATGCTGGCATGTCCTGTCAGTGATGATGATGATGACATGTCCTGTCAGTGATGATAGATGACATGTCCTGTCAGTGATGATGACTGTCAATGATGCTGGCATGTCCTGTCAGTGATGATGACATCATTGATGATGACATGTCCTTTGCAGTGATCACAACATCAGTGATGACGACATGTCCTGTCAATGGGGATGACATGCCCTGTCAGTGATGATGAAACGTCCTGTCAATGACCAGCCACAGCCATCATTTTTCACCGGTTGCTACCAGACCCAGTCTACATGGCATGACACGACAAGAGGAGAGATCGAGAAGGGGTTGAGAGTGGGGGGGTGGGGGGGTGGAGGGGAGGAACCAGACATTATTTTTTACCGTTTTATTTTAAAGGAAAAAGGCAGGATGAAGTTTAGGGACATTATGCAGACTATTTATCGCGCTCTCGCCCTTTGCAGCTGTAACTTTGCCCGTGCCCCCTTATAGACCGCTTTATAAAAATCATGGTTCCCCAAAAAGGACAGGCATGTCAGTCTCTTGTACCAGGTTGACTGCATTCCGAATGCAGCTCTCCCAGAAGTGCACGCACACTCTCCCTCCTACCCCCCCCCCCCCCCCCTTCCCTTCCTTGCTCTCTCTTGTTCTCTATCTGGTTATCTGTCTGGTTCTCTGTCTGGTTATCTGTCTCGGTCTGTCACCGTCTCATGCATGAATGTATGCATTTCTGCTCGTTGATGCTAAACTTATCGAATGTGATCGTGAGTGAGTGGAGGGGGTTGGGTTAGAATCGAGGAGTGGGTCATAAACTGTGTTACGTAATGAATACAACTGGTATTCAAGCCCTTTGACTCAGCGCACAGCCCTCAAGTCAGCACATGCAGCCAAACTGATCAGTCCTGTCTGATTCATGGCTTGTGGGCAAAGGCATCGCTGTTTTTGCAAAAAGGAGCAAAAAAAAGGAAGAAAAAAAAGATTTCGTCTTCATCTTTAGACGTACACCTTAAGCCATTGACTTTAATCCCAACAGTCCTATTCCATCTTCAATGGCATCATTCATTCTGCTGGCGCACAGAGAGAGAGAGAGAGAGAGAGAGAGAGAGAGAGAGAGAGAGAGAGAGAGAGAGAGAGAGAGAGATAGCAAGAGCAATGAACAATGAACAATGAACAAGATTTATTCTTCAGGCGACAAGCCTTCCTAGTACAAGTGAGAGAGAGAGAGAGAGA
>CM054134.1:1404981-1414981 GCA_028751875.1 Rapana venosa | reverse complement strand
TTTTCTTTTAAAGCATATATTTTGTCTAAATAAATGAATGACAAGTGCAGGTATTTTCGGAGAGCCATTTATCTATCCAATTTCTTTTCTAAAAAAAGACAAGAACGATTTCGCTAGGGGGCAATATCAGGACATCTATTATTGCAGAGATATTCTTGTCAATTATATACGACGTTTTGAGCGCATGAAATATACGAGGCCTTTTTACAGCCCGTGGCGAAATTGTAAGAACAAACATTTTGATTGAAACTAGATTAAACTGTATTTGGGAGTCCCAGCTGTTTTCAAAAAAACAAAACAGTTTATGTCAGAATGTTGAGCAAGAAACTGAAAGGCAACTTTCTTAGAACCTGGTGTCAAGGGCCAGAACATGGCAATAAATGTTTGCTTTATAGACATTTCAAACTTGATTATGGATGGAGAGAGTTACGTGTTTTTGTGGTTAGATCCATGTGCAATTTCGCTATTGCATCTCAAGTGTGGCAGCCATACATTGCCAGTTGAAACAGGAAAATAAATTTCTTGTGTGTGTGTGTGTGTGTGTGCGCGCGCGCGTGCGTGCGTGTATGTGTGTGTGTGTGTGTGTGCGTGCATGCGTGCGTACCTGTGTGTGTGTGTGTGTGTGTGTGTGTGTGTGTGTGTGTGTGTGTTATTAATTCATTCTTTTCTTTCGAGGACTATGAAATAATGTGCTTTTTTTTGGTAAACATCCAGTCGCCGTGTGCATGCGGTTTTGTGAATTTTGTCATCCGTTCCCAGCGGCAGAAATAGCCTACTCTTTCGAGAGGCGGAACAGGTTTTAACATGTGCGCAAGATTTGATTGCTTTACGAGATTCAGCGCTATATAAATACCATACATGATGATGATGATGATGATGATGATCATCATCATCATCATCATCATCATTATTATTATCATTATCATCATTATTATTATTAAGATGTGCTCGCACACGGGATGTCGGTTTAAAGTCTTGCCTGTGTGTGTGTTGTGTGTGTGTGTGCTGTGTGTGTGTGTTGTGTGTGTGTGTGTATGCACGTGCGCGAGCGAGCGCGCGCGCGAGCGCGAATGTATATGTCTATCTAGGTGCCTGTTTGTCTGTCTCGATATCCAAACGTCACGAAGGAAAAGACAACAACGTAGGCCTCCTAAAAGAAAGAAAGAAAGAAAGAATCGGAAAGAACGAGGGTAGAAAGAAAAGGAAAACCAACGAATGAGAAAACAAACAAAAGAAGAACAGGAAGAACAAAAGACAGACAGAAAAAAAAGAAATGAAATGAAAGAAAGAAAGAAAGAAAGAAAAAAAAAAGAAATAAAGAAAGAATAAAGAAAAAAACAGAAAGATAAGAAAAAAGACAGAAAAGTAAAAAAAGAGAGAGAGAAAGAAAAGAAACAAAGAAACAAAGAAAGAAAGAAAAGAAAAGAAAGAAAAGAAAAGATAAAAAAAAACCAGAAAAGAAATGACAAAAAGAAAGAAAAGAAAAGAACTGAAAATAGAAAAAAAAGACAAGAAATTAAAGAAATAAAAGAAGCAAAGAAACAAAGGAAACAAGACAGAAAAGCTGCCCCTACTCTATAACGGCCAAAGGTATAGGCAGGCCTACAATCACACTCACGAAGTAAGACACCAGCATTTTCCGTGCCATTAAACAACACCCCGACACGCTCGCCTTGCCATTAACGCCCTAGCCTATTGCTCGCGGCTTTGTTTAGCTAGGCCTAATCCTGTGAAAACACTCTCTACTGCCGCGAACAAATGTAGGGGCGGGTGTAGACAGGAGAATTGAACTTGGGGTCACGGCCAATCATAATACTCTGTCACTGTCGCTCCAAATTCGTGCTTGGTGGAATGGTGAGCGTGCAAAGATTGCAGGGGGGGGGGGGGGGGGGGGGGGGGGGGGTGTAGAAGGAAGAAGGAGGGATAGGAGTTAGCAGAACAAGGGATGTTTTGGAAATGCTTCAGTCCATGCCGAAGTTGGAGGTGCTGGGCCTGACTTGGCAGGCGCTTAACGGCAGCGCAACGCATTTTCGCTCATATAACAGACAACAATAGTTGCTGTCTGAGCGCTCGACGACGACGACGAAGAAGAAGCTCGTAAAGATGATTTATGATGGTTCTGATGATGGAAGCATTCTGTCGCTTTTCATCAGTGATGGTTCAGTGTCTGATGTTTCTTGAAGCATCCTTCCGGGGACATTTCCTAAGGAACATGACCTGTTGATGTTTAGTTGGCCTCACAGACTAGGAGGCTTGGCTTGCACAGTCCTTATGTGCTGCAGCCCTGGGGACTGGTTGGCCTTGGGAGAACATCTCCAACCCAGACTGTCCTTATGCCCACTTGGACAAAAGTGGGGATGTACTCCACTATAATCAAATTTCTGCCCAATTTCCTAAACAGCAGCTGCCTCCTCTGCTGTTTTGGAGGTCATCGTTAAATACGACGGACAAACATAAGACCCTCACAGACCTGTGTTGATGTAAAAATAATCTGTTGATGTTTAGTTCATAATAATAATAATGATGATAATAATATATGGAATTTATATAGCGCTGAATCTCGTAAAAACAAACAAATCGAAGCGCTTGCACTCAAATCATTTACACGCATGCAACTCTCCTTAAACATAATGAACAACATATTTCAAATCCATGCGCGGCACGCACGTACGCACGCACGCACACACACACACACACACACACACACACACACACACACACACACACACACACACACAACACACACACACACACACACACACACACACACTCGCGAACACACTTAGGAGGTGAAGGATGCTGTTGAAAATTAGGGACAGATGAGGGGAAAGTCTCAGGTAGAAATTTGAAGGTATCAAATGAAGGCTTTTGGCGAAGTGAAAGAGGGAGGTCATTCCAGGTGGATGGACCAGAAACAGAGAAAGAGCGATGGCCAACAGTGGTTCGTTTGAATCTGGGTGTTCGTAAGCACAAAGCATCTGCGGCTGAACGAAGGGAAAGGGCTGGAGTGTACAGGTGAAGACAGTTACAGAGATAAGAGGGTGCAGATTTGTGGAGACATTTTGAAACAGAGGGTATTGATTTTATACTTCAGTCTTTGTGAGGCAGGCAGCCAGTGAAGAGATCGCAAAAGAGGAGTGATGTGTTCAGATTTTTTCTTTCTTAGGACCAGTCGAGCTGCAGAGTTTTGTATGCGTTGAAGAGAGTGGATGGATGACGCTGTTAACTTTCACAGACCTGTTGACCTGTTGACTGTTGACCTGTTAACTAAACGAGAACACTAACAGAGCTATGTTGATGTTTAGTTTGCCTTCACAGAGTTCACACCACAGCACAGGGCTGTAGAGCCATACCATTTTCTGGCATGGTTGGGGGCGGGGGGTGGGGGTGGGGTGGGGGGTTAGTCCACGAGTTGTGGACCTAAAAATCTCACAGTGACAGTGTGTGTGCCAGCTTGAGTCTCCTTGAGGCGTCTGCTCAGAGGGATCCCCCCCTCTCCCCCCCTTGAAGTTAACAATAATACTGATTTCCACTGCCTGGAAGTCTCAGATGTGGCTATAGGCCAAGGTTCCTGGTGCCAATGCAGGCATCTGGCAGAAGAGCAGGACAGCTGGCATGAAGGATGCCAACACATCCTGTCAGCATCCTGGTAAGGAACAGCCTCCCTCAGGTTCACCTTGCCCAAGATACACCGCCTGAACAGTTCCCTGCAATGTTCTGTCCCTACGACTCCTCAAGGAGTTAAGAAGTCAAGTAAGATAAAGTCAAGACAAGTCAGGGACATTGTAAAAAGAGTCCCCACCTAAAGATTAGCGTACCTTTATACCTACGAGAGTACTGTGTGCCTGAGCACATGTCCATGGTAGTTGAAGCTGTGTGCCAGCCCAGCACCTCCACATGCACGAAGATTGGAAGAGTGAAGTTACGTTAGGACAATAGCTTTCTTCTTCTTCTTCTTCTTCATCGATCGCTCAGATAGGAACTACTGTTGTCTGTCATCTGGGAGGAAATGCATTGGGCTGTCGCTAAGTGCTTGACAAGTCAGACCCAGCACATCCGACTTTGGCATGGGACAAAATTGCATTCTTTTAAGTCTTTCTGTAAAAAAACAACAAGGCATGAGAATGGATCAAGAAAACAGAAAATAGACAAGAAGGAGGTGGCAGGAAGAAAAGGAACAAGACAGAAACAAAAGAGAGGGACAGAAACGAGAGAATTCTTAGCACAGAATAATTTTCAGAAGGTGAAGATGCTATCTATACTGACAGGTCCCCCCAGCATCTCAACGGCGTGGACAATAGTTTGACTCCCAGCTTCCAGCATTGATTTTGTGGCTGCTGAAGTTTCCCAACTGTTTCCTTCACTCCTCACGCTCCTTCACCTGAACGTCTGCAGCTGGGTCCTCCATCCATCCATTGTCACAGTGACCGCAGTCAGGCAACAAGAGCTGGAGGGACCCGTTACAAAGGTCCAGATGCTGCTGTCCATGCCTCAGCGAAAGCCATTGAAGATGTTGACCCACACACTCGCGCTGGTGTTCCGAAGAGCTGAGTCAACACCATCACCACACAGTATCGCGATTAGAAATGGGGGGTGAGGTTGAGGGGGAGAGGTGAAGTGGAAGTGTTGAGGTAGGGGCAGGGGGGTGGGGGGTGGGAGTTTCTTGTAACAGAAGGGTATAATCAGCGTAATGCGGTGACCTGTGCGAAAGCACCAGGAGTTTCTAAGCATTTTCAGAAGTTGGCCGCATAAAACTGAACGATAAGCCGTCTGGGTCAATAAGGAGAGTCCACAGCTGTTGTCCCGCTGCTTCCAGGGACCTTGTTTGACTGACGCTGTCTCTCTGTCTGTCTGCCTTTCTGTCTGTCTTTATATGTCTCTCTGTCTCTGCC
Source organism: Rapana venosa (assembly GCA_028751875.1). Taxonomy (NCBI): domain Eukaryota; kingdom Metazoa; phylum Mollusca; class Gastropoda; order Neogastropoda; family Muricidae; genus Rapana; species Rapana venosa. The sequence goes on along the minus strand of CM054134.1, from coordinate 1,410,089 downwards.
TCTCTGACTGTCTGTCTCTCTCAGTGTCTCTCTATCTCTGTCTGTCTCTGTCTCTGTCTCTAAATATCTCTTCAGGATAGGCTGAACTGTATCAACATGATCACTTCCAGGAACCTTGTTTCACTGACTCTGCCTGTCTCTGTCTGTCTGTCTTTATCTGTCTCTGCCTCTCTGTCTCCCCAGTGTCTCTCTATCTCTGTCTCTCTCTGTCTTTCTCTGTCTCTCTCCTGTCTCTCTCTGTCTCTCTCTCTGTCCTCTCTCTGTCTCCTCCTCTGCTCTCTCTATCCTCTCACTCTCTCTCTTCTCTCATCTCTCATCTTCTCTCTCTCTCTCTCTGAATGCCTCTTCATGATGAACTATATCAACAGCATTTCCCCCTCTCTTTTGATTTTACCCATTTCCCTGTGTTCCCCTCCACACACACGCACCATCCAACCAACCAACCAACCAACCAACCAGCCAACCACCCCTATCATGCCCCTCTCTGCATGCTTGCAGTGGACCAGCATACCAGTGCAGGCTGATGACGGCCGTAATCACCCGGGCAGGCAGAATTCTTGGCGTGTTTGAAGGGCGCTCCAGTTGTGACAACTTGGGCGTAATAGTTGAACTGCGACCAGCGATATCAAATCATGACTGTGGGGCTTAGCCTGTCAGCCTGATAGCTCTATTTGGCCGCTGAATTCAGCTCCTAAAACTCGGAACCAAAAAAATAAAAATAAATTGTTGTTGCGATGTTTTATACCACTTATATATATATATATAGAAATAGCATGTTGACGCTGAGGTGGGGATGGAGGTGAAGGGTGGGGGTGGGGGGTTGGGGGTTGGGGGGTGAGGAACGTGGCTGTATGGTGTTTTTTAAAAAAATGTGGTTTTGAATAAAATGGTTTTGTTATGGGACATGGAACTGTGTGCGTTTGTGTTTTATTTATTTATTTAAAAAAGAATTAGTTTATTCTTCTATATCGGGGATAATGGAATAAGCGCTCATGTGCTTTTTTTTTTTACATCCAGTCCCTGTGTGTATGCGGTTCTGTCATCTGTTCCCGTTCCCACAGGCACACAATGTGTGTGTATGTGTGTATGTGTGTGTGTATGTGTGTATGTGTGCGCATGTGTGCGTATGTGTGTGTCTTTCAGCCTGTACCTTTGCATCCTTTGCTTTTGTGTCCTCCCCAGACCATTCCTTTTTGTTTTGATTCTCTGTCTCTGCTATTTTTTCCCCTGTGTCTTCTTCTGCGTCTCCCTCCCTCCGTTCCTCTCTCTCTCTCTCACTCTCTCTCTCTCTCTCTCTCTCTCTCTCTCTCCTCTCCTCCCCCACCCCCCCTCTCTCTCTCTGCGTGTTTTTCTTTTTGTCTTTGTTCTTTCCCATTTCTTTGTTTCTTGGAGTTTTTGTTTTGTTCTCGTCTTCATTTCCTTGATTTGCAAACTTCTTCTCCTCTCTCTCTCTTCTCTCTCTCTCCTCTCTCCTCTCTCTCTCTCTCTCTCTCTCTCTCTCTCTTCTCTCTCTCTCCTGGCTATCTTTTTCTGTCTTTCTTCTTTTGTTTCTTCTCTCACTCCATTCCATCGTCGATCTGTCCTCATTCTTCCTTCTTCTTCTTCTTCTTCCTTCTTCTTCTTCCTTCTTTTTTTTTTTTTTTTCTCTAAAACTTTTCTCTCAAGTCCAGATGTGAAATGTTGCATCTCCCGATGGCAATCAATCCTTACTTAAGCTTTGTGCATGGAATTCCCGCTTCCTGGCTGAACCATCTTTTATCCTCGTCCTCTCTTTTCCTTCTCACCAGCACAAACTTTTGCACACACACGTTTTTTTCCGGCCAGAAACGTTCCCCAACAGGCCAGAGTGACCAGGACCACAAGGTTACTGCTTCCATCCTTCCGTCCTCTGTGACGTCATGCATGGGGGGGAAGGAAGGGAAGGGAAGGGAGGCCAGCTGGTGAGTGATTGCCTGCCTGCCTGCCTGCCTGCCTGCCTGCCGCTCTTGGTGTTGACCCAGACCTCTGGAGATGGAGGATGCCGGAGCAGCGAGCAGGCAACCTGTCTGGTGTGTCCACGTGACTTCCTGCCCGCCACCACCTGGTGCTGGTCTTCTGCTTCTGTTGCTTTTTGTTGTTTGTTGTTTGTTCTCTCTCTCTGTCTGTGTCTGTGTGTCTGTCTCTGTCTGTCTGTGTCTGTGTGTCTGTGTGTCTGTCTTTCTCTCTCTCTGTCTGTGTCTGTCTGTGTCTGTCTGTCTGTGTCTGTCTGTTTCTCTTTCTCTCTCGATCTCTCTCTGTCTGTCTGTCTGTCTCTGTTTGTCTGTCTGTCTATGTCTGTCTCTCTTTCTCTCTCTCTGTCTGTCTGTGTCTGTCTGTGTCTGTCTGTGTCTGTCTGTCTCTGTCTGTCTCTGTTTCTCTTTCTCTCTCTCTCTCTGTGTCGGTCTCTGTCTGTCTGTCTCTGTCTGTCTCTCTTTCTCTTTCTCTCTCTGTCTCTCTCTGTGTCTCTGTCTGTCTGTCTCTGTCTGTCTGTCTATGTCTGTCTCTCTTTCTCTCTCTCTGTCTGTCTGTCTGTGTCTGTCTGTCTGTGTCTGTCTGTCTCTGTCTGTTGTCTGTCTGTCTCTGTCTGTCTCTCTTCTCTCCTGTCTGTCTGTCTGTCTTTCTGTCTGTCTGTCTGTCTCTCTGTCTGTCTGTCTCTCTCTCTCTGTCTCTCTCTGTGTCTCTGTCTGTCTGTCTCTGTCTGTCTGTCTGTCTCTCTCTGTATCTGTCTGTCTCTGTCTGTCTGTCTCTGTCTGTCTGTTTGTCTGTCTCTCCTTCGCTCTCTCTCTTGTTTTGGCTTTAAAACTGGCCTATTGTACCCCCTTCAGTAAGGGCCCTAGCCTATACTGAATAAACCATTTCGAGTTTCTCTCTCTCTCTCGCTCTCTCTCTATCTCCCTCTCTCTCTCTCCCTCTCCCTCTCTCTCTGTCTATCTCTCCCTCCCCCCCTCTCTCTCTCTCTTTCTCTCTCTCTATCTTCCTCCTACCCTCCCTCCCTCCCCCCCTCTCTCTCTATCTTTCTCTAGCTGGTTTGCAAGTTGCTTCTATTGTGTTGTTGTAACTTCCGCCACCTGACGAGATGATGTCATTCCTGTGTGGTCCCCTGTCTGTGTGTATTTTGGGGATAGCTTAAGAGTGGTGTTTCGTGTTTTTTTCCCTCTTCACAGTTTTTGTTCTCTGTGTTTGCTCTTTTTCTTTTATTTCTTCATCTCCTCTTGGTTTCTTTTCCTTTCTTTCTTTTTCTTCTTCTGTTTCATGCCCTCTTTTTTATTGTCTGTTATGCATTTGCTCATCTCTTCTGTCTTTTCTTACTTCTGTAAAATGCCTCTTTTACAAACATAGTTTCTTTCTTTCCCTTTTACTTCCCAACTGACGGACGCTATAGCCGAGTGGTTAAGACCCTTCGAATTCAATCCCATGGGTCTATAAAAGTCGTGGGTTTGAATCTCGGTGGTGTCTGGTAAATTACGGGTGGGGGGTTTTACGATCTCCCAGGTCAACGTCAAATGCAGGCCTGCCAGTGCCTTAATTCCCTTCATGTATATTCACATGAAGATCAAAATTAATATGCACGTTAAAGATCCGGTACTCATGTTGGTGTTTGGTGGCTTTATACAGAAACATGAAAATACCCAGCATACATCCCCACAGTCGTAATGCGGCTACCTTCACTGTGGACAAAAAATGGTCGCATATGCAAAATCTCACTATTGGTGAATGAAAGTCAGGACTCCAGCTGAGGAACCCAAAAAAACTAGCAAAACTTTTCTGTAAGAATTTCTCCTCCAATCTGATAACACAAAGTGATTACTGAATAAAAAAACCCAACAACAACAACAACCATGCACATCAAATTATAAAGAAACGCGGACAATTAAGAAAAAAGCAAATTTGGGTTCTGTTTTGAAGGTTTTTTTGATAGAAAGAACACGAATTTCATACTAAAAATTCTGTGTGAATGACAAGAAAGAGCACACACACACACACACAACACCACACACACACACACACACACACACACACACACACACACACACACACACACACACACACAACACACAACACACACACACACACACACACACACAACACACACACACACACACACACTACAAGAAGGTTTTTTTGTGATAACAATTTCCCAAAACGTCCTTCTGAAAGCTGTAAACTCTTTCATGTACGCACAGCACGTAAATGACTTTCCAATATAATAATTTCGGCCAACATTCTGATGCATACCCGCGTTAATTAACCGATATCAACATGAGATTCAATTACAACGTTGCCCGCTCTTTTTGAAGAACTGTCATGTGTATATTTTTTGTCCAAATTAGTCCCGTTCCCTATATAGCACCTCAGATATCTGGTATTTTGATGGAGGCTCAGAGGTCAGCCTTAAAGCAGCCATGTCGCCAGAGACAGTGTGCTGGCCTATATTTAGCAAGGCGCCAATGAATATTCATGAGCTGTCAATGGCGGACATGGAAGGGATTTTTTTTTTCTTATGTTACGGATTGCTGATGGAGTTATGTTTTTCTTTTGTGAAAGATGCAGATCCGTTTGTCCTTCATCCCATGTAACTAACGCAGTTTGCGGTGAAAACGTGATGCTGTCACCCTTGTGTCAAAAGTCCTTCGGATGAGGCTATAAACCGAGGTCCCTGTGCGCTAAGGCACTGCAGAACATATCGCGCACACGTTAAAACCCGTTCCGCTTTTCGGAAGAGTAGGCCATTGTGTGCCGGTGGGAACGGATATCAAAACTTTGAAAACTGTTTTTCAAAACATACCGGGAGGGGATGAAAAAAAAAGCACACGAGTGCTTATTCCATTATTCTCGAAATAAAAGAATAAAAAATAAATAAATTTCATTTTAAATTTTCTTCTTTTATATCGAGGACAATGGAATAAGCACTTATGTACTTTTTAACATCCAGTCCCTGTGTGTATGCGGTTTTGTAAATTCTGTCATCTGTTCCCACCGGCACACAATGGCCTACTCTTACGAAAAGCGGAACAGGGTTTTAACGTGTGCGCAAGATGTTCTGCGTGCGTTCGCACACGGGGGCCTCGGTTTATAGTCTCATCCGAAGG
>CM054134.1:1372481-1392481 GCA_028751875.1 Rapana venosa | reverse complement strand
AAAAGATTACAGTTCTCTCTTATGCCAAAGTCGGATGTGCTGGGCCTGACGTTTCAGGCGCTTAACGGCAACGTAACGCATTTTCGCTCATATAACAGACAACATCGGTTGCTGTCTGAGCGTTCAATGACGACGACGAAAAAGAAGAATTCTGAAGAAGAAGAAGAAGAAGAAGAATTCTGAAGAAGAAGAAGAAGAAGAAGAAGAGATTCTGAAGAAGAAGAAGAAGAAGAAGAAGAAGAAGAATTCTGAAGAAGAAGAAGAAGAAGAAGAATTCTGAAGAGAAGAACGAACGAAGAAGAAGAAAGAACGTGACAGACGACGAAGAAGAAGAATAAGTGAAGAAGAAAGAAGACAATGACGAACGAAGAAGAAGAAGAAAAAGACAAAGAAGACGAGGAGACGACGACACGAAGAAGAAGAAGAAAGAAGAAGAAGACAAGAAGACGATGTGACGACGACGAATGAGAATGAGAAGAGAAAGAAGACAATGACGACGACGACGAAGAAGAAGAAGAAGACAAAGAAAACGATGACGACGACGACAACGAAGAAGAAGAAGAAGAATTCTGAAAAGAAGAAGAAGAAGAAGAAGAAGAAAGACGACGACGACGACGACGCGAAGAAGAAGAAGAAGAAGAAGAAGAAGAAGAAGAAGAAGAAGAAGAAGAGAAGAAGAAGAAGAAGAAGAGAAAGAAGACGACGACGACGACGATGACGAAGAAGAAGAAGGCAGAAATCTTCCTATAGGTCTCTATCTTCTACACGAGAGCATTACAGCCCGGCACCAACACACACACAAACACACACACACACACACACACACACAACACCACACACACACACACACACACACACACACACACACACCACACACACACACACACACACAACACACACACACACACACACACACACACACACACACCACACACATACACACACACAAACACACACACACACACACACACTTACAACACACACACACACCCAACCCAACACCACACCACACACACAGAGCAACACCATTCCACACAGACCATCAACTGAAGAGAGAAGCAGACAGCATTACCATCTCTCCAGACAGCTAGTGGTCCTTAGTTACATAGACTAGCAACAAGGCTTTAAGCATATTGGTTACTGATACTATTATATGAGAGAGAGAGAGAGAGTGGGGGGGGGGGGGGGGGGGGGGAGGAGGAGAGGAAGAGAGGAGAGAGAGAGAGGAGAGAGAGAGAGGGAGAGAGAGGAAGATGAGATAGAGAGAGAGAGGGGGGATAGACAGACAGAGACAGGGAGAGAGAGAGAGAGAGAGAGAGAGAGAGAGAGAGAGAGAGAGAGAGAGAGAGAGAGGCAGACAGAGGAGACATCAGAGAGAGAGAGAGACAGTGACAGAGAGAGAGAGAGAGACAGACAGACAGACAGACAGAGAGAGAAAAAGACAGACAGAGGGAGAGACAGAAAGAGAGAGTGAGAGTTAGAGAGACAAGAGAGAGAGACAAAGAAATGAGACAGAGACAGAGAGAGACAGAGAGCGAAGAGAGAGAGGCAGAGAGAGACACAAAGAGAGAGAGAGACAGAGAGAGAGAAACAGACAGAGGAAGAGACAGAAAGAGAGAGTGGTAGTTAGAGAGACAGAGACATAGAGAGAGAGACAGAGAGAGCAAGAAAGTGCGAGAGAGAGACAGAGAGAGACAGAGCCAGTGAGAGAGAGAGAGCGAGAGTTAGAGATAGAGAGAGAGAAACAATAAAGAATGAGATAGAGAAAGACAGAGACAGAGAGAAACAAAGACAGCATGACAATGACAATGACAAATTCTTTTATTTCGAGGATTATGAATAAGCATCCATGTGCTTTTTTACATCCAGTCCCCGCCCTTAGGTATATATATATATATATATATATATATATATATATATATATATATATATATATATATATATATATATATATATATGACACGGAGAGAGAGAGAGAAACAGACAGACAGACAGAAAAACAGAGGAGAGAGAGAGAGAGAGAGAGAGAGGAGGAGAGAGAGAGAGAGAAGAGAGACAGACAGACAGACAGACAGACAGACAGACAGACAGACAGACAGACAGAAAAACAGAGAGAGAGATCATACGCTGTGGCGTACTGACTGGGTGGAATCGCTGGAACTGACTTGGCTCTTGTCTCGTCAGACCAGACGGGAGGTATCATCATAGCCTATCATCATCAAATGGGGCGGACAGGGCAGAGCGGGTAATGAGGGGAAAGCCGAGCTGCGCTGTTAGGCACAAGGTGTTGCTGTCACCACTGGAGCGGCCTTCAAACGCGCAGCCAGCATTTCTCCTGGCCTGGTGATGACACCGAGCAAGCTCCACAGGCTGGCTAGACAGACGGTTAGACAGACAGACAGACAGACAGACAGAGGGAGAGACAAAGGGAGAGAGAGAGAGAGAGAGAGAGAGAGAGAGAGAGAGAGAGAGGAGAGAGAACTCGAACTCGAACTCGAACGATTTATTCACAAAAAGGCCATTGGCCCATACATGAAGGGGGGTTGTTGCCGAACTACTTAGTATTTTAGTGAGAAAAATAAGGAAGCAAAAAAACAACAACAAAAAACAACAACAAAAACAAACCAAAATGTTATTGCATAACTACAACAACCACAGTAAAAATCAGTTACAAAAAATATGACTTAAGAAACCAAGATGTCTCTTATTCGTAAAGGCTTTACACAAATATAAAGCAAGGCTGCGCACAAGAGAGAGAAAGCGAGCGAGCGAGGAGAGAGAGAGAGAGAGAGAGAGAGAGAGAGAGAGAGAGAGAGAGAAGGAACAGTAAAGGGGTAAAGGGAAAGGCGGGTGAGTTAATTTTAGTTAGGGACCTCGGGCTATAGTCTCACCCAAACATACAGGAGCAACAGAACAAATGGACAAATAACAAAAGTTCTTTCGAGCCAGAAGGCCCATAGAGCCGGAGCTTATCCCGGTTTCTGTAGCGTTAAGCGAACTGATGGTTTTTCACCACCCCTGTGACAGGACGCTAGTCTGTCGCCAGATACTTCCCCAGCAGAGCTGGTACCCACTTGTACACCTGGGTGGAGTGAGAAAAATAGGAGTAAAGTGTCTTTCCCAAGGACACAACACCGAGCCGAGCGGGGATCGAGCCCGCGACCTCTGGATCACGAGTTGACCGCCTGAACCACTCGACCACGGTGCCTCCTTGACAAATAACAAGAAGACACACAAATGGCCTTCTAAGGGAGACAGGACACAAAGACAGACGAACAGTGTGCCAGCAGTTGTGGAATGCCCCACTTAACCTCAAAGCCTTTTTTATTACCAACACACAGCATCATCCCCGACCCCTCCCTATTTCCCCACACCCTTTCACACACTGCCAACATGTGGCAACGAAGTCTGTGATTGCCTAGTACTCAGATTCAAACCTCTTATCCTGATCGACTCACACGTCTTCATACCAACAGTTTTTGATGCTGCATGTGTGCACACTAAACTAGCCTTTAGTGACAGAACTCTGCTAGTATTGCAGGCCACTACAATAAACACAAATATGGGTGGAAACTAGAAAGATAACGTTTGTTTTCTCAAATTCAATTTCTTTATTTCCTGTCATTCCTATAGGGGTATGGAGGATTTTACACAATACCAATGAACAGAATCATGACTGAACAACACACATGCATAACTGCATAATTGAACACATTACTGTATAAACAAAAAATGTAAGATGGGTTGTTTTCGCAGGAGATAGATAGATATGTGGGGCATATTAGAAAGATAGATTGTTTGTTTGGCAATGGGTGATATAAGATAATGATAGGTTTGTTTCCTCGGGAAGCACATAAAGATGGCATATTAGCAAGACAGGATTGCTTCCTCATAAAATAGATATGCATTGTCTGTTAGAAAGTGAGATAGGTTCGTTTCTTCAAGAAGTAAATATGAAGAAAGAAATGATTAGTTGCTATATCGGAAAGCAGACAACACATTGATAAAAGCACCCCTGGCAACGGGCACCACCATTGTTCAAGACTTTGCGTTCCTGTGCACTGACTACACAGATGTGCATCATCGTTTTCTCATGAACTAGAGCTGATTTTCCATCTAGAACTTGGTTTAGGGATTGGGGACCGGATAGCTCAGTGGTCGGAGCACTCGCTTTCCCCGAGCCAAGTTAAGCAGTGTCGAGCGTGGTTACCAGTTGGATGGGTGACCGTTTGTGCGCAGTGGTTTCAGTAAAGTACCCTCAGTTCACCCAGCTGTAAATGGGTACCTGCCCTCTTTAGGGTCAGGGAAGGTAAAGCAGCGAGGGAGAGGAGATGGGCGCCGCCTTCAATATGCTGGCCCCTAGAGAAGTGAAGTCTCTGATGCTCGCTCCTCTACGACCTTATAGGTTATGGGACACCTTTACCTTTACTTGGTTTAGCATACAAGAAACTTTGTTATTCTGCAAACACTACAAATGTTAAAAGAAATCACAATCAATGCCTAGCATTCCTGGAATGAAAGAAAAAAAAATCCCAAAGCTGATTAATATAATTTTCCTTTTTAACAGAGACATGAAGAAAACACTACACAGCACTTGAATTCCTCCAATATTCAGAACAAGTGGATCAGGAAAAAACAAACCAAACTGAAATCTTAATTTTGTCGTAATTCTCCTTTGATTGAATTGATATGCATATATTCACATGTTCCTACTGCATATGTATGTACACAGACACGATAAAACTTGCAATCTTAAGAATATTAAGCGCATGGCAAAAGCAATAACGCATAAAGTAATATATTTGCTAATTTACAAAAAAGCCTTTAATAATGTGAGGTATTGCTGATTTATCTCTTGATATATTGAATACATGAACACGAAATTGGATTCCCCTTTTTATGTAGAGTTTTACATGCTTTTCCAATGAAGGCAAATTGAATAAGGGGTAATGGGCTGTAGCAAATTCTTCGATGATGTTGCGATGTATTTTCATCATGATATGTGAGAGAGGAAGCTCTGAAGTCTGAAAGGGTTTGATATGTACACTGGTCTTAGGCCACAATGCACGAGTTTGCGGGAAGGAGGAAAATCAACATAACGGGGTGTAAAGTATAATGGAACATGAAGAAACAACGATCGATTCTTTCTGAATCATGATCGCAGTGACAATGTCTTGGACACTGTTTGCAAAAGGACTTTGTGTGTGCTTAAAAATGCCAGGTTTGAAATACTCTTTAAACAGCAAAATCAACGCGTTGCCTTTGGTGGTCTGCAATTGTCAAGAACATAGTCCTATTTTTATACATTTCAATGATTTTTGTCTCATACTATCATCATCATCAGGCATATTTATCAAACCCAGGTTGTATTTGAAAAAATAAGTTTATATTTTGTGATATACATCAAAACAAAGTTTTGCACTGCAACATGCTTCTCTCGCTTGTGCCACTACATGTAGGACCATGTCTGCACTTCGTTTACACTTTCAGTTGTACAGTCTTGATACCCTTTAAAGGAAACTATTTGAATCACATAAACAATTAACACGCATTAGACTATTCGCGCTTAAAGAAGGAAGGGCTTACAGCACTATATCACATACTGAGGCTCCAGCATTACTGGCGGTAACCTGTCTCTTGACAAGGAGCTCCACATACCCACTGCCAAAGCTACTGGACTGACGTCAAAACTTGCCCAGAAAGGATGGGACAACAACAGCAGTCTCACCCTGTACCCCAAACTCAAGGAGTACCAAGCGTGTGTTGTCAGCACTCTGCTTCATGATGCTGAAGCCAGGACAGCATACAGGGGACAAGAGAACCGCCTGGAACGTGTCCATCTCCTCTGTCTACGTTGGATCCTGGGCTTCACTTGAAGACAGTCTCCAGCACGTCTGGTCTTGAACAGGCAGATTCCCTTTGCATATTGTATTGTATTGTAGTGTATTGTATTGTAGTGTATTGTGTTGTAGTGTATTGTATTGTAGTGTATTGTGTTGTAGTGTATTGTATTGTATTGTATTGTAGTGTATTGTGTTGTAGTGTATTGTGTTGTAGTGTATTGTATTGTAGTGTATTGTATTGTAGTGTATTGTGTTGTAGTGTATTGTATTGTATTGTATTGTATTGTATTGTATTGTATTGTATTGTATTGTAGTGTATTGTATTGTAGTGTATTGTATTGTAGTGTATTGTATTGTAGTGTATTGTAGTGTATTGTATTGTTTGTGTATTGTATTGTAGTGTATTGTATTGTAGTGTATTGTACTGTAGTGTATTGCATTGTAGTGTATTGTATTGTAGTGTATTGTATTGTAGTGTATTGTATTGTAGTGTATTGTGTTGTAGTGTATTGTATTGTAGTGTATTGTATTGTAGTGTATTGCAATTGTAGTGTATTGTATTGTAGTGTATTGTATTGTAGTGTATTGTATTGTAGTGTATTGTAGTGTATTGTATTGTATTGTATTGTATTGTATTGTATTGTAGTGTATTGTATTGTAGTGTATTGTATTGTAGTGTATTGTAGTTTTATTGTATTGTAGTGTATTGTATTGTAGTGTATTGTATTGTAGTGTATTGTATTGTAGTGTATTGCATTGTAGTGTATTGTATTGTAGTGTATTGCAATTGTAGTGTATTGTATTGTAGTGTATTGTATTGTAGTGTATTGTATTGTAGTGTATTGCATTGTAGTGTATTGTATTGTAGTGTATTGCATTGTAGTGTATTGTATTGTAGTGTATTGTATTGTAGTGTATTGTATTGTAGTGTATTGTATTGTAGTGTATTGTATTTGTAGTGTATTGTATTGTAGTGTATTGCATGTAGTGTATTGTATGTAGTGTATTGTATTGTAGTGTGTATTGTATTGTAGTGTATTGTATTGTAGTGTATTGTATTGTAGTGTATTGTATTGTAGTGTATTGTATTGTGTGTATTGTATTTTAGGTATTGTATTGTAGTGTATTGTATTGTTGTATTGTATTGTGTATTGTATTGTAGTGTATTGTATGTAGTGTATTGTATTGTATTGTATTGTATTAGTAGTGTATTGTATTGTAGTGTATTGTATTGTAGTGTATTGTATTGTAGTGTATTGTATTGTAGTGTATTGTGTTGTAGTATTGTATTTAGTGTATTGTATTGTAGTGTATTGTATTGGATTATGTATGTATTGTAGTGTATTGTGTTGTAGTGTATTGTATTGTAGTGTATTGTGTTGTAGTGTATTGTATTGTAGTGTATTGTATTGTAGTGTATTGTGTTTAGTGTATTGTATTGTAGTGTATGTATTGTAGTGTATTGTGTTTGTAGTGTATTGTATTGTAGTGTATTGTGTTGTAGTGTATTGTATTGTAGTGTATTGTATTGTAGTGTATTGTATTGATTTAGTTTGTATTGTAGTGTATTGTGTTGTAGTGTATTGTGTTGTAGTGTATTGGTATTGTAGTGTATTGTATTGTAGTGTATTGTATTGTAGTGTATTGTATTGTAGTGTATTGTATTGTAGTGATTGTATGTAGTGTATTGTATGTAGGTATTGTGTTTAGTGTATTGTTATTGTGTGTATTGTGTTGTAGTGTATTGTATTGTAGTGTATTGTATTGTAGTGTATTGTGTTGTAGTGTATTGTATTGTGTGTATTGTATTGTAGTGTATTGTATGTGTGTATTGTAGTGTATTGTATTGTAGTGTATTGTATTGTAGTGTATTGTATTGTAGTGTATTGTATTGTAGTGTATTGTATTGTAGTGTATTGTATTGTAGTGTATTGTTATTGTAGTGTATTGTATTGTAGTGTATTGTATTGTAGTGTATTGTATTGTAGTGTATTGTATTGTAGTGTATTGTATTGTAGTGTATTGTATTGTAGTGTATTGTTTTTGTAGTGTATTGTATTGTAGTGTATTGTATTGTAGTGTATTGTATTGTAGTGTATTGTATTGTAGTGTATTGTGTTGTAGTGTATTGTATTGTAGTGTATTGTATTGTAGTGTATTGTATTGGATTTAGTGTATGTATTGTAGTGTATTGTGTTGTAGTGTATTGTATTGTAGTGTATTGTGTTGTAGTGTATTGTATTGTAGTGTATGTATTGTAGTGTATTGTGTTGTAGTGTATTGTATTGTAGTGTATTGTATTGTAGTGTATTGTGTTGTAGTGTATTGTATTGTAGTGTATTGTGTTGTAGTGTATTGTATTGTAGTGTATTGTTTGTAGTGTATTGTATTGGATTTTGTGTATGTATTGTAGTTATTGTTTGTAGTGTATTGTGTTGTAGTGTATTGTATTGTAGTGTATTTTTATTGTAGTGTATTGTATTGTAGTGTATTGTATTGTAGTGTATTGTATTGTAGGTATTGTATTGTAGTGTATTGTATGTAGTGTATTGTGTTGTAGGTATTGTATTGTAGTGTATTGTGTTGTAGTGTATTGTATTGTAGTGTATGTATTGTAGTGTATTGTGTTGTAGGTATGTATTAGTGTATGTATTGTATTGTTATTGTATTGTATGTATTGTAGTGTATTGTATTGTAGTGTATTGTATTGTAGTGTATTGTATTGTTGTGTATTTGTATTGTAGTGTATTGTATTGTAGTGTATTGTATTGTAGTGTTTTGTATTGTAGTGTATTGTATTGTAGTGTATTGTATTGTAGTGTATTGTATTGTAGTGTATTGTATTGTAGTGTATTGTATTGTAGTGTATTGTATTGTAGTGTATTGTATTGTAGGTATTGTATTGTAGTGTATTGTGTTGTAGTGTATTGTATTGTAGTGTATTGTATTGTAGTGTATTGTATTGGATTAGTGTATGTATTGTAGTGTATTTGTGTAGTGTTATTGTATTGTAGTGTATTGTGTTGTAGTGTATTGTATTGTAGTGTATTTATTGTAGTGTATTGTGTTGTAGTGTATTGTATTGTAGTGTATTGTATTGTAGTGTATTGATTTGTAGTGTATTGTATTGTAGTGTATTGTGTTGTAGTGTATTGTATTGTAGTGTATTGTATTGTAGTGTATTGTATGGATTTAGTGTATGTATTGTAGTGTATTGTGTTGTAGTGTATTGTGTTGTAGAGGTATTGTATGTAGTTATGATGTAGTGTAGTATTGTAGTGTATTGTATTGTAAGTGTATTGTATTGTAGTGTATTGTATTGTAGTGTATTGTATTGTAGTGTATTGTGTTGTAGTGTATTGTATTGTGTGTATTGTGTTGTGAGTGTATTGTATTGTAGTGTATTGTATTGTAGTGTATTGTGTTAGTAGTGTATTGTATGTAGTGTATTGTATTGTAGTGTATTGTGTTGTAGTGTATTGTATTGTAGTGTATTGTATTGTAGTGTTTGTATTGTAGTGTATTGTATTAGTAGTGTATTGTATTGTAGTGTATTGTATTGTAGTGTATTGTATTGTAGTGTATTGTATTGTTAGTGTATTGTTTGTAGTGTATTGTATTGTAGTGTATTGTATTGTAGTGTATTGTATTGTAGTGTATTGTATTGTAGTGTATTGTATTGTAGTGTATGCATTGTAGTGTATTGTATTGTAGTGTATTGTTGTAGTGTATTGTATTGTAGTGTATTGTATTGTAGTGTATTGCATTGTAGTGTATTGCATTGTAGTGTATTGCATTGTAGTGTATTGCATTGTAGTGTATTGTATTGTAGTGTATTGTATTGTAGTGTATTGCATTGTATTGTATTGTATTGTAGCGTAGTGTAGTGAAGTTTATGTATTATATACCACTTTAAGTCACAGCCGATTTCTCTGAGTGAAATTCGGGCTACTCTTCCCGGGGAGAGAGCGTCGCCACAAGAGCAGCGCCACCCATTGCATACACCTTTTGGTGTGCCACTACCGTCTCTGCTGGACTGGTCGTGCCTGTGCTCTGTGCTACAGGAAACGGTCTCAGAATGTCCAACACTTTCCTTCCAGGATGTATGCCAGCGTGGCGAGAAAGCCTCTGACATCAACTCGGAAAGACTTGCAAATCATCACAGTAGGTAGAGCAGCGCAGTCCGTGAGGAAATCTGTAACTAAGCAAACAGACTCCAAACTGCCGCAGGAAGAAGACACAGCGAAAACCAAGCCATTCAGTTTTGCCTGCACCAACTGTGGCAGCGACTGCCATGCACGGATCCTCTGCTGAACCACTCCACGCGCTTCCTCCAAACAAGACCGAAGTGACCAAAGAAGGTGCAATCATGGTCTTCCGGGAGAGAAGGAGCTTACTTCAATATTAACATTCGGACACAACGCAGGGATCCTTTATTTAATGTCTAGTTTCATTGTGTTTTAAATTAATCAAAATAAAACGCTGCAACTATTAGAAAATTTACAATAAGTTTAATCTGATCACTTATCTTTTCGCAGAGAATACATTTCCAGCATAGCGGATTTTTCTGCACAAATTGTGGGCTTGCTTTTTTTTCCTGAGGGAGTGTGTCGGCACAGTGCATCACAACTATTTCTGTCCACACGTTCCATTGTTGGCCTATGACAGTGAGGTTGAACCACAGAATGGTACTTAGACACAACTCCTTATTGAAGGTAAATAATAATAATGTATGGAATTTATATAGCGCTGAATCTTGTAAAGCAACAAATCAAAGCGCTCAGATGACATGATTTTTAAAAATTAAATTTTATATCGAGGATAATGGAATAAGCACTCATGTGCTTTTTTACATCCAGTCCCCGTGTGTATGCAGTTTTGTAATTTTGTACATCTTTTCCACGGCAACATGGCCTACTCTTTCGTGACAAGGTATTGGCTGTGTGTTTCAATAGTACTAGTTGACACAGAATTCACATTCTCTCTAAAGCTGGATTACAGGCTCCAGTCGGCTCTACACCGCCATAAGAAATGTACCTAAGAGCTCATTGGACTGGAGCCACACTACGTCCACTTGCTGGATGCACATGGAGAGAGCTGAACATTCAAAGTATCGGACTACGCTGTCCCCAAGCCTGGATGACGCGGTATTCCCATAAAAGGAAACTCGAGATAGACCTGTAGGGGCACCATGTACATCATCATATCATATTAATTATTCCCCCCCCCTCCTCCTACAGAAACGTGTCTCAAATCCGTAACCTTCCATGGTTAGACTGGTCTGAGAGAAATTTCAGTTTTCAGACTCTGTTCATTTCCAAGCCTGTCCTGAGCTGGCTGCAGACAATGGGAGGTTGGAGGGATCTGGTGAATGGTTATTGGAGGGACATGGCCGGCCACACTCCACATTCCAGACTCAGTCTGGCTTCACGACAAAAGGCTCTCACTGACGTCTACACGACGGCGTCATAGGTGGCATCCTGGCCACACTGGATCAAAAATAGACACTGCCCCGCAATATCTATGACACTACCACAACAGTACCGGCTCTTCCCAACAGCGAGGCTTGACGTGCGGCTTACGAACCTCAACAGCACTACTTCAGTGAACTGCTACCCCAGAGAGTGGAGCAGGACAAGGCTGGGCGTGGCTGTGTGCTGAGGTCAGGGGCAGTGACGTGGGAACAGACAGAAGCCCTGGAGGGGAGGGTGGGGGGGGGGGGGGGGGTGAGGGCGAAAGATGAGGTGGGGACAAGTTCCACACACATCAAAGCGGTGTGAGGAGAGGCTGTTAGTTAAAGTGCCGGGGCCAGTTCAGCTCAGCAGGGAAAGAACAGCAGAGGCTGTCTGGTTGTAGCGCCTTCCATCCCCCAACGTACAAACTTTGACAGTTTTGCTGCTGTCCATGTTTAAAGTGTTTGTGGTTTCAGAAGTGTGGGGTGGACTGAAATGTTACCCCATCCCCCCTCACACACACACACACACCCACACACACGCACACGCACGCACACACACACACACACACACACACACGCACACGCACGCGCGCACGCACACACACACACACACACACACACACACACACACACACACACCACACACACACACACAACCTCCTTTCTCCAAGCTAAAGTTTCTAGGGTAATATATACGTCGAACACATCACGAACAGTGTACAATGACCGTTTTATTGAAATGAAACTAACAACTAACAACTCTCCATCTTTTTGTTCTGTCTATACAGTGCTTTAGATTATGTATGGCGTTGATAACACCTTTTCAATGTATCCAGTGTTGTTGTTTTTTGTTGTTGCTGCTTCTGCGGCTGTCGTTGCTGTTCTTCGTTGCTGTTGTTGTTGTTGCAGTTGTTATTGCTACTATTTTGAGACTTGGATGGTATTATATTCTTTGATGTGACGCAATCTGAAGTACAATCTGTCCGCTTCACATTAACCCCCCCACCCCCCACCCCCACCTCCCTCTCTTTACTATTTTCCCTCCTACGTTGGTCCTTTCTCCATCTATCCCTATCTCCTCCCACCCCCTTCTCCCTCTCTTTTTCTCTCTCCCTCCCTCCCTCCCCCAGAAGCAGTCTGCCAGATGCAATAGAGTGAAGAGGTTCCTGTGCAGAGGAGCAGTTGGTTGAACAAGTTTGTGGTCACCATTCTAAGGACCTGTTTCCTTAGTGAGTGAGTGAGTGAGTGAGTGAGTGAGTGTGTGTGTGTGTGTGTGTGTGTGTGGTGTGTGTGGGGTGTCGCGCGTGGTGTGTGTGTGTGTGTGTGTGCGAGAGAGAGAGAGAGAGGAGAGAGAGAGAGAGAGAGAGAGGCAGATAGAGATGTGCATGCGCGTGTGTGTGAAAGAGAAGAGAGGGGAGAGAGAGAGAGAGAGAAGAGAGAGAGAGAGAGAGAGAGAGAGGAGGGGGGGAGAAAGAGAGGGAGAGAGAGGTACATGCGTGCGTGTGTTGTGTGAGAGGTTGTTGAGGTGTGTGTGTGTGTGTGTGGTGTGTGTGGTGTGTGGAGCGCTTACAAGCCTGCGTGGGAACGCGTATACATGTGTGTATGTATGTGTGTGTGTGTGCGTATGTGTATGCGCACGCGCTCGCACGCGTGGGTGTACATGCGTCCGTAAGGATGTTTGCGTATGTCTGTATATGTGTGTGCGCGTGTGTGTACGCGTGCGTGCGTGCGTGTGTTTGTGTGTGTGTGCACATGCATGCGTGCGCGTGTGTTTTGCTTGTAGAGATCAATCCGTGGTCAGCAAAGTAAGTAGCCGTTTCCTCAGCGCCAGTCGTCTGCCACGCTCTACCTCTTCATTCACACTCCCATCTGCTGACATAATCCTCACTACTCGTACATGTCTGCATGTTGAGCTGGGGAGAGGGGGGTAGGGAGGATGCGAGTAGGGGGGGAGGTGGTGGAGGAAGGAGGTAGTCTTCCTGTCTCTCTCCCACAATCAAGAGCGGAAAAAACAGCGAGCAAGGTGATATGACTCACTTGATTAAGGCAGATAGCGACAGTGACAATGATAGCGAAGTACTAATTCTGCAAGGCCATAACAGTTGCTATTCCGAGGACACGGTTACCATAAAACAACAAAACAAAACCATACACAATTCAAAATGCGTCGTTACTCACAGATCCAAGAATAAAGCACAAGGAGCATGTAGGTGTGTGTATTTTCAGGCCTATCTGTTGTTGAAGGCATAACACCACCTTTCCAATACCTAGTGTGTATCTAAATTAACAGGATATTTTCTTTTCTTGAGGGCAAAAGCAATTTTAAGATGGCGGACCAAGCAGCTGAGTGACTATGTATATGTTTGTCGGTTGTGTTCGACGATGACCTCCAAAAACAGCGGAGGAGGCAGATACTGTTTCGGAAATTGGGGAGAAATTTGATTATAGTGGAGGTGCCTTGCTCACAGTACATCCCCACTCTCCCAGCCAAGTGGGCGTAAGGACAGTCACTGTTGATGTTCTCCAAAGGCCAACCAGCCCCCAGGGCTGCAGCACATAAGGACTGTGCGAGTCAAGCTTCCTAGTCAGAGAGTTATAGTCGATCGCTAAAGACTAAGTTGTAAAGTGGAATTTTTGAGTGACTAAAGTGTCTGACTTCCATCCCCTGGATCAATGGAATAGTGGGTTCGAATCTTGGTATGTAGTGGCATCTTAGATAGGGTAGGAATCTTTACGATCTCCCGGATTAACTTAAACTGCAGACCTTCCAGTGCCTTTGTCTCTTTCATATATGTATGTGTGCACATAGAAGGTGGAATATGTACATTTATAGATCCAGTGATTCATGTCAATGTTCCATGTATTGCGGAAACCAAACGAACCCAGCAACCACACGTAACACTCTGATGCGAAAAAGGGAAAGAACACAAACTCCGACACGAACTTGTTACGTAAGTTACATTATTTCGATCATTAAGTGCTGACACTTTAGATTTTAAAAAACCCGACCTTTAGCCAGATCATCTAACATTTATCATGTAAACCAGTTTTATCCTGTAACTGGTGCATCGAAAAAGAAACCAGAGGACTTGGATATCATCCAAATTAGCTATAAGTCTAAATCACTAGCCCTTCCTTTATCGACATATCTAGAAATGTCCTCCTTGCAACCCCCCCCCCCCCCCCCCCCCCCCAAAAAAAAAAAAAAAAAAAATGAAAGGTCATTTCCACGTTTTATGATCTCTGTTGGAACCTTAAAATGTTGCGTATATTGGATTAGAAATCTGCAATTGAACACTAAGTCATCTGAAAAAAGCAGTATATCTGAATTGTTGGCATCAAATATGAATGATAGCTGTAATCTGTTCATGAGAGAGAGATAGAGAGCCAGGGAGGGAGAGAGAGAGAGAGAGAGAGAGAGAGAGAGAGAGAGAGAGAGAGAGAGAGAGAGAGAGAGAGAGAGAGAGACAGACAGACAGACAGACAGACAGACAGACAGACAGAGAGCGAGAGGTGCTTTCTGTTGTATCATTGTGTGCTGTGCTGTGTTGTGCTTGTTGTGTTGTAGGGGTGCCTTGAATTGTACTGTGTTGTATTGTATTGTGCCGTGCTGTGTTGTGCTGTGGTTTGTTGTACTGTGTTGCGTTGTTCTGTATTGTGTTGTATTGTACAGTGTTGTGTTGTGTCCCATCCTATCTGTGCTGTATTGTCATTTCACTTGTCATACTCTTTTTTTTATGAAACATAACGAGGGCAGAAAACATCCCGTGTGTGTATGTGTGTGTGTGTGTGTGTGTGTGTGTGTGTGTGTGTGGGGTGTGTGCGTGCGTGTGTGTGCTGTGTGTGTATGCGTGCGTGTGAGGTGTGGTGTGGTGTGGGTTGGTGTGTTGTATGGTGTGGTGCAGTGTAGTGTAGTATAGTGCAGTGTAGTGTAGTATAGTGCAGTGTAGTGTAGCGCAGTGCAGTGTAGTGTAATGTACAGTGCAGTGCATTGTAATGTAGTGTAGTTCAGTATAATCTTGTGAGGTGTAGTGTAATTTATTATAGTGCAGTGTAGTATAGTGCAGTGCAGCACAGTAGAATGTAGTTAAGTGTAATGTAGTTTAGTAAAGCGCAGTAAAGTGCAATATAGTGGGTCGTACTTGTATACTACTTACACTGTACTAAACTGTACTGTAGAGTACTGTACAGTTGTTAAGTGTAGTTGAGAGTACTGTGGTACTACAAAAATATAACAGCGTTCTGTAGTGTCCACTAAAGCTATTTTTTTGTGCACAGAATATTGCCAAATATCTTAACTCTCTCGTTGCCTTGAGTTCTTCTAAAGGAGCTTAAAGCACCTTGCACACGGGAACTCGGTAAGGAATAGAGGGCAAAGGTGTTCCCATAACCTAAGTGGGTCGTAGGGGAGCGAGGCATCAAAAACCACACCTTCTCTAGGGGCCAGCATCTTGAGGGCGGCGCCTATCTCCTCTCCCTCGCTGCTTTACCTTCCCTGACACTAAAGAAGGCAGGTACCCAAGGTGTGCATGCATGTACACGAACCAGCAAATGATCGATGCAATAAAAAATCTTAAACAGATAAACTGACATGTGGGAGGAAATGCCACAAAATCGTCAATGTGGTCGTCATTAACATCAATGAGTTAAGAACAACAGCAACAAGGACAGCAACAGAAAACAACAACAACAACAATGAAAATAACAAACATTAACAACAACCTCACATTAATCAACAACAAGGCAAGCATGCCAACAACAAGCCACCAGAGAGAACAAGTGCAAGCACTAAAAATAAAATGAAATTCATCATCGCCGCCCCCCACCACCACTACCCTCACCACCCCCCCCATCCTCCCTCCCCACCCCCACCACCACTACTACCACCACCATTTCTTTCTTTTACAAAGACAGAAATAACCAACCAACCAACCACTACCATCACCAAACTACCATCCCCACCCCCACCCCATTACCACCACCACCACTTCTTTCATTAACAAAGACAAAAATAACCCACCACCACACCACCACCACCACCACCTTTTACTACAGTTTTTTTTAATGAACAAAGCAAAAAATATCCCACCCCCACCACCACCATCATCTTCACCACCACCATCTCCACCATCATCCCCACCTCCACCACCATCATATTCTTTGCATCTTCAACTGAGCACACAGACAAAAATAAACCACCAAGAGGCGAGGGGGGTGGGGGGGGGGGGGGGGGGGGGGAGGAGGAGGAGGAGGAAAGAGGCCAGGTTATAAAACATGGTAACAAACAGAAGAGAAAAATACGCCTACAACCGGCCTTCATTGTGGTGTTTTGGGTGTGGTGTGTTGGGTGTGGTGTGTGTATGGTGGGGATTTGGAGAGCTCTCTCTCTCTTTGTGGATAATATGCCTTCACATTCCGCTCTGAGAGCTGTTCAGTCATCTTGAGTGCACGTCAACATGATTCAACAGCACTAGCAGCAGCAGTAGCAGTAGCAGAGAGACAGACAGACAGACAGACAGAGAGAGAGAGAGAGAGAGAGAGAGAGAGAGAGAGAGAGAGACAGACAGACAGACAGACAGACAAGCAGGCAGGCAGACAGGCAGACAGAGGCAAAGCCAGAAAGACAGAGAAAGACAGAAAGGCAAAATAGACGAAGTCAGAGAGAAGAGAAGAGAGAGAGAGAGAGAGAGAGGGGGAGAGAGGAGAGAGAAGAGAGAGGGAGAGAGAGGAGAGAGAGAGAGAAGATGAGAGAGAGAAAGAGAGAGAGAGAGAGGGAGAGAGAGATGAGAGAGAGAGAGAGAGAGAGACAAAGACAGAGAAAGAGAGACACAAAGAAAATCAAAGAAATAGACATCCAAAGAGAGAGAGAGAGAGAGAGAGAGAGAGAAGCAGAGAGAGAGAGGAGGAGAGAAGAGAGAGAGAGAGAGAAGGGGAGAGGGGAGAGAGACAGAGAGACAGAGAGACAGAGAACAGACAGACAGGCAGGCAGACAGACAGACAAGACAGAAAAAAGGGCAGAGATGATGATGAAGATGACAGAAAAAGAGACAGATATATGATAATTTATGATAATAATGATAAAAAAAAGAGACAGATGTTGTGATAATGATGATAATGATAATAAAGATAACAGAAAAAGAGAAAGATGTGATGATAATGATAATGATGATGACAGAAAAAGAGACAGATGATGATGATAAAAATGATGATAATAATGATGATAGAAAAAGAGACAGATGATGATGATGATGATGATGATAATAATGATGATAGAAAAAGACACGATGATGATGATGATAATGATGATAATGATAATAATGATAACAGAAAAAGAGACAGATGATGATGATAATAGATAATGATGATGATAGAAAAAGAGACAGATGATGATGATAATATGATGATAATAATGATGATAGAAAAAGAAAGAGATGATGATGATAATGATGATAATGTAATAATAATGAAACAGAAAAAGATACAGATATGATGATGTTTGATGATGGTAGTGGTGTGTGATGAAGATGAAGGAGAAAAGAAGAAGATGATGATGATGATGTAAATGATGATGCAGAAAAAGAAATGATGATGATGAAGAGGTAGTGGTGGAAGAAGAAAAGGAAGAAGAGATGAGAGAGATGAAGAGAGAGAAAAAGAAGAAGAAGAAGAAGAAAAAGAAGAGAAGTGCTGCTGCTGCTGCTAATGATGATGACGAAGAGAACGATCAGGATGATTTTCATATCTGACGGTCACAGACTCACATTAACATCCTTATCTTTACCTGACTCTTGCCCCAAAGACCCACTACAATAAAACGTTAAGAAACCAAAACTTAAGAACCCCCCCCCCCCCCCCGCCAAAAATCCAAACCAAACCAAACCAAACCAAAAGTAAACCAAACTAAGCCAAAACCAAAACAATAAATCCAAAACGACCCCCACGCCCTACACACCAAACAAAAACAATAACAACAAAAACCGAGAGAGAGGAGAGAGAGAGAGAGAGAGAGAGAGAGAGGAGAGAGAGAGAGAGAGAGAGAGAGGGGAGAGAGAGAGAGAGAGAGAGAGAGAGGAGAGGAGAGAGAGAGAGCGAGCGAGAAAGAGAGAGCGAGAGAGAAAGAGAGGTAGCGAGAGAGAGGGAGGGAGCGAGAGAGACAGACAGACAGAGACAGAGAGACAGAGACAGAGAGAGAGAGAGGGGAGAGAGATGAGAGAGAGAGAAGAGAGAGAGAGAGAGAGAGAGAGCGAGAAATATGAGAGAGAGAGAGCGAGAGAGAGAGAGGTGAGAGAGAGAGAGAGTGAGAGAGAGAGAGAGCGAGAGAGAGAGGGAGCGAGAGAGACAGACAGACAGAGACAGAGAGAGAGAGAGACAGAGAGAGAGAAATAGAGAGAGACAGAGAGAGCCAACCAAAAGCGATGTAAATGTCAAATGTGCGTCGTCGTTTTTAGTGCATTTCTGTCTATTTATATATGCTGTGTTTGTCTTGAGCGATTCGCAGAATATTAAAAAGAGAATGAGAGAGCGAGTATGAGCAAAACAGGAAGCCAGAGGAGAGAGAGAGAGAGAGAGAGAGAGAGAGGAGAGAGAGAGAGGAGAGAGAGAGAGAGAGGAGAGAGAGAGAGAGAGAGAGAGAGAGAGAGGATGGGGAGGGGCAGTGAGAGAGAATTGTATTTATTATTTAGTTATTCTTTTATTCCGAGAATAATGGAACAAGCATACCTTTGGTTTTTGACACCCAGTCCCTGCGTGAATACGGATTTTTGTAAATGTTATCATCCATTCACAACGGCCTACCCTTCCGAAAAGCGGACCAGGTGTTAACGTGTGCGCAAGATGTTCTGGTGCTTTCGCACACCGGACCTCGGTTTTTAGGATGGGAGAGAGAGATGGAGAGAGAGAGAGAAGAGAGAGAGAGAGAGAGAGAGAGAGAGAGAGAGAGAGGAGAAGAGACAGACAGACAGACAGACAGACAGACAGAAGAGGCAGAGAGGCAGAGAGAGAGAGAGAGACAGAGAGCGAGAGAGAGACAGAGAGCGAGAGAGAGAGCGATAGAAGAGAGAAGAGAGAAGAGAGAGAGAGAGAGAGAGAGGAGAGAAGCGATAGAAAGAAGAGAGTGAGAGTGAGAGAGGAGAGAGGATGAGAGAGAGAGAGAGAGAGAAGATAAAGAGAGCGAGAGAGAGAGGGAGCGAGACAGACAGACAGACAGACAGAGAGCACAGACGGAGAAGGAGATGAGAGGAAGTGAGAGGAGAGAGAGAGAGGATGAGAGAAGGAGAGAGAGAGAGAGATGGAGAGAGAGCAGGGAGGTGAAGACGAAGAGTGCAGGGAGAGAAGCGAGAGAGGGAGCGAGAGAGAAAAGACAGACAGACAGAGAGCACAGAGAGAGAGAGAGGAGAGAGAGAGAGAGAGGAGAGAGAGAGAGAGACAGAGACAGAGAGAGACAGAGAAAGACAGACAGATAGACAGAGACAGAGAAAGACAGACAGACAGAGACAGAGACCGATTTTGTCTATCTTACCCCTCCCTCCCCGGCGCCAAACCCTGCCCTGTCCTGTCCTGTCCATTGGTGTACGTGCACTTGCCTGTGAAGGCAACGGTCCGTGCTTTTCAATTTCTCTGTCCTTTTTACATGAGCGGCTTTGCATTATGCATCAGCTTAGGCCCGGAGAAGACTGGGAACATTCTTTCCCTCAGTCACACAC
>CM054134.1:1347481-1362481 GCA_028751875.1 Rapana venosa | reverse complement strand
TCATCATTCTCATCTAGTCCTCATGGTATGACGAAGAGGCAATAGACGTCAAGAGAAATTACACGTTTATCTCAATGTTTCCATCTACACATCAATGATATAAGAGAGGTACGTATGCTACGATCAATAATATAGTTTGCTTACGTTTGCTTCTTGTGTTATTCTTCAGAAATGACAACACAGACAAAAGACTTGCGAATATGTAACTAGCAGCAACAATACCTATTCTCCACTCGCGATGTTCATTTTAACCAACCATCACTTAAACACCATCCGTTTTCGATTCAGCAAACCCTTTGTGAAGAACCAGCAATCACAATCACAATCACAAAGCACCAAACTTTTGCTCCGAGAGCCGTCTGAGACTGGCAGAGATTATTTTTCAGAGGATGACAATCATGAATAGCTAAGAGAGATCTGGCGATTTATGCTGCAGGAGATTTTGAGAGAGGGGGTGGGGGTGGGGGGTGGGGGAGAGAACAGAAAGAGCACAGGAACCGGAACTGGAAATGCATGCTCTGCTCTCGAAAAATCTGTCATCTTGATTTGTAAGTAGGCAGAGAGGCAAGTCGGTGAGCAAGTAAATAAGCAAGAAAGCGAGCAGGCAAACAAGTAAGCAAGTAAGAAAGTCTGATAGTCAGTCTGTTGGTCAGTCCAGAAGGAAGGAAGGAAGGAAGGAAAGAAGGAAGGAAGGAAGGAAAGAAGGAAGGAAGGAAGGAAAGAAGGAAGGAAGGAAAGAAGGAAGGAAGGAAGGGAGAGATTAAGTAATTATCTACCTACCTACCTACCTACCTACTTATCTATCTATCTATCTATCTATCTATCTATCTATCTATCTATCTATCTATCTATCTATCTATCTATCTATCTATCTATCTATCTATCTATCTATCTATCTATAAGTCTGTCTGTTTACCCTTCACAGACAAACACACGTACTCACAGACAGATAAACACACGTACTCACAGATAGATAAACACACGTACACAACACAACACACACACACACACACACACACACACACACACACACACACACACACACACACACACACACACACACACACACACACACTGATTCATGAAGCAAGTGTATCTCACGTTGATGCTAGTAGTAAAAACAGTGTAGATAATACTGGCGATGAGAAGGATTCTGCTGGGCCAATCTCAAACGCTATCTGTAGTCCCCTCCCCCCCCCCCCCCCCCCCCCCCCCCCCCCTCCTCTCTCCTCTGTCTTCAGCCTTCTTCACTTCTGATGCGTTTATTACGTTTGCTTTCCTGGTGCTGCTTTTGATTCCTCCTCCTCTCCTCCTCCTCTCCTCCTCCTCCTCCTTCTTCTTCTTCTTTTCTTCTTCTTCTTCTTCTTTTCTTCTTTTCTTTTTCTCTTTTTTCTTCTTCTTCTTCTTCTCTTCTTCTTCTTCTTCTTCTTCTTCTTTCTTTTCTTCTTCTTTGCTTTGAAGTTCTGGGTCTGGATTTGTTCTCCATCATCTTCTTCCACTCTACGTTTTTCTTTCTACACCCATTTCTTATTCTCTGTCTCTGTCATTTGTTTGTTTCTGTCTTTTTTGTCTGTCTACCTGTTTGTCCGTCAGTTACTGTATGTCTGTCTCTGTCTGTATATGTATCTCCAACCCAGTCCTTTGCTTGTACTCTTGTGTTCTGTCTGTGTCTGTGTGTGCTAGTCTGTCTGTCTGTATGTATGTCTCTGTCTGTCTCTTGTTTAGATCTAGTTGATTTTTGTTAATCTTCAGTCCAGGAATATTGTTTTCCCCGTTTTGTTGTTGTCGGAATGTCTTTTTCTTTTCTTGTTAACAAGTATTTAAAAAAAATATTTTGTTCCTCCTTATTATACCATTTTTTGTGATCACCTCTTTTTTTAAAAATTAACTTTTCAGTTGCTTTTGTCTTCCTGAAAGCCGTTTCTACAACTATTTCTTGTCTTTTTTTTTAGATTGACGTTTCAATCTGTATTCGTTCTCTTTCATTTCACCCATTTACTTTCTTTTCTTTTTTAAATCTGTCTTCCTCAATTCTCTGCTTCTAGAGTCTCTTGATTGAATTGAGTTGTCTAAATACTTTCTTTCCTTTTTTTATGTCTCTTTCTGTCCCCTCCTCCTCCTCCTCCCCCTCACTTGTCTCTAGAGGTCTCACTTGCTATTTCATTCTCTCACCTACGGCCCACGCACACACCTGAGGTGAGGCGGGACATCCAGGCCAGACGTGGACGTGACAGTGCCAGTGGGTGTAGTGTAGCACCCCAGCCTCCTGTCACCCACCCCGTCACCCCGTCACCCCGTCACCCCGTCACACCCCTTCACTGATGCAAACTGTCCCCCAACAGAAGGCTTTCACACCACGCTGGAATTGCTCCCCTTGCATTTTTAATGGCCAGGGCAGAGGAATCCAATTGCGGCGAAAGGTCAGCTTGCATTTGGCCAGCCGACAAGTTTCGGCCTCTGGAGACACGTGACCTTTGCAGACAGAGAGCATCGCTGGCACTACGTGTCACGTGAATCAGCCGCAGAAACGGGAAAACCCTGAAGACTGCGGGGGACTCTTTCTTGTGTGTGTGTGTGTGTGTGTGTGTGTGTGTGTGTGTCTTGAAACATATCAGGGAGACCTTAGTCTCACCCCAAAGACTAGTCTGTCCGCTTAACCCTTTAAGAAGAATGTTGTGTTTGCGGTAAGGGCATGAGCCAGTGAGGGAGGTAGGTAGGTGGAAGCACAGACACCCACCCACACACTGATTTCTCTGGGGGGGAGAAGAATGGCCTAGCAGCAAAGTCCCTTATTCCAGCCTTTCGTCATCCTCTGTTCTTTAAGACAGTCCAGGTGGCTTCCCTTTGGCTGTCCTGCTTCATTTGGAAATTGAGACAGAACAAATTTGTACAGAACTTATTTTAGAAAACGAACATCTCAGCAATTTTTTAAAAGGAGAATTTGGCAGTTTGGGGGAGTAGGGGGGGGGGGTGGAGGGAGCATAGGGGTTGGAAGGGAGGGGGGGGGGGGGGGCAGAACAATGACGTCAGATCTTATTTTGGAATTGCCATGTCAAATTGACGGGTGGACAGGCGTGAGGCCACGAGGAGCCAAGTGTGTGGGTTGTAAGACTGAAGTGTTCCTGAAGTGCTTCAAGCTTCCCAAGTCATGTGTCAAAATCATTTGTCAGTGTAACGTGACAAATTTGTTGTGACATACATCACGGTTATTCAGATAAGACTTTTTGAATTTCAGAATGGTTGCTGATCTATTTTCAGCTGCTGTAAATGTGTATCGCTTTAGGAAATGGTCGTAATTCGTTTTTTTCTATCTTCTTTTTGTTGTTGCTTTTGTTCCTTAGCTAGAGCTTCCAGGCTCACTAGTGGTGAGATTTTGCCCGTCTTTACTCACCGTTAAGGTAGCCGCATTCCGACTTCCGAGATGGGGTTTAAACACGATACCCCTTTCAATGCATTTTAATGTTTTAAAATTTACTTGTCACCGTTCCTACCAGCCAACTATGGCCTGCTCTTCCAAAAGGCAGAACAGGTTTCAACGTGTGCACAAGATGTACTGCGTGCATTTGCACGTGTCACCTCGGTTTACAGTCTCACCCGAAAGATTTTCGAGGGGCTTAAGTCGGCATTGATGCTAACTCCTGGGGAAAGTAAAGGTAAAGGTGTCCCATAACCTATGTGATCGTAGGGGAGCGAGGCATCAGAGGCCTCAGCTTCTCCAAGGGCCAGCATATTGAGGGCGGCGCCCATCTCCTCTCCCTCGCTCCCTTACCTTCCCTAACCCTAAAGAATGCAGGTACCCATTTACAGCTGGGTGAAATGGGGGCCTGTGCCGAAGCCAAAGCGCGCAAACCGGTCACCCATCCAATTGATAACCACGCTTGATGCGGCTTAACATTGGCTAGGGGAAAGCGAATGCTCTGACCACTGAGCTATCCTGTCCCCTGGGGAAACATCCCCTCGAATGGGTGCCTCGGAGGTGGCTAGAACCCGGACCATCAGATCGCGACCTCAACGCTCTAAGCACTAGGCTATTCCCACACCCCAATTTTTGTGTGTTTAAAACCAGTTGATGCATGAATGGGCACATACTGACTTCACCTTGTAGCAACAAGATCAGCGCTAACAATGTGCAAAGAGGGGGCACTTCTCAGTCTTTGATTCTGTGTACACTCTCATTATCATCTGTATGTTTGTGTTAATTTCCTCTTTTTAAGGGGAAAGAACTGAATTGTCTTGACACCCCTGGTTTTCTTGTCGTGACTTCATTCGTCTTCTCCTCTTGTCTCCTCTCATTATGTCATGGGAACGGGACAGCCTGGTTGGTTAGAGCGTTGCGCATTGCGCTCATGATCTGCTGACCAGGGTTCAAATCCCATTCAAGAGGATATTTTCCACTGAAGTTAACATCAGTGTCGACTCCACTCCCCCCCCCCCCCCCACCACCCCCCCCCCCCCCCCCCCCAAAAAAAAGAAATCCTTCGGATGAAATTATAAACCGAGGTCCCATGTGCGAACACACGCAGAACATCTTGCGCGCAGGTTAAAAGCTGTTCCGCTTTTTGGAAGCGTAGGCCATTGTGTGCTGGTGGGAACGGATGATAAAAATTACGAAACCTCATACACGCGGGGACTGCGCTTGCATTCTTCCTTTCTCTTTCTCAGCCTCTCTGTCTGTCTGTCTGTCTTTCTTGTTGCTAATGTATGTCACAGGGGGAAAAAATGACAACAATAATCGACATGCCGTTACTCATTCTCATCATGCTATCTAGAACATTTTTTCTTTTTACCTGGGCAGAGAAAAAACCCAGAACAAACCAAACAAAAACAACAACAACCCAAGTCTGTGTGTCCAGCTATCGATTGTACACAGCGGGAGTACACATCAGCGAGGACAGCTGCAAGGTCGTGCCTCTCTTGATTGACGGCGTAAAACGGCAGTTACACACAGTGTCCTTCTTCTCTCAGACCCCTCTACGACATCGTCAAGTCCCAAATGCCTGCGTCTAGAACAATACCGATGGGAGACAGCGGCGGAATGGGGGAGACGGCTAGTAGAAAGACGGACGATGACGACACAGCGCCTGACTTGTTGAACACAAACGGTGTCAGCCTCTGTTTCTGTTGTGGATTTTTTGCGTACATGAATTAATTATCCGACTCTTAATTTGTAATATCATTAAATGTGAACAGACTCTAAGGTGTTGTAAATGTGAATAGACTCTAAAACATACAACAATCTAAAGTGTTGTGAATGTGAACAGACTTTAAAAATTAAAAAGGGTTGTGAATGTGAACAGATTTTAAACATACAAAAGTGTTGTGAATGTGAACAGATTTTAAACATACAAAGTGTTGTAAATGTGAACAGACTTTAATCGTACAACAATCTATAAACAGTTGTGAATTGTCTGCTGTGTCAAGTTCGTTTGTGAGTTTTCTTGTCAACGATGCAGTTTGAGTGGGAGGGAGGGATGTAGTAGAGATGAGTTCGGCACATTCCTGTTAGTTTTACCTTCAGTGTACTCCTAGAGTACAGGACAAAACGTTTTTTTTTCTTTCAGCCTTGGCCTTGATTTTTGACGACTGGTTTATATAACTTTTTTTTAACCAACATTCCTTCTCGTTTCTCTTTACCAGTAACCGTTTTTCTTAAAACCAACTTATAGGTATAATAGGATCTACACTTAATGTCGTAATAACGAGCGGAACGCACCATTTCAATGCGATACTCACCAGAGTTCTCATTAGAACTTCATAGACTGAAAATCGCGCTGACGTCTGTTATCTTGTTTACTTTACAAGATTGAGCACTATATAAATTCTATACATCATCATCATTATCATCCTCCTCCTCCTCCTCATCATCATCATCACAATCATCATCATCATTCTTCTACTTCTTCTTCTTATTTAGTTTTTGTCGTAAGAGTTTTCCGTGTCACATCGCGACACAGTTCTGAAACAGGCCATACTACTCTTTAATCATTCTGGAACATTCCGTGGCGGCAAAAAAACCCATCCCAGTATTGTACGTACATATTTATGTCAGTCTCTGGGATGGAGTTCACAACCAATTATTGCTGTCCACTACGCCATTCCAAGTCTTGGTCTACGACACGTAGGAGGCCAGGCTCTTTAGCCTACACACTGGATTAGGCAGATCGCTACACTTCGGCGCTGTGCGTCGTTATCCTCGCCAGTTACGACTGTGTGGACAGCTGTAAGAAGCAGGAGACAGGGGCAGAGAAGTGGGGGAAGAAGGGATGGCTAGGGCTAAGGCAGTATACTTAGGGCACACTTACTGCAGCACCGCTGACAAGTCGTCCCTGTTTTAGTCCGAAGGAATTTTTGTGAGTGGGAGTTCAGACCTAATGGTGCTCTTGATGGCTTCACAGTGACCCGATAACCAGATCTACACACAGTCGTTTGTCACAGCTCAGCTGACGTAGCTCTGTCAATAAGGAGGGAGATTTTTTTTTATATAAAAAGAAACAAGGCTACAACGTGTTTCGAACATTATTGTTCTCGTTTAAGAGTAGTGTGCTCGCGCAGTGTTGATAGTTAGTGTGGCGTTCTCAGTCCTTTTGTTGTCTTTTTTTCTTTTTTCTTTTAAACATCTGTGTTTGCCTGCATGCTTGCCCGTCTGTCTGATGTCTGTTTGTTTGTCTGCCTGTCTGTCTATCTGTCTGGCTGGATGGGAAGTTATGCCAGTGTTGATTGGCTTCCTATGGAAATTGAAATAGCATCTTCCTTTTCTGTCCCCACTCCTCTCTCTGTCTGTCTGTTTTCGTTCTTTTTCTTGCTGCTCTATGTTTTTTCTTTCTTCAGAGAATATAGAACATTGTAATGTAAAAATGAATATAAAACCGTTGTTGAAATTGGCACTCAATAAACTAGTTTCACACGTTCTCTCTTTCCTCCACCTTCCCCTAATAAACCGTAATAGGCAGCTATTTCTAACATTGCATGGCTCGATCCATTGCGCTCTCTGACAGTGATCAGATTCATATCTAGTAAAAGGTAAAAGGTAAAGGTATCTCATAACCTGTAAGGTTTTAGGGGAGCGAGGCGTTAGAGGCCTCAATTCTCTAGGGGCCAGCATATTGAGGGCGGCGCCCGTCTCCTCTCCCTCGCTGCTTTACCTTCCCTGACCCTAAAGAGGGCAGGTTACCCACTTACAGCTGGGTGAGCTGGGGGACTATACTGAAATCAAGGCGCGCAAACGGTCACCTATCCACTTGGTAACTACTACACTCGATGCTGCTTAACCTTAGCTGGGGAAAGTGAGTGCTCTGACCACTGAGCTATCCCGTCCCTATATCTAGCATTAAACACAAGACAAGCTCCCCTTCCCTTCCACCAACATAAATGAGGACCAAGATAAGAGTTTGCCCTTTAAAACAGTAACAGCAAAACTCAGGAAAATGTTAGGAAATAAGATGAACTGATACTTTCTGAGGAGAAACAGGTTTTGGATATTTTCTTTGGA
This sequence comes from Rapana venosa, assembly GCA_028751875.1. Classification (NCBI taxonomy): domain Eukaryota; kingdom Metazoa; phylum Mollusca; class Gastropoda; order Neogastropoda; family Muricidae; genus Rapana; species Rapana venosa. The sequence goes on along the minus strand of CM054134.1, from coordinate 1,354,992 downwards.
GTCATTGGTGTCAACATTGGTGTCAACTTCATGCTCCTGCCCGTCCTGAGAGAGAGAGAGAGAGAGAGAGAGAGAGAGAGAGAGAGAGAGAGAGAGATGGGGAGAGACAGAGACATATATGATACAGACAGAGACATAGACACAGAGAGATAGACAAAGAGAGATAGAGAGAGGGAGAGGGAGAGAGGGAGAGACATACAGACAGAGACAGAGATAGTACAAGAGAGAGAGAGAGAGAGAGAGAGAGAGAGAGAGAGAGAGAGAGAGAGAGAGAGATGGGGAGAGACAGAGACATATATGATACAGACAGAGACATAGACACAGAGAGATAGACAAAGAGAGATAGAGAGAGGGAGAGAGGGAGAGAGGGAGAGACATACAGACAGAGACAGAGATAGTACAAGAGAGAGAGAGAGAGAGAGAGAGAGAGAGAGAGAGAGAGAGAGAGAGAGAGAGAGAGAGAGAGAGAGAGAGAGAGAGAGAACTCTGAACTCTGAACTCTGAACTGGTTTAATTGCACATCGGCCTTGGGCCACAATACAATGCAAAGTTGATTTGGGAAAGCATCACGATATAACGCAGTATATAACACACAGTAATCAACATTCAATACATATTCATGCGTTTTCAGTATACAGAAACACTTCTAAGGTGCAGATTAAATTTAGTTTTGCTTAATTTTGCTTAGCTAGCTTTATCGGAAACAAGATTACTGTACATATACAAATGAGTAGAACATTGTTCCATACGTTATGGTTACTTCTATTACAATGAAAGTTTTTTTGTTTTCATTCTTTGATATTAGACTTAAATCTCACACTTAAGTAATTATACTTTTCTTCGGTTTATATATTATAACACAACATTTGCAAATAGTTTTGTCTTTCTTTGTCATTATTTTGTTTTAGTCTTGAACACAAAACTGTTAATATTCTATAATGCATCCTATTCCCTGCAGTTTGCTGCATACTGAAGCACCAAGCTTTTGTTCAAATAAAGAAAGTTGAGAAAAACACACACACACACACAGAGTACTTTAAAGTCATAGCAAACCAAATACATCTACTAGACTATGAGAAAACATGTGTAAAGTACATTTATAGCTAGTATTGAGTAGTTATCATGACACAGATATTGATGTGAAAACCAATACTACACAATCACATTAGCCCTGCAATTTTCTATTCGAGGTGTTTGCTGATTTTGCATAACAATGACAAAAAAGTGGATACCCCCAATCAGTAGGTAAGCACACCCACATAGAAGTGCAGATCATGATAAGCTCAATGTTTAAAGTATTTTCTTCCGTCTGTTGATTGCATGGAACACATACTTTGATAAATTATGTGTGTGGATAGGGTTTGTGGCTCTTAGCAAAACGTGCAGAGGAAGTCCTTTCGATTCCTTTAGAAATTTACGTCTTAAGTCATCATACATAGGACAGGCAAACAAAAAGTGCTGTTCATTTTCAATATGATTTTTACAAAATGGACTAGCTTTTTCATGGTTAGAATCCTTATAGCGATGTACATTGTTATGTAGGGGGAGAACATTAAATCGAACATGAGAAATGGCAACACGGAAACAATATACATCAATATCTAGAATGTATGGCTCTCTTTCAAAAACGGTCTTGAATGACGTGTAAGGTTGATATCTGTCACGTTCTCTGAGAGTACCTGTCCATTCCTGAATAAACATATCCACAATCCTCTGTTTAAAAATATGCAGAAATGTTTTCACGTTCCCAACACCTTGCTGTAACCAAACAATAGAGAGAGAGAGAGAGGGAGAGAGGCAGAGAGAGAGAGATATATACATACAGAGACAGAGAGAGAGACAGAAACAGATACAGAGAGACACAGAGACAGACACAGAGACAGACGGGGGACAGAGAGACAGAGACAGGAGCAGGCCACTCACACATCTTCAAAAGCAGTCCTGTCACTTTCTCTCTCTCTCTCTCGCTCTCTCTGTGGCTGGGTTTTGCGTTCGCTGTCGCACCATTTGAACACATTTCCCACATTGTTGGCACAGAGGCAAAAGAGGACAAGCGATTACCCACACCCTACACTACACCCAGGCAAACAGGTAACGCTAGGCAGGCCCAGCCTGCTCTGGCAAGGCTGTCTCTCCCTGATAAACCAGGGAAGGGAAGGGAAGGGAAGGGAAGGAAGCTCTTCCTCTCTCTGAGATGGTCTCGCGCGCTCTTTCTCAGTCAAATCACAGTGGTTAGTTAGTTAGTGGGTTAGGTTCCAAACTTGGGGCGGTCGCGGGTTTGAGTGTTATCAGAGTTATAGGGGCTTTTGTGGACCCCCAGCTGGCTCCTACCCGGTGTCTGTATGTTCTTAAGCCTGGCTCACTTTTTTGTCTGTGTGTGTCTCTCGCTCTCTTGTTGTTGTTCTTGTTCTCCTCCTCCTTCTTGTTCTTGTTGTTGTTGTTGTTCTTCTTCTTCTTCCTCATCTTCTTGTTCTTGTTCTTCTTGTTCTGTTTTCTGTTCTTGTTCTTCTTCTTCTTCATCATCATCATCCTCTTCTTCTTCCTCACCCTCTTCTTCTTCATCATCTCTCTTCTTCTTCCTCCTCTTCTTCCTCATCCTCTTCTTCCTCCTCCTCCTCTTCTTCTTCTCCTTCTCCTCCTTTTTCTTCTTCTCGTTTTACTACTTCTGTCTCCGTCTGTCTGTCTGTCCTCTTTCTCCATCCATCTGTCCTCGTTTTGCTCGTGTGGATGAGTAAAAATGACAAAAGTAGGGGTTTTTCAAGGACGTATGGATGATTGGTCACAACACACGTTTTCACTACTACACCTGACATCTAATGCAGAATTAGATTTTTTTTTCATACATTAAACAAAAACTATAATTTAAACTTATACAATATATTTCATAAGTGCTCTTCTTGGTCATTCCGGGTCAGCATCCCAATGGGTTCTGCTCTGCTAGCTGCTGGGTCACTTTGTGGGTATTCAGAGGTGACTGATTTGAGCTAAAATACGCAGGGCACTACCTACTAAGCTCCCCTATGGACGACAACAATTGCTTAGTCGGGGAGCCAGACTGAGCAAGGCGCTTACCCGGGCTGGTGGCCACAACAACGACCTTCTTCCATGAACCCCTAAGACTTTGACACTGACTCACCACCACAGGCACAGAAGTGTATGGGGAAACCGAAACTATGGTCTCCATGATAGACCAGAGCAACCGGATCCACCGCATCAGAGACAATTTTATAGCATTGCACAATGATCGTGTGATGATGAAGAAGATGCTGTGATAATTATGCTATGAAAATGCGAATCAGAGACAATTGTATATCATTGTACAATGACCGTGTGATGAAGAAGATGCTGTGATAATTATTCTATGAACATGCGAATCAGAGACAATTGTATATCATTGCACAATGATCGTGTGATGATGAAGATGCTGTGGTGATTATGCTTTGGAAATGCACCAGCTTTCAGAATATTTGAAAGGGTTGCACTCTACACTTCCTTTCATATTATTATATCCCGGCGTCAACCGGGCCCGAGGAACACAGACACCAGCAGAGTTGGTCAAGAAAATTGAGCAACAGTCTTTTAAAAAAACCTGCATCCCTGAAGTAGGCGATGTTCGGTTATGTAGCTAGAGTCTTTCCAATGAGCTCAGGGCAAACTCACTCTGGGTAGGAGCCAGCTGGGATATAAAAAAACACCTACATAAAACAAACCCAATGACTCCTATGGGACTCAAACCCGCGATCACCCAACGCTCTAACCACTGCGACACGATGATGCAGATGTTATCCACGGAAAATCATCTAAAGAGATCAAGAGCATAATCATAGAGTTATGCAAGAACTGCATCCGGTATCATAAACTTCAAGACTGATATCAAACAGGGAAATGTTTGGGCTCCGTTCATTTAAAATCATCTTTCAAGGATTAAGTCATCAAAGAGGAGAAGACACAGGGCCATATCATCATTAAACTTTGCCTGTACGTCTGTCTGTCTCTGTCTCTGCCTGCCTACGTGCCTTCCTGTCTGTCTGTCTGTCTGTCTCTCTCTCTCTCTCTCTCCCCCCCCCCCCCCCTCTCTCTCTCTCCCTCCATCCTCTCCATCTCTCATCCTCCTTCTGTCAGAACAATTTTCATAAATTTCTCTTTTAGTTTTCTTTTTCTTTTTTCTATCTCTCTCTCTCTCCCAATCTCACCGAAGACGTCTGAGGCCAAACTTGTTGATAATCCCCACAGATAGTAGACGGCAGCATCTTATGACAGGGAGCTGTTTATGACCTGCATATTTCGTAGGAGTGGATCAGAATAACAGCCTTTGGTATGTATGTGTGCATGTATGTATGTATGTATGTATGTATGTATGTATGTATGTATGTATGTATGTATGTATGTATGTATGTGTGTATGTATGTATGTATGTATGTATGTATGTATGTATGTATGTATGTATGTATGTACGCAGCTTGGCACACATTTCATTTAGAGGAAGAGAGTCGTCTTGCTGCTTTTTTATATCACTACTGCACAGACTAGTGAACTTTTGATACGGAGAAAAGAAGAAAAAGAAGAAAAAAAGAAGATGATGGGTCTATGTCTGTCTGCCAGGTTTTGAGGAGCTGAATGCCAAAAACATCGGGACACACTCGCTGGTTTGGAGGTAACACACACATCCATACAACGACAAGTCGCGGGTTCAATCCCCCCTCCCCTCCCCGGTCTAAATCCGAGCTCTTAACTCATCCACTAGACCATGAGTTTATTCTATGTTATTTTATTTATTATTTTATTTCGAGGATTTATTTTATTAATTTTTTTGGTTCTTTTAATTCGAGGATAATGGAATAAGCACTCATGTGCTTTTGTTTCATCCAGTCCGCGTGTGTATGCAGTTTTGTACATTTTGTCATCCGTTCCCATCGGAACACAATGGCCTACTCTTTCAAAATGCCGAAGGGGTTTTAACGTGTGCGAAAGATGTTCTGCGTGCGTTCGCACACGGGACCTCATCCGAAGGACTTTCGGGGAGAGTGGAGTCTGCACTGATGTTAACTCCAGAGGAAAAATCCTCTTGAACGAGAATCGAACCTGGGTCATCAGATCACGAATACATCACTCTAACCACCAGGCTATCCCGTCCCGAGATAATGGAATAAGCGCTCATGTGGTGGTTTTTTTTTACATCCAGTCCCCAGTGATGGCCTGGGTGTGTTAGTCTTCCGGACACAATGACAAACCGAGGTCCCGTGGACAACATACATGCAGCGTACGTTAAACACCCAAGGCAGCGAGAGAGTCGTCACTGGCAAAAGAGGGCAGAAAGAGCCAAACACGTGTATACGGGAACAGATGCACATGAAAATGCGATTTGCTTTTTTTTTTTTTAAGGGGTGGCGCTGTCTTCGTGGCGACGTGCTCTTTCCTGGAAGGAGCGGCACGGAATTCATACAGAGAAAGATGTAGAGATTGGAAGTGGCATAGAATGCAACATCTACGCACATATGCACCAACATACTCTCAAAACTTAATAGATTCAGATATATATACTCAAGCAAGCACACACGTACGCACGCACCCGCGCTTACACACAGACATACACACAGACAAACACAAAAAACACACACACCCTCTCTCTCTCTCTCTCTTCCTCCCTGACCCTGACTCTTCGTTTCTGTCCCTCTCTTTCTGCGCCTCTGTCTTTCCACTGTCACTGTCTCTCTGAACTCCTCTCTTCCTCTGCTACTTTGTTTTACTAATCAACAGAGCCAAAGAGACACAGAGGTAAAATTACTGCTCATCCAGCCAAAGTCATGCACACGAACTTCCTCCAAAGGGACTGCCCTGACCACACCTCTCTCCTCTGGCCTTCTTCTTTCACGGGACGGGAGAGCCTGGTGGTTAGAGTGATGTATTCGTGATCTGCTGACCTGGGTTCGATTCTCGTTCAAGACGGTTTTTCCTCTGGAGTTAACTAACATCAGTGCCGACTCCACTCTCCCCAAAAAGTCCTTCGGATGAGACTATAAACCGAGGTCCCGTGTGCGTGCGCACGCAGAACATCTTGCGCACACGTTAAAACCCGTTCCACTTTTCGTAAGAGTAGGAAGGCCATTGTGTGCCGGTGGGAACGGATGACAAAATTTACAAAACTGCATACGCACGGGGACTTGATTAAAAAAAAAAGCACATGAGTGCTTATTCCATTATCCTCGAAATGAAAGTATAAGAAAAATCCCACACCCTTCTGCCTCATGTTCCTCTGCTTACAGCATCTTGCTCTCAGAACGACCACTCGTAGTGATGTGAATGGAGGAAAGCCAGCACACCACACCGCTGCCCAAAGAAAGGTCAACGCGTCTGCCTAGAAAGCGAAAAGTCCGGGTCCGAAAGTGTGCGGTGGTTCAATCCCCGTTTGGGCCCCGAAACTTTTTTTTTCCGCCCATCCATTAGACCGTGAGTAGTGGTCTGGGTGCGAGTCTTTCGGATAAGACGATAAACCGAGGTCCTGTGTGTTACACTATTATTTAGCACAAGTAAAAGAACTCACGGCAACAAAAGAGTTGTCCTTGGCAAAGTTCTGTAGAAATGAGACTATAAACCGAGGCCCCGTGTGCAAACGCATGCAGAACATCCTGCGCGCACGTTAGATCCTGTTTCGCTTTTCGAAAGAGTAGGCCATTATGTACCGGGGGGGGGGGGGGGGGGTGGACAGATGACAAAATTTACAAAACAGCATACACACGGGGACTGGATGTAGAAAAGCACATGAGTGCTTATTCCATTATCCTCGATTAAAAAAATAAAGTTATCTGAGCGCTTTCATTTGTTGCTTTACAAGATTCAGCGCTATATAAATTCCATACATTATTATTATTATTATTATAAAAAAGCCGCTCTGGCAGGGAAACAAATACAGTTGCAGACAGGAAAAGAAAAGAATAATGGGTGGCGCTGCTCTTGTGGCAACGCGCTCTACCGGGGAGAGCAGCCCGAATTTCATGGAGAAAAAAATCTGCCGACACTTAAAGTGGTATGAAATTAAAAAGGATGGGGGGGGGGGGGGGGGGGGGGGGGGGGGAAGGGTTAGGCCTGTTCTTGTACGTCCAATATTGAGAGAAAAATAGTTGACCCATAGAATCTGTATGTTTCCTATGTTATATTGTTCGCACATTTTAAGAAGAACAAGTGCAAGATCATACTTGCATATGCATGCATGCAACACATATATTAACATAGATGTACATACACATATACATACATATGATATACATACATACACACATACATACATACCTACATGAAACGAACGAAAACATTCATTTCTTTACACCCGTCCTTTGCAGGACTATATAAGTGGCAAATATTTTGTATGTAAACGTATTTAGAATTACTGTAAATTAACCTCAAAATTTGTTTTATTTTAATAACATAATTATTGTTTCCAATATTGTAGTATAATCAAGCTTCCCATTCCGCTTGGTTTAAACAAAAGTTTATTCAGAAAGGGAAAAAAATCA
>CM054134.1:1309981-1342481 GCA_028751875.1 Rapana venosa | reverse complement strand
TCCCTGTGTGTGTGTGTGTGTGTGTGTACTTGCGTGCGTGCGCGCGTGCGTGTGTGCGTGCGCGTGTGTGTCATTTTTTAAAATCATTTTTAATTTCTGTTTGGAGTTATCTTGGAATGTTTAAACAAATATCAAACGTAGCTTTCTTGTGTCTTTTCGATGCTATGGTTCCTATCAATGGTGTGTCTGTCAGTGTTGTAATTGCCCTTCATGGGATGATGTAAGTATTTTTGAGTTGAATTGACTTCACACACACACACACACAAACATACATACCCACGCACGCACGCACACGAGCGCATGCACATACACAGCATCTTGCACACTCGTTAAATCCTCTCCCGCATTTTCGAAAGAGTAGGCCATTGTGTGCCGGTGGGAACAGATGACAAAATTTACAAAACCGCATACACGCGGGGACTGATTGTAAAAAAGCACACGAGTGCTTATTCCATTATCCTCGATGTAACAAATAAAAGAATAACACACACACACACACACACACACACACACACACACACACACACACACACACACACACACACACACACACACACACACACACACACACCATCATTGCAAGTCAAGTCAGTCTTCTTGAAAGAGAAATATCGCCACACTTATTATCCTCGATATAAAGAATACACACACACACACACACACACACACACACACACACACACACACACACCACACACACACACCAACACCATCATCGCGAGTCAGTCAGTCATCTTGGAAAGAGAAAAAAATCGCCACACATACGACGTACACTAACAAGGAAATCTGCCAGTCATTTGCAATTTTTGCTTTTTGTGTCTAGTTTTTTTCGTTTAGTTATTTTTGGTTGTTTTTCTTGCTTCCTTCTTCTGCTGCCTCATCTTCTGTGATGCTCTCATCCTGCTGTTTCCCACGCCGCTCATTTGGATCCCTCTGCCCCAACTAGGTCTAACCTAGGCTTGTCTTGTGGCACCTTCAGGGTCAGAAGTCCACAGGGAGCTTATCAGTTATTAAGACTGCCATTGGATTACCAACCAGAGGGGCACTGCACTGAAGCTATGTCGCTTTGGCGGTAGTCAGTGGTGCCTGTTCTGAGCTAACAAATGTAGAATGTCGCCTTTCTGGCCCCTTTTTGATAACAAGAGTAGCTGAGTCTTGAAGTCAGACTGGATGAAACACTCATCTGGGCTGACTACCTCGCAAGGTTCCCCTCCAACGACCTTCCCCAATGCACCTCCAACCCCGGAGACTTTGACACCAACTCACCACAGGCACAGAAATGTATAGGAAACCGAAACTGAGATTACGATAAGACCAGAGCAATTGGGACCACCGAATCAGAGACATTCTCCGTTTATTGCATGATGCTCAATAGTGGTGAGTTTCGATATCACCATCAAAATGCACCTGTTTTTGAGACTTCTTGGGCAGGAAGCTTCCTAATTCTAGCAGATCCCAGATTCAACCGACCCCGAGAGATACAGACACTTTACTTGCAGTGTTGGTTCAGAAATTTGAGCAACAATTTTGAAACCGCATCCGTAAAGTAGATGATATTTGACTGTGTCGTCCCAGTCTTTCCCTTGAGCTCCTAGTAACCTCACTTTGGGTAGGAGCCGGGTGGATCCCCTCTCCCCGCTACGAACAACTTAACAACAACAACAACAACAACAACAACAAGCCACCAAAAACCTATGACTGTGAGGGTTTGAGCCCTCGATCGTCTGTCTAGCCAGAAATCTAAATGCGCTAAGCACCGCGCCAGGGCGGCTGGCGATCATTTGTAACCGTGCCTTTGGCAGTGTTCTGCTTGGCTATCAGGCTGATGGGAGTGTTGATGACATGGCAGGGGCATTTTACTGGCCTGGAGTGCAGTGTCACCCAATCCGGATCGTTATTTCCAATCACAGCTCTATTTTGAGACTGACCTTTCCAACTGCCGCCTGCTCTTCGTTACAGCCCTGTCTGCCAGGTCTCCAGGTATTTTTGTGTCTGCAAATTATGCCCTTAACCCAGGTGTCTTGAGCAGTTTTAGCTCATTTTGAGAGAGCAGGTGTGTTTGTTTGATTTTTTTTTTTTTGGGGGGGGGGGGGTAGTGTTTAATTGTTCAATATTTTCTTTTTTTCTTTTTCGGCATTGTTCAACCCTATTGTGCGACACAGAGGTTTTTTGTTTTTAAATCTATGAGTTTATCTTAAGGCAATTTTCATGCCCACTTTGGAATGTTTATGATGATTTGTTATAGTGTTTTCTGTAAATAGAACGTCCATCTTTAGAGGAAAAAGAATGTTTTGGTGGTAAAAAGAAGGAAGGTGGAGAATGTGCAAGAGGTCTTCTTCTCTGCAGCAACTGTTTGATAAAAGTATGCATGATAGGCTGGGTTTTAAGAAAATCCAAGTGAAATAGAGAATTTCTTTATATTTTAGGCATGTTTTCTGGATGTTTTAGCTAAAAATTGAAAACAAAATGTAAACCGTAGTTTGAAAATACACATCTGTGTGTCTGTCTGTATATACGATTTATTAAAATAGCAAATAAGTATTATCCATACGCCATTAAAACAATAAAAAAGAAAAAAACCCGTCTGTTTACATTGAAGTATTAATGTGTATCGTCTGATTATTAGTAGTACTTTCTCGGAAAGTTTCTTCGAACTTATTTTCATAGGCGTTTAAAGGAAGTGCCCACTTAGAAGAACTAACAATGACAAACTAACAATGACAAAGTGTGATAACACTCTCGACAATAGGCATGCCACCCCCACCCCACCACCCCCACCTCCCCTTCCCCTACCGGTGCTGTGTTTTCCATCAAGGTTGACGAAGAATGGAGATGCAATACTGAGACTGTATATAGCACAGTTAACAACAGACACAGTATGCCATTTTTCTTGCTAACAACAGGTATGCTCTCTCTCTCTCTCTCTCTCTCTCTCTCTCTCTTCTCTCTCTCTCTCTCTCTCTTCTTCTTGGTTTTGTTGTTGTTGTTATTGTTTCTTTTTCTCTTTTTTTCTTCTTTTGTTGGTTTGGTTTTCTTTCTCTTTTGTTTGTTTGTTTGTTTGTTTTGGTTGTGGGTTGGTTGTTGTTGTTTTTTTGGGGGGGTGGGGGGTGGGGGAGGGGGTGATGGGGGATGTTTTAGGGTTTTCTTTTATTAGTTTGCTTTCGGGGGGGGGGGGGGGGGGGAGTTGTTGGGGGGGGGGGGGGGCTGCTTTGAAAAAGGTTATTTCCCCATGTTTCTACTGTGAGACTGTATAAGTGTTGGGTTATTATTAAGATGTATCCCTACGGGCGGGGAGTGGATGTAAAAAAGCACATGAGTGCTTATTCATTATCCTCGAAATAAAAGAATTTGTCATTGTCTCTCTCTCTCTCTCTCTCTCTCTCTCTCTCTCTCTCTCTCTCTCTCTCTCTCTCTCTCTCTCTCTCTCTCGCTCTCTCTCGCTCTCTCTCTCTCTCTAACTGTCTGTGTGTCTGTGTGTCTCTGTCTCTGTCTGTCTGTCTGCCTCTGTGTGTGTGTATGTGTATGTGTGTGTGTGTGTGTGTGTGTGTGTGTGTAGTGTATGGTGGGGTGTGGTGTGGTGTGTGTGTGTGTGTGTGTGTAGTGTGGTGTGTGATGTGGTGTGTGGTGTGTGTATGTGAGAGAGAGAGAAAGAGTGAGTGTGTATGTGTGTGCGAGCGTCCGTGCATGCGTACGTGTGTGTATGTGTGTATAACATTTTTCAGTGTTTCAACTTTATCTACTAAAACAGAAATGGTACAATACGAATGGTCCGTTCCCGTTACAACATCCACCCTGCTGTCCTGTCTCCATCCACGCTCTTCCCGTCTTTTGCCCATCTTTTGGATGCAGTGCTAACCATACAACGCCAAGACGAAAAAACCCCCACAAACAAACAAAACAATGTACGTGTCAAAAAGCTCAAAATTATGCTTTTTCATCAGATCATGATCGTTAGTATTCCATCCTACCCCCGAAATCAGAATATGGCTACCTAAGTGATGGTGGTGAGGGAACGGTCGGGATACGTAAAATCTAACTATTGGTGATCTTCAGAGCTAAGGCCAAGGAAACAAAAAAGACAGAAAATAAAATAAACAGAAACTAATATCCCAGTTAGTTAAAGTTAAAGACTACACACTGCTAGTAATGCAATGCAATGCAATGCAATCCAATCCATATACAGATTTCAATATTCAGCTCAACAAACAAGACAACTTTAATCATAATTATGAAAAACAGAAATTGTACCAGAAGCAATCGCATCAGAAAGACGTAACACTAACACAATCATAATTCTTCAACAAACAAACTCATTCATATTTGGAACTGGCTGCTATTGATTTCACTCTCTGGAATTTGCCCCCATGGAGATGCCGGTGGCCTGTCAGTATAAACAGCATCCCCACATTCTGGAAATTATGTGCTAGAAATTTCCTCTTTTCTATCACTCTCTTTGTTTCTGCCTTGTTCATTTTCTTCATGTCACCTCCTTCTTGTCTATTTTCTGCCTTCTTGGTCCACTCTCCTGCCTTCTTGATTTCCCCCAGAAAGACTTAAAAGAGAAAAATTCTCTCTCCTGCCGAAGTCAGATGTGCTGGGCCTAACTCGTGAGGCGCTTAACAGCAGCGTTACGCATTCTCGCTCATATAACAGACAACAATAGTTGTTGTCTGAGCGTTGGACGAAGAAGACTCCCTGGAATTCATACCAACTCGCAACACCGTCAGTTAGTTACCTTGTTGGTTACGGAGCATTTTAAAGGGTAGATCAGCTTCAGTTTGTTTGTCAAATCCATTAAACACTCTAGAACATCGCCTGACTCTCAAAGGGGGTGTGAAGAGTTTTGTAATTGGGTGAAAGGCGAGAGAAGTGCATCATTACCCAACGCTTAACACGCTAAGCGGGAAAAAGTGCGCTCCGTTTTGTTCTGTTCAAATTACATTTTCGTGTACAAGAGTTTTAAACATACAGCGGTGGTCTTAGATGTAAGACAGCCGCTTAGAAAGCGAGAGGTGCGGGTTCAATACCTGTTTTGAGCCCTAAAAACTGTTCCCCTTATCCACTACGCCGTTTTTGGCCCAGGCCAAAAGCTGTGTCAGTTATTCATGTCAGCTAACTGCCAAGGCCTACACTAAAATGTTGGTATGTTGTAATATGTTGAGTTGAGATTGCCTTCAGCCATGACAAGCTCTTATCATAACAACCTGCAATCTTTTTTTTTTAAAGGAGAAAAAAAATCCTCTGAAGTCAGAGTATGGCTGCCTATATGGTGAGGTACTTAAAAAAAACACCCCAACCCCAGTGATATACGCAAACTTCTCATTCAGCAGTGTGCAATTTCAATCTCACAGTGATTCCAAGGTGGGATGAGTAGTGAGTCAAAGTGCAACATTCTGGGTGACCCTCAGAATGTTAACCTGGGGAACGCGCAAAAACAACAACAACAACAACAAAAACATCCACTAACACCGTGAGTGGTGCTTTAGGTGCTAGTCTGTGGATGAGACAATAAACCTAGGTCCCGTGTGCAACATACATTCAGTGTACGTGAAACAACCCAAGGTTACAAGAGAGTTGCCCCTGGCAAAAATTCTGAATTGAAACAAGCCACTCTCGTGGAGAAAGAAAGACAGGATAATAATATAAAAAAAGAGATATAGATGGCACTGTTCTTATTGCGGAGCACTCTCGATATCCCCAGGGACAGCAGCCCGAATTTTCACGTAGAGAAATCTGTCGCGGCTGAAATCAGTACACGACACACTACACTACACTACACTACACTACACTACACTACACTACACTACACTACACTACACTACACTACACTGCACTACATTACACTACACTACACTACACTACACTACACTACACTACACTACACTACACTACACTACACTACACTACACTACACTACACTACACTACACTACACTACAAGTCCTTCGGATGTGAATATTAACCGACGTCCCTTGTGCAAACGCATGCAGAACTTCTTATGCACACTTTAAAACCCGTTCTACTTTTCGGAAGAGTTGGCAAAATTTACAAAACTGTATACACACGGGAACTGCATGTAAAAAAAGCAATGAATGTTTATCTTATTATCCTCGAAATACAAGAATAAATAAGAATAATTACAATACAAAAGAATACAACACAATACGATCAGATACAATGCAATACAGTACAAAGTTCCATACCCCGCAAGAATTAAAAAGAAAAATTCGATGTCGCTGACACTGTTGGGAAATCTTTTGACGTAATGCTTGACGGTAAGGCAATTCTCTGCACAGTTAAAATGGCATGTGTTTTGTGCTTTGAATCTCTCCCGAGAGAGAGAGAGAGAGAGAGGAGAGAGAGAGAGAGAGAGAGAGAGAGAGAGAGAGAGAGAGAGAGAGACAGAGAGAGAGAGACAGAGACAGAGAGAGACAGAGAGACAGAGAGAGAGAGGCACAGACAGACAGACAGACAGACAGACAGGCAGACAGACAGACAGGATCCAGCCATTGGAAGTAAAACACAATAGCCACAACAGCAGTAATCTGAATACAGCTCATAAATACTTGAACAAAACAGACAAACATGCTCAGTGCCTGACAGCGATCGTCAGAAAATCAATGCAAGAGTGGTCTGTCCATGGTAGCAACCAGTTAATCTCTCACTCACTCACTCACTCACTCATTCACTCACTCACTCATTCAATCAATCAATCAAAACTCACTCACCCACTTATTCACTCAACCATTCATTCATTCAGTTAATCATTTACTCAATCAATCAATCAATCAATCAATCAATCAATCAATCAATCAGTCAGTCAAAATCTTGATCTTGTATCACTATCGCCAGCTCATCTGCCCCTGCTAAAGCTCTCTTTCAGGACATTACCCAATGGCAGGATTGTAGAAGAAAGGGACAGATGAAAGCAAAGGCAGATTTTGTTGTTTGTTGAATTTATTGTGTTGTTTTTTACTTTCTCCACAATTTTATGAACTTTTTAAAAAGTTGACTTTAATGTTCTTTTATGAAACTTTTTAAAATCTTAATTTATTACATGTCAGTGTTTCAGATATCATGTGGAAAGAAAAAAAACCCCAATCGTTTTGATCTTTTTCGCTTTTTATTGAAGAAATAGCAGTGGAGGAACACAAGCGCAGGTTATTTTGCTTTTTAAATAGTTTCACTTTATAAAATAATATTTTGCTTTACCTTATATTTTTTGTCTATCTGTTGTAATTACAATTTCTCTTTCTTTTCGCTCCTGTCTTTTGCTTTTTCTTGGTGTATCCTCTTCTTTGCTGTGAAGGAAAACCAATGTTCAGCCCATCACCAGCCACAGAAGCCAGTGTCCAAAAAACCCTTGACAATGAAAGGCAGCTGACAATGGTTGAGATCTGTCCAGTCTGCCTTTCTCAACATGCACTCGACACAGATAAGTGAAGGGAATGATTTCAGAAGATTGGAGGCTGGAGGGGAAGGGGAGAGGAGGAAGGTGGAGGCGGGGGGGGGGGGGGGGGGGGGGGGGGGGGGGGGGGGGGGGGGGGTCATGGGTTCATGAAGCGTCAGCTGTCACGGACCATCTCTTGGGAGAGCCTGTTTTTCAGCCTTCAACATTGCAACAGAACTGTGTGCCATAGCACGGTGTTGTTCACCTGGTGTGACGAGACAAGACTGACGGACATACAGACCAGTCTTGCTGTGGTGTCGTCCTTTTGGTTTCTATTTTTGTAATGCATAGTATAGTCACAACATTTTCTTTCCACGAGTTTTTGAAAAATATTCTTTGATTTCGAGGATAATGGAATAAACAATCATATGATTTTTTTACATCCTGTCCCCGTGTGTATACGGCTTTGTCAATTTTACCATCCATTCCCACCCATCCCGCAATGGCCTACTCTTCCGAAAAGCTTCAGCACAGGGAGGTAGAGGATGCTGTGGAGCCAACCATGCATCATTATCTTCCCTACCTGTATACAGGGCTGGGTTGCTTTCTTTTTTGCTGATGGTGATGGGAGTTTCTACACAACTGTGTCAGATTCCTCTCTCCTGTTGGAAGACGTGGACCACACAGTCGAGCTTCATCCGCTTTACGGATGCGATTTTTGAGAGAGTTGCTCAAATTGCCTGACCAGCTCTGCAGGTGTTTGTATCTCTCAATCCCGGTTGACGCGGGGATATATTATTACAGGAATCGTGGAGTTCCAGCCCTGTCCAGTAGTCTCAAAGCACATACATTTCCACAGCAGCATCATGACATCATCTTCATCCTCATTGGTCATCATGCAATTAAAGAAAATTGTCTCTGATTCGAGGGCTTTCGTTGCTCTGGTCTCATTGGTAACCACAGTTTCGGTTTTCCGAACACTTTTGTGCCTGTGGTGATTTTGTATCAAAGACTTCGGGGCCTGGGGGTTCACGGAAGAAAGTCGTCGGAGGAGCGTTACAGTGGTTGCCACCCCGGGTGGACGTCTCACTCAGTCGAGCACTGTGACTGTATGATTACTGTCGTCAGCAGGGGGCTTCGTAGGTGGTGTCCTGCATAGCTCAGAACAGGCACTAAAGTGACCCAGCAGCCGTGCAGAGCTCCTCTGTCTGGTGGCCACACAGTGGTCTAACATTGACAGGTTCTTTGTAGACTTCCAACCCCGAGGATGCGACATGACGATTCTGGGTATGGCTGGGGGCGGAGAGATTGAAATGATCGGCGTGGGAACAGCAGGACAGCAATTTCACAGGGAATGAGCAGGCAACAGCAAGAAACAAAATAAAGAAAAGAGAATGATAGGAATCAGCTAATTTTTTTAAAAAGTTGAATAATGGTTAGTTCAAATAATTAAATTATACCAAATACAATCTCGCAAATGAAACTCGCATAACGAGAAAATATCTAACAGCTAGGGCACAAACAGTGGAAAGTCAAAGAAAATCGCCAATAGCAAAAAGAAGCAAAAGACAGACAAGAAAACAAAGCAAGACAAAGCCGTCTCCCATGAGAAATCACTTTGCCAATCAGCCCACAACTTTAACTCTCCTCAACCTGTCTTTGATGTGTCCTGAACCCCCCAAAACAAAATCATTCAAGGCGGGGGACTGACAGGCCAGGCTCTTTGCGCTGAACATAACGTCTTCTCTGACATTTCACACACAGAGGAGAAACAGTCCCCAGGCTGTCGTCTTCAGGGTTTTCCCGTTTCTGCGGCTGATTCACGTGACACGTAGGGCCAGAAATGCTCACTGTCTGCAAAGGTCACGTGTCTCCAGAGGCCGAAACTTGTCGGCTGGCCAAATGCAAGCTGACCTTTCGCCGCAATTGGATTCCTCTGCCCTGGCCATTAAAAATGCAAGGGGAGCAATTCCAGCGTGGTGTGAAAGCCTTCTGTTGGGGGACAGTTTGCATCAGTGAAGGGGTGTGACGGGGTGACGGGGTGACGGGGTGGGTGGGTGACAGGAGGCTGGGGTGCTACACTACACCCACTGGCACTGTCACGTCCACGTCTGGCCTGGATGTCCCGCCTCACCTCAGGTGTGTGCGTGGGCCGTAGGTGAGAGAGAGAGAGAGAGAGAGAGAGAGAGAGAGAGAGAGAGAGAGAGAGAGAGAGAGAGAGTGTTTCCTGTGGAGAGAGAGCTTTCTGTGGAATTCTCAATTGAGGCTTATAAAATGGCAAGCCCAGGTATAGTGTGGGCGGAGAGATTGAGATGAGCGGCATGGGAACAGCAGGGCAGAAAATGATTCAGCAAAAAACGTACTGTCACGTTCACCACTTCCAAGAGTGAAGGAAGAGAAAAGGGATATAGATAGATAGA
Organism: Rapana venosa; assembly: GCA_028751875.1. Classification (NCBI taxonomy): domain Eukaryota; kingdom Metazoa; phylum Mollusca; class Gastropoda; order Neogastropoda; family Muricidae; genus Rapana; species Rapana venosa. The sequence goes on along the minus strand of CM054134.1, from coordinate 1,332,672 downwards.
TAGAGAGTGAATGAATAGATAGATGAATGAACGAATGATCTTTATTTTCCAAGGGTTACGAGTAATTATTCATATTCTTTTTTTTTCATCCAGCCCTTGCCCTAATTAGGGACTATCAACAAAATACACACACACAAAAACCCCAAACCCCAACTACAACTACGACAGCAAAAGTTCAACATATGATTTAAAGAAAAGAGATAATGTGTATTTAACAAACACATTATCCCCAATTGACCTGAACATTAATGTCAAAGAGAAACATCGACTATAATGATTTTGAGAAAGGAGTTAAATATGTGTTCAATAAACACATAATCCCCAACTGGCTTGAACAATAATATCAAAATAGATACATTGACTACAGAGAGAGAGAGAGAGAGAGAGAGAGGAGAGAGAGAGAGAGAGAGAGAGAGAGAGAGAGAGAGAGCGAGAGAGACAGAGACAGAGACAAAGACAGAGACAGAGACAGAGACAGAGAGACAGACAGACAGAGAACACTGAACATTGAAAGTAATTTATTGCCATTAACAATGCAGTCTTTTTGGCAAGGAGCACAGTATGAACACAATTTAAACAATATGCTTTTTTCAACAAAAGTATGTTCTTTCGAGCCAGAAGGCCCATAGAGCCGGAGCTTATCCCGGTTTCTGTAGCGTTAAGCGAACTGATGGTTTTTCACCACCCCTGTGACAGAACGCTAATCTGTCGCCAGATACTTCCCCAGCAGAGCTGGTACCCACTTGTACACCTGGGTGGAGTGAGGAAAATAGGAGTAAAGTGTCTTTCCCAAGGACACAACACCGAGCCGAGCGGGGATCGAACCCGCGACCTCTGGATCACGAGTTGACCGCCTAAACCACTCGACCACGGTGCCTCCCTTTTTTCAACAAAGAAATAATAAAAACCGAAAGAGAAAAAGGAATCTCCAATAACAATATTCGACCGAATGCATTAATTGTTATCATACAAAAATTGTTACCACAAGCTTGCACACACACACACACACGCTCCCTCGCCCCCCCCCCCCCCCTCCCCCCCCCTCCCCCCCCCCCCCCCCCCATACACACACACCGGTGTCATGTTCTCCGCAAATCAGCAACAGTGTGGGACAAATCGACCACCCGACCCTCACATTCAAATAATGGAATTTAGCCAAATATGGAAAACAAAATAGTGTTACATTGAAAAAGTATATCAGTTAACAGCAGTTTTCTTTCTTCTGCTGTCCCAAGCAAGGGAGATAAATTTTGCAAGTGGTTTTAGAAATTCTTCATCTTCGATCAAGAGAATGCTAATTCTATCTCTAATTCTTGAGATTTCTTCATCAAAATTTTAATATGAGGCATTTCTGACGGATGTCATCGTATGAATTACAATCAAACAAAAAATGCATTTCATCTTCAGTCTGTGAGCCACACATGGGGCATGGGGACTGTGCAGATGTGTCAGTGGAAAACCATGTTTTGCAGGCATTTAGGCCTAAAGTTTTTAATCTGAATCGAGCAAGATTACTCCTATGCCATTTCTGTGTTACGAATGTAACATACTTTTCCAGACAGACAGACAGACAGACAGACAGACAGACAGACAGACACAGAGAGAGAGAGAGAGAGAGAGAGAGAGAGGAGAGAGAGAGAGAGAGAGAGAGAGAGAGAGAGAGAGAGAGAGAGAGAGAGAACACGAACTTAAATATTTTGCTCAGGGTGATGGCTAAGCCAGAAGCTTCTTTACCCAGTCCCTCACGAAAAGAAAAGTGACAACAAACATGAATAGATTCGTCAATAAATAGACATGTGAAAGAAAGCTGATCATAAAAACAACGGCTTCATTATTTAGGCAGCTAATCACTCGAACTGCCTATCAATTAGTCAATGAACCAATCGATCAGTACGAATAAAGCAAAACATATCCATACACTATGCACTTTCAACAAAGACGAAAACAGATTGATATTATTGACATTCATAAGAAGAGAGAGAGAGAGAGAGAGAGAGAGAGGGGGGGGGGGGGGACAGACAGACAGACAGACAGAGTGACAGACAGAAACAGATAGTGAACAAAAAGACTATCGAAAAAGAGGTTCCATGAAATGAAAAAGAGACTTTTAAAGTGAGAAAACAAAAAAGAAAACGAAAACGATCAAGAGCAAAATTTGCAACTGAAAAAGGATGAACCCAAATAGAATCTGAAAGGAAGAATCAACAAACCATACCAAAAAAAACAAAGGTAAAGGCAAAGGTGTCCCATAACCTATAAGGCCGTAGGGGAACGAGGCATCAGAGACCTCAGCTTCTCTGGTGGCCAGCATATTGAGGGCGGCGCCCATCTACTCTCCCTCGCTACTTTACCGTCCCTGATCCTAAAGAGGCAGATACCCATTTACAGCTGGGTGAACTGGGAGTCTGTACTGAAGCCACGGTCACCCACCCACTTGATAATCACGCTCGATGCTGCTTAACATCGGCTGGGGAAAAGCGAGTGCTCTGACCACTGAGCTATCCCGTCCCCATACAAAAGGAAAACAATAAATGGCAAATCGATGATGTTCCAATCCTCGGCTAGAGCTCCAAGTTCCATCAATGGAGACATTTTGGGCATGCAACCATTCTTACCCACCATTAAGGTAGCCGCATTCCGAAAAATACGACACCACCAATGTGCACGGATTAAAAAAAAAGTTTTCTTATCCTTTCCTAATAGCACTCAATGACCTACTCTTCCAAAAGGTAAGACAGGTTTTAATGTGTGCACAAGATGTTCTGCGTGAGTTTGCGCACGGGATCTCGGTGTATAGTCTCATCCGAAGGCTTTTTGGGTGGAGTGGAGTCGGTACTGATGTTAACTCCAGGGGGAAAAAAAATCCCCTCGAACTGTAGTGCCTCGGTGGTGGCTCGAACCCGGGCCGTCAGATCAGGAGCTTAACGCTCTAACCACTAGGCCATCCCGACCCCCCTGAAAAGAGAATTCTGAGGTAAAATGAAGAGAGATAGCAACAACAAAAAAAGCACAGGGCGTGAAACGAATGGCGAGTGGACAATGACAGAAGTCATGAAGGAGGAGGAGGAGGAGGAGGAGGAGGAAGGGTGGACGGCAAGAGTGAGGGGGATTACTGCAAGTTATTTTCCTTCGCTGTCCTTGTCGTCTGTATACATATCAGCATCATGCTGTACACAGTAAAGACATTGATATGTGTGTGTGTGTGTGTGTGTGTGTGTGTGTGTGTGTGTGTGTGTGTGTGTGCGTGGTGTTGTGTGTGTGTGTGGGGTGTGGAGTGTGTGTGTGTGTGTGTGTGTGTGTGTGTGTGTGTGTGTGTGTGTGTGTGTGTGTGTGTGTGATAAAAACATTATCTCGTTTTAAAATCATCTGTGGAATTGAAGATTGTGTGTGGTGTTTTTTTCTTGTTCATGTCTGCTGGGCCCTGTCTCTGTTCCCGCCTCTCTCTCTCTCTCTCTCTCTCTCTCTCTCTCTCTCTCCTCTCTCTCTCTCTCTCTCTTTTCTCTCTCTCTCTCTCTCTCTCTCTCTTCCTCTGTCTCTGCCTTTGTTTCTGCCTCTCTCTGCCTCTGTCTGTTTGTCTATCTGTCTGTCTCTGTGTCCGTCTCTCTGTCTCTCTCTTTGTGTCTTATGTCTGTCTCTCTGTCTCTCTCTCTCTCTTTCTTTCTCTCTGTCTCTGTCTGTGTGTCTGCTTTTCTCTCTGTCTCTGTCTCTCTCTGTCTGTTTATGTGTCTCTGTCTCTGTCCGTCTCTCGTCTCGAGCGCTTTGATTTGTTGCTTTACAAGTATTATTATTATTATTATTATCATCATCATTATTATTATTATTATTATTATGATCATCATCATCATCATCATTATCATTATTATTATTATTATTATTATTATTCTCTCCCTGTCTCTGTCTCTCTCAGCTCTGACTCTTCTCTCACTCCCTCACCCTCCCCTCATTACTCCCATGCCCACCTTGCATGCCCCCTACCCCCCCCCCCCCCCCCCCGGCGTTCCGCGTTGAAATCAATGACCGATATTTCAAGAGGCGACGCCAAACAGCAGACGTCGCTTGTATCCACGGAGCAAAAGTTATCTCCCCTTCTCAGGTTTTCCGCTTTTTTGGGGAGGGTGGAGGCGATCGATGTTTGAGCCAATCTCGGCTATTGACAGTGCTCACAACACAATTTCCGCTGACGTCAGCGCCCCCTGGGGACCAATGATTTGCGGCCCTTGGGAGGGTGAGTTTTGTTTTTTCTATGGGCAATAAAGAAACGAAGAGGGAGAGAGAATAAATAAAACGGGTGATGGAGGCTGTCTTGAACACATGCTGCAGTTTGTCAATGATGTCATGGATGTGGAATTCCCCCGCAAAAAGAAGAGCAAAAACTCCGCGTCAGGTTTGTGTGCTCGTGCGCGCTAAGCAGGTTGCAAGCCTGCGCGTGTACATATGCGCGCGAGCGTGCGCGCGCGCACACAGACAGACGCGTGCCCGCATATAACATGCACACATATGCACGAATGCATGCATGCATGCGTGCGTGCACACTCCAATATCGGTACTTTATGATCTCAATAAACAGATAAATTCATGTGGGGGACAAGCCTATATATATGTGTGTGTGTGTGTGTGTGTGTGTTTATTTATTTATTTTTTTTAATTCTTTTATATCGAGGATAATGATATAAGCACTTATGTGCCTTTTTACATCTAGTCCCCGTGTGTATGCGGTTTTGTAAATTTTGTCATCTGTCCCCAACGGCACACAATGGCCTACTCTTACGAAAGCAGAACAGGAGTTAACGTGTGCACAAGATGTTCTGCGTGCGTTCGCACACGGGACCTTGGTTTCTAGTCTCATCCGAAGGACTTTTGGGGAGAGTGGAGTCTGCACTGATGTTAACTCCAAGGGAAAATATCCCCTTGAAAGGGAATCGAACCCAGGTCATCAGATTGCGAGCGCAATGTTCTAACCACTAGGCTATCCCGTCCCCGCTGTGTGTGTGTGTATGTGTGTGTGTGTATATATGTGTGTGTGTGTGTGTGTATGTGTGTGTGTGTGTGTGTGTGTGTGTGTGTGTGTGTGTGTGTGTGTGTGTGTGTGTGTGTGAGGGGGTTGTTGGGTTGTTTATAGTTCAGCTAGAACCCTGAGGTTTACCATGTGTGTGAATTTTGCTAGTACGACCGTTCTTTCCCCACTATTGAAGTAGCCACATTGCGACTGCGGGGAAACAGTTGGGGATTGAAGCTATCATTTTTGCCCGGACAGTCGGGAGGAACCTCCCTGCTCTTTCCGATTTTCAACTATCGAGGCTTCTTTTCACGTGCGGGCAAGACCGTACACGGGTCTGGGGTCTCTTCCACAAAAAATCCCCTGATAATCGGTTGGATTTTACCGTCAAACTGGGGAGAAAAAAAGTAAGGCTGGGAATCGAACCTAGAACCTCACGGTTTATTTGTTAGGCAGGCGAAGGTCTGAACCGTCCTGCAATCATTCTTCTTCAAGCCATTTATAAAACCAAAATACCGAAAAATATCTCAGAGAGTCATAGAAATTCAATCTTAACAATTCCGCACATGCACGAACGCACACACAACACACACACACACACACACACACACACACACACACACACACACACACACACACACACACACACACACACACACACACACAATCACACACACACACAATCACACAACACACCCAAACCTGCATACGCGTGCACACACGCAAGGCACACGCGCCCGCACGCACGCACTCACAAAGAACGTAGGCACGCACGCTCGCATGCGCACACACAGCACGCTTCCACACACGCTAATGCACAACAAATAAAACCATGTCATTTACCAAAGAAAAAAGGTAAAGGTGTCCCATAACCTATGTGGTCGTAGAGGAGCTAGGTGTCAGAGACCTCACTTCTCTAGGGCCAGCATATTGAGGGCGGCGCCCATCTCCTCTCCCTCGCTGCTTTACCTTCCCTGACCCTAAAGAGGGCAGGTTACCCACTTACAGCTGGGTGAGCTTGGGGACTGTACTAAAGCCAAGGCGCGCAAACGGTCACCCATCCAATTAGTAACCACGCTCAACGTTGCTTAATATTGGCTGTAGGAAAGCGAGTGCTCTGACCACTGAGCTATCCTGTCCCTATAATATAAACCAAGAGTAATATGAATTATTATGACACACTATATTACACTAACACATTATACTCAGTAAACAAAATGCATGCCTACTTTGACCAATACATACGCAAATACTCTAACACCTTAAAAAAATCAACAGGACGGGACGGGATAGCCTAGTGGTTAGAACATTGCGCTCGCAATCCGACGACCCGGGTTCGATTCCCGTTCAAGGGGATTTTTTCCTCTGGAGTTAACATCAGTGCAGACTCCACTCTCCCCAAAAGTTCTTCGGATGAGACTATAAACCGAGGTCCCGTGTGCGAACGCACGCAGAACATCATGCGCACACGTTAAATCCTGTTCAGCTTTTCGTAAGAGTAGGCCATTGTGTGCCGGTGGGAACAGATGACAGAATTCACAAAACCGCATACACACGGGGACTGGATGTAAAAAAAACCCATAAGTGCGTATTCCATTATCCTTGATATAAAAGAAAAAAATAATTAAATTAAAAAAACAAGCAAACAAAACAAAAAAACAACACTCCCCCTCCCTCCCCAGAGAAATCCACGAGGGTTACAAGCGACTCCCAAAAACAATAAACAGAAAATATTTATCACAGGAAGCAGCAAATATTCAATCTAACACAGAAAATATTTATCACAGGAAGCAGCAAATATTCAATCTAAAACAGAAACTATTTATTACAGGAAGTAGTAAAATTCAATCCTCAAAATACACACACAAGCACACACACACGCGGGCATGAAACACCCAGGCATGCTTTCATTGAATCTGTTTCTCTGCCAACATTATCTTTCTCTCTCGTGAATCCTCTTCACCACCTGATCGATATAATCGTGTTTGATATTCGATTTATTTTATGCTAAGAGTTGGAGGGGGGGAAAGCCTATTCCGTACGCTTATTCCTGTCTCTCATTAAATAAATAAAAAACCACTGTTCGTTCGTTTGTTCGTTCGTTCTATCTCTGTTTCTCTGTCTGTCCGTCTGTTTGTCTATCTATCTGTCTCGCTCGCTCTCTCACCCTCTTTCCTCACACACCACACACACACACACACACACACACACACACACACACACACACACACACACACACACACACACACGCACACACACACACACACACGCGGGATAGCCTAGTGGTTAGAACATTGCGCTCGCAATCTGACAACCTGGGTTCGATTCCCGTTCAAGGAGATATTTTCCTCTGGAGTTAACATCAGTGCAGACTCCACTCTCCCCAAAAGTCCTTCGGATGAGACTATAAACCGAGGCCCCGTGTGCGAACGCACGCAAAACATCTTGCTCACACGTTAAAATCCTGTTCAGCTTTTCGTAAGAGTAGGCCATTGTGTGCCGGTGGGAACAGATGACAATTTTCAAAACAGCATACACACGGGGTCTGGATGAAAACAAAGCACATAAGTGCTTATTCCATTATCCTCGATATAAAAGAATGAAATAAATAAATAAATAAATTTTTAAAACACACATTCACACATTCTGTCTCGATGTCCCTCTGCCTGTTTGGTCTTCCCCTGGGTATGCCTGTCTGTCCTCCTGTCTCCATCTCTCTCTCTCAGGTCTTACAGTAGATACCCACGGTAATGTAATGCTGTTTGCTGCAAGCCTGAAAAAATGAGAGACGCGCGGAAAGGATCTAAACACAGACCATCATCGTGAAACAGCACCGTATACAAAGTAGTCGTCGAAGTCATGACGTGAACAAAACAGTCGCTAACGCAAAATCTCCCCCATGGTGAACCTCGGAGCTCTAGCCCGGGAACAAAGAAAAAAATCGAAATGTTTCACGCTTGCAGGTTCTGATTGTTCTTTTTAACGCTTATACATCTTCTTTTGACCAAAAAATCGAAATGTATTCACGCTTGAAGGTTCTGATTGTTCTTTTTAACGCTTATACATCTTCTTTTGACCAAAAAATCGAAATGTATTCACGCTTGAAGGTTCTGATTGTTCTTTTTAACGTTTATATCTACTTTTGACCAAATCTGACAATTAAGATACAAATAACTGACAATGGATGAAAAGAGGATTGAATGGAGATAAACTTAGAGAACTTATTCGCAAGGAGCACTTTTATCTCCTATCTACAACAGGAAACAAACATCACACAGTTAATATTCTTATGCTCAGTTTGATTCGCCTTGCTTGAAAACAAATGTAAGTTCAGGTCTAACACAATATAAAAATATCAAACTTTAAAAACTAAAACTTAAGCCATTAATGTCTTTAACAAAAATGACTAAAGGATCGAAATCACCCTGGTATTCCATTCATTTAGTCATGCAATGGACATGCGTTACAATTTTTTTTTACAAATGCAAAGAGAGTATAGATTTTTTTCTACTGGAAATATTACAAACACAGTTGCCATGAATTATATAGTTATGCACTCATTGTTGACTACGGTAAAAACAAAGCAAAATAAAATAAAACAAACAAACAAACTCACCAGCGTTTTAAACGTTCGGGACAGGGAGTGGCAGTCCTAAAAGATGCCCTATGTCCATTACGACAGGAGCTTACAAACCACGACTACCAGCAAACAACTGAAGAAAACAAACGAACAGACAAAAACCAAAATGCAAGCAACAACAACCTACCCCCCAAAAGAACCCACAAAAACACTCCAAAGAATTTCCTCTCTCAAAGGAGAGAAAGTTGCTATTTATTCATCAATTTTTCCATTTCATTCATTTATTTATTTATATCACCTGAGGTCACGGCAGATTTATTTGCGTGAAATTAGGGCTGTTCTCCCCGGAGAGAACATGTCGCCACAAGAGCAGCGCCACCCATATCTACAATTGCAACTGCATTTGTTTCTCTATCAGAGCGGATTTTTTTCTACGGAATTTTGCCAAGGACAACTCTCTTGTTGCCGTGGGTTCTTTTACGTGCGCTAAATAATTATGTGTAACACACGGGTCCTCGTTTTATCGTCTCATGGGAAAGACTAGCACCCAGACCATCACTCGTGGTCTAATGGATGGGAGAAAAGTTTCAGACCCAAACGGGGATCAAACCAGCGCACACTTCCGACTCGGACTTTTCGCTTTCTAGACAGGCGTACTACCTCTAGACCACCTGTTTATTCTCAATAGACAATCTTCTCTTATGGACAAGGTTACTTCTTAAGGACAAGGGACTGGTCAGAAAGAATTGGACGACACGTAACCACCACGTCTCCTCACCGTCATCTTTATAAGCGCATCAATAAGAACAGGCAGGGTCTGTGTGTGTATCCTCAGCCCCTCATCACAGCAAGGTGCTCTCACTCTTGTCTGGCCCGACATTAAGGACAAGTAATTGTCCGCCCACGCTCTCTTCCTCCTGTGGCCATGCCCGCATCGTTTGTCCGCCTCCGCAACAGTCGTCATCTTAATTCACCGTTCGTGCAGGCGGGTGGGTATGTGCGAATGAATAGGAGGGCTTAATGACAATGTGAAAGGCGCATCAGTGTTGCCGTATCGTAACTCATCTGGCCGTGTCATGGATATGGCTTTCATGATGTCCGAGTAGATCCCTCGGAAGTGTGTTGAGTAGGTGGGTGGGTGTCTGTCGGTCTGTCTGTGTGTGCCAGGAAGGCATCTAGGAACTGTCCCTAAGTGTTTCTCTCTCTCTCTCTCTCTCTCTCTCTCTCTCTCTCTCTCTCTCTCTCTCTCTCTCTCTCTCTCTCACACACACACACACACACACACACACACACTCACAGAGAGAGAGAGAGAGGAGAGAGAGAGAGAGAGAGAGAGAGAGAGAGAGAGAGAGAGAGAGAGAATGGTTTATTGGGGTAAGCTTTCAATCAAACCTATTCATAAGGGTGTTCGATAAGGCTTTACCGGCAAGGGAGAAACAACTCGCAATGCTTTATGCATACACACGGGAACTGGATGTAAAAAAGCACACAAGTGCTTATTCCAATATCCTCGATATAAAAGAATAAAAAAATAAAAAAATAAAAAAAATGTGTTAGGCGCGCATGCGCAGCGACAGCCAAGGGGGAAAAATGGCTAACCTCGCCCTTATTGTCGCAACGTAATGCAAGTAATAACGCCCAATAATCTGGCCCAACCTGACATGACAGGGTGTCAGAAGTGGGAGGAAAACTCCCTACTACCCTGCCAATGAGGAGAGGACTGGACACAAACACACAGAGATATTTAACTGAGCGGAAAAAAAAGTAAACAATTCGCAACAGCAATGAAAGAGAGAGCGAATGGTTTATTGTGGTAAGCTTTAAAGCCCATTCACAAGGGGACAGTGGGAAGAGGACTGGGCACAAACACATAGAGATATCAATTTTAACCGAGAGGGGGAAAATAACAATTCACGACAGCATTGAGTAGAGAGAGAGAGAGAGAGAGGAGAGAGAGAGAGAGAGAGAGAGAGAGAGAGAGAGAGAGAGAGAGACAGACAGACAGACAGACAGACAGACAGACAGACAGAGACATAGAGAGATAGACACAGAGAGATAGAGACACAGAAAGATAGAGATAGCCTAGTGGTCAGAACATTGCGCTCGCAATCTGACGACCCGGGTTCGATTCCCGTTCAAGGGGATGTTTTCCCCTGGAGTTAACATCAGTGCCGACTCCACTCTCCCCATCAGTCCTTCGGATGAGACTATAAACCGAGGCCCCGTGTGCGAACGCGTGCAGAACATCTTGCGCACACGTTAAACCATGTTCCGCTTTTCGTAAGAGTAGGCCATTGTGTGCCGGTGGGAACAGATGACAAAATTTACAAAACCGCATACACACGGGGACTGGATGTAAAAAAGCACATAAATGCTTATTCCATTATCCTCTATATAAAAGAATACAAAAATAAATAAATAAATAGACACAGAAAGATAGAGACAGAGAGAACAACAAGCAGTTTTGCTGCTGTCTCTGCAGTGTAGCAGTGACGCTCACACAGTTCATTGGGATCGGAGCCCACCCTGCTCAGTCCACCCTGCTCAGTCCATCCTGCTCAGTCCACCCTGCTCAGTCCATCCTGCTCAGTCCACCCTGGACTGTGCTCAGTCCACCCTGCTCAGTCCACCCTGCTCAGTCCACCCTGGACTGTGCTCAGTCCACCCTGCTCAGTCCACCCTGCTCAGTCCACCCTGCTCAGTCCACCCTGCTCAGTGCATCCTGCTCAGTCCACCCTGCTCAGTGCATCCTGCTCAGTCCACCCTGCTCAGTCAACCCTGCTCAGTCAACCCTGCTCAGTCAACCCTGCTGAGTCCACCCTGCTCAGTCCACCCTGCTCAGGGCATCCTGCTCAGTCCACCCTGTTCAGTGCATCCTGCTCAGTCCACCCTGTTCAGTGCATCCTGCTCAGTCAACCCACCCTGCTCAGTCAACCCACCCTGCTCAGTCCACCCTGCTCAGTCCACCCTACTCAGTCAACCCACCCTGTTCAGTCCACCCTGCTCAGTCAACCCACCCTGTTCAGTCCACCCTGCTCAGTCCACCCTGCTCAGTCAACCCACCCTGCTCAGTCCACCCACCCTGCTCAGTGCATCCTGCTCAGTCCACCCTGCTCAGTGCATCCTGCTCATTCAGCCTTATTCAGTCTTCCTCGCCCAGTCCACCTGCTCAGTCAGCCTTATTCAGCCTCCCACAACCAGTCAGTCCATCCTGCTCAGTCCATGCTGCTCAGTCAGCCTTATCCAGCCTCGCCTCCCTCACCTTGCTGCAGTATGATTTCATCTCCTTTCATCTCATCATCATCATCATCATCATCATCATCATCATCATCAGCAGCAGCAGCAGCAGCAGCAGCAGCAGCTGCAGCAGCAGCAGTTGGGGAGGACACTTTCGGCAACTTTCAATGACAGCAAATTTTCTGAGGTCACTGTAAAACTGAGATCTTGCAGAAACTGTCCGGTTTTGCTTGAATGTTGCTCTCTCTCTCTCTCTCTCTCTCCTCTCTCTCTCTCTCTCTCTCTCTCTCTCTCTCTCTCTCTCTCTCTCTCTCTCTCTCTCTCTCTCTCTCTCTCTCTCTTGTTTTTAGCTAGAGTTCCGAGGTTCACCAATGATGAGATTTTGCGTATGCGACAATTTTTGCCCACCACGAACTGCATTCCAGCTTCGTGGAATTTTTGACATTCAAAAGATTCCAAATACCCCTTAAATTAACCTTGTTGATGTCATCATCCTCTCCTGAAGTAGTCCGTAATTTTGCCTTGTATTTATATAAAGCATTTAAGCTTAGAGACCTTATGTCGTGAGAATCATTTTTATCATATGCAATCAGTCTGTATTCACTTTTTTTTCTTTCATTTTTGGATCTTACTACATGTGTTGTAATTGTCATATCATGTTCGTATACCCCTTCATAAGGGGCCTTGGCCTATAAATGAATAAACAATCCGAATCCGAATCCGAATCCGAATCTCTCTCTCCCCCCTCTCTCTCTCTCCCCCTCTCTCTCCATCCCCCTCTCTCTCTGTCTGAAAAGTATAGTTTGTTGGCGAGGGCATGTTACCAAAAACCAGACACATTTATTCATAAATAGCCTTAGCGGTGTTAACCCCCCACCCCCAAAACAAAAAAATCCACATATTCATACGGGATACTAGAGAAGAGCAACAGGGCCACACGAGAGAGAGATGGGGTCTAAAAATAGCACCAGGATTGGCAGCTGAAAATTCCCTGCATGTGACACTGGACCCCACGCCCGTAAAAGCTGTCTGATGCGCTGCATCAACATTCCAGTCAGGCCAATATCGTATCGTATCATATCATATCATTTCATGTCGTAACTAACACTGTATGCAAAGCGGCCAGATGATATGTACACAAGTGGGCGGCAGTTTTCATCCAGTACGATGCGACAGCACTTGTGGGTTTGTTTGTTTTTTGCAGGCTTTTATTTTGGGTGGGTGGGGTGGGGTGTCTTTTTGTGTGGGTTGGGAGAAGGAGGGAGGGAGGGAGAGAGAGAGAGCGACAGACAGACAGACAGACAGAGACAGACAGACAGGAAGATAGACAGAGACAGAGAGACAGACAGAGACACAGAGAGACAGACAGAGACAGAGACACAGAGACAGAGAGACAGCGACAGAGACAGAGACAGAGAGACACATCGACAGACATGAAGACAGACAGAGAGGGACAGAGAGAGACAACAGAGAGATAGAGACAGAGAGACAGCGACAGAGAGACAGCGACAGAGAGACAGAGACAGAGAGACATATCGACAGACAGGCAGACAGACAGATAGAGAGGGACAGAGAGAGACAGAGAGAGTGGCAGACAGACAGACAACAGAGACAGAGAGGGACAGAGATAGAGAGGGACAGACAGAGACAGATACAGACACAGAGAGAGAGAGACAGAAACAGACGGACACAGACATAAGTAGGATGCTCTCTCCCCCTTCCTGTGTTCTGCATGTCTCTCAGGCTCTCTGAAGATGGATGACTGCATTATTGTCTGAACTTTACCGGCAGACTGTTCTGTTGGGGCCATGATGAAATGTGTACCTATTGATAGCCGTGCCGTCAGCACCTGGGCTTTATCACAGTTCTTGATTAAACCATTGACGCTGGGGGCAACGGCAAAGTGAGAGGCTGTATGACCAGTGGTATCCCACTCATGGAATTCCACTTTACAGCTTTAGTCTTTAGTGATCGACTATGACTCTCTGACTAGGAGGCTTGACTCGCACAGTCCTTATGTGCTGCAGCCCTGGGGGCTGGTTGGCCTTTGGAGAACATCTCCAACGCTGACTGTCCTTATGCCCACTTGGCCGAGAGAGCGGGGATGTACTGTGGGCAAGGCATCTCCACTATAATCAAATTTCTGCCCAGTTTCCAAAACAGCAGCTGCCTCCTCTGCTGTTTTGGAGGTCATCGTCGGACACGACGGACAAACATACATACATTGATAGATTTGTGTTGAAAATCTGATTCATATGTCGATTGGTAAGGATTACACAACAATCTGTTTGATTGGCAAGGCATTCATAGCCTTTCGCTTAACATTCAGCGACTATTGGGCTTGACTGGATGTTTAAAAAAAAATAAAGCAAGCACATGAGTACTTATTCCATTATCTTCGAAATAAAAGAACGAAATAAAATATGATAAATAAAAACCATTAACCATTATGAAAAAAGTGACTGACTGGCTGAGTGATTGACTGAACAAACAAACGAACGAATGAACGAACATATGAATAAATGAATGAACGAACCAAGGTACAAATCAATCAATCAGTCTATTGATCGACCGATCGACAATCGATGAATCAATCGATCAGAAGTGATAGTCAGTATGCTCAATTCTCTTATACGCTGACATTTCAAATAGCTCAGTTTTCGTATGTACATGTTAGGGCTTACACTGCCTCTGTTTTATCAGACAGCCAGCCAGCCAGCCAGCCAGCCAGTCAGTCAACCATCCATCCAGTCAGTCAGCCAGCCAGCCAGTCAGCCAGCCAGCTAGCCAGCCAGTCAGTCAGTCATCCACTCAGCCAGCCAGCCAGCCAGCCAGTCAGTCAGTCAGTCAGCCAGCCAGTCAGTCAGTCAGTCAGCCAGCCTGTCAGCCAGCCAGTCAGTCAGTCAGTTAGCCAGTCAGTCAATCATGTAATCGATGAGTTAACTGGAGTGTAAAGTTTTGTTTGTTGTTTTTTGGCTTGGATTTTCTTTTTTGGGTTTATTACTGCAACCCCCCCAAAAGTATTGAACTATTTCATCAATTAATAAAGTCAGTCTTGCTGTCCTTAAGTCAATCAGTCAACCAGGTATAATTTTTTTAGAGGACATTTTCTGTTTAACACTAAAATCCCAACAAAAGACCTACATCCTATTTGACCAGCTCAAGTCAGTCAGTCAGTCAGTCAGTGAGAGAGAGAGAGACAACTCGAACATCAATCAGGTCAGCGTGTATGACTCATAACCCAGACCCAGCCACTGTCCCAGGTCAGCAGTGACGTAGAATTTCAACTTGCCCCGTAAAAACAGCACGTGCAGCACGGAAATTGCCTGTCTGAGGCTGAGCCGGACGGACTGGGTGTGGGCTTTGGGCTGTAGTTTTAGCCGGCAGTAGGACAGGAGCGCACAGACAGTAGTCTTGGGATGTTTTCTTTATAGGCTGGGGAGTTAGTGTGAGGGGGGGGGGGGGGGGGGGGGAAACTAATGTGAGGGAAGAAGAGAGGACAGATAGCCAAGTGGTCAGGGTGGGTGCTAGGGGGCTTAGAGTCTGTCATCATGTTTGCCATGCCATGCACGTAGGGACTGGTTGAGGTAGGAGAAAAGAGCCGGCATCAATTTTAATGTTATAGCCGAGTGGTTAAGACCGTTGTTCGACTTCAATCCCACGGGTCCATGAAGTCGGGGGTTCGAATCTCGGCTAGCGTCTGGTGAATGAAGAGCGGGGATTTTTAGGATCTCCCAGGTCAACGTCAAGTGCAGGCCTGCCAGTGCCTTAACTCCCTCAGAGTATATACACATGCAGAGGATCAAATATGGACGTTAAAGATCCCGTAATTCATGTCAGCGTTCGGTGTGTGTTACCGAAACACGAACATACTCAGCATATTATGCCCCTAAGTCCGAATGCGGATACCTTCATGAAGGGCAAAAAACGGTCGCATACGCAAAATCTGATCACTGGTTGGTTAACCGTAGAGCTCTAGCCGAGGAACACCAAAAAATAAAATAAAATGTACCGGTCGTTTGGTATATACCAATGTTAATAATTACGCAAATACTTTTTTCTTTAAAAAAACCAAACAAACCAGAAAAATTAATACACGGCACGCAAATCCAACATTACTCAGCCAAGAGTGCTAAATTTAACGCTCCCCTTCCTTTAACCAAGTCCGAGTGTGGTCAGTCCTTGTTATGGTTAGCACCAACTGGCCTCAGGTGGACTGGGCTGGGATGAGATGGGATGGGATGGAATGGATAGCAGCTGAGAGAAGCCTGAAAGTGGGGGGAACTGACAGCTGTGAATAAAAGAAGAAACTATCATTGCTAATGGGAAGAAACTCCCATCTGAACATGACGCTATACAACATTAGGCTGCACACCGGTATTAATTTGGGGGTCATGCAGTATCTTGTATAGAGTGCGAGTGGAAAAAAATGTTGGTGATTTTTACAGATTGTTTAAAGCATGAAAAAATGGACTGTGCACTTGTTTTTGGGATTGAGGACATAGAGCAATACCAGGTAGTCACGAGAAAGTTGGAAATAATCATCAAATGAGGATTGCCTGTATTCCTACAGCGTTGACCCCGCGCATGCATATCGCGGTAAGGAAGCTACCAGACGACAAAGGACTGAGGGGGGTACAGTGTTTGTTGAAAAATTCAAAAAAATTCAAACTACCAAATTTGTTCAATATCACATGAGTTTTGAGTCAGAGGCTAGTCTTTCACAAAAAGTGGTTTTTATTTCTGTGGATGCCTTAGTACGTGCGGTATGAATATAAGAGTCACATAGAAAAACAGAAGGAAAAGAGAGATTTTTTAATACCGGTGTGCGGCCTGTAGGGCCACCTCTTCCGAGCAACGCCTCACCCCCCCCCCCCCCCTCCCCCGCCCGCCCTAAGTGTGATGATATAAGACTATCTGCACAGGTACAGGGTTACGAGTACAGGTTAAAAAAAATGTACTAAATGTAGAAAGGTAAAAGTATCCCATAACCTATATATAACATTGTGGTCGTAGGGGAGCGACGCGTCAGAGACCTCAGCTTCTCTAGGGGCCAGCATATTTATTGAGGGCGGCGCCCATCTCTTCTACCTCGCTGTTTTACCTTCCCTGACTCTAAAGAGGGCGCAGAGCACGCAAATCCAGCATTACTCAGTTCAGGGGGCCAAGGTCAAGTGTTGACATTACCGCGCCCCTTCCTTTTACCAAGTCCAAGTGTGGTCAGTTTCTGCTATGATCAGCACCAGCTGGAATGGAATGGATAGCAGCTGAGAGTAGCTGAAAGTAGGGGGGAAAATGACGGCTGTGGATAGGTACCCATTTACAGCTGGGTGAACCGGGGGACTATACTGAAGCCAAGGCGCGCAACAGGGTCACTTGGTAACCACGCTCGATACTGCTTAATCTTAGCTTGGGGAAAGGAGTACTCTGATCACTGAGCTATCCCGCCCCTTAAAAACAAGGTACAACATGGTAGTAAATCAGGATACATGATAAGGTAACAAGAAAGAAGCATTTCTCCAATTTCTCCCTCTAAAAACTGCTCTTGTAAATTGACCTTTTTCTTCAGAAGTTCTCCCAGCTATGTGTGTGTGTGTGTGTGTGTGTGTGTGTGAGGCAGAGAGAGAGAGAGAGAGAGAGAGAGAGAGAGAGAGAGAGAGAGAGAGAGAGAGAGAGAGAGAGAGAGAGAAACAGAGAGGCAGACAGGCACACCCCCCCCCCCCCCCCACACACACACACCCACACAAACACCCACACACACGAACACGCACACACACACACCCACACACACAAACACACACATCTCTCTCTCTCTCTCTCTCTCTCTCTCTCTCTCTCTCTCTCTCTCTCTCTCTCTCTCTCTCTCTCGTCCCTCTTCGAAATATTTGCTGGAACACTTAAAAGAAGATCTGTCCTGAATCCGGCCCGCCGTTGCTTTCTTGGAAAGTCTGGTATGGAAATAGAAGCTCTTGTGTGTCGTCGCTTGACCCCGCTCCTGCTGAACTTCTGCCAGCCAAGAGGGGCTCAGGCCCCAGACAGAAAAAGACAGGCAACGCCAATATTTCGTCAGCGTAGAAATGAACAAGCCTGTCTGTCTTTGACTACGCGGATTTTATGAGGACATTCTTGGCATAGCTGGTCGTGGTATTGCTGGTTGTAATGATCGTTGTCACCAGCTCAATACGTTAATTACAATCCACCAGCATCCCCTGTGGGGATTGGGGGGGGGGGGGGGGGGGGGGGAGGCGGCTGTCAGTATAAATAGCATCCCTATCTTCTGGAAATTCTGTACTAGATATTTCTTCTTTTCTGTCACTCTTTTTCTTTCTGCCTTGTTCTTTTTCTTCCTGTCACCTCCGTCTTGTCTATTTTCTGGACTAAGTCTGAAAAAAAATGAAGAAAAGATGGATGGAAGTTCGGACAGGCTGTGGGTGGTAGGCAAAGGGCTTACCTTTGCAGATCCAAGAAGATTTGAGGTGAGGGGAAAGAAAGATTTTATGGATGTAGCACTGAGAATTTGGGAAGAGTATTAGTCTGTCTTTGCGGAATGACTAAAGAAAAAACCACATTGACTGTGCTTTTTCGTTTTCAGAAAAGCTGTTTGTTAATTTCAGTTTTTGTTTCCGGCCACTGTTACTCCAGTTGCCGGCGTTTACACTTTGCCATCGCGATATCATGGGTGTACCATGGTGTGCAGGGTCTGTCAGGCAGGAGATGGTCAGTGGGAGGTGCATGCTCGTCGAGCAGTTGGCGAATAACAGTGTTGCGGTGTCCAGATATGTCAGAGTGGTCAGAGGTTTGTGAAAGGCATTCAGCAGCTTGCAAATAGAAGGTTTGAATATCTATGGCCTTGAGATGGCGACGAGTGACATATTGATTTTTTGGGGGTATAGGTTTTGTGATATTGAAGGAGAAAAGAATGGCGGAATGGTGGTGCAGTTCAACAGTGACAGGTACAGATGTGACCAGGCTGAATGGAGTATTTGAGATCAGCCAGTCTAAAATGTGTGTGTGTGTGTGTGTGTGTGTGTGTTGTGTGTGTGTGTGTGTGTGTGTGTGTGTGTGTGTGTGTGTGTTGTGTGCGGTGTATGTGTGTGTGTGTGGTGTATGTGAGAGACAGACAGACAGACAAACAGGCAGACAGAGACAGACAGACAAACACAGACAGATCGAAAAACACAATCGGATAGAGAGACAGAGATGTTTTCCTAAGCATAGGCATGTGCCTGAGTAGAAGCAAAATGCCGGCAAGTGATTACGCGTCTCGGGTCTGTAAAAGGTAATCATTCAGTCATGTGCCTCTTGAGTGTGAACACACGTGTACACGAGAGCCGTGACTGTTTCAAAGCCAGTCCAACAACACCCCAAAGGTGCGCACCCCAAAACAGGCCATCATCTCCACTACAATCAAAAGAACGAGCCCCCTTCCTTCTTCAACACCCCCCCCTACACACACACTGTAGCTCCCCCCTCCAGTAACGCCCACACTGTTTCAGCCTTCCGCCTTCAAAGTAGTTGACAGAGAGTAGGTGTCCCAACCACCACTTATAAAACATATGTCATGTCTTTGCCTTAAGGCACACTTACACACACACACACCACACACACACACACACACAGCGTTCGTTTGTAACTACACACACACACACACACCACCAGCGTTCGTTTGTAACTACACACACACACACACACACACACACACCAGCGTGCGTTTGTGACCACACACACACACTCCACCGTGCGTTTGTGACTACACACACACACACACCAGCGCGCGTTTGTGACCACACACACACACACACACCACCGTGCATTTGTAACTACACACACACACACACACCACCAGCGCGCACTTGTGACTTTACCGTCACAAAGGACAACATCTGAACTTCAATACTATTTCTGCAGCTTATGCATGTAAAAAACCCAGTCTGAAACAACTACCTACACACGTCCAATACTTATTTCATTTATTTATTTATTCTTTTATATCGAGGGTAATGGAATAAGCACTCATGTCTTTTTTTTTTACATCTAGTCCCCATGTGTATGCGGTTTTGTAAATGTTGTCATCCGTTCCCACCGGCACAAAATGGCCTACTCTTACGAAAAGCGGAACAGGATTTAACGTGTGCGCAAGATGTTCTGCGTGCGTTCGCACACGGGGCCTCGGTTTATAGTCTCATACATGACGAGTCTATGAAATGAGGCTATCCATATTACATTTTTTGTCTACCAGAACAGTCCCTCGCATTTAGAAAGTATTCACATAGAGATTTCGTCTCACAAACACAGGCTAGTATGTACAATCACGTGAAGGCGCATCGCTTATTCAAACGCGTATGCATATGCGTATGTGCATACCCAGTCATACACGAACCCATGTGTAAGTGCAGACCCATATCTATAACTACACCAGTCTATGGATCGTGGTCTAGAGGTTACGCGTCTGACTAGAAAGCGGAAAGTCCAGGTCGGAAGTGTGCGGTGGTTTGATCCCCGTTTGGGCCAAAAACTACCCCCCCCCCCCCCCCCCCCCCATCCATTAGACCATGAGTGATGGTCTGGGTACTAGTCTTTCGGATGAGACGATAAACCGAGGTCTCGTGTGTTATACACAATTATTTAGCGCACGTAGAAGAATCCACGGCATCAAGAGAGATGACCCTGGCAAAATTCTGAAGAAAAAAGCACACAAATACAATTACAGACAGGAGAAGGGAAAAAAATGGGTAGCGTTGTTCTTGTGGCGACGCGCTCTCCCTAGGGAGAGGGGGAGCAGCCGGAATTACACGCAGAGAGATCTAAGGTAAAAGGTAAAGGTGTCCCATAACCTATAAGGTCGTAGGGGAGCGAGGCGTCAGAGACCTCACTTCTCTAGGGCCAGCATATTGAGGGCGGCGCCCATCTCCTCTCCCTCGCTGCTTTACCTTCCCTGACCCTAAAGAGGGCAGGTACCCATTTACAGCTGGGTGAACTGGGGGAACTGTACTGAAGCCAAGGCGCGCAAACGGTCACCCATCCAACTGGTAACCACGCTCGACGCTGCTTAACTTGGCTGGGGGAAAGCGAGTGCTCCGACCACTGAGCTATCCCGTCCCCTTGAGATCTGCCGTGATTTAAAGTGGTATGAGAATGAAATGGAATGAAATGGTAGACAGTCAAAGCTTGGTCTGTGCACCGCAACATGCCAAGATCAAGCAAGGCGAGGGTAAATTTCAAGAGTGTCTTTTCTGTACACCTCCTTCCTTACACCTCTTCCATGTCGATGACTTAGTATAGTAAAGTGTGTGTGTGTGTGTGTGTGTGTGTGTGTGTTTATGTGTGTGTGTGTGTGTGTGTGTGTGTGTGTGTGTGTATGTGTGTGTGTGTTTATGTGTGTGTGTGTGTTGGTTATTCTTTTATCTCGAGGAAAATGGAATAAGCACTCATGTGTTGTTGTTTTTTACATCTAGTCCCCGTGTGTATGCAGTTGTGTACATTTTGTCATCCGTTCCCACCGGCGCACAATGGCCTACTCATCCGAAAAGAAAAATGGGTTTTAACGTGTGAGCAAGGTGTTCTGCGTGCGTTCGCACACGGGGCCTCGGTTTATAGTCTCATCCGAAGGACTTTTTGGGAGAGTGGAGTCTGCACTGATGTTGTTAACAGGGCTTAATAAGATGTGTGAGTGTGATGAGTGTGTGTGTGGGGTGTGTGTGTGTGTGTGTGTGTGTGTGAGTGTGAGTGTGTGTGTGTCTATACGCGCGCGTGCTTGCGTGCGTGCGTGCGTGTCTGTGTGTGTGCGTGCGTGTGCGCGTGCGTGCGTGCGTCCTTACGTGTGCGTGCGTGCGTGTGTGGCATGGTAAGTGCGGTGTATGCGCTATTTCGCACGTAGACTCTTGTCTTTCATGAGCAAAACTTGACACCAAACACCCGGTATGCCTCTGTGGAAGGAAAATGCATCAGACAGTGTGGGTACATCTAAGGGAAGACAGTATGAAGGATGGGGCTTGTCACTGTGAAGACTGATGTCCCTGATGGCTACGGCAAACTTGAACATGTATACTCACTCACCGACTCACTCACTCACTCACTCACTCCAGCTGCCAGAGTGAGAACCAGAGAGAAGAAAAGAAGAATAGGGGCTAGAAACACTATACTGCAATTAACAAAAGAATGGAGAAGATGACTAAAGAGAGAGAGAGAGAGCGCGCGAGAGAGAAAGTTAAGAAAGAAGAGAAATTTAGAAGTTGAGCAATAACAAGAAAACAGAAATAGGAAAGAAGGATGAGGAGGAGGAGGAGGAAGAAAGAACAAGAGAGAAGGAAGAACAAGAGAGAAAGAAAGTTAAGAAAGAAGAGGAATTTAGAGGTTCAACGATAACAAGAAAACAGAAAAAGGAAAAAAGGAGAAGGAGGAGAAGGAGGTGGAGGAGGAGAAGGAGGAGGAGGAGAAGGAGGAGAAGGAGGTGGAGAAGGAGGTGGAGAAGGAGAAGGAGGAGGAGAAAGAGGAGGAGGAGAAGGAAGAGGAGGAGAAGAAGGAAGAGGAGGAGGAAGAGAAATGGTGACATAGCAATAGAAACAACACACACACACACACACACACACACACACACACACACACACACACACACACACACACACACACACACACACACACATACACACCTTAATAATTATAGCAATCCCTTGGGCTCGCACTCGTTTATTTATTTATTTATCTATTTCATTCTTTTATTTCGAGGATAATGGAATAAGCATTCATGTGCTTTTTTTCCATCCAGTCCCCGTGTGTCTGCAGTTTTGTAAATGTTGTCATCCGTTCCTACTGGCACACAATCGCCTACTCTTTGGAAAAGCGGAACGGAATGTGTGTGCGTGATCTTTCTTTTTTACT
>CM054134.1:1279981-1292481 GCA_028751875.1 Rapana venosa | reverse complement strand
CCCAGTTTAGTTTGCGTCTTTTCACTTTAGTCAGGAGCTCTTCATATGGTCCAGATGGCGTTTTTAATGTTGGTTTTCATTTCCCCATTATAGTGAAGTGATCTCTGTATGAGACAGCAAGGAGTTTGCGAAAGCACCTCATCTCCATTGCCTATATCCTTCTTTCAATGTCTGCCGTTGTGGTCCACGTATATAATACAATAAACAGTGCATGTACTCCTCGTGCTGCCTCACCTATCGTAAATCATATTGTGGGCAAGTGTTCCTAAATGCTTGCATTTTCCCTTTCTCCGCTATTATATCACACACCACACACACACACACACACACACACACACACACACACACACACACACATCACACACACACACACACACACACACACACACACACACACACACACACACACACACACACACACACACACGCATACACACACACACACACTAGCACACACACATACACACTTGCCAAGAACATAATTCTATCGAATATTCCGGTATAACACTCTTTCTTCTCTCCGTTCAACCCACAGATCATCAACTCCAGTGACTTTCGAGAAGAGAGAAAAATACTCCCCCCCCCCCCCTATCATCCAACCGCTCACCTACTCCTCCCCCCCCCCCCCTCTCTCTCTCTCTCTATCTCTCTCTCTAAACTGGGCTGGGCTTATCGGGGACACTTTATGGGCCTTGTATAAAAGGCAGCCCCTCAGGCGGTACTGACAGGCAATATGACACTCCCCCATATCACACCCACTGACATAAACCACAACAAACACACCGCACCAACACACCAGGTCAGTTGACGGCATCCTGGAAATACTACAAGTATAAAGGAGAGATCCTGCGAGTCGTATGTTCAAGCCTCCCCAAGTCTCTGTTAGATGTGACGTCATCGGAAGTATCCACATATTTCCCCCCCTGTCTCTGGGGAAAAAGCTGACCACTGATAAGGTCAAAATGTAGAGTACCTTTAAAGTGGGAGGGAGAAATGTAGACTTTCCTTTAGTAATAATAATCACAAAAATATGTGGGTGCTGGCGGTGACGTCACAGCTACCCTGACTTCAGGAAGATGGAACATCATCATCCTGTGGGGAGGCCGTGTTGGTGGTGACGTCACAGCTACCCTGACTTCAGGAAGATGGAACATCATCATCCTGTGGGGAGGCCGTGTTGGCGGTGACGTCACAGCTACCCTGACTTCAGGAGGATGGAACATCATCATCCTGTGCGGAGGCCGTGTTGTTGGCGCCTTGCGCTCAAGTAGGGTGGCCATGTTAATCACAGGCAAGGGAAATAACTGTCACCGTCCTGATTGAACGCAACAGTCTTCACAGCTGCTTGCAGTGTCTGTGCCAACTGATTCCCCCATCTTTTTGTTACCTGTAGATGGCCAACTGATCCGCCATCTTTTCATTATCTACAGATGGTAACTGATCTATTTTTTCATGATCTATAGATGGCAACTGATCCGCCATCTTTTCATTATCTACAGATGGTAACTGATCAATTTTTTCATGATCTATAGATGGCAACTGATCCATCTTTTCATGACATGTAGATGGCAACTGATCCATCTTTTCATTATCTGTAGATGGCAACTGATCCATCTTTTCATTATCTATAGATGGCAGCTAATCTGCCATCTTTTCATGATCTGTAGATGGCAACTGATCTACCATCTTTTCATTATCTGTAGATGGCAACTGATCCATCTTTTCATGATCTGTAGATGGCAACTGATCTGCCATCTTTTCATGATCTGTAGATGGCAACTTATCCATCTTTTCATTATCTATAGATGGCAGCTGATCTGCCATCTTTTCATCATTTGTAGAAGGCAACTGATCCACCATCTTTTCATTATCTATACATGGCAACTGATCCATCTTTTCATTATCTGTACATGGCAACTGATCTATCTTTTCATTATCTGTAGATTGCAACTGATCCACCATCTTTTCATTATCTGTAGATTGCAACTGATCCTCCATCTTTTCATTATCTGCAGATGGCAAAGACAACACTTCCCCATCTTATGCCATGGATGTATGATCAAAACACACAACTGCAGATACCTCGATACATTAAAAAATGCAGACTGCATAATTTTCATAAGGAAAACAGTACATGATAAGTAAAGTCTGTTAAGAGGGGGAGTATGGAGTGGAGTACTCCGGTGTTTAGGTCGTCCACTTGGTAATCGAACGGTAAGTGAGGACACTGATGCAAATCTCAGGGAAGAGGATTTGCCCATGGAGTTCACACTGCTTCCAACTCCAGACCCCAACAAGTCCTTCAGATTAGACTTCAAACTGAAACCCTGACGGACACCGCAGCGGAGGTGGTTAAGGC
Source organism: Rapana venosa (assembly GCA_028751875.1). NCBI lineage: Eukaryota > Metazoa > Mollusca > Gastropoda > Neogastropoda > Muricidae > Rapana > Rapana venosa. The sequence continues at coordinate 1,290,122 of CM054134.1, read as the reverse complement.
CATTCGACCTCAATCCCATGGGTCCATGGCGTAAAGGGTTCGAATCTCAGCAGTGGTGAATTAAGGATGGAGATTTTTTTTTTATCTCCCAGGTCAACTTCGAGTACAGACCTGCCAGTGCCTTCGGCTATGCCACCGGTTTTACCCACCATGAAGGTAGCGGCATTCCGACTTCAGGGGTGAACGCTGGGTCTGTTCATGTTTCAATAATCCACCGAACACGGACGTGAGTTACGGGATCTTTAATGTACATAAAAAACAGAAACGAACAACTACACAGAGGATAAGATGATTCTTACGGTGAACGGCGTATGAAATATCCTGCACACAGTGACATCCCCTAGGTAAACAGGCGAGCAGAAGACTTTCCTCCTTTTTCTTTTTTTTTTTTTAGTTACTCAGCCTACTGCATTGCAAAATACAATGCTAACACCCCCCAACTAACCCCTTCACTCACCACGCACCCACCAACCAGACAGCCAACCAACCAACCCAACCACCACTTCACCCACCGACCAACCACCTCACCCACCGACCAACCACCTCACCCACCGACCAACCACCTCACCCACCGACCAACCACCTCACCCACCGACCAACCACCTCACCCACCGAACCAACCACCTCACCCACCGAACCAACCAACCAACCACCCACCGAACCAACCAACAACCCACCCACTTTACCCACCACCTCACCCACAGACCAACCACCTCACCCACCGACCAACCACCTCACCCACCGACCAACCACCTCACCCACCGAACCAACCACCTCACCCACCGAACCAACTAACAACCCACCCACTTTACCCACCACCTCACCCACAGACCAACCACCTCACCCACCGAACCAACCACCCCACCCACCGAACCAACCACCTCACCCAACCAACCACCCACCTCACCCAACCACCCACCCACCCAGCCAACCCCCAACCATCTCTACTTCAGTACTTCATAGACAGGGACAGAGCAGAGAGACAAGACAGAATCAGATGACTGGCTAGGTCAGTCAGGAAGGCAGGAAGGAGAAGAGAAGTAAAGGGCGAATGATATTTACATGTGCAAGAGGATGGCTAGCAGTTCCAGCCGTTTATCTCCGCCCTCCGCGTCCTTGCCCCCCCCCCCCCCCCCCCCCCCCCCCCCCCCGCCCCCCCCCCCCCCCCCACCCCCCCCCCCCCCCCCCCCCCCCCCCCCCCCCCCCCCCCCCCCACCGCCTCCCTCCGCCCCCTCCCCTCCCCACCCCTCACCCCCCCCCCCCCCCCCCCCCCCCCCCCACCCGGAGCTGTAAACGGGCCTGGCAGTAAGGGCGTAAGAGCTGCAGTTTATGATCAGAGCCACATTGACTGCAGACCGCAAATCAAATCACTGCTGGCAGGAGGAGCTGCTTCATGTCCGCTTTGTCTGCAGGTAATAATAATAATAATAATAATAATAATAATAATATATCCGTTAGGTTGTCTGTCTGTGCGTTTGTGTCTGCGCTTGTCCCCGCTTGTGTGCATGTATAGCCGTTAGATCTGTGCGTTTTTGTCTGTGCTTGTCCCTCTCTTTGTTTGCGTGTCTGTTCGTTAGGTTGTCTTGTCTGTGCGTTTGTGTCTGTGCTTGTCCCCGCTTGTGTACATGTATATCTGTTAGGTTGTCTATCTGTGCGTTTTTTTAGTCTGTTTGTCTGGCTTGTGTGCATGTATATACGTTAGTCTATCTGTGGGTTCATCTGTTTGTCTCTCTGCTTCATTGAGAGTGGAGTGGTGATGGAGGTGGGGGTGCATATATAAGGCAAAGAGCCAGGTTTGAGGTGGAGGGAGAGTGAGAGAGAGAGAGAGAGAGAGAGAGAGAGAGAGAGAGAGAGAGAGAGAGAGAGAGAGAGAGAGAGAGAACTCAACTTTGAACTAAGAGCTCTGAATCATTTTTTGAAAATTGCAGACTGGTCAGAGGCCCCTAGCGAAGTAGGAGCATAGAAGGGCGTGGTAATATTCTGTGAATGCATCCATCTGTGCAACAGTCTACTTTTCGGTTCATCTGCTCTGAGCTGAATGTATCCGGTCTTGTCTGTATGCAACTGTGTTTGGGGAAGGGATAGCTCAGTGGTCAGAGCACTGGATTTCTCCCGTTGCCTCTGTTTATAGTCTCATCCCAAGGATTTTGGGGGGGAAGTTGAGTCAGTACTGATGTTAACCCCAGGACGAATTTCCCGAAACCGGGCACCTCTGTGGTGGCTCGATCCCGGGCCGTCAGATCATGATCGCAGCGTTCTAACACGAGGCTATCTGACACTTTTTAGAACATGGGAACCTCGAGTTGTTGTCTGAGTACTAGTCTTCTGGTTGAGATGAGAAACCAAGGTGTGCAACACACATTAAGCGCACGTATAAGAACCTATAGCAACAAGAGAGTTATTCCTCACAAAATTCTGTAGAAAAAAACACCCTGCCACTCTTATAAAGAATTTAATATAGGCCTACTTGCAAAACAATATCTTTTTTAAAAGGTGAAACTGCATACACAATGCAATACAATACAATGCAAATATAATACAAGAAATGTGTTACCATACAAATCAAAACAGTACAATACAATGCGACACAAAGCAATATACAATAATACAATACAATGCAAAACAATACAACATAGCAAAACACACGACAGCAATATAGTACAACACAACACAACGCAGTACAGTACAATCAGTGCAACACAACACAACACAACACAACACAACTCAACACAGGAGTCCTGTTTAGAAATCATCCCAAAGTTGGAATGCAGCTACCTTAATGGTGGACAAAAGCGGTTGCACTCATCATCTTTGATGAACCTTGGAGCTCTTGCCTAAGACTGAAAATAAAATAAAATTTTTAAAAACCTGAACAATACATTTCCCCCTATTTCCTCGTTCCACAAATTACACTAACCAAAGATAGGACATTGGCATGAAAGGCGCATAGTGGACACGCTATCTTAGAAAACGATTATTATTAGCATTTTATTTCTGCTCATCTCCATCATTACGTAACCCAAGTGAATGGATTCCATGCTTACTACATCCTGACTACGCACGCGTATAAAAAGTCCCGCGCAGACAAAAACGAGGTTATTCAGCACGTCGTCAGCTAATCAGCTTACGTTCAGCGATCACATGACCGTGAATGCGCACACGCATCTGCCAAAGCAAACAGCCCAGTGTGTATTTGTTCAGAATGGCACAGACAAAGTTTATTCTCTCAGAGAGGATTCCAAAACAGCGGGCAAATGTTACCGTGTTCATCGAAGACGAAGAATGGTGCTGGAGAGTTCGAAAGGTGGGAAAAAAAGGGAGAAGGAGGAGGTGAAGTGCAGAGAGTTTATTTGCAGGGAGGGAAGAGGGAGAGTGGCAGACAGGACAGTGTGAACTGACAGATACATTGTTTGGTAAGGGCCCTGCTTTTCCAGAGTGGTGTAGTGTGTGTGTGTGTGTGTGTGTGTGTGTGTGTGTGTGTGTGTGTGTGTGTGTGTGCGTGCGCGCATGTTCTTTCTTGTGTTTAATGTCTTTTCACAATTAGTGATATTAGACAATGAGAAAAAGAATGAAAAAGGTGGGGTTAGCAGAATTATGTAGAAAAAAGAAAAATTACAAAGCAAAATGGAATGTTCAAAGTCATAAAGTGAACACTGAAAAGCTTGTACACGTACTTTTTTCAATGAAAAAAAATCAAATGAACCATAAAACGAACAGCATTAAAGTAATAAATAAAAAACTGAACTGTAAATGAGGGAATGCACAATGTCAAATAAGACAGCTTTATTTGCTAATAGATGACACCCTCATGATTTTTCAAATCTAGCTTCTCTACAAAACTAATCGAATAGGAGGACTTGGTCAATGTGCAGTGGATTAAGCAATGATACAGAGGAACAGGTTTGACACACATACAGTTCACAGGTTTACAAAAATTAGTCCTTAACGCGGTAAGTCTGAGACGGTAGTTAGTCCATCTTGAATAATGTATTGCTCTTTTATGTTTTCAAAGACTGACAGTTTTTTTCTTTTGTGGTATATATTCTATGCACGAAAGTTAAAGGAATCTTTTCCAACACGTGCCTTTTAGGGAATGATACCCTCTTTTATAGATGCAGATAGAAAAAGACGTAATTTGGTAGACTTTGCATAATTCTGTGCACCTCTTTTGCTGCTTCATCAACTGATTCATTACTTGTAAGGCCACCATTAGAAGGCACCCAGCAGAAAACAACATCTGTACCTTTCGTTCTTCAACAGTGCATCAGGTGATTCATTTCAACGATCAGGTCAGGTCAGATGTTATTATTGAACATTAGTCTTTCTAAGGCCTGTAAGATAGACATCCAATCTACAAAAATTGCCACTTTCAATAAAGTCACTGTAACATCATTCAGGTAGTATATTGCTACTTAAGTGGCAAGGAGTTCCACACTGGAGATTGTTAAATTTGGTTTGTTACATTTTGTCCAAGATGATAAGATATTTCAACTTAAGTGGGGGCATTAGAAAAGTTTTGCCAACATTTCTGTCATAAGGAAGTGATTTACTTCGAAAACATAAAACTGATTCAGGTACTTTTCATCTTTATGTACTCTGACGTTTGCACTTTTAGAATGCTCGCACTTTTCGATCTTTTTTTAACTGGCTGTATGTTTTGTGTCAGAAGCAGCTTAACAAGTGAGGATCAAGTGTGTGTGTGTGTGTGTGTGTGTGTGTGTGTGTGTGTGTGTGCACGTGCACATTGTTTTCTCCAATAACCATCTGTATATGAATATTTTTGTATTTAAGATTCAGTATTTGAGATTTTCAATTTTCCTCACCCCCCAAACTTGCTTTTATGAACAGACAGAAAGACCCAGCAGTTTTTCAGAAAGAGATGGAGACAGGCAGACAGACATGACAAGCAGATCTTCGGATTATTCTTCTTCAAGACAGACTACACCATACATGATTTTCATAGAGGGCCATCAACAGAATTTGCTTTGCATGAAAAAGTGTGTGGTTTCTGCAATTTGCTTACATGAAAAAATCGAGTAGTATTATGCATGATGTGGATTTTCTTAGGGATTTAAGTCAATGTGGTGATTATAACCTGTAGCTATAAACAGTTAGACATAGTGACTTCTGGGACAAAAATAATATAAAAATCTTGCAACAGAAAAGTGCATGTTGATGAATTACCTCTTGATTTTTCAATGAATAAGTTTTACTTACTTCAACTAAAAATTCTCACCTTGAAATGCATTAAAGGGGTAGACCAATATTTTGTACTGATTTGTTTTCAATAACGTAATGCGTGACAACAGAATGTGCGCTATTTTTTCATGTCTACAAAATACTGCAAACTGGGGTTTTGTTAGATTGACAATTTTTTTTACACTCTTATTGCTGAAAAGAGCCAGGTACTCTTCCACTTCATTCAAGCAATAGTCAGAATTCTTGCGTCAGTTACTGCACTCATCTTTATAGCAAAAATGTTTACTTTTTTATGTAAATTACCAGACTTGAGATGAATATTCCAAGAATTAAGAGCATCATTTGAAAAGCTATCCCAGTTTGGGATGGAGTTGAAACAGAGCGACTGCTGGGACAGATTGTAACACTAGCTGAAGAACAACTGTCAGGACTTTCATCTCTTGTGTCCTGCTGAGACCAGAAGAGCATGGATTAGTCCACAATTAGTTCTTTATTGTGGGGTTTGTCCATCATTGACAGCCTTGCCACAAGTTGCTAGTTTGGTATTGTGGGGCCATTTGAGATGATAAAACGATGTGCAAATACTGTTTCTATTGTAGAATTTGACTGGAACAATGTGGCTGCTCTACAACGAATGAATTTACGGTTTCAGTTTGTTTCATCTGGAGACAGAATTTCTTTTTTGTGATGGTGTATTTGAAGAAGGTTTTGCATATCTCCTTTTGATGGGTGGATGGTTTTATTTCTAAGGTTCGTTCTTACAAATCCTTGGGTCTTGGTGTCCTTGGAACAATCAGTGATGCTATGCTTGTCTCAAATCAAATTCTGATGCCAGTGGACTTTGTAGAATTGATGATATAGGAAGCAATTGGCTGTACAATTGGTAATTTATCTCAAGCGCTTTCCCTTCCATGAATTTGGGCTAGTGGTACGCTTCCTTGGGTTAAAGATCATCCCAGATCTGTTCTTCCTGCTCTTTTGTGAAGAAACCCTGTTGCGGCTGATCCTGATCTGCCTGTGACAAGACAAGGCAGTAGACTGCTGTGCTTTTCTCCTCAGAGAGGAAAGAAATTGACAGGAAATGCCTCAGAATATCAATACATTCCAAGAACAAGCTTGGATTTAGAACCAATCTCCAGGACACACCTTAACAAATGTCAAGGAAGGCTTATCTTTCGCCAGCAACAACCACTGCCTGTTGTCTATATTCAGAAAACTTTATTGCAGTAATTGACATCACCTTAATAGGAGGGTATAAACAAAAACAAACTGTGACTAAAGATATCAAAGGCTAGGGCAAAGTCAATAATGGTGCCGTCTGTCTGATGGCCTTGCTCCACATTTTCTGATAAGCCTTCAGTAAACAGCAGCACGTGAATCTAACAGGGTCGTGTTTTTTTAAGCCTAAGTCAAGGGCTCGTCTAAACTTGGCTAAAGATGGCTTATGATTGTATATCTGATCTTACCCTTGCTCTGAAGGGCTGAACATGATAAATGTGTTTACTATAATGGCAAGATGGGATGAAGGGAAGGAAGTGGTAATGATGCCGGTGTTAAAAAAGGTGGGATGGTGGTACAGATTGTGAAAGGTCAGCGAGAGGGGTACGGTTTGTTGTGAAGAAAAGAAAGACAAGAAAAGCATACCCTCGTCACATAGACTGTCAGGAGACAGGGTAGAGGCCCTACCTGCCACCATCACAAATAAACTGGCATTGGTGGCAGGTCGGAATCTCCTTCTGTGTGTGTGTGTGTGTGTGTGTGTGTGTGTGTGTGTGTTGTGTGTGTGTGTGTGTGTGTGTGCGCGCGCTTGCTTGCTTGCGTGCGTGCATGTGTAGGCTTATTTTTGTGTATGTGTGTACACGTGGCAGGTGTAAACACGAGGCACACAGACAAATATGCACACAGGCAAGCATGCACACTGACAAACATTGGCACGGACAAACATGCGCACAAACATGCACAAAGACAAACAGGCACACATAGGCAAACATGCACACAGGCAAACATTCACACTAACAAATATGCACACAAGCAAACCGGAAAACATGCACACACAGACTAACATGTCCACAGACAAAGGTGCACACACAGAGACAAATATGCACACACAGACAAACATGCACACACACAAACATGCACACACACAAACATGCACACACAGAAAAACATGCACACACACAAACATACACACACAGACAAACATGCACACACAGACAAACATGTACACACACATACAAGCACACACACACACACACACAAACATATGGACACAAATAAACATACAGAGACAACCCCAAAAGCAGCCAGAAGAAAACCAGGGTAGGGCACTGTGGCACAGTGACAGAACACGGTTGATGGTACAGGATGCTGCCTCTGACGTTCACACGTAGACAAGTGACACCCGCAGAGAACCTGCTGTACAATTAACCTGGCACTTCTCAAAGCTCTACAACGCTTAACCACTGTGCCAGTTAGTTTAAAGCTAAAAGCAAACTGCTGCTGTACACACACACACACACACACACACACACACACACACACACACACACCAATGCCCAAATGTTTGTTAGTTTCCCCGCCACGTAAACATCTGTGATCACGATAAACCCAGTTCTGATGATTTATGTACGTACTTTTTAAAATAATATTATGAATTTACGAATCCAGACGTCTCTCGTTACAAAACTGAATCGTTGGTTTTGTAGTTAAAAAATTATTTTAGTGGGTGTTTTCGATATTCAAGATACTCATGTCTCAAAGGAAACAAGATTTTCTTTTGAGATTTTGAGTCTAAGAACAAGTACTTTTCTGTATCGCATTGTATTGTGTTGTATGGTATTATGGTACCGTGTAGTGTAGTGTAGTGTAGTGTAGTGTTGTGTAGTGTAGTGTAGTGTAGTGTAGTGTAGTGCAGTTGAGTGCAGTGCAGTGTAGTGTAGTGTAGTGTAGTGTAGTGAAGTGTAGTGCAGTGCAGTGCAGTGTAGTGTAGTGTAGTGTAGTGTGTAGTGTAGTGTAGTGTAGTGTAGTGTAGTGTAGTGTAGTGTAGTGTAGTGAAGTGTAGTGTAGTTGAGTTCAGTACAGTGCAGTGCAATGTAGTGTGGTGTAGTGTAATGTAGTGTAGTGTAGTGTAGTGTAGTGTAATGTAGTGTAGTGTAGTGTAGTGTAGTATAGTGAAGGGTTGTGAAGTGTAGTGAAGTGCAGAGTAGTGCAGAGTAATTCAGAGTAGTGCAGTGTAGTGTAGTGTAGTGCAGTGTGGTGTGTGTGTGGTGTGTAGTGTAGTGTAGTGTAGTGTAGTGTAGTGCAGTGTAGTGCAGTGTAGTGGAGCGTAGTGCAGTGTAGTGTGGTGTAGTGTAGTGTAGTGTAGTGCAGTGTAGTGTGGTGTAGTGTAGTGCAGTGTAGTGCAGTGTAGTGTAGTGCAGTGTTGTGCAGTGCAGTGTAGTGCAGTGCAGTGTAGTGTAGTGCAGTGCAGTGTAGTGTAGTGCAGTGTAGTGTTGTACAGTGTAGTACAGTGTTGTGCAGTGTAGTGTAGTGCAGTGTTGTGCAGCGTAGTGTAGTATAGTGTAGTGTAGTGCAGTGTTGTGCAATGTAGTGTAGTGTAGTGTAGTGTAGTGCAGTGTGGTGCAGTGTTGTGCAGTGTAGTGTAGTGTAGTTTAGTGTAGTGTAGTGATGTGCAGTGTAGTGTAGTGTGGTGTAGTGTAGTGTAGTGTGGTGTAGTGTGGTGTGGTGTAGTGTGGTGTAGTGTAGTGCAGTGTAGTGCGGTGTTGTGCAGTGTAGTGTAGTGTAGTGTAGTGTAGTGTAGTGTAGTGTAGTGTAGTGTAGTGTAGTGTAGTGTATATATACCACTTTCAGTTTCGATAGATCAGCGTGGAATTCGGGCTTCCCTGCTCTGGAACTCATTGACAATAGGTGTCAATGTGATAGACAGTATATCAGCAGAACTACACTACACGCAAGATATAGCGCTGTATAAATTCCATGTATTATTAATATTATTATTATTATTATTATTAACTTGTCACTGAGAACAGGTGTCAGTGTGATAGTATATCAGCAGAACTTGTGATTGAGAACAGGTGTCAGTGTGATAGTATATCAGCAGAACTTGTCACTGAGAATAGCTGTCAATGTGATGGACAGTATATCAGCAGAACTTGTGACTGAGAACAGGTGTCAGTGTGATAGACAGTATATCAGCAGGACTTGTCGCTGACAATAGCTGTCAATGTGATAGACAGTATATCAGCAGAACTTGTGACTGAGAACAGGCGTCAGTGTGATAGACAGTATATCAGCAGAACTTGTCACTGAGAACAGCTGTCAATGTGATAGACAGTATACCAGCAGAACTTGTCACTGAGAACAGGTGTCAGTGTGATAGACAGTATATTAGTAGAACTTGTGACTGAGAACAGGTGTCAGTGTGATAGACAATATACCAGCAGGACTTGTCACTGACAATAGGTGTCGATGTACTAGTATACTGGCAGCAGAACTTGTTACTGACAATAGGTGTCAGTTTGGTGGTATAGTAATCAACAGAACTTGTCACTAAACATAGATGGCAGTTTGATGGTATAATAATCAACAGAGCGTGGCACTGACAATAAATGCCAATGCAATATACAGTATATTGGCAGCAGAATTTGTTACTGACAATAGGTGTCAATCTGATAGCGTCATAATCAACAAAACTTGTCACTGACAAAAGATGTCAATGCAATATACACTATACTGGTAGCAGATCTTGTCACTGATAATAGGTATCAATGTAATAATATATCAGAAGAACTCACTGACAAAAGGTGTAAATGTGATAGACAGTACATCGGCAGAACTTGTCACTGACAATAGATGTCAATGCGATATACAGTATATTGGCAGAAAAACTTGTTACTGACAATAGGTATCAATGTGATAGACAGTATATCAGCAGAACTAGGCA
>CM054134.1:1262481-1277481 GCA_028751875.1 Rapana venosa | reverse complement strand
GATTGAACCGGAAGTTTATGTCCACAGGCCCTCGCGCATGGGCGAGGCTTGATGAAAGAATGGCAGTAATGGCGGTGGTGCTGATGAAATTATGGACAACGTTGGTGGTCCTGACACACTGGTGTAATCATTCACAATGCGTGAAGCAGGTTCGTTAAAGTGCATGCCAGGCTTTGAGTCACGTTTGAAGCAGTTAAAGCATTTTGATTGGTCTATTTCTCCAACGCCAGAGCCAATGGTGACAGAGCACAGCTGTTATGTCAGTGTTGGTGTTAGTATCTTATATCAGTAAGTGTGTAGTTCACAGAGTTCACAATGTCATCCTCGATTTATCTCGCAGTTTGAAAGCTTACTCTCTTCGTTCTGATCCTCGGTGTGCAATTTTGATAGACATAAGTATTGTTAAGTATCGTACTAAAATAACACTACACCATTAAGACAAAACCGAATCAAAATGAACGTGTATGTTTCATTGAAACAAATGTGTACAATGCATTCTTGAAAAAAATTGTGCGCTTAATCGTTTCCACTCTACGATTTTTGTTGATAAATTTGTATTCTTTATCATTTCCATTTCATGATCGATTTTGTTGTGAATGGCTTTACTAAGGTTTTCCGTCCACATGATTTCTGTAAAGAAATTTGTCGAAGAGGCCTATGTGGCTTATACTACAGCCAACAAGCTGTAGTTTTGGAAACCAGGACACAGCTGGGCACAAGCGCAACAATCATATGAGCATGAGTCCAAGTCTGCTACTACAGACAGTGAAGTGTATATTTATATACATTCACAACTGCAGGGACAAAGCTTATATTCTTGCAGGGATTGCAAAACAAAGGGGAAATGTTAGGCTGCTTATGGCAAAGGTACGGTGTGTCTCTGTGCGGGCTGACTGAGAAAAAGTGAGGCCGTAGAGGGAAGAGTGGCCTGATGGCAGCTTGTACATGTGTGGCTTTGGTTTGGCTCCCTGTGTTAAGTAGCATAAGGTAAAAGCAAAGGTAAAGGTGTCCCACAACCTATGTCCTGGTCGTAGGGGAACGAGGCATCAGAGACTTCGGCTTCTCTAGGGCCAGCATATTGAGGGCGGCACCCATCTCCTCTCCCTCGCTGCTTTACCTTCCCTGACCCTAAAGCAGCAGGTACCAATTTACAGCTGGGTGAACTGGGGAACTGTAGTGAAGCCAAGGCGTGCAAACGGTCACCCATCCAAGTGGTAACAACGCTCATGCTGCTTAACTTGGCTCGCTTAATCTATCTATACAGTTTTTAATTTTTGATAACATTATTTTTGAGTTCATCAAATCGGACACATTCATTCATTAAACGAATTTCAACCTATATATTGTTACTGTATTTACCTTACATTTTCTGCCCTCTCTAGATATATTTTGGTGTCTGCCTTTCTGTATCATTATACCATGACAACTTACGCAAAATTTACCAAAAGTTTTTCCATGGATTTTTTTGTTTGATTTTATAGATATGGTTCTCACCTGTATTTTTTTGTAGCAAAATCGTAAAACTGTACTCTCGCAAACCTTTTCTTCTGGCCTCAAGCTTTCTTCAACAAGCATAACTCAGCAGTCAACATCAAGAGTACTTTGATTTTTCCACACGTTTTTGAATCCAACTGTGCCTAGCAACTAACTGAAGGGTGGTTCTGGAAAGGAGGCCACACAGTGTGACCTAATCGTGACGTATCAATCACATGACCTTTAGTGCACATCTGCCACCATAGGCAGTGGCGTGTATATTTATTCACAATGACACAGACAGCGTTTACCTTCTCTCGGGGCTCCCAAAACAAGGCAAAATGCTACTCTGCTCATTGTAAAGGTAAAGTGTGTGTGTGTGTGTGTGTGTGTGTGTGTGCGCGCGCGCGCGCGCATGTGTGCTCGCTTGATACCCATTTCTTATAGACATTAATTTCAGAGTGGATCTGTTTTGATGACAAATTATAAACTTCATGAGATTTTATTTTCGTTGCTGGGCTAGAACTCTGAGGTTCACCAATGGTGAGATTTTGCTTTTATGCTACTGCTTTTGTCCACCTTTGAAGGTAGGTGTTTTCCGAGTTTGGGGATGCATGCTGGTATGTTCCTTAACCCAGCAAAGGCTGATATGAATTACAGGATCTTTAACGTGCATAGTGGATCTTCTGCGTGTGTGTATATACACACAAAGGGAATTAAGACATGGCAGATCCGCGCTTGAAATTGACATGGGAGACCCTAGAAATCCCCACCCTTAATTCACCAGGCACTGCCGAGGTTCTGACCCACAACTTCATGGATCGAGGACGTTTCATTCAAAAGAGTTTACATGACAGATAGGGAGACATAGCCACTTACATTCAAGATCCCCCCCCCCCCCACCTCTTCCAGGAAGAAATCACAGTGAGGGGAATAAGCCATAAAGGCTACACCATGATCCGCCAAAAGATCAATCTGGAAAACGCTTGACTAGTAGCATGTGACCCCTTGTGCTAGTTCACCAAGGATGTATGTTGGGTACTTTGATGTCACCCGGGTATACACTATTGATACCCCAGGCCAGAGCTTGCCTAGTTGTCAGCAAAAGATGGAAACTTTATAAGGCATGTTCAAAGTTTCAATGTGTTTACCACACAGGGACATTGGCTTTAAGACGCACAGAGAGACAGGCAGACATGGATGGACATACAAACTGGCTTTAAGACACAAGGACAGATAGACAGACTGATGGATGGATGGACAAACGAACTGGCTTTCAAACACAAGGACAGACAGACAGCAGACAGACAAAAAAAGATGGATGGACACACAAACTGGCTTTAAGACACCAGGACAGACAGAAACACAAACTGGTTTTAGGACAGAGAGATAGACAAACAAACAGATAAATTGACACACAAACTGGCTTGAAGACAGAGAAACAGACAGACAGACAGACAGCAGATAGGTGTTAAGTGGAGGACACACACAAACTAGCTTCAAGACATAATATTCATGAAAAAAAGGGGAGACAGTTTACAGATTTATGCACAGCCACACAAACTGCTTGTATTGTACAAAGGTTATGTGTAAAAGCCTACTTTCCAACAGTCATCAGTCAAAGGATAAAGACAGTGACGTGGATCATAGATAATAAACAAATAAATAGACTGTCCACAGGGCACACAGCCATGGAGTAAATGCTGCAGGCAAAGGGATGGAAGCATGAGAAAGGTCACTATAGCGGCAGGAAGAACACATAGTAGAAGAACGGTGAAGCCCACAGACAAACGAACACACAGACAGTCATACAGATGGAGGGAAGATGTGGAGACATGAGTGTGGAACAGCTGGCCAGAAGACAGGGGAACACGTTAACTAACGCCATCCCAAACAAATAAACAGACTTCATTGGAAAAAGGTTGGTTGTAAGGTAGGAGGTAGGTCTGTGCCCGTTTGGATGTGTAAGCTTGGCTCTGTCTGTGCACATGTGTGTGTCTGTGTGTGGCTTTTTTCCTTCCCTTACGTTATGGTGTGAAGATGTGCAAGACAGAAAGGCAGGCAGACAGAAAGACAGGCAAATGAATGGACAAACAACCTGGCTTTAAGACACAAGGACAGACGAACAGATGGATGGACGCACAAACTGGCTTAAAGACACATAGAAAGAGAGACAGACAGATAGCTGATAAATGGGCGGACACATAAACCCGCTTCAAGATATAATATTCATGAGAATACGGAGAGACAGTTTATAGATTTATGTATAACCATACAACCTGCTTGTATAGTACAAAGGTTTCCAGTCAAAGCCTACTTTCCAACAGTCATAAGACAGTAGAGTGGATTATAGATAATACATAGCAAATAAACTGTCCACAGGGAACACAGCCAGGGAATAAATGCTGCAGGCAAAGGGTTGGAAGCATGAGAAAGGAAGAACAGTAGTAGTAGTAGAACAGCGAAGCTCACAGACAAACGAAAACCACAGACAGTCATACAGCTGGAGGAAAGGAGCAGAAGAGTGGGGAAGCCGACAGACAAACGAACACTACAGACAGTCACACAGATGGAGGGAAGATGTGGAGACATGAGTGTGGAACAGCTGGCCAGAAGACAGGATTACGTTAACTAACGCCATCCCAAACAAATAAACAGCCTTCATTGGAAAAAGGTTGGTTGTAAGGTAGGAGGTAGGCCTGTGCCACTGTGGATGTGCAAGCTTGGCTCTGTCTGTGCACATGTGTGTGTCTGTGTGTGGCTGCCCCCCCCCCCCCCCCCCCCACTTGCCCTTAGGTACTGGTGTGAAGATATGCGAGACAGACAGACAGACAGACTGACAGACAAACAAATAGGAATAGGCCTAAACACATTGGAGCACACAAACACACAGTAGGATAAATTACAGACAAAGGTAAAATTTACTACCTGAAAGTGAATAGTGATAACAATACTACTACTAGTACTACTGCTGCTGCTGCTGCTGTTGCTTCTCGACCTCCTCATCCCCCTACTACTGCTGCTGCTGCTGCTTCTGCTGCTACTACTACTACAACTACTTCGTAAATATATATAGATATATATAGATATATATATAATTTTTTATATATATATATATATATATATCTCCGCGCGCGCGCACGCACACACACACACACACACACACACACACACACACACACACACACACACACACACACACACACATTGGGCATGTATGCAGAGAAAGAAATACCTTTTTTGGGTTCCTTGGTTAGAGCTGATCCAGAGGTCGCGGGTTCGATCCCCGCTCGGCTCGGTGTTGTGTCCTTAGGAAAGACACTTTACTCCTATTTTCCTCACTCCACCCAGGTGTACAAGTGGGTACCAGCTCTGCTGGGGAAGTATCTGGCGACAGACTAGCGTCCTGTCACAGGGGTGGTGAAAAACCATCAGTTCGCTTAACGCTACAGAAACCGGGATAAGCTCCGGCTCTATGGGCCTTCTGGCTCGAAAGAACATACTACTACTACTACTTGGTTAGAGCTCCCTGGTTTCCAATGGTGAGATTTTGCGTTTGCAACCGTTTTGACCCAGTATTCAGGTAGCCACATTCAGACTTCGGGATAGTGTTCTAAACACAATACCTATGCACATGCGTTTTTGTGTGTGTCTTAATTTGTCTCTCGTTGCTAACGGTACGAAACGGCATACCATTTCGAAAGGCGGAACAAGTTTTTAATGTGTGCTGAAGGTGTTAAAGAAAGGCTCAACTTTGACCTTTCCTATCAGATCAGAGGCTTTGACGTTTCATATCTGGCTTTGACGTCTACTATCAGAGCAGAGGCTTAGACGTTTACTATCAGATCAGAGGCTTAGACGTTTACTATCAGATCAGAGGCTTTGACGTTTCATATCAGGCTTTGACGTTTCCTATCAGAGCAGAGGCTTTGACGTTTCATATCAGGCTTAGACGTTTCCTATCAGGCTTTGACGTTTCATATCAGGCTTTGACGTTTCCTATCAGATCAGAGGTTTTGACGTTTACTAGCAGGCCGGAGGCTTTGACGTTTCCTATCAGATCAGAGGCTCTGATGTTTCCTATCAGATCAGAGACTTTGACGTTTCATATCAGATCAGAAGCTTTGACGTTTCATATCAGGCTTTGACGTTTCATATCAGATCAGAGGCTTTGACGTTTCCTATCAGATCAGAGGCTTTGACGTTTCATATCAGATCAGAGGCTTTGACGTTCAATACCAGGCCAGAGGCTGTAAATATGGAGAGGAAAAATTAATCAGAAATCGCAAGAATGGAAACTTGATAGAATGATAAAGGCAACCCAGAAAAAACAACAACACATAACTGTAACATGCTAGGATGGATTTGTATACACTATGTCATATATCACACCTTAGCACACACACATACACATTTCTACGCATTTAAACCATGTACCTGCTCTTCTTCGGTTAAACAGACCTACAAAATCGCCGCCAATTCATTACAGTAGACCCTCTTCTTTGTTTCCCCCTCCACATTCAGAAGAGTAACACCATATTTGAAAACATAAAAAATCAATCTTGCGATGCTGATCATAGTATTCCCATGACATATACCTGAGTATTCTGCTGGTTTACCAGGTCGAGTCAGGAACTGGGAGTTCTTTTACGTAACTTGTGTGCGGATGCAGGGCAGATAGCTAAGCACGTGATGTTCGCTGTGGGCCGTGTCACGACACACAACACACTAAAGTCTATCTGGTGACTGGTTTCCAAACGTGCTTTGCCTGAGCTGACTGGCTAAACCTCCCTTCTGAACTGTGCAAAAAGTGGTTTTGTGACTACTAGTTATATCACCAATGGTAATTGCAGAAAGCTTTTTGTAATTATTTGGCTGTCTCTGTCGGTTGGACTGTTTTGATTAACGCTGGTATATTCTGAAGTTGTCTGGGTTTTGGGGGGTAAAAGTTCAAGCATTTTTTGTATCATTCTGAAGCTGACGTCAAGGTTTTGTTACGCAAAAGTATGTGCGTGTGTACACGCCAGCTTGAAAAGAAAATAAGGTTCACTATGAAAAAGTGTCTTCACATAGCGTCTTTTTTGTTAGTTGTAAGATCAAAGGACGCAGAGAGAGAGAGAGAGAGAGAGAGAGAGAGAGAGAGAGAGAGAGAGAGAGAGAGACAGACAGACAGACAGACAGACAGACAGACAGACAGACAGATAATTTTCATACGCTGGCACAGTCTCGGGCTTTCTTCACCTCCTTCCCCATCTCCTCTTCTCCCTCCCTGATTATAAAACAATGAAAGGGAAAGACTGAAAAATAAACACCCCCACTCTCTCTTTCAAGCAGAACTTTCAAAGCGGAAGCAGATTGCTACAGGGCTTCGCGCTTGGGTGACGTTTGATGAAAGTACGACCTTAATAGCTGCAGCACTGATGATGAAATCAGCCAGTGACGTTGGTGGTCCACTGCCGTGATGCATGTTCATTAAAACTCAAAACATGGCTTGCTTCCTTGCTTGCTTGCTTGCTTGCTTGCAGCAGCACTTGTACGCGTGCGTGCGTTTGGGTTGCTTGTGAAAGGTTAGAAAATATTCGTCAACAATTCGGATCTACCTTGCCTGTCTCTATTTTTCGAAAAGGTCATAGTCATACTATTTTGTTATAATACTTGTACTCCTTCAGCTACCTAGGCTACTGTTTGCACTTAGCTTACGCGAATATGCTGAATGGATTAATGTCCTGACTTTTATACGTGTTACATGGTTGTCTGAATGACGTGAACGTATGTGTGAAAAAAGGATATGTGTGTGGACGGTGTGAATTTGAAAGAATGAATGTATATAAAAAGAATGCAACCAAGTGAATGTAAATCTGGAAGAACTATGTCCATATACAAAAAACAAACAAAAGACACAAAAACCCGATTACATAGAAACAAGAACACCGTTTACATGGTTCTTACATACAAAGACCTTTTTGTAGTAAAAGGAAAATCCGGAGGACATGGAATGCTGACTAAAATAGATCTAGTCTAATAAGAATTGGGTTCCTATGTGGTGAATTACATCTAGACAGAGTACAAGGCACCTCAGAAATCAAGCTTGGTTTTTTTCCATTCCACTGCATTACCTTCAAAAGTCTCTAGACTATTCACAGTCTGGTCTACCCACAATAGTTTAGCAGCGAAAATAAAGATTAAAACCAGAGAACTTTATTCAACAAACACAGTCGCTGAATGAATAACCAGTAGCACTCTGTGATTACACTCGCTAACTACACGCTAAATCAATAATCGCATCTCCAGTCATTCCCATTCTTCTTTTCCTCCTCCTGTCCTGTTGCAATGACAGCTTGTTAGCCTTGCTAATCTGCTCTGGTCAATGCAAAAAGACAGGCAGGCCGACAAGAACATCAACAACACACAAAAAAGCCCAGAAACTTCCTAGATGTATGACGCGGCACTGCCAATCAAAATGGACAGAATATTCCGGAATATTCTTGACACAGAATTGTTATCTGCAAGTGGAAAAAAAAAGCCATGACATCATTTCATGACGGAGCTAAAACTACATCATGAATGTATGCGTCATCAAGCAAAAGTGTCACGATTTGAAACCTTCAGCACAAAACCAGCTTCTTGGAATAGCCTAGTGACCTGCTATGAATAGCAGGAAATCTGAATCTGTAACACTGCTCGTCGGAGCTTCATTTGTCTGACGTCGACACATGCGTGTGCACAGTTTGTTATCATTAAGAAAGGGAGTTCATAAAGAAAATTGAAAGACTGTTTAAAAACCAAAACAACCTTCTGCTCTAGACTGGATAAAATGACAATTGCCACATGCAAAAATATGCCAGTGTTTCGCATTCTTCAACCTGGGTGCTTTGACAATTGAACTTGCGTCACTGCTTTCCACAAAGCAGATTTCTTGTTTACGATGACGTAAAAAAACGGACAACACAAAACCAAACAAACAGAGCAAAACAAAAGAACCAAGCAAAAAACCCCAACAAAACAGTACTGTGCATGCAGAGGAGGTGGACCAGCAATGCCTGATGCAATGGTCACTTGTAGGAGAACTAAGCAGGCCTATAAAAGATCGTCATAGAACTGAACGCTTTAACAGTGGCGATAGAAATAAAACCCACAATATGGGACATCTCTTGTGGGTCATCAAATGAGGGAGGTAGTGAGGAAGGGGGGAGGGGGGGGGGGAGTTGTAGGTACGACGACTGAGCTGAGACAAAATGGAGGAAGTATGTAAGTTCTATATTAATGGGCTTTTTGTTTTTTTCTTGCCTTTTGTTGGTGGGTGTTTTAGTGTTTGTTGTTGGTGTTGTTCTTTTTTTACAATTTCGAAATGCATTTTTGCAATGATGAAAGACTTTAAATGCAATTAGTTACCTGCATATGTTTTCTTCCATTACTTTTTTGTCAGTAATATATACGCCTACAGAAGTGTGTGTGTGTGTGTGCACGCGCGCGTGCGTGCTTGCGCGTGCGCGCGAACGTGCCCGAGAGCGGCGTGTACATGTGTGAGGTCCTGGCAGGCGGGCCAAATGAAAGGGGAGAGAGGGGTGAAGGAATGTGCATGCATGTGTCACAGGGATGCGCACAGTACGGACGACCTGCTCATCCTGTTCCCCTCTGCTGCCTGCCTGCCTGCCTACCTACCTGCCTGCCTACCTGCCTACCTGCCTGCCTGCTTACCTACCTACCTGCATGTATGTCTGTCTGCTCGCATGCCACACCGGGGCTGCCTGCTCATTGCTTACACACTGATCGTGGGCTGTGAAATTGGACGGTGTGCACGTGCTACCTGCCACAGAGAGGTCACAATGATGGAGTCGAGTCAGCTCTCCGATGCAATGACGGGGATGGAGATGGGGTTGGGGAGGTGGGGGTTTGGGGGGGGGGGGGGGCGTGGACCTCTCTGAGGTCTTGTCAGTGCAGGGCTTGTTGGACTGGTACCCCTAAATGTCGTCATGACAGGAACTGCAATTTGGCCAGTTTCTTCTTTTTTTTCTTTGTCTATTTTTTGTGTTCGTTACAAATCTTGAGAGATTATGTTCATGGTAAATGACAGAGTTGTGTAAAGAATTTTTACAAAAATGACGTGTGGGTTATTGTATTGTTGATTGGAAGAAAATATTTCCAACACCACGACTACGACGACGTTGAAGATAGCCATCACCACCATAGCGCCCACAACAAAATAGATTCGCTTGAAAGCGTAATGCAGTAGTACTTGTCGATATTAACTACACCACGACCATAACTGTTACAATTCATTTTAAAAAGCATATAACTAATGGAAGATATCTTTAAAAAAAAAAAGAGCTTTGAAAGGATAAGAAAAGAATTAAGCCTATTTCAAAGAAAAACAAAAACCTTATACAGCATGTTCACTGTACCAACTCCAATACAACCACATCTACCTGACAAATATTCACATTAACACAAAACAAACAAGACAGACCTCGATCCCAATGCCAAATACTTGATTATTCAAAACAGAGAAATTCAGTTACGTTACGATTATCCATAAAGGATAAAAGAATGGATCACGTACATGTCATCAGAGAGCTTAAAGCTTACAGCACCTTACACAATCCACACATCATGCTCTCTGTGCAAACAACACAATAATCTGACATACTTCCCACATATGTTTGTACAACATAATTGTGTAAGCGTTCTATATCTTTAAAAAAAACAAACTTGGAATGGGTACTGCAGATCAAATTGAAAACTAACACACACACACACACACACACACACACACACACACACACACACAAAGATTCAAGATTTAATTCGCCTTTGACATCTCTTGGGACATGGAGGATTTCAGCAAACAAAATCAACTGTAACAGATATAATATATGAGCGCTTTGATTTGTTGCTTTACAAGATTTAGCGCTATATAAATTCCATAAATCATCATTTGCATTGACGAAAACATTTATAACACTGTATGTGACAGAAATTTAAAAAAATATATAGTCACACTTTTCATCAATGGCATGCAACTTTACTCTTGAATATAAATTTACAAAGTTTAACTGATTTTTTTTTTGTCAGAAGAGAACAACACACACAACTTACACACACACACTCACACACAACTTACACACACACACACAACACACAACTTACACACAGACACACACACACCGCATACACACGGGGACTGGATGTAAAAAAGCACATAAGTGCTTATTCCATTATCCTCGATATAAAAGAATAAGATAAATAATAAGAAGATAAGACACACACAACTTACACACACACACACACACACACACACACACACACACACACACACACACACACAACTTACACACACACACAACTTACACACACACAACTTACACACACACACAACTTCTACACATACACAACTTACACACACACACACACACACACACACACACACACACACACACACACACACACACACACAACTTACACACACACACACTAAAACGATGTTAAACTAAAGACACCACTGCACACTGCAGAAGGACCCCCCGGGAAGCCCAAACACGAAGGCCTCCCAAGATGGGGTAGGTGGGTGTCTGTCTAGCTGTCTGGATGAAATGAAGCCAGGCTGATGAACAGCAAGTGTGACATACACGCTCGCCATCAGCCGTCTGCTGCATACCTCCCCCCTCCCCTTCCTCCCTCCCTCCCTCCACCCCCCCCCCCCCCCCCCACCCTTGCAGCAGTCATCGCAGACATCAGCAGCCACCTGTAGCTGACAACAGCACAGCGCAGGAGAGAATACAGTCCCCATGACTCCAAACTTTGCCCCCACTGTGTGTTGTTAAGAAGAGGAGGAAAAAGAAAATGAGAATCAACTTTGAAGCTGACAAGGGAATAGCTGCATGCATTTAAATAAACCTTGATTCTTGGCTCCACCTTTCCCTTCATTTTTCTGAATGTTTAAGATTTGTCGTTGCACTGCCAGTTTAGATCTAACTAGATCTATGGATGTGCGGGTAAACCATCAAGCATCTGCGTCTTGGTGTGTCGAGATGTTCAGGCATAAGCATTTTACTGCAGACTCCCTAAAGATCCTTTTTTTTGTGATGTTCCACCGGACAACATTTTTAACTTCCAGAGAGAATCAAGCTTTTTCAGTTTTAATATGAGTGGAAGTGTCATAGTTGGTCACTAAGAACAAGGTTGTTTTAAGGAATCTGGTTTTGGTGTTATCTCATTTTATGTGTGGTTGATGTGGTTTTTCCAACAACGCGGTGCCCGTCCTGGGTTGGCCCTTATTGGTTGACCAGGGTATTGATACAAGGAACGACAGCAGAGTTGGTTTTATACCCTGTTTTCATCTGTATATAGCTGCACAGTTTTATTCTGAAATTTAAAATTTTACAAGGTAACAGTCCCGATATGGCCTCTGTGGTCGGCGGGGCTATAAACAACAGGATTAGATTGGATCTATAGATCTTGTAGAACAGAAGTGTGTAGATTTTGTTTGTTTGCATTTAGAAAGAGGTTATTGGTAGTTTACGTACGTATAATATATATATATATATATATATATATATATATATATATATATATATATATATATATATAGATATATATATATATATTGTCCTTGTTTTCTTTGTGTTGTTGCTATTGTTGTTGCATGCTGCTGTTGTGGATGGTGATGGTAATGCTATTGATTCTGACGTCATCGATTTACTCATTTATTTCAAACAACCAAACAAACGAACAAAAAGAGCTCGTATTCTAAATTTGATTCCTTTTCTTTCGCAGAATAATTTTCATTTACATGAAGCTGTATTGGTTTATTCAGATTTTGTTTCACTCTCGCTGTCATTAGATTTTTATTTAAACCAGCTTTTTCATCGAAGATTCTTATTAGCTTGCTTTCTTCTTTTGAAATTTTACTGTTTCTTTTTTCTTTTCGGCTCAATCAATATGAAGACGCTACCTTGTGTTGTCAGATGCACGTGTTATGAAAGACAGCAGCTGTCTCTGCACAGAAGACAATTACTATGGAGAGAGAGAGAGAGAGAGAGAGAGAGGGGGGGGGGGGGGGGGGGGGGGGGGGGGGCTTTGACGTGTGTGTGTCGCGTTACTGATGAGCTATCGTGGAAATTCCACTGATTCAGGATCGCTTTCTACTTTCTGCTTGATTTCTGTTTGTTAATATTAATTTTGCTCTGTCTGTCTTTTGTCTTTTTGTTTGGTTCTTCCCTTTAGTTGTCTGTTTGTTGTGATTGTTTTTTTTTCGTTTTTGTGTTTGATGAAATGAGGTTTTGGGGTTTTTTGTTGTTGTTTTGTTTGCCTCCTTTATATTTTGAAGAAAAAGGGGGGAGGGGAGAAGAAGGGGGGAGGGACTAGTGGGGGGGGGGGGGGGGGGGGGGGGAGGTGAGGGTAGAGTAAGGTTGTACCGTTCGCGTTTTGTTTCTGTTTTCTGTTGTTGTTGTTGGATTTCAATGTTGTTGGTTTAGGTTGTCGTGCTTTTCAGTTGTCTTCCTGTTGCAGCTGTGGACAGTAATGGAGGTGTGTATGTAGCAGACACTCTCAGCTGACAGCAGCAAGGCATGCATCAAATCATGACAAGGACATGGACACTGCAGATAAACTAAAAGGGACATAGTAAGGTGTGCAGGCGACAGACAGCCACAGTAGAGAGAGACCTGGGATCGGAATCCTCAGCAGACGATGGAGTGACACTGGCTGACTGGCTGAAAATCCCACGCCTTTGGAGAACTGCTGTACATTATATACGTCATCTTTCCTGCGCGTGCTGCTCGTGAACGGGGACGGGATAGCCTAGTGGTTAGAACATTGCGCTTGCACTCTGACGACCAAGGCTCGATTCCCGTTCAAGGGGATATTTTCCTCTGGAGTTAACATCAGTGCAGACTCCACTCTCCCCCACAGTCCTTCGGATGAGACTATAAACCGAGGCCACGTGTGCGAGCGCACGCAGAACATCTTGCGCACACGTTAAAATTCTGTTCCGCTTTTCGTAAGAGTAGGCCATTGTGTGCCGGTGGGAACAGATGACAATTTACAAACACCGCATACAAACGGGGACTAGATGTAAAAAAAAAGCACATAAGTGCTTATTCCATTATCCTCGATATAGAAGAATAAATAATATATATACAAAATATAAAAGAATAAACAAATACATAAAATGAAAAGTGAGCTGTGTTTAGGTGACCTCTCCTCTCCTTAGAGATCATCTCCTTAGGAATCATCTCCTTAGGGATCATCGCCTTAGGGATCATCTCCTTAGGGACCATCGCCTTAGGGATCATCGCCTTAGGGATCATCGCCTTAGGGATCATCTCCTTAGGGACCATCGCCTTAGGGATCATCGCCTTAGGGATCATCGCCTTAGGGATCATCGCCTTAGGGATCATCTCCTTAGGGAGCATCGCCTTAGGGATCATCACTTTATGGATCATCGCCTTAGGGATCATCTCATTAGGGATCATCGCCTTAGGGATTATCTCATTAGGGATCATCGCCTCAGGGATCATGGCATTAGGGATCACCTCCTTAGGGATCATCGCCTTAGGGATCACCTCCTTAGGGATCATCGCCTTAGGGATCATCTCCTTAGGGACCATCGCCTTAGGAATCATCTCCTTAGGGATCAACGGCTTAGGGAGCATCTCCTTAGGAATTATCGCCTTAGGGATCATCACTTTATGGATCATCGCCTTAGGGATCATCTCCTTAGGGATCATCGCCTTAGGGATCATCTCATTAGGGATCATCGCCTCAGGGATCATGGCTTTAGGGATCACCACCTTAGGGATCATCGCCTTAGGGATTATCGCCTTAGGGACCATCGCCTTAGGGATCCAAATCAACTTTGAAGCGGAAAGGAGAAAAGCTGCATGGAACCCCCCTTGATTCTTGGCTCCATCTTTCCCTTCTTCATTTCCCTAACTTCTGATATTATCATTCTGCACTGCTTTTGATTTGATTTAGTTTTAGTCTCCCCTGACTTCAAACACCAGAGGAAGGCTTGGCATCTTCCATCCATAAAGAGTGGTTGGGGAACTGCGCTGCACTGTACTGCACTGTACTGCACGGCACTGCATTTTTGCCCCGACACTGTACTGTGTTTGCACGTGAAACTCGGCGGATTGAAAGCAAGGAAAAGAAGGAAAAGATCCAAAGCATGGTCGTCATTTTCATGAGACAAATGAGTCACACTGTCTTCCTCTTCTGTAACGACTGCTCTCTGGGATAAGTCAATGCACTGATTAGTTTGTCAGTCGTGGTTATTACTATGTTTTATTTCTGACTAAATTTGATTCGATATGCTTATCACTGGGTAACAAGTACCTGCTTACTTACTTACTGGCATTCGTCAACAGACGATGGGATAGGATAGATATGGCGAAGTAATGGTTCGTACAGAACTGTGTAGTGAGTGAGCGATTCTACGCAGTTGGAATGTGTGTGTGTGTGTGTGTGTGTGTTCATTTGTGTTCACTTTTCTGTGCCGTGTGTGTGTGTGTGTGTGTGTACGTTCAT
>CM054134.1:1249981-1257481 GCA_028751875.1 Rapana venosa | reverse complement strand
CAGCTACTTGTTGGATGACAAGTCTGTCGTCTGCCTGAACTGAAGTGCTCCTCTTCGGACACTGAGTCATCCTAGCCTGCATCAGTCTGTTTTCTGTCAGCTCGTTGTTTGTCTCTTGGTGGGGAAGGGGATGGGGGGGAGGGGGTAGTAGGTTTGTAAGTCTGCTTTGTCTGTCTCTTTTTCGTCTTTGTTTCTCTGTCTCTCTGTTCTCTGTCTGTCTGTCTGTCTGTCTGTCTGTCTGTCTGTCTGTCTCTCTCTCTCTCTCTCTCTCTCTCTCTCTCTCTCTCTCTCTCTCTCTCTCTCTCTCTCTCTGTCCTTTCTCTCTCTCTCAACTATCTCTATTCCGTTTGTGTATGCATGTTTACATTTTGCCTAATTCTTTAGACATTTCATTATGGTTTGTTTAAATGAATGTTTGGTTGATTGATTTCCCTTTTGGAATGAGGGCTGGATGAAAAAAAAAAGCCACCATTGTGCTTATTCTTTTCCCTCAATATAAATGTTCATTCATTTCATTCATTCTCTCTCTCTCTCTCTCTCTCTCTCTCTCTCTCTCTCTCTCTCTCTCTCTCTCTCTTCTCTCTCTTTCTCTATCTCTCTATCTATCTATATCTCTCTCCCTTTCTCTATCTCTCTCTATCTTTCTTTCTTTCTCTATCATCTATCTATCTATTCTATCTCTTTCTCTATCTATATATCTCTCTCTTTCTCTATCTATCTATCTATATATCTCTGTCTGTCTCTCTCTTTCTCTATCTATCTATCTCTATCTCTTTCTCTATTTATCTATCTATATATCTCTATCTGTCTCTCTCTGTCTATCTATCTATCTCTATCTCTTTCTCTATCTATCTCTATCTATCTCTCTTTCTCTCTCTATATATATATCTTTCTTTATCTATCTCTCTCTATCTCTCTCTCTTTCTCAATCTATCTATTTATCTCTATCTGTCTCTCTCTCTTTCTCTCTCTCTCCCTTTCTCTCTCTCTCTATCTATCTATCTAAATTGTTTAATTGTAATCAATGTATCTGTTTTGATATTAATATTCAAGCCAGTTGGGAATGGTGTGTTTATTGAACACTCACTTATCTCCTTTCTAGAAGTAATTATAATCGATGTATCTCTTTGACCTTAATGCTCAGGTCAACTGAGGATTATGTGTTTCTTGAATATACATTATCTCTTGTTTTAAATCATAGGTTGAACTGTTGTTGTCATTGTTGTAGTTCGGGTTTTGTTTGGTTTTTGTGTGTGTGCATTTTGTTGATAGTCCCTTATGAGGGCAAGGGCCGGATGGGAAAAAAGTATATGAATACTTACTCTGTTACTACCCTTCGAAAATAAAGACCATTCGTTCATTCATCCATTCATTCATTCATTCATTCATTCATTCATCTCCTCTCTCTCTCTCTCTCTCTCCTCTCTCTCTCCTCTCTCTCTCTCTCTCTCTCCTCTCTCTCTCTCTCTCTCTCTGCCACAGAGGAAACAAAATCTTGAAACTGCTCAATGGAATAGAAACACAAAAGAGCAGCTGAAGTAGTTTGAGAATTACGACCCCTCTCCCTCCCCCTCCACTCCCCCCCCCACCCCCAACCAAGACCATTGCTTGATGCAAATTAATTCCCTCGGCAATAAAGTGGAACATTTGCAAACCATGAATTCAGAGCCCCTTTTTTGGTGAACGTCTGACACTTCTAAAGTCTCAATGAAATGTAACTCATTCTTAGCGCTAGCGTGAGAGCATGCCCACCCACACATACACGACGCACAGTGAGAGAGAGAGAGAGAGAGAGAGAGAGAGAGAGAGAGAGAGAGAGAGAGAGAGAGAGAGAGACAGACAGACAGACAGACAGACAGACAGACAGACAGACAGAGAGGAACAGGAGGCAATCCTTAGACAGAGGCTGCTGAGAGAGAGAGAGAGAGAGAGAGAGAGAGAGAGAGAGAGAGAGAGAGAGACAGACAGAAGACAGACAGACAGACAGACAGACAGACTGACAGCCAGCCAGACAGACAGGTATGCAGGCAGAGAGACAGAGACAGACACAGAGAGAGACAGAGACAGACTTACAGAGAGGCAGAGAGAGAGACACAGAGAGAGACAGAGACAGACAGAGAGGCAGAGACAGAGAGAGAGACAAACAGAGAGACAGACAGACAGAGAGGCAGAGAGAGAGAGAGAGAGAGAGAGAGAGAGAGAGAGAGAGAGAGACAGACAGACAGACAGACAGACAGACAGACAGAGCCATATGCTATGACTCAGAACCACTCACCAGCTGACCATTGCACATATATCAAGAGTGTCTACAGTCAACTTTAACGATGCGAGTTTTGTGTGTGTGTGTGTGTGTGTGTGTGTGTGTGTGTGTGTGTGTGTGTGTGTGTGTGTGTGTGTGGAGAGAGAGAGAGAGAGAGAGAGAGAGAGAGAGAGAGAGAGAGAGAGAGAGAGAGAGAGAGAAGAGAGAGAATTAATCTTCCTACAGAAATATAAGTTTTCAGACAGACACTATAGCCGAGTGGTTAAGAACCGCTTGACTTTAAATCAGTGTGTCCATGAAGTCATGGGTTCGATTCTCAGCAGTGACGTCTTCTGGGGATTTTTTTTTAACCATCTGCCAGGTCAACTTAAAGTGCAGACCTGCAAGTGCCTTCATTCACTTCGTGTATACATACGAATGAGGACTACCTCATGCACGTTCAGGATTCTTTGATTCATGTCAGCGATCAGTGGGTTGTGGAAACTTTAACATGCCCAGCATGCATCCTGTACAATAAAATGAGCTGCTCGGAAGTCGGAATGTTTAGACTGAGGCCAGGGGAGAGACCTAGGTCCTGCAGAGTTTTGAGTTTGACAGACCATCTGTTCAACTGCAGTGATGTAGTGAGTGAGGTAGTGATGTAGTTAGTGAGGCCTTTGAGGTGATCTTTTTACATACAATCCGTTCTGCTGCAATTCAGTTCAATTCAATTCCATCACTTTATTATCTCACAGAGAAACTCATGTGGGTTACAAGCCATACGTAAACAAGTGAATAGGAAAAAGCATTTATCACAGCACAGTACAACATCCATCACCTGGCACACATCACAAGATAATACCTATACCAATACCAACACCAGAACTGTTATCATCTCGTTAAAACAAGGAAATCGAAGTGGTCACAAACCATATCTGCATAAAAATGATAAACAGAAACTGAATAATATAAACTGAAGGTGATCGTATTACGTACATCGGTTTTACCGCAGTGAGTAGTGAGTGAGACACTTGAGGTGATCGTTGTACATCAATGTGTTCTGCTGCAGGGATGTAGTGAGTGAGGTCTTTGAGGGGATGGGTTTACACTCTGCAGTAATGTAGTGAGGTCTTTGAGGGGATGGATTTACACTCTGCAGTGATGTAGTGAGTGAGGTCTTTGAGGGGATGGATTTACACTCTGCAGTGATGTAGTGAGTGAGGTCTTTGAGGGGATGGGTTTACACTCTGCAGTGATGTAGTGAGTGAGGTCTTTGAGGTGATGGTTTACACTCTGCAGTGATGTAGTGAGGTCTTTGAGGGGATGGCTTTACACTCTGCAGTGATGTAGTGAGGTCTTTGAGGAGATGGGTTTACACTCTGCAGTGATGTAGTGAGTGAGGTCTTTGAGGGGATAGCTTTACACTCTGCATTGATGTAGTGAGTGAGGTCTTTGAGGGGATGGGTTTGCACTCTGCAGTGATGTAGTGAGGTCTTTGAGGGGATGGTTTACACTCTGCAATGATGTAGTGAGGTCTTTGAGGTGATGGTTTACACTCTGCAGTGATGTAGTGAGGTCTTTGAGGGGATGGCTTTACACTCTGCAGTGATGTAGTGAGGTCTTTGAGGGGATGGCTTTACACTCTGCAGTGATGTAGTGAGTGAGGTCTTTGAGGGGATAGCTTTACACTCTACATCGATGTAGTGAGTGAGGTCTTTGAGGGGATGGGTTTACACTCTGCAGTGATGTAGTGAGGTCTTTGAGGGGATGGCTTTACACTCTGCAGTGATGTAGTGAGGTCTTTGAGGGGATGGCTTTACACTATGCAGTGATGTAGTGAGGTCTTTGAGGGGATGGCTTTACACTCTGCAGTGATGTAGTGAGGTCTTTGAGGGGATGGCTTTACACTCTGCAGTGATGTAGTGAGGTCTTTGAGGGGATGGCTTTACACTCTGCAGTGATGTAGTGAGGTCTTTGAGGGGATGGCTTTACACTCTGCAGTGATGTAGTGAGGTCTTTGAGGGGATGGCTTTACACTCTGCAGTGATGTAGTGAGTGAGGTCTTTGAGGGGATAGCTTTACACTCTGCATTGATGTAGTGAGTGAGGTCTTTGAGGGGATGGGTTTACACTCTGCAGTGATGTAGTGAGGTCTTTGAGGGGATGGCTTTACACTCTGCAGTGATTTAGTGAGGTCTTTGAGGGGATGGGTTTACACTCTGCAGTGATGTAGTGAGGTCTTTGAGGGGATGGCTTTACACTCTGCAGTGATGTAGTGAGGTCTTTGAGGGGATGGGTTTACATTCTGCAGTGATGTAGTGAGTGAGGTCTTTGAGGGGATGGGTTTACACTCTGCAGTGATGTAGTGAGTGAGGTCTTTGAGGGGATGGGTTTACACTCTGCAGTGATGTAGTGAGGTCTTTGAGGTGATGTGTTTACACTCTGCAGTGATGTAGTGAGGTCTTTGAGGGGATGGCTGTACACTCTGCAGTGATGTAGTGAGTGAGGTCTTTGAGGGGATGGGTTTACACTCTGCAGTGATGTAATGAGTGAGGTCTTTGAGGTGATGGGCTTACACTCTGCAGTGATGTAGTGAGGTCTTTGAGGGGATGGATTTACACTTGCAGTGATGTAGTGAGTGAGGGCTTTGAGGGGATGTGTTTACACTCTGCAGTGATGTAGTGAGTGAGGGATTTGAGGGGATGGGTTTACATTCTGCAGTGATGTAGTGAGTGAGGTCTTTGAGGGGATGGCTTTACACTCTGCAGTAATGTAGTGAGGTCTTTGAGGGGATGGGTTTACACTCTGCAGTGATGTAGTGAGTGAGGTCTTTGAGGGGGTGGCTTTACACTCTGCAGTGATGTAGTGATGTCTTTGAGGTGATGGGTTTACACTCTGCAGTGATGTAGTGAGGTCTTTGAGGGGATCGGTTTACACTCTGCAGTGATGTAGTGAGGTCTTTGAGGGGATGGCTTTACACTCTGCAGTGATGTAGTGAGGTCTTTGAGGGGATGGCTTTACACTCTGCAGTGATGTAGTGAGGTCTTTGAGGGGATGGGTTTACATTCTGCAGTGATGTAGTGAGTGAGGTCTTTGAGGGGATGGGTTTACACTCTGCAGTGATGTAGTGAGGTCTTTGAGGGGATGTGTTTACACTCTGCAGTGATGTAGTGAGGTCTTTGAGGGGATGGCTGTACACTCTGCAGTGATGTAGTGAGTGAGGTCTTTGAGGGGATGGGTTTACACTCTGCAGTGATGTAGTGAGTGAGGTCTTTGAGGGGATGGGTTTTCACTCTCCAGTGATGTAGTGAGTGAGGTCTTTGAGGGGATGGGTTTACACTCTCCAGTGATGTAGTGAGTGAGGTCTTTGAGGGGATGGGTTTACACTCTGCAGTGATGTAGTGAGTGAGGTCTTTGAGGGGATGGGTTTTCACTCTCCAGTGATGTAGTGAGTGAGGTCTTTGAGGGGATGGGTTTACACTCTGCAGTGATGTAGTGAGTGAGGTCTTTGAGGGGATGGGTTTTCACTCTCCAGTGATGTAGTGAGTGAGGTCTTTGAGGGGATGGGTTTACACTCTGCAGTGATGTAGTGAGTGAGGTCTTTGAGGGGATGGGTTTACACTCTGCAGTGATGTAGTGAGTGAGGTCTTTGAGGGGATGGCTTTACACTCTGCAGTGATGTAGTGAGGTCTTTGAGGGATGGCTTTACACTCTGCAGTGATGTAGTGAGGTCTTTGAGGGGATGGGTTTACACTCTGCAGTGATGTAGTGAGGTCTTTGAGGGGATGGCTTTACACTCTGCAGTGATGTAGTGAGGTCTTTGAGGGGATGGCTTTACACTCTGCAGTGATGTAGTGAGGTCTTTGAGGGGATGTGTTTACACTCTGCAGTGATGTAGTGAGGTCTTTGAGGGGATGGCTGTACACTCTGCAGTGATGTAGTGAGTGAGGTCTTTGAGGGGATGGGTTACTCTGCAGTGATGTAGTGAGGTCTTTGAGGGGATGGGTTTTCACTCTCCAGTGATACAGTGAGGTCTTTGAGGGATGGGTTTACACTTTGCAGTGATGTAGTGAGTGAGGTCTTTGAGGTGATGGCTTTACAGTCTGTTCTGCTGCTCAGTCCTGACATCGCTTGATCAGACGCATGCATGGCCAGAGTGAATTACTGTTTTTGTCAACAACTGTCTGATAGACTTCTGCTCACCTCTGGCTTCAAACAAAATCCTCCGAAGTCGGAATGCCGCTACCTTAATGGTTGGAGAAATCAACCGCGTGCGCAAAATGTCATCATCAGTAAACCTCGGAGCTCTAGCCGAGGAAGAAGAAAAAAACAACAACACTCCCTCCCCAAAAAAACACCAACACCAACAACAACAACAAACAAACAAACAAACAAAGCAATCAAGCAAATAGAACCTGCAAGACATTTGAGAGAGGGAGAGAGAGAGAGAGAGAGAGAGAGAGAGAGAGAGAGAGAGAGAGAGAGAGAGAGAGAGAGAGAGAGAGAGTAACTTGTTATGCATCAAACTATATATTTGGCTTTTCAAACGCCCTTAGTGATCATTAGCTTATGATAAAAGGTAAAGGAGTCTCATAACCTATAAGGTCGTAGGGGAGCGAGGCGTCAGAGACCTCACTTCTCTAGGGCCAGCATATTGAGGGCGGCGCCCATCTCCTCTCCCTCGCTGCTTTACCTTCCCTGACCCTAAAGAGGGCAGGTACCCATTTACAGCTGGGTGAACTGGGGGAACTGTACTGAAGCCAAGGCGCGCAAACGGTCACCCATCCAACTGGTAACCACGCTCGACGCTGCTTAATTTGACTGGGGGAAAGCGAGTGCTCCGACCACTGAGCTATCCCGTCACCTTAGCTTATGATATAGGTCATAAATCAAATAGAGAAATCCAACAGATACCGTGGTAATTATTTGTTAAGAAAAACACCATTAACACAAATCTTCCATGGAATCATTTTTTCCCCAGCTACTGTTTTGGTCTGAAGTGAAATGGTGATCTGAAGAAAGGATGATCAAATACAAGAAAACGTGAAGTGTATCATTCCCGTTCATCCTCCTTGTAGTTCTTTCGTAAAGAAGCAGCTGGTTAACATTTTTGTCTTTGAGATCTGACCCAGAAAATGACGATAAAAAAATATGAAAATTAGGACTGGGCAGGCTTTATAAACATGCCGTGAGACAATCCAGTCACATAGGCTTATGTCATTTGAATTTTTAATTAGAGAGCAATGTTTGATTTTAAAACAT
>CM054134.1:1237481-1239981 GCA_028751875.1 Rapana venosa | reverse complement strand
TCCATCCTACATCCTCTATAAAACCCTTCAAAAGGTAACTAACTATCTTCAGCCCTGATGCAGCAAACCACACGGGACTTTGAGGACGGGGAGAGAGAAGGGGGAGACAAGAAGAAAAAAAAGACACAGAAGGCAAATCCCCGGGAAAAAACCGGGCAGGGGAAAAAACCCAAGCGTGAAACACAAAACCAGGCCGCCCCACACGTCCGGGGATAGACCGTGACCTGTGTGTGCACGTGCTACACGTTAACAGGCGTCTGGACACCCTGGCCTGAGAGAGAGGGGAGAGAGAAGAGAGAAAAAAGAGAAGAGAGAGAGAGAGAGAGACAGTGCTGACAGGTGGGTTGGCACAGTCACTATCTGCGCTTTTTTTTTTCTTTCTTTCTTTAGGAGCCTAGTTGTTGATCATCTCTTTTCCCTTCTGTCTGGCCATGTGCAATGTGTGTAGGTGTGTGTATCTGTGAGCTCTGTGTGTGTGGGTGTGTGCATTGTGTGCTCTTTTGTCTGGTCTGGAAGGAAACTGTCTGTGTGTGTGATGGAAGATCGTACATTTATTGAAGTTCAAGATTCAGTACTTTATTTCAAGAAAAAACCCCAAGGGGTACATAAAATTTAACAAAACCACAACTTGCAGATTGAGGCATTCTGTCACATGCATATACTAGTGCATGAAGGTATGCATGTTATGCTTGCATATGCCACCCCCCCCCCCCCCCCCCACCACCAACACACACATACATACACATACAGACATGGACCTACACATACACAAACACATGTGTATATACATTCTCATACATACACACATACACGCACATAAACATATACACACATAAATGTATACCCAGGCACACCACACACACACACACACACAGGTACAGATGCGCATATGCACACAAACTCACGCTCACAAATACACATGTTTACACAAATGCGCATTTGTGTATGCACACACTCATTCACATACATAAACATGTTTACCTCCATCTTTCATTGTCACTGGCTGAAGAAAATTTTTCAGTTGTTACAGTATATTCTGCACTTATTTTTCCAATAAGATACTCTTATTACATAACAACCAAAAAACAGCAACAACAATAACATGAAATGATAATGAAACTAATTATGCCACAACCACCACCACCACTATTACTACTACTGCTACAACAACTGCAACAACACAACAACAACAACTACTACTACTACTACTACTACTACTACTACTACTACTACTACTACTACTACTACTACTTCTACTCCTCCTCCTCCTCCTACTACTACTACTATTACTACTACTACTTCTACTACTTCTACTGCTACTACTACTACTACTACTACTACTACTACTACTACTACTACTACTAACCTACTACTACTACTACTACTACAAATACTACTACTACTACTAAATACTACTACTACTACTACTACTACTACTACTACTACTACTACTACTACTACTACTACTACTTCTACTACTACTACAACACAACCACCACTACGGCTAGCAATGATAATAATAACAACAAGAACAATAACAACTCTGACTGCAATGGCATATTTCCAACTTTTCCAATCAGCTCAGAAAACAGCCAGATAATTAACTACAAACTGTTACAGCTAATTACACAGACATGAGGAGGGGGGGGGGGGAGGACAAGAAGAAAAGCAAGACACAGACAGAGGAATCCCCTGGCAAAACCAGGCAGTGCAGGAAACGAAGCGTGAAATCACAGGCCGCCTACACATCCTGGCAGTAGACTGTAACCTGTGTGTGCACGTGCTACACGTTAACAGGCGTCTGGGACACCCTGGCCTGAGAGAGAGACAGTGCTGACAGGTGGCTTGGCACAGTCACTGTCTGTGCTTTTTTTAGGGAACTGTTTTAACCTCTGTCTGCCTATGTGCTTGAGACAGCTTTGTGCTAAAGAAATTGACTGTGCAAGGTGCAAATTGTAGTTTTTCTCAAGGCATTCTGTCATATATACATGCAGGAAGGCATGCATACATGTATATGTATGTGCACATAAATTATATACATGTACATACACACACTCATAAACACACACATGTACACATGCACACGCACACACATGTACACCTACATACACACACGCGCGCGTTTCTCCAGCTATTCATGGTAGCTATCATAACATTTTTAATAAATTTGAAACCTTCTTCTGCAGTTCTATTTAGTATAACAAATAGTAATATTTTAACAGCAGCACACCAAAAATCACACTACCACTATAAAAATGAAAGATTTCCAATAACAGACCCTCAACCACAAAATTAGTCCCGGCAGCTAAATACAAACTAATCCAGCTCTCAGTACAGAAAGGTGATGAAACAAGAGAAAATCAAAATAAAAAACGTTGAGGACAGAGGAAGTCCTAGAACACAAGTAGAAGGAATGAAACATGAAATCACATGGTGCACGTCCCACCAGTAGACCGTAACCTGTGCACGTGCTACACGTTAACAGGCATCTGGGACACCC
>CM054134.1:1222481-1227481 GCA_028751875.1 Rapana venosa | reverse complement strand
CAAAACAAAACAAAACACACAAAAAATCATAGTAGACAGATTTTTCAACAAAAGCATTTTTTCAGTAACCAAAAACCAAAAAAAAACCTCCAAACCAAACAAACTTAAAATACAAAATTTCAACCCACGTTTTAAATTAAGCTTCCTTTGCTTTGGACAGAACTAACGACTGGCTGGGGGAGTTGACCCGACTACCAAACAGAGATGGAGAACCCAGCCGTCATTCCTGACCCCCTACATCCCAGTCACTTCTGCTTTCTGCTGCTGCTGCTGCTGCTGCTACTGCTGCTGCTGCTGCTGCTGCTGTGCTGCTGCTGCTGCTGCTCCTCCTCCTCCTCCTGCTCCTCCTCTTCCTGTGAGGACGTTGGATGGAGAGCATAAGCCCCGAGCTCTCCTGACCTCCCCCCCCTCATCAGGGATCAGAGTGGCCGAAGGCTTGTCTGGTGAGATCATCAGGCTCAGACAGCCTGAGCTGTGGACATAGGGGCCCTGAAGGAGATCCACAGGATTCGGCCCTTCACGTTCTTGATGGTCAGTCTGCGAGTACGTGCCGCGCCGGACTATTGATTGATATCTGTGTGTGTGAGACAGTGTGTGTTTGTGTGTGTGTGTGTGTGTGTGTGTGTGTGTGTGTGTTTGTGTGTGTGTTGTTGTGTGTGATGTGAGATGTATGTGTGTGTGAGATGTGTGTGTGTGTGATGTGATGCGATGACTCATCGCTGTTGCTTTGATGGCTATTGTCTTTTTTCGCTTGAGGAGAGATGAGAGAGAGAGATAGATAGAAGATAGAGATATATATATATATATATATAGAGAGAGAGAGAGAGAGAGAGAGAGAGAGGAGAGAGAGGAGAGAGAGAGAGAGAGAGAGAGAGAGAGAGAGAGAGAGAGAGAGAGAGAGAGAGAGAGAGAGAGAGAGAGAGAGAGAAAAGATCGGTACTCTCTGTTACAAATGTCTCCACAAAACAGCACCCTCCTACCTCTGTGAATGTCTTCACCTGTACACTCCTTCTCGTTCCCGTCGCTCTGCTGCAGATTCCTTGTGCTTACAAACACCTAGATTCAACCAGTCCACTGTCAGCCGTCGCTCTTTCTCTGTTTCTGGTCCATCAATCTGGAATGGCCTCCCTATCTCTCTTCGCCAAAGGCCTTCTTGTGACGCTTTTAAATCTGGGCTCGAGGCATATTTGTTTCAAACCTAAGATTTTCCTCTCCTGTTTCATTTCATAGCTGTCACCGCTTTTCAACAGCCCAAATTCCATCACCCTACCAAAGTGTATAACGTGTGTGTGTGTGTGTGTGTGTGTGTGTGTGTGTGTGTGTGTGTGCATTTGGACTTGTTAGAACTATTGCTTGGTATTGGTTGCATGACTGTAAAAGAATGAGTTGAGTGCAAGCACTTTGATTTGTCTCTGCAAGATACAGCGCTATATAAATTCCATTATATTATTATTATTATTATTATTATTATTATTATTATTATTATTATTATTATTGGTATTATTATTTTTATTGTTGTTGTTATTAGTTATAATTATTATAAATATAATATATGCATGCAATTTCTAATACACATATTTGCTATTGGCATGCGTATCCAGTTTTGCATATACATAGACACTTTGCATGCAACCACAAGACATGCATTGGCATAGGATATGATGACAGATCTATTTGCATGCAATGTATGATTATGTGTGGCATACAGGGCCAAAGCTTATAGCAGATTATCATTTAAATCAGAACTTGTCAGGCGCGTAACGGCAGCGCAACGCATTTTTGCTCACATGACATGACAGAAAACAGTAGTTGCTGTCTGAGTGTTCGAAGGAGGAGGAGGAAGAAGGGGAGGAGGAGGAGGAGGAGGAGGAGGAGAATTGCGAAGAAGAAGAAGAAGAAGAAGAAGAAGAAGAAAGAAGAAGAAGAGAAGAAGAAGAAGAAGAAGAAGAAAGAAGAAGAAGAAGAAGAAGAAGAAGAAAAGAAGAAGAAAAAAAAAAAAAAAAGAAGAAGAAGAAGTAGAAGAAAAAGAAATGCGAAGAAGAAGAATTGCCAAGAGAAGAATTGCAAAGAAGAAGAATTGCGAAGAAGAATTGCAAAGAAGAAGAATTGCGAAAAAGAAGAAGAAGAAGAAGGAAGAATGAGGAAGAAGAAGAATTGCGGAAGAAGAAGAAGAATTGCAAAGAAGAAGAAAATGCAAAGAAGAAGAATTGCAAAGAAGAAGAATTGCGAAGAAGAATTGCGAAGAAAGAAGAAGAAGAAGAAGAAGAAGAAGAAGAAGAAGAAGAAGAAGAAAAGAACAAGAACAAGAACAAGAACAAGAACAAGAACAAGAAGAAGAAGAATTGCGAAGAAGAAGAAGAATTGCGAAGAAGAAGAAGAAGAAGAAGAAGAAAGAAGAAGAAGAAGAAGAAGAAGAAGAAGAAGAAGAAGAAGAACGAAGAAGAAGAAGAATTGGAAGAGAAGAAGAAGAAGAAGAGAGAAGAAAGAAGAAGAAGAAGAAGAATGGAAGAAGAAGAAGAATTGCGAAGAAGAATGAAGAAGAAGAAGAAGAAGAAGGAAGAAGAAGAAGAATGCAAGAATGAAAAGAAGAAGAAGAATTGCGAAAGAAGAAGAAGAAGAAGAAGAATTGCGAAGAAGAAGAAGAATTGCGAAGAAGAAGAAGAAGAATTGCGAAGAATGGAAGAAGAAGAATTGCGAAGAAGAGAAGAATTGCAAGAAGAAGAAGAATTGCGAAGAAGAAGAAGAATTGCGAAGAAGAAGAAGAATTGCAAAGAAAAAGAATTGCGAAGAAGAGAGAATTGCGAAAGAATGAAGAAGAATTGCAAAGAAAAAGAATTGCGAAGAAGAAGAAGAAGAAAGAAGAAGAAGAATTGCAGAAGAAGAAGAAGAATGCAAGAAGAAGAATTGCAAGAAGAAGAAGAAGAAGAAGAATTGCGAAGAATGTGAAGAATTGCGAAGAAGAAGAATTGCGAAGAAGAAGAAGAAGAAGAAGAAGAAGAAGAAGAGAAGAAGAAGAAGAAGAAGAAGAAAGAAGAAGAAGAAAAAGAAAGAAGAAGAAGAAAAGAAAGAACAAGAACAAGAACAAGAAGAACAAGAAGAAGAACAAGAAGAAGAAGAAGCAGAAGCAGAAGCAGAAGATTCAAAACAGAACTAAACGTGTTCCAAATAGAACCTCTATGCTTTTATTTCCAGTTTCATTTAAATTCTAGGCATTTGTGTGAAAATGCAGCCTACAACCACACACACTCAGCAGTAACAGAAGAAGGCCGGAAACAATGAAAAATAAAAATAGGCTGCAATCATAATAAACACCCAGTGCTAGACCAACTTACTCATAACTCTCCAACACAGGGCCTCAGACGAGAAGTACTCTGACATACAAATGGCCTGAAAGACCTTCTTGTCTATCATTCACAGCCACGGCTGATTTTACTGCATGATCTTTTGTTTCTGCATGATCTTTTGTTTCTGCGTGATCTTTTTGTTTCTGCATGATCTTTTTGTTTCTGCATGAGCTTTTGTTTCTGCGTGAACTTTCGTTTCTGCATGATCTTTTGTTTCTGCGTGATCTTTTGTTTATGCAGGAATCTTTTGTTTCTGCATGAATTTGTGTTTCTGCATGATCATTGTTTCTGCATGAACTGCACTCGTTCTCCACAGGAAAGCACAAATCGTCAGAGTATAGCGTCACCATATCAAAGATTTCCTTCTGTGGAAGTGTACATTTGCTTTAGTCTGGGCTCATCCATACCACCTACAGAATTGTTCCTGATACAATTCTCACTAGCGTTCCTTGATACATTTCTCACAAGAACTGCACCAGAAACAATTATGTAGGTAGTATGGATTCCTTAACGAATCCTGACAACATAGTCTCGACGCGGGTCTTTGAATCACGGTCTCATTCAGAAAAAAATTAGTACTCAGAACATCACTCACGGTCTAAACGGATAAAGGAAAAAGTTCGACTTTAAACTAGATGCTTTTTTTTTTTCGTTCTTTGGCTAGATGTCCGAGGTTCGCCAACAGTGAGATTTTGCGTATGCTCCCCGGTTCTCACCTACCATGAAGATAGAGACTGGATTCAAACCACAGACCTGCTGCTGCTTTTTTAGATGTGAGCGTGACCTTACCGCTAGACTGCTGAAGACACGCACTTTGCGGCTGGCTGCATGAGGTAGGAAAAGTGTTTTTACATGCGTGATGGCTGGCGTACACATGTGCAAGACAGGTAGCTGGCTGGAGAGAGAGAGAACTCTGAACTCTGAACTCTGAAATGATTTAATGTACATTGGCCTTGGACCACAATACATTTGTTGGGCTCAGGATGGAACAGTGAGTTCATTCATATCACTGGCAAAGCAAATGCACAAACAAATAATGATTTATGACTGATTAAAGAAGAAATACACACAAATATACATAACGAACTCATACAAAAAGATGATGTCAGTAACAATTTATGACTGAATACAGAGGAAAATTACATAATTATAAACCTTAAATCAACCATAACCCAATCATAGAGAGAAGATGCTATCTAAGAAAAATCATCCATATTGAGTATATCAAATCGTAGCAGTTTTTCAATAAAGTTTTTGAGAGAGAGAGTGAGAAACTCTCTCTGAAACTCTGAAATGATTTAATTGCACATTGGCCTTAGGCCACAATACAATATAGAAAAGAAAATAGGAAAATATCTTATTTAGAGAGAGAGAGGAGAGAGAGAGAGAGAGAGAGAGAGAGAGAGAATACAGACAGATAGACAGACAGGCAGACAGCTAGACAGCTAGACAGACAGAAATAGAGAGAAGGAATGAATGAATGAATGATCTTTAATACGCAAAGATAAAGACTTTAGGCCAAATCCAGTCTTATGATCTGTCCTTGTAAACATATATATATATATATATATATATATATATATATATATATATATATATATATATATATATATATATATATATATATATATATATATATATAACATCAAAACAATC
>CM054134.1:1194981-1217481 GCA_028751875.1 Rapana venosa | reverse complement strand
CCTTATAGAATAAGATATCTTAACAACATATTTCAATGGCAAAAAGGTGTACGGGAGTTTTTAACCCAAACCACTCCAATGACAACTTGATATCAAAGCACAGTGAGCGACAGGACAGCTTTACGCCTTCACATTTTGGCTTGGCCATAAACGAACAACAGAAAACCTTGCAGACATCTCCTGCATTTATCTAAAAGTGCTGTGGTAGGTTTATTTTATCGGTGTGCATTCTGCTATTTATAAATAACCCCGTACATGCGTCGATTTGTGGCGATGATCTGTCGACAACATAAATAAAGTTTAGAAGGGTGCAGTGATCAGCTGTATGCCTGTGATATGCAAGTCTTCAAAAACGAAAAACTGCCAGCGAATTTGTTAGGGACAGAATAACTCTGTGGGTGGAGCGTGGGATGGTGTGTTCTGGAGGGTGTGGTGGGCTTGAGTGCTTAGAAGCCAGGTGGTTAAAGGGAATGTGTTAGGGCTTTCTTTTTTAAGGACTGAAGTTAACATTAATTCTGATTCTTTTTCTTCGCAGATCTTTTGGATGATCGTGTAAACTGAGGTCCCGTGAGTAACTACGCTATTCTAACTACGCGACACTGCATTATAATTACTCTGCACTACACTACATTACGCTACGTTATACTACACTACATTACACTACGCTACACTACATTACACTACGCTACACTACATTACACTACGCTACACTACATTACACTACACTGCTACACTACGTTACACTATACACTACACTACAGCACTACACTACATTACACTACATTACACTACACTGCACTTACATACGTACACTACACTACACTGCATTACACTCACGCTACACTACACTACACTCATTACACTACCTACACTACACTACACTGCATACACTACCTACATTACGTACACTACACTACACTACACTACATTACTACGCTCACTAACCTAACTACACTACACCTGCATGCATACACTACACTACATTTACACTACACTTGCATACACTAACTACTGCATTACACTACACTCGTTACACTACACTCAACTCCTTCCTGGCACTGCACTGTCCTGCCAACTGCTCTGACGTTACTACATTAAATCACTTAGTATGTCCGTCACTACGTTACAGCTGCATAATGTTACAGTACGTGTTACATAATGTTTCTAAGACAAACTGCAATCTCTGTGCGCTCGCACATTGCTTGTCTTACTACTAATTATAGGTATAAGTGCGTGCATCTAGTGCATGTTGTTTGTGCTCTGCATGCTTTAGACAACAAATGCGCAGCAGTGTTCGTGCGTTAGACCGATAGTTGCCGGCTGGCACCAGTGCAATCAGTGTGAGCAGAGGGGTGTAATATGACCAATGAGGATTGTTGATCTGGAACCACAGTAAAACACCGTTTCGATAATTATACGTGCGTGTAGGGTGTTCCATAAACCCTAAACCACATCTGCGGACTTAGATCAAACGAGAGAAGAGGGAGCGAGAGAAACGTATGAGAGTTAGCGGTCTCTTTAACCATCACCCAGACAAAAGACGTCACGAGCGCACAACCCTGCTGCACGCCTGTGCACCAGTCTCACTCAGTAGTGCTGTGGTTGGTAAAACTTCACGAATGACTGTCAAATGTTTTTCACGCTCATAAACTAACTGAGTCATCGGGTTTTTTTTCTTTTTTCTTTTCTGATCACGTCATATTTGTTATGTATTGAAAACAAAACAACAACCCCCCCACCCCCACCCCCCATCTCCCAGAAAAACCCAAAGACCTCGTAAGTGACGTGAAGATCTGACGTCACAACTAGCCCAACGTCGCAGTTACGTGTCCACATCACCGTCACCGTCATCAACATCATCAAGGTCTGTCTGGACTCGGTCTCTTGGCAAAAACATCCACTTGCACTCGCTCACCTTTGACCCTCCCTCCCTCCCTCCCTGTTGAACACCCCAGCAGCTAGCTAGCCTGGCCCCTAATGGCTCCCTCCCTCCATCCCTCCATCCCTCCCTCCCTCCGTACAGCGCCTAACGAGAACGCAGCCATGAATGACTGCCAAGGTTCGACCCCCTGACCCACGGGACCTACCAGGCGTGGTCCTCATCCCGCCTTGATCAAGGCTGCTGATTAGGGACAAGGTGTGCAGCCTCTCAGCCACCGTTCACTACCATCGCTCTCCGCTTCCAGTCTAGGCCAGGCTTTGTTGCTCTTCCAGTCCATTATCTCTTGGCACCCGTGCCAGACCACCATCACGTATAACCCGCTACCGTGGAACTTGGGGTTTTTCAGCCGCGAATTCGGAGAAATATTGGGGTGTGTTTACTGTAAAAGGTGCGTGTGCTAGAAATGTGGAACTTTGGTTTATTCGATTTAGTTTTATTTCTCTGCAGATCTTTGTATTTTATGGATATGTTGCTTTAAAATGACACTGGCGGAGGCCTGTGGTCCTAAAATGTACAGCGATGCACTCACTCACTCACTCACTCAGTCCCATGTCCCAAAGGACGTAGGGGGGACATGAGAGAAGACGCACCAGCGATGCAGGATAAACATTAAACACATGCTTTCTCTTTACCCTCTTATCTAATATTGGCATTTCTGGTGATACTATAGCTTAATATAGATTATTTTGAATTCTGGAGACAATTTCTTTTATTTTACAAAATTTTGATACTTTTTTAAAGAAACTAAACTCATCAGGAAAGTGCATACTGTTTATTGAAAACAAACACCCAACAAACTATTCTTCCAAACTGACCAGCGTGTGGAATACTGCAAAGCTGGCTTCACTTCCCTTCACTTCACTTCACTTCACTTCACTTCCCTCCTCCCTTCACGCCTGCAGATGTCCTTGGGGCCTGTGCTGAATACTTCCGGCAGCAGGTCACAGGCAAGCTGAACCTGACGAAGCTCATCCATCTCTAGATAGCAGGATGCATGCTGGGTATCGTGCCATCTAACCTGCCTACCATAGCTGGCCTACTCTTCTACTGAATTGGATGGGGTAACAACGTGTGTCCACAAGATGTTTTGTGTACGTTCACACACTGAATTTCTCTTTATAGCTCATTTCAAGGACTGTCACGGGGGCATAGTCAATAGCAAGGTTAACTGCAGGGGAAAATAACCCATGAACGGATATTTCAGCATGACTGGACCCTGTGCGTCAGATCAGGAGTACGCCCCTCTGACCATCAAGTCCCCCCCCCACACACACACACTTTAAAGTGAGAATCATCACTTCAGCCAGTCCCTACTCACCAGTCCTAAGATAGACTCTCCTCCTCAGAGACAGCAGGGATTTGTGTTGCGTGGCTGCCCTCTGGTACCTCACAGCAAAAAAACCCATCTTTTACATAGTAAGCAGTTGTTGTTTTTATCTCTCCAGTATACGTTCACATCCTGCAGACTTCACTTCCAAAGCTGGCAACGTCACGAAGGTGATAAAAGACAAGGGAAGAAAATTTACATGAGCGTCAGTTACAGAAAGAAGTAGACGAAGAATGCTGTGTAGGTCAATATTGTTATGAATGCATAATGAGTTGTTGAAGTCAGCTAAATTTGGCTGGGGAAAAATCGTCATGGTACAAATAATTGAAAAGTTAGTACATATTCATGTACCTGGGAAAATGAATACGCTCAATCACTTTTATCGATATTAATACGTTCCTACATGAATATTAAACAAAACAACAAAGGAGCATAATTATGCAGTCGTCCTCACGAACACGCACTCACATCCTTACACCGATACATACAGACTCAAGCATAACATTCACATACCTACATCAGGACGAAGTTCAATAGAGCCTTCATAACAGGCGCCACTGAACACCACCAAAATGACCCAGCAGCAGTGCAGGGCCCCTCTGGCTGGTGGCCCTACGGCGGCCTGATATTGATAGGCTCCCTGTGGACTTCCGACCCTGGGGATGAGACATCACGAATCTGGGTATGGCTGTGGAGGGGGGATTGGGATGAGCGGCGTGGGAACAGCAGGACGGGGATGTCACAGAGGATGAGGCAGCCAAAAACAAAAGTGCATAGAGCCTTTGATTTCCATCCCTGGAGTCCATGAAGTCGTGGGTTCGAATCTAGGCAGCGGCGTCAGGTGAAATAAAGGTGGGGATTGTTATGATTTCCCACGTCAACTTTAA
This sequence comes from Rapana venosa, assembly GCA_028751875.1. Lineage (NCBI taxonomy): Eukaryota > Metazoa > Mollusca > Gastropoda > Neogastropoda > Muricidae > Rapana > Rapana venosa. The sequence continues at coordinate 1,213,325 of CM054134.1, read as the reverse complement.
GAGCAGACCTACCAAAGCAGTAATCCCCTTCGTATATATACCCCATGCAAAAGATCAAACACGCGCGTGAAAGAAACCGTAATACATGTCAGCGTTGCGTGGGTGGTTTATGGAAACACAAACATACCCAGCATGCATTCTGTACCTGGAGGGGGATGGGCTCCGCCAGGTTCAAGCAGCTCAAAAGACACGGCCTGAACACTTCAGTGTAGTGCCCCGAGTGACTCCTACAGTAGTTAAGGGAGAGGAGGGAAACACAGAGGAATGGACGGACCCATGAGTAGTGCAAGGGTTCACCTTCACCTTCACCTTCACCCATCCCGTAGGCTTGTAGACCGTTGGGGCACCACTGAACATGTTAGTTATAAGTTGTATATATAGTTGTAAGGGTTAGGTATCAGTTAACCATCTACATAGCATTCCGGACATTTCTTCTCTGGTCCTTCTTCATATCTCCCCCCAACTCTCCTTTTTAACTGAGCTGATATGCCGTAGCGTATACGAAGCATTCTGCAGATAGTAACGCCTTCCACATAGACTGAAACTGAAACTAAATTTAGCACTTTACTGCTACTACCACTCAACTTTTACACCCTCACTTTCTACTCACGTCCATAAACCTTCAAGCATTACATTAACGAAAGTACTGGTTGTTTAAAACCCTGCAAGAACTCCTTTCCAAGCTGACTAATTGGTAAAAGCGTCCTGCTGAAATAAAACTTTCATTTCCCTTTCTTTTTCGCTTTTAAACTGGTGATGGTGGCGGAGGGGTGGGGGGAGCCTTTTCAGGGATCGATCGATAACGGTAAAAAGGTCAGTGTCCGAATCCTCACCAAAACAAAAAGTTCTCGTCAACAAGCAAGCCTCCCCAGGAGGTAGGTGTCCTCACTCAGTTAGTCTACATACAATCTCGCCAGCCATTCTTCGGGAGAACAAACACCTCGGGACGTACGTATGTACACTAAAAATCTGGAAATTCCCTGAGCCTGCTACATAAGCGCCAGCAGCAGCAGCAGCAGCAGCGCAGCAGCCATAAGCCAGCTGTAATGGCCAATCAGCCCTCGACCACGTGCATGGCGACAGGCAGGCCACAGCCAATCCGAAGGCAGCCAGGAGGAAAGGACAAGAGATAGGTAGCCAATGAACGAGCAGACTGCAGCTAACCCGTGAGGCCCGTCCCGGGGAACAGGCGGTCAGAGTTAGACAGACAGACACACAGACACACGGACACACACACACACACAAACACAGACAGACACACAGACACACAAACAGACAGACAGACAAACAGACTGGCGGAAGGAGACGATGACCTGAAGAGGAACACGTCATAGGCTGAGTCACTGGGCACGTGACCAAGAACACGTCATGGATGAGTCAGACGCCTGTCGGGACTTCCAGATTTTTTTTTTAAACTCTCTCCAGGCTGGACTGTGCTGTGGAAGGTGGCTGTGGAGAAGGAGGATGTGGGGGTTGGAGGGGGGAGGAGAGGCAGGCACTCTCTGGGACATGGCTGGCCCAAGTGTCTCTGCAGTCTTCCTTTTACAGGGAGGTGGGGGAAAGGCGGGAGTTTTCTATCTGCATACTTAAACGCACGTACGACGAAGAATGTTCATGCTGTGTTTAGCGCGTGAAGACAATATCAGGCAAACTTTGATGGGAGACACGATGGCATAGCATGCGTGCATGCACACGCGCGCACGGGCGCACACAAGTGCAATCGCATGCGCGCGCACACATATATAGTGTGTGTAAAGCAGGCATGCGCGTGCACAGGCATGTACGCGCGCACACACACACACACACACACGCGCGCACACACACACCGCTTTTCGGAAGAGTACGCATGCGCACACACACATATATAGTGTGTGTAAAGTAGGCATGTGCGTGCACAGGCATGCGCGCATGTGCACACAACCACACACGGTACGGCTTTTCAGAAGAGTAGGCCATTGTGTGCCGGTGGGAACGGATGACAAAGTTTACACACGGGGACTGGATGAAAAAAGCACATGAACGGTTATTGCATTATCCTCGAAATAAAAGAACAATAAAGAAAGCAACAACACAACAACACAACAACAATAATAAACACACACAGAGTAGCACTCACTCTCACAAACGTTTTAGAAAATGTCTATCAACCTTATTAGCAGTTTCTGATTTAATTCATATGTGTATTCTAACTCCATTTGAATCGGGAAACAACTGTGTGTGTGTGCGCGCGCGTGTATGTGCGTGCGTGCGTGTGTTTGTGTGTGTGCATGTGCGTGCATGCGTGCGTGCGTGCGTGCGCGTGTGTGTGTATGTGCGCGCGGATTGTGTATGCGTGTGTGTGTGTGTGTGTGTCTGTGCTGATGTGCATGCATGTTGTCACGCAACACAATACGCCAGAGGGTGATCTTCAAAACAAACCAGGATTTATGCCATAACCGTTTTGATGTTCATAGCAGTCTGGTGTAATAGTAGACGGCATTTGGCCGCTCGCTTTACGGTGGAATTCGTATTGTTATGGCTTTTGTTTGTTTATTTGTTTGGGTAGTTGGTTGGGTTTTTTGTGGGGGTTTGTTTTCGTTTTGTTTTGTTTGTTTTGGGCGGTTGCTTTTGTTTTGTTTTGGGTTTTTCTGTTTTGCTTTTCCTGTTGTTTTGGGTTGGGTATTTGTTGTTGTTTGATGATTTTGTCTGTATTTGTTTGTTGTGTTCGGGGTTTTTACTGGGGATTGGGGTGGGGTGGGGTGGAGATATTAAGGAATGAGTCACAGAAGATTCCGTACATGGCACACCACATCAATCAGCTCAAACAAGCGCTCTTCCTGGGATCAGCTGCCACTGAAAGAGCTAAACAATACAGTGCATTACCATCACAATGTAATACAATGCAGTCTGATATCACATACTGCAATACCACACGGTACAATAAAATAATAAACGACACAATACAACATACAATACAATACTTGGTCAATGCTTCAGCACGCTGCAGAACCCAAAGTGCAGGCATACGAAGCTGCAGGTACATGCTGGGTATTTTCTTTCTTTTTTTTGTTTTTGCTGTCCTCCATCCCACTGTTCCCACGCCGCTCATTTCAATCTCCCCACCACAGCCATACCCCGATTTGTTATGTCTCATCCTCAGGGTCGGAAGCCCACATGGAGCCCATCACTATCAGGCCGCCGTGGGGCCACCAGCCAGAGGGGCCCTGCACTGCTGCTGGGTCACTTTGGTGGTGTTCAGTGGTGCCTGTTCTGAGCTAACATACGCAGGACACCACCTACTAAGCCCCCTACTAACGACAGTATTAGCTCAGTCGCGGAGCCAGACTGAGTGAGTTGCCCACCCGAGGTGGCAACCACCACAACGTCCCTCCAACGACCGTCCCCCGCGAACCTCCATGCTGGGTATTTTCTTGTCGTCCGTACCACTGGCCTTGATCAGCCAGTTCTCCACATAAGAGGAGTGCAGTGCCTGGTCTGCGTTTGATGGGAGAGTGCATTATGTTGAGCGTACGAGTGCTTCTCGCTTACGTTGCTGTCCTGGTCTCATGTTATCTACACCACTGACAGAGAATGCAGTCAGAGGCATTGTTCATTCCGGAACATTCTCCCGTGGGGATGCCGGGGGGCCTATCAGTATAAATAGCATCCCCACATTCTGGAAATTCTGTGCTACAAATTTCCTCTTTTCTATCACTTTTTGTTTCTGCCTTCTTCCTTTTCTTCCTGTCACCTCCTCCTTGTCTATTTCCTACCTTCTTGGTCCAGTTCTCCTGCCTTTTTTTTTCTCCAGAAAAACTTAAACGATAACAATTCTCTCTTGTGCCGAAGTCGGATGCGCTGGGCCTCACTTGCCAGGCGCTTAACGGCAGCGCGACGCATTTTCGCTCATATAACAGACAACAATAGTTGCTGTTTGAGCGTTCGACGACGACGAAGAGGAAGAATTCCGGAACAATTTCCATAAAGCGGCTGGCTCAGCAGCGAGGGCGGGATAAGCCTAGTGGGTAGAGCGTTGCTGCGCTCGTATTCTGACGTCCCGAGTTCGAGCCATCACCGAGGCACCTATCCAAGGGGATCTCCAACCCCCACCCCCTTCCCTGGAGATCTCATCAGTACCAACTCCACTCTCCCCCGAAAGTACTTCAGATGAGACTATAAACGGAGGTCCCGTGTGCAAAAACGCACGCAGAACATCTTACGCACACATCAAATCCCGTTCCGCCTTTCGGAAAAGTATGCCATTTCGTGCTGGTAGGTACAAACGGATGACAAAATTTGATTTAAAAGAAAACGCGGGTACATTTTGTGTGTCCTGTTTAGACACCATGCCCGAAGTCGGAAAGCGGCTACCTTAATGGTGGGCAAAAAACCCGGTCGCATACACAAAATATCACCATTGGTGAACCCGGAGCTCTAGCCAAAGAACCAAAAGAAACAAACAAACAAAAAGATGATAAATCTGACACCCTGACCTACTCAGTTATTCAGGCCAAAACGACAGGGGAGGGGTATAGAACAAAATCTTTGATAATTTAGATTGTTATTTGGGCCTACTGTCAAGTCAAGTCAAGTCAAAAAACACTTTAATCATCCTATGAAGGACAATTACAATACTGACAGGCACATGGATACGCATCATAAAATACTCAAGAAGAAGAAATACACAAGAAATACACCAGAAAGCCCGAGGAGGCACCGTGGTCGAGTGGTTTAGGCGGTCGACTCGTGATCCAGAGGTCGCGGGTTCGATCCCCGCTCGGCTCGGTGTTGTGTCCTTGGGAAAGACACTTTACTCCTATTTTCCTCACTCCACCCAGGTGTACAAGTGGGTACCAGCTCTGCTGGGGAAGTATCTGGCGACAGACTAGCGTCCTGTCACAGGGGTGGTGAAAAAACCATCAGTTCGCTTAACGCTACAGAAACCGGGATAAGCTCCGGCTCTATGGTCCTTCTGGATCGAAAGAACATACATACACCAGAAAGCTACATTTCATATTGGTTTAAGCATTACAAGATAACTACAAATAAAAATGTCACAACTGTTTGTACTATATGTGTGTGTTACTTTCCTGATTTTTACCGTTTGATAATGTGCTGGATGGATAACAGACTGTCTCGTAGATCATTTAGTATCATCAGTTGATTTGGCTTTGTTTGCGCTACGAAAGGTAGTGTGTTCAATGCGGTGTGTGTGTATGTGTATGTGTGTGTGTGTGTGCGCGCGCACGCGTGCGTGTGCGTGTATGTGTGTGTGTACCAGTTTGTTTATGTTTTGTTTTTATTCTTTATCTACCAGCATAAGGATGCACAATGTCTTTGAAGTCTTCAGCGTTTAAACATTCCAACTCCTTGCAAAAAATAAAACCAGCCAAAACAAATAAATACCAAAACGAAGGACAAAGAAATTAATCAAGAAACAAATAAATAGTTGAACAAATTAACCTTGATAAATAAACATCTAAACAAATAAATAAATATATATACATAAATAAAACCCAGAAAAGACGACAACATGTTATGAATACGAAGTCAGTCAGCTGGTTAGCACAGAATCTAAAGAACCCGACAGATAAACAAGCAACAAGATGAAGACCTGAAGAAATGAAGCAATGTTTCATCCATGTCTACAACACTTTATTTGCTTAATTAATCAAGACGAGGATCAAGAGCAGACGCAAAACATTACCACAGAAAAAACCTGAATGATATCCACGAAACAAACAAACAAACAAACAAAAGCGAGGTTTTATAAAAGGGGGGCAAGTATGTACGCGCTGAGGAGAGAGAGAGAGAGAGAGGGAGGGGAGAGAGGAGGGAGGAGAGAGAGAGAGAGAGAGAGAGAGAGAGAGAGAGAGAGAGAGAGAGAGAGAGAGAGAGAGAGAGAGAACGAGCGACAAATACAGAGACAGAGAGACAGAGAAGGAGAGAGAGACAGACAGACAGACAGAGGAGAGAGCGGGAGAGAGAGAGAGAGTCGGAGAGAGACAAACAGACAGACAGTTAGACAGAAAGACAGACAGACAGCTTGACAAAAAACAGAAAAAGTGAGAGAGACAGACAGACAGACAGAGAGGCAGAGACAGAGACAGAGAAAAAGAAGATAAGAGATAAACAGTAAGATACCCGCAAACAAATGTCGGCATTGAAACTCTCAGGGACGAAGTTGAGTCAACGATGGATCCCTATCCAATAAACAAACACATGATTATGAGAAGGAAAGTGGCAGGACGGTTTCTATACAGACGTTCACCTGCCTACCAAGTAAACTACGAGGTTCTGGGTTCCATCCCAGCCTTGCCCTTTCTTCCCAGTTTGACAGGAAAATCAAAACTTGAATCTCGTCAAGTCTTTCGGAGGAGACTCTAATCCAGTCAGACCCGTGTGCTTACTATGGACTTGTGCACGTCAAAAGAACTCGCGAGATTTATTTATATTCATTTATTTACTTATTTATACCACTTTAAGTCACGCAGATTTCTCTGCGTGAAATTCGGGCTGCTCTCTCCGGGTAGAGCGCGTCGCCACAAGAGCAGCGCCACCCGGTTTTTTCTTTGTTTTTCCTGTCTGCAGCTATATTTGTTTCCCTATCAGAGTGGCTTTTTTTCTACAGAATTTTTCCAGGGACAACTCTCTTGTTGCCGTGGGTTCTTTTACGTGTGCTAAATAATTATGTGTAACACACGGGACCTCGGTTTACCGTCTCATCCGAAAGACTAGCGCCCAAACCACCACTCATGATCTAATGGATGGGGGGAAAATTTCGGGTCCAAACGTGAAAATGGGACAGAGCAGGGAGGTTACTACCTCCAGACTGTCCGGCAAATTGGAAGGCTCAATTCCTAACGGTGTCCCCGAAGTCGGAATGCAGCTACCGAAATGGCGGGGGAACGGTCGCATACGCAAAAATCTCATCGTTGGTAAACCTCGGAACTCTAGCCGAGGAACAAAAAACCCAAAACTTTGTCTGTGTCTCTCTAGCTCTCTAACGACTCGGGTTCGATTCCCGTTCAAGGGGGGTATTTTCCTCTGGAGTTAACATCAGTGCAGACTCCACTCTCCCCAAAAGTCCTTCCGATGAGACTATAAACCGAGGCCCCTGTGTGCGAACGCACGCAGAACATCTTACGCACTCGTTAAATCCTGTTCCGCTTTTCGTAAGAGTAGGCCATTGTGTGCCGGTGAGAACGGATGACAGAATTTTTGCAAAACCGCATACACACGGGGTCTGGATGTAAAAAAGCACATGAGTGCTTATTTCTTTATTCTCGATATAAAAGAATTTTTTTAAAATCTCTATCTCTCTGTCTCTCTCAGTCTCTCTCTCTCTGTCTATGTCTCTGTCTCTATGTCTTCTTCTGTCTCTCTCTGTTCTCTCTTCTCTGTCTCTCTGTCTGTCTGCTTGTCTGTCTCTCTCTCTTTCTTCTCTCTTTTTCCTGGTAAAAACAAATATGTCAACAATAGATCGATACCACTACACAAACACGGCCCTCTCCTCTCACCACCCCACCCCCACACCCAAACCCCCTCATGGCCCTTACCCCCAGGCCCCCTTCCCCCCCCACCCCCCCCACACACACTCCCCCTCCTCCTTCCCTGGAAAACCTTACAGGACGAAAGCCAGCCAGCTGTCTGGACTTAAAACGTCGTGTTTGACGACATAAAGGAAAGGTAGTGAATTCCCCAGAATCCGGCTCTCACAAGGTTCAGCACTCAGGGGCAGCAGTGATTCAGAGCCGACCGACTGCGGGCAGACATTGGCCGAAGAGTCCCCAAAGGACTCACTCACTCACTCACTCCAACTTGTGGAGTGGAGTGGAGTCCGCCCAACTTCTTCAACCTCTTAAGTATCAGTCTTTCTGTGTGTGTATATGTCTCTGTCTGTCTGTCTGTTGTCTCTATGTCAGCGTCACTGTCTGTCTGTTTGTCTGTCTGTCGGTTTCTGGGTTTGCTTGTCTGTGTGTCTGTCTACCTGTCTGTATGTATGTCTCTGTCCGCCTGTCTCCTTGCGTACGTCTGTTTGTCCTTGTTGAATAAGAAAGTTGTTGGTGGTCAATGTATTAGGATTCAATCGGATTAGTTTGAGAGCTCTTTTATGTAGGCGGCTTATATGCTTTAGGTTTGTTTCACTAGCACAGCACTAGTCCATAAGGTTGAAACATAATTCATAAGAGATAGAATAGGTTGAAACATAATTTATATGAGATAGAATATGTGCGTGAAAGAATAGTTTTCGTGATGTAGGTTTAGAAAATGTTTGATTTTTCTAAGTTATATAGTCTTTCCCGGGATTCGTTTTTCTATAGTGGCTATATGTTCTTACCAAGATAAATCATTGTCAATTATTGCACCTAGTGCTTTGTGTGAAACAACTTTTCAATTTTTTGTCCTTGGATAAATATTGGCCCGAACGGAAAACACAAATTTCTGTCTTTTTTGCCAAGTCGTTATAAACATACATTTTGTTTTGTTTGAATTAAGAGACATATGATTGAGTTCTGTCCATTCAATAAGTTTATCTATATCTGCCTGCATAGCAATCCCAAGCTGGATAGGATCACTGTTGCTACTCTGTGTGTGTATGTATGTATGTATGTATGTATGTGTTGTGTGTGTGTGTGTGTGCGCGCGCGCGTGCGCGGGTGCGCGCATACTTGTGTGTGTATGTATGCGTATGCGTGTACTTATGTTTAGTATTTGTCTCTCTTCGTCTCTGTCTCTCCCTGTTTGTGTCTGTCTGTCTCTGTCCATGCCTCTGTCTCTTCTCATTCTCTGTCTGTATCTGTATCATCCCAGGTCTGTCTCTGTCTGTACACCCCCCCTCCCTCCCTCCCTTACAGTTCTGCAAGACATCACCAACACGACAACATACGTTAAGGTGACAACGAAAGGTGAACCGCGTTGCCTCCCGACAGACCGCTATGATTCAGCACGTTGCATCCATCCATCCATCCATCCATCCATACCAGCCAAACAGTGTGCAGCATCGATCTGTGGGCAGCCTGGGTTGGGGGTTGGGGGTTGGGGGCTGGGGTTTACCCTCCCTGTATTCCATAATGATGGAGTCAATGTAGGTTACCTCGGGTCAGAGGAGGGAAGCAGACTATGCACGCGTAGGGCCAAAAGATGTCAGGGGACAGGACTCGTTGGAAATCCCCATCCTAAACGGGAAGTAATAGGAAAGGGTGGGGGTGGGGTGGGGTGTGGGGTGGGGTGTGGTGGGGTGTGTGGTGTGTGGTGTGGGGTGGGGTGTGGAGAGGTAAAGGTGGGACTGAGGGAGAAAGAGAATTGACTGAGTTGAATGAATTTTTGTTTAAAAATTGTCTCTGTGTGTGTGTGTGTCCGTATGTGTGTGTGTGTGTGTGTGTGTGTGTGTGTGTGTGTGTGTGTGTGTGTGTGTGTGTGTGTGTGTCTGTCTGTCTGTCTGTCTGTCTGTCTGTCTCTCTCTCTCTCTCTCTCTCTCTCTCTCTCTCTCTCTCTCTCTCTCTCTCTCTCTCTCTTCTCTCTCTTTTCTCTCGCACACGTTTAAGAAAAGAAATGTAAACGATGCAAACAATTATAGAGGAATATCTCTGTGCAACATAGCGAGTAAGATATATAGTTCGGTTGTTAATAATAGATTACGAGAATGGGTAATGAGAAATAATATTACAGGCGAACACCAAGCTGGATTCAAAAAGGATTATAGTACTGTTGACCATATGTTTACTCTGTTAGCTGCTGTTCAAAAGCAATTTGCAAATAACCATGCACACACACAGAGCAGATATAGAGACAGACAGACAGACAGATAGATAGACAAACACATATGAAGAGAGAGAGAGAGAGAGAGAGAGAGAGAGAGAGAGAGATACAGAGAGACAGAGAGTGAATAAACAGCCTCTTCCTCATGAGATCTTTACTGGAATGTTTATACATTTAAAAAAACAACCACCATTGACGGCATGGCAGGGAACAGGCTGTCATTGATTTTACTGAAAACAACTCACTTTATAAAGGCTTCACTTGCAAAACTCACTCTTAAAACCTTTCAGAGAGACAGAGAGAGAGAGAGAGAGAGAACTCGAACTCGAACTCGAAAGATTTATTCACAAAAAGGTCATAACATTAGAGAGAGACAGACAGACAGACAGACAGAAGCAGAATGGGAGAACCGCTTATAGCTATGTTTACTCTGTTTATTGTACTGGTGTTAACTCCAGCTAAAAACAAATTCCCTTGAACCGGTTCGCATCTAGGTGGTGGCTGGAACCTGGGCTCGAACCCTGGTCATCAAATCATAGGCGCAACACTTTAACCACCAGGCTACCCCCCAACCAATAATATATGGAATTTATATAGCACTGAATCTTGTAAAAACAAACGAATCGAAGCGCTTGCACTCACATCATTTACACGCATGCAACTCTCCTTAAACATAATGAACAAAAGATTTCAAAATTCATGCGCGCGCACGCACGAACGCACACACACACACACACTCATCATTAGTGATGCTATAGTGTGTGTTTGTGTGTGTTTATAAATGTTGACATCCGTTCCTACCGACACGAATGCTTATTCATTATCATCGACATAAAAAGAACTTTAATAAATACATTGCCTACTTTTCTGAAAGGCAGAACGCGGTTTTAACGTGTGTGCAACGGACGCCATAGCCGAGTGGTTCAGACCGTTCGACTTCAATCCCATGGTTCATGGAGTCGTGGGTTCGAATCTCGATAGCGGCGTCTCGTGAATCAAGGGTAGGGATTTTAACGATCTCCCAGGTCAACTTCAAGTGCAGACCTGCCAGTGCCTTAAGTCCCTTCGTGTATATATACGCATGCAGAGGATCCAATATGCAGGTTAAAGATCCCGTAATTCATATCAGCGTTTGGTGTGTTACTGAAACACGAACATACCCAGCATACACCCCAAAGCGGAATGCGGCTACCTTCGTGGTGGGCAAAAACGGTCGCATATGCAAAATATCGCCATTGGTGAACCTCCGAGGTCTAGCCGATGATCTGAACGAAATAAGAAATTATTTTTTAAAATTCTTTTATTTCGAGGATAATGGAATAAGCACTCGTGTGCTTTTTTTTTAAATATACATCCAGTCCCCGTGTGTGTGCAGTTTTGTAAATTTTGTCATCCATTCCCACCGGCACACAAAGGCCTAGTCTTTCGAAAAGCGGAACAGGATTTAACGTGTGCGCAAGATGTTCTGCGTGCCTTAGCACACGGGGCCTCGGTTTCTAGTCTCATCTGAAGGACTTTGGGGGGAGAGTGGAGTCGGCACTGATGTTAACTCCAGAGGAAAAATCCTCTTGAACAGGAATCGAACCCGGGTCAGCAGATCACGAGCTCGTCATGCTAACCACCAAGCTATCCCGTCCCTTAAGTAACGTGTGTGCAGGACGTTTTGCGTGCGTTCGCACACGGGGCCTCGGTTTGTAGTCTCATCCGAAGGACTTTTAAGGGGAGTGGAGTCTGCACTGATGTAAAGTCCACGGAAAATTCCCCTCTAACGGCCACCTCGGTGGTGCCTCGAACCCAAGGCCATCAGGACCACGAGCTCATCGCTCAAACCACTCGACTATGCCGCCCCCTTGGCCAATATTTAGAAAATAAATGTGGCGGAAGGGTGTGTGTGGTGTGATTTCCCATTATTTTCTGCTTCAGCATCCATAGTTCGCTGGGTAACCGAGGTTGGTAAGGGCTTGATCAGTTATTTCGCGATATCATGCCGTCAGATGCGTTCCGTTATTAATGATTAGATAGTCCTTGCAAGGAGGTAAATTTGACTCGAGAACTCACACACTCTCTCTGTCTCTTTCTGTCTCTTTCTCTGTCTCTGTCTCTCTCTCTCTCTCTCTCTCTCTCTCTCTCTCTCTCTCTCTCTCTCTCTCTCTCTCCTCTGTGCGTTCGTTCGTTCGTTTTTGCATTTAACGTCTGTTCACTATAAGTGATATTAGATGGATGTGTGTGTGTGTGTGTGTGTGTGTGTGCGCGCGTGCGTGCGTGCGTGCGTGCGTGCGTGCGTGTGTGTGTTGTGTGTATGAGGGAGACAGGCAAATAGACAGACAGACAGGCAGGCTGAGATATGATTATTTTTCAATGTGAACTGTGTTTTAGAAAAAGGAAGAAAAGTCATTACTTCCTAAAACGTTTCATTATTTTTGTAGCTGCATGTTCTTTGTGCTTAGTGAGCCAATATGTGTGTGTATGCGTGCGTGCGTGCGTGTGTGCGTGTGTGTGTGTTTGTGTGTGTATGTGTGTGTGTGTGTGTGTGTGTGTGTGTGTGTGTTGTGTGTGTGTGTGTTGTGTGTGACAGACAAAGTATAGCCAGTTTTAATGTGAGCTCTGCTGAGGAAAAGGATAGAGGCTCATTACTTCCTAAAAGCCTTTGTTATTTCTGCAGCAGTGTAGTCTAAATGAGTCTCTGCGTGCGCCATTGTGTGTGTATGTGTGTGTGGGTGTGGGTGTATGTGCGTGTGGGTGTGTGTGTGTTTGTGTGAGTGTGTGTGTGTGTGTGTGTGAGGAAGTGAGTGTGTGTGTATTTGTAGCCCTGGGAGGAGGTAAATTTTATTCAAGAGCTAACTATATGTGTGTGTGCGCATATATGTGTGTGTGTGTGTGTGTGTGTGCGTGTGTGTGTGTGTGTGTGTGTGTGTACGTGCGTGCGTGTGTGCGTGCATGCGTGCGTGCGTGTGTGTGTGCGTGCGTGTGTGTGCGTGCGTGTGTGTGTGTGCGTGTGTGTGTGTGCGTGCATGTATGTGTGTGTGTGCGTGCATGTGTGCGTGTGTGTGTATGTGTGTGTGTGTGTTTCCCAAAGAAAGGGCCATTAACCCACTTCTCTTCACAGGCCTTTACACGGCATGGGGTCAACATCATTTCTGTCTCTACTTTTTACAGGGGGTTACCAGATTTCCAACAGTACATGTGTCTGTGTGCCTGTGTGTCTGTGTGTGTGTCTGTGTCTGCGTACATCTGCGTCTTTGTATCCTTGTCTGCGCGCGCACGCGCGCGCGACAGTGTTTATGTACACACACGCCCGCGAGGGTACACGTTAAATCCTGTCCCGCTTTTCGAAAGATTAATCCATTGTGTGCCGGTGGGAACAGATGACAAACTTTACAAAACCGCATATACACGGGGACTAGTTTTTTTAATTAAAAAAAAGCACATGAGTGCTTATTTCATTATCCTCGATAGATAAGAATGAATAAATAAATAAATTATAGTAATTATATTACCTGTGTGTGTATTTAATATATATATATATATATATATATATATATATAATATATATATATATATATATATATATCTGTGAGTGATTGTGCAAGTGTTAGTGTGCGCAAACATGCGCATGCATGTGTTTGTATGTGCTCTGCCGGAATTCTACCAGCGTGCTATTTTTTTTAACTTGTGAAGCAAGGGTCAGAAAGAGTGACAGGTAGAAACATACTCTTCACCACCTTTTGATGATAGAGTGTTGACAACCTGCAACAATTGAGAGAGGAGAATGCCTTAAAACCTCACTTCAATCTGCCCACCAGGTCACAAGTCTCTTTTTTTTTAAATCCTTCTACAAAAACCCCATCACTCCCACCCCACCCTACCTTCTCCACCTCTACCACCCGATTAAATCAGTAGGACAATGAACCATGGTTTAAATCGGTTTTCACCCAACCCAACAAAACGGCCGTTCAACACTGCTATTGAAAACTCGGTACCAACCAATTCATGTTTTTCCTGGCCTTGCTAAACCTTCTATTTGGTCATTTCTCCTTTGTTATAAAAACGGGATACTTAACTTTTTTTATAGTTCGCAAACCAAGACAGTGCTCAAACCCATGCCAGCAAAATCATTTTTTCCTGGCCTTTTCGAAGCCCTTTAGCTGGTCATTTCTCCCTTTTAAAAAACGTGGTACTTAACTTTTCTTGAATAGTTTACAACCAAGACAGTACAGTTCTCAGTTTCGGAGGTAGGTCAAAAACGGAGACGAGGCAGAAAGAAAATACTCTTGGAGAGTTTGTTTATTTATTTATTTATCCTTTTCTATCGAGGATAATGGAATGTGCTTTTTTACATCCAGTCCCCGTGTGTATGCGGTTTTGTAAATTCTGTCATCTGTTCCCACCGGCATACAGTGGCCTACTCTTACGAACAGCGGAACAGGATTTAACGTGTGCGCAAGATGTTCTGCGTGCGTTCGCACACGGGGCCTCGGTTTATAGTCTCATCCGAAGGTTTTTGGGGGAGAGTTGGAGTCTGCACTGATGTTAACTCCAGGGGAAAATATCCCCTTGAACGGGAATCGAACCCGGGTCGTCAGATTGCGAGGCGCAATGTTCTTCTAACCACTAGGCTATCCCGTATGTGAGTGAGTCAGCCATTGTCAGAGAGAGAATGGTGTTTGTTCTGGTAAAACTGGCATCGTCTTGTGAGGTATCCATTCTGCTCCATTAGTCGAGCGGCTCCAGTTTCCTTGTTGTACACAGTAGGTACACCTGGCAGTCACAGTGAAGATTCAAAAGCCGCAGACAACATGTACTGGCTCTGGTCTGGGACCAAAAGTTTTGTCAGTTATCGACGTGAACTACATCTCAATGGCTTGCATTAGAATGTTGCTTTGCTTTGAACTGTCACGATGTGAAGAAGAAGAAGAAGAAGAAGAAGAAGAAGAAGAAGAAGAAGAAGAAGAAGAAGAAGAAGAAGAAGAAGAAGAAGAAGAAGAAGAAGAAGGAGGAGGAGGAGGGGGAGGAGGAGGAGGAGAAGGAGGAGGAGGAAAGGAGGAGGAGGAGGAGAAGAAGAAGAAGAAGAAGAAGAAGAAGAAGAAGAAGAAGAAGAAGAAGAAGAAGAAGAACAACAACAACAACAACAACAACAAAATGCGAAGAAGAAGAAGAAGAAGAAGAAGAAGAAGAAGAAGAAGAAGAAGAAGAAGAAGAAGAAGAAGAAGAAGAAGAAGAAGAAGAAGAAGAAGAAGAAGAAGAGAATTAGAAGAATTAGAAGAAGAAGAATTGCGAAGAAGAAGAATTGCGAAGAAGAAGAAATAGTGTACAGGGAGAGAGAAGAAGAAGAAGAAGAAGAAGAAGAAGAAGAAGAAGAAGAGAGAAGAAGAAGAAGAAGAAGAAGAAGAGAAGAAGAAGAAGAAGAAGAAGAAGAAGAAGACGAAGAAGAATTAGAAGAAGAAGAAGAAGAAGAAGAAGAAGAAGAAGAAGAAGAAGAAGGAAGAAGAAGAAGAAGAAGAAGAAGAAGAAGAAGAAGAATTAGAAGAAGAATTGCGAAGAATTGCGAAAAAGATTAATTGCGAAGAAGAAGAATTGCGACGAAGAAGAAGAAGAAGAAGAAGAAGAAGAAGAAGAAGAAAAGAAGAAGAAGAAGAAGAAGAAGAAGAAGAAGAGAAGAAGAAGAAGAAGAAGAAGAAAGAAGAAGAAGAAGAAGAAGAAGAAAGAAGAAGAAGAAGAAGAAGAAGAGAGAAGAAGAAGAAGAAGAAGAAGAAGAAGAAGAAGAAGAAGAAGAAGAAGAAGAAGAAGAAGAAGAAGAAGAAGAAGAAGGAGAAGGAGGAGGAGAAGGAGGAGGAGAGAAGGAGGAGGAGGAAGAGGAAGGAGGAGAGAGGAGGAGAAGAAGAAGAATTGCGAAGAAGAATGGAAGAAGAAGAAGAAGAAGAAGAAGAAGAAGAAGAAGAAGAAGAAGAAGAAGAAGAAGAAGAAAGAAGAAGAAGAAGAAGAAGAAGACATGAAGATTAGAAGAAGAGAAGAAGAAGAAGAAGAAGAAGAAGAAGAAAGAAGAAGAAGAAGAAGAAGAATTGCGAAGAAGAACGAAGAAGAAGAAGAAGAAGAAGAAGAAGAAGAAGAAGAAGAAGAAGAAGAAGAAGAAGAAGAAGAAGAAGAAGAAGAAGAAGAAGAAGAAGAGAAGAAGAAAGAAGAAGAAGAAGAAGAAGAGAAGAAGAAGAAGAAGAAGAAAAGTGACAGAGGAAGAAGAAGAAGAAGAAAAGAAGAAGAAGAAGAAGAAGAAGAAGGAGGAGGAGGAGGAGGAGAGGAGAGGAGGAGAAAGAGGGGAGGAGGAGGAGGAGGAGGAGGAGGAGGAAAAAAAGAAGAAGAAGAAGAAATAGTGTACATGGCGGATCGGTGGTCTAGAGGTAACGCGCCTGCCTAGAAAGCAAAAAGTCCGGGTCGGAAGTGTGCGGTGGTTCGAACCCCGTTTGGGCCCGACATTTTTTCCCCATCCATTAGACCATGAGTGGTGGTCTGGGCGCTAGTTTTTCGGATGAGACGATAAACCGAGGTCCCGTGTGTTACACATGATTATTTAGCGCACGTTAAAGAACCCATGGCAACAAGAGAGTTGTCCCTGGCAAAATTCTGTAGAAAAGGCCACTCTGACAAATGCAATTGCAGACAGGGAAAGAAAAAATCATGAGTGGAGCTGCGCTTGTGGCGACACGCTCTCCCCGGGAGAGCAGCCCGAATTTCACGCAGAGAAATCTGCTGTGACTTACAGTTGTTGCTGTTAGTTTTGCTTTTTACATAAGACGTTTGAAATGATTGTTGATAACCTGAAAAGCGTTGAACAATTACTTTTAATTTTTTAATTTATTTTAATGTAAATTATTCTTTTTTATCGCGGATAATGGAATAAGCACTTATGTGCTTTTTTACATCCAGTCCCCGTGTGTATGCGGTTTTATAAATTCTGTCATCTGTTCCCACCGGCACACAATGGCCTACTCTTCCGAAAAGCAGAACAGGATTTCAGGTGTGCGCAAGATGTCCTGCATGCGTTCGCACACGGGGCCACGGTTTATAGTCTCATCCGAAGGACTTTTGGGGAGAATGGAGTCTGCACTGATGTTAACTCCAGGGGAAAATATCCCCTTGAATGAGAATCGAACCCGGGTCATCAGATTGCGAGCGCAATGTTCTAACCACCGTCCCCCCAAAAAGGTGAAATGTGACGGGGTACAATGATTGAGCCAGTTAGGGCCCCCAACTTACCTGTGGAGTGTGGCCTTGAGGCTTTGAGTGTTTCTCTTGGGGGCTAGGTCTTCATTGGTTTCCCTATCTTCAGTGGGCCAGAGATGGACAGTGGGTCGGGGAGGGCTGCCTGTGCATGTGTCCATCGTTCTCTACTTACAAAATACTTAAATCACTTTTTCATAGCGCACGAAACATATGCACACACACACACGCACGCACGCACACACACAATCACACAGACGCACACACACACACACACACACACACACACACACACACACACACACACGCACGCACACTCGCACAATCTCGCACACGTGCACAATCTCGTCTAATATCACTTAGAGTGAAAAGACGTTAAATTAAAGACAACAACAACAACAACGCGCACAATCCCCACACACACAACACACACACACACACACACACACACACACACACACACACACACACACACACACACACACACACACACACACACACACACACACAGCCAGGCAGCCTGCGTTTTTGCGCAGCAATCAAGAGATCAAAAATAAAAATGTAATAGTTTGGCTCTTCTTTTTAGCACAGAGGAAAACAACAACAAAACAAGATCGCATCAACACCTTCAGTTTAAACACTCACACACACACACACACACACACACACACACACACACACACACACACACACACACACACACACACACACACACACACACACACACACACACACACACATATCCACTGACAAATAAAATAAAGAAATCGTCACCTTCGGATGAGACTATAAACCTGAGGTCCCGTGTGCGAACACACGCAGAACATCTTACGCACACGTTAAAACCCGTTCCGCTTTTCGGAAGAGTAGGCCAGTGTGTACCGGTGGGATGACAACACCGACAAAACTGCATACACATGGGGTCTAGATGTAAAAACAACAACACATGAGTGCTAATTCCATTAGCCTCGAAAGGAAAGAAAGAAATAAAATAATAAAAACAATAATATGGTAACCTCCAAATTTGATACTTGCCCCTGTCCCCTTAGATGTAAACATATCGCTTTCCTCACTTGAAATCAATTGCGAAAACAAAAATAATCTTATCTTTATCTCAAATATTATGGCACAAAATTGAATCGATTCTGAAGATCTGCTCAAGGCCATTGCATAATGAAATGAAATTTATCTGTAATGACAACCCATTTTATATTTGCTATAAACTCCTGACTACCTAGAAAACATATCTACTAGTTTCATTGGGCAGCTTGTGATAGCTACATTGTACACACACACACACACACACACACACACACACACACACACACACACACACACACACACAGAGAGAGAGAGAGAGAGAGAGAGAGTCTGCAACCAAAACAAGCCTG
>CM054134.1:1174981-1189981 GCA_028751875.1 Rapana venosa | reverse complement strand
AAATAGTAAACTCATCTCTTCTTTCAGGATTTTTTCCATCAGCTCTCAAAACTGCAATAGTTATACCTCTACTCAAAAAGCATGACCTCGACCCTAACAATCTGAAGAACTATAGGCCTGTTTCTAACCTAATTCATCTCCAAAGTCCTAAAAAAAAGTTGTTCTGAAACAGCTCAACAGCCATCTTCATTTAAATAGTCTCCTTCCCGCATTTCAGTCTGCCTATCGCGTCAACCACAGCACCGAAACCACCCTAGTCCACACGTTAAACACGCTTCTACATGCTTCTGACTTGGGGAAAATTTCCTTTCTCACTCTCCTCGACTTATCTGCAGTATTTGACACTATAGATCACTCAATTCTTCTCTCCCGTCTCCAAAAATCGTTTGGTATCAAAGGTACAGCCCTCACCTGGTTTAGTTCATACCTCACTGACCGATTTCATACAGTTGCAATAAACAAGATTCAATCAATACCTGCCACACTAGAATGCGGAGTCCCGCATGGATCAGTTCTGGGCCCTGTTCTTTTCAATCTCTACACTGCTCCACTGTCACATAAGTGCTTATTCCATTATCCTCGATATAAAAGAATAAATAAAATAAAATATATGATAAACCATACCAGATCAACCATCATTTCTACTCTGATGACTCTCAGATTCTAAGCAATGATACTCCTGAAAATCTGCCTTCTCTCTTGACAAAAAAATATGTCACACTGCTGCCAAGATACTCAAAACTGGA
This sequence comes from Rapana venosa, assembly GCA_028751875.1. Lineage (NCBI taxonomy): Eukaryota > Metazoa > Mollusca > Gastropoda > Neogastropoda > Muricidae > Rapana > Rapana venosa. The sequence continues at coordinate 1,189,235 of CM054134.1, read as the reverse complement.
TGAAACAAAACAAGTTAAAGCTAAACGCAGATAAAACTGAAGCCATGATTTTAGGGACCAGACACAAACTCTCCTCCATCACAACAGAATCAATAGAGTTTGGCAATGCAACAGTTCCTCTATCCACCACAGTCAAGTATCCATGAATTGTTATTGACAACACACTCTCCATGTAAAAGTTCATCACCCAGACCTGCCAGTCGTGCTAGTATCAATTACGGCGTATTAGTGCAATTCGAAGGTACCTGTCCGCTGATGCAACATCCAAACTTGTCATATATCTCATTCTTTCACGTGTGGACTATTGTAATTCTCTTTTGGATGGTCTGCCAGCATCATCTATCCAATCCTTCCAAAGTATACAAAACTCTGCAGCTCGACTAGTCCTCAAAAAGAAAAAATCTGAGCATATTACTCCTCTCTTGGGATTGCTCCACTGGTTGCCTGTGTCACAGAGAATAAACTATAAGATCAGTACCCTCTGTTATAAATGTCTCCACAATACAGCACCCTCCTACCTATGTGAATGTCTTCACCTGTACACTCCTCGTTCCCTCCGCTCTGCTGCAGATACCCTGTGCCTACGAATACCTAGATTTAACCATTCCACCGTTGGCCGTCGCTCTTTTTCTGTTTCTGGTCCATCAATCTGGAATGACCTCCCTCTCTCCCTTCGCGAAAATCCTACTTACGACACTTTTTAATCCAGCCTCAAGACATACCTATTTCAAACCTAAGACTTTTCCCTATTATTTCATCTCATAATTATGTGTCCCTGTCTTCAATGACCAAAATTCCCATCATCCTACCGAAGTGTATAACCCCTGTGTGTGTGTGTGTGTGTGTGTGTGTGTGTGTGTGTGTGTGTGTGTGTGGTGTGTGTGTGTTGTGTGTGTGTGTGTGTTGTGTTGTGTGTTGTGTGTGTGTGTGTGTGTGTGTGTGTGTGTGTGTGTGTGTGTGTGTGTGTGTGAAAACAATTACTGTTGGTTGCATGTGTTGGAGTGGATCTAATGCAAGCGCTTTGATTTACTTTTGCAAGATATAGCGCTATATAAATTCCTTTTATTATTATTATTATTATTATTATGTTTGTATGCATATTACACACAGATACACACTCATAGACACATATAATACACACACACATATATATATACATATAAAGTGTGCGTGCAAGCGTGCATGCGTGCGTGTGTGTGTGTGTGTGTGTGTGTGTGTGTGTGTGTGTGTGTGTGTGTGTGTATGTTTGTGTGTGCATGTGTGTGCGCGCGCGTATATGCGTTTCAGATAGATGTATGCAAGCATGCATGTATACGTATTCTGGCGACAGACTAGCGTCCTGTCACAGAGGTGGTGAAAAACCATCAGTTCGCTTAACGCTACAGAAACCGGGATAAGCTCCGGCTCTATGGGCCTTCTGGCTCGAAAGAACATACATGTATACGTATAAAATAGTTGCAGATGTCTGCCTGTCTGTCTGCTTGCTTCTGTCTGCACATATCTGTTCAGTAAACGTCCTTCTGTCTGTCTGCTTGCTTCTGTCTGCACATATAGTTCAGTAAACGTCCTGTCTGTCTGTCTGCTTGCTTCTGTCTGCACATATCTGTTCAGTAAACGTCCTGTCTGTCTGCTTGCTTCTGTCTGCACATATCTGTTCAGTAAACGTCCTCCTGTCTGTCTGCTTGCTTCTGTCTGCACATATCTGTTCAGTAAACGTCCTCCTGTCTGTCTGCTTGCTTCTGTCTGCACATATCTGTTCAGTAAACGTCCTCCTGTCTGTCGACTTACACTTGCTGTACACGACTCTTTTGACTTCCCCTCACCCCTCTGTCTGTCAGAGTGTTGGTGCAGCTACTTTCGTAATGTAAAAAACATATTTCATGGATAATGCAATAAGCGCTCATCTGTGCTTTTTTATATCCAGCCCCTGCGTGCATGCGGTTTTGTAAATGTTGCCATCCGTTCCTACCGGCACACATGGCCTATTCTTTCAAAAGGCTAGACAGGATCGTCTGCTTGCATTGTGTTTTGTGGTTGTGTGGCATGGTTTGATAATATAAAAAGGAGTCATTAAAATTATCCCAATAATGAATGATGAATATTAATCTAACCAATGATTTGTCTAGTTTAATCTAGACAGGTGCTGAAACAGACTTTGTTGAATACATGAAAAGAAACATAGCAAAAATGTTGTTTTATCAACGTATTTTGGCCATTTTTTAATTGATATACCTAAAAAGAATAGCTAAAAAAATAGCTCATAATTTTTGCTTAAACTATTTCATTAGCGATGAATTTAATACTCTGATCCAAACGGGTAAAAATGTGTTAGAAATGTGTAAACATTCAGAAAAATGTGTTCTACACAACATGATTTTATATCAACAGCGGGTTATTTTTTTAACCTTTCGAAATTTTGTAACAAGAGAAACACTTGAAGAAAAGGATGAATTTTCTCTCCGAAGAAAATGTGGAATATTTTTCCACAGATTAATTTACAGTTCTCAAATGTCAGACATTCTTCGGATTAAGGTGTTATGTTTACCAATTCCAAACTCAGTGTGTTAGCAGTATCGAATGACAGAAAGTAAGGCAGCAGATGTTGGGAGTAAGTGTTGGTGCATGGGGGAATGCCAGAAGATGCTGCTTTCAAACCAAACACATTCAGAAACACGCTCAGCTGCATGAGCTCATGCAAAGTTCAGAAATACCAGTCCGCTTTGATGTCTTCGCTCTTGCGTTGTTGGTATGTTGGCGTTGTGTAACACCCCACCCCACCCCACCCCACCCCACCCCACCCCGGGATTCTCTCATTATAAACAGCATCTCCCCACCTTCTGAAAATCATATATATTAGAATCTAGATATTTATCTAGGAATTTCCTCTTTTCTATCACTCTCCTTGTTTCCTTTTTTATTATTTACCTTTCTACCATCTCTTTTTGCTTATTTTCTGCACTTCCCAGTCCACTATCCTTGTTCACTTGTTCAAGCAATTCTCGCTACAGTACAGCCGGACCGGGTTATCTCTTTCTTTTGGCGCTCTGGAGATAACCCGGTTTGGATCTAGCTAATGCAGCGTTACTGTTTCTTTTCCCACGTGACAAAACATTTTTGCCTGCATTGCGTTGTTCTAGTGACCAGGAAGTGGTATTGTCAACACTGGATGGGAACAAAATCTCCAATTCTTCAGTGTTATTTGCCCACATGGCATTTTTATGTAGTTGTGGTTATTCTGAAGTGTCTGCTATCTTTTGTTGTTACGTTTTTCTTCTGTAGCCTGGGGATGATAAATGAAGCGGAATGGCTGGCGTCCTCAGCACGGCCTGGTTTTGTTGGTCTCAAGGAATGAAATGATGAGGTACTTTGTGTTGATTTGTGATGGTATATGTGGAAGAACCCTGAAATTCTGCGCTACTAAGCTTGCCAGTGTCCTTCAACACCTGTTCCAGGCCTCACTGGATACTTGTCAGATTCCAGTTATTTGGAAAACTTCCAATGTAATACATCTTCCAAAGAAACCCAATCCTTCTCGGCCCAACGATTTTGCACCTGTAGCTCTCACATCTCTTGTGATGAAAATGCTAGAAAAGATCGTAAAATCTCTCATTCTTTCCGCTACAGAGAAAGACCTTGACCCACTACAATTTGCGTACAGGTCTGAGGGAGTAGCGAAGATGCCAAACTTTTCATTTTAACAAGTTGTATTTTTTATTTATTCTATAGCCACTTGGAAACACCTGACTCTCATGCCAGAATATTGTTCGCTGACTTTAGTTCAGCTTTCAATACAATGCAGCCTCGCGTTCTGGTTAACAAAATAATTTCAAAATTTGACGTAGACAATCAACTTGTTCGTTGGCTGATTGAATTTTTAACCAACAGACCACAGCGTGTTTTGGCCAACAAAATATCTTCTTCGGTTAGATTTACCCGCACTGGTTCTCCACAGGGTTGCGTCCTCTCATCACTTCTATACATTCTATACAGAGATGATTGCAGAAGCAACTATGGAAATTCCTTTCTGGTAAAATTCGCAGACGACACTTTTCTGTTATCCGAATCAGTCTCAGACCACGGTCCAGCCCTCACCGAGTTTGAACACTGGTGTGATGATACCTATCTAGAGCTTAATGTTTCTAAAACTTAAGATCTGCCTATCGACTTCAGAAGATCAGGGCATACTTCCAAGAATAGTACTATCCATAATCAAGAAGATCTGGGAACTGTTTTTGACCACAAGTTAAACTGGGACGCTAACACTGACGCTATTATCAAAAAGGGACAACGTGTGCATTTTCTGAGGAAACTGAACTATTTTTTGTAGACAAAAAGATTCTTTCCTTGTTTTACAAGTTTTACATAGAGAGTGTTCTAAGTTTTGTTTTCATTTGTTGGTACAATAACCTGTGTTAGAAACAAGAATGGACTGCAGAGAATTGTAAGAATCTGCTAAAAAAATAATTGGAGAAGAACAAAGAGATCTCATGTCGTTCTGCAATCAAACGCTTGTACGCAAAGCCACAGCCATTTTGGCTGATCCCTCCCAGCTTTGTTTCCAGAATTTCAGTTGTTGCCTTCGGAACGCCGTTTTGTGTCCCATCAGCCAAACTAACAGAAAAAGAAATTCTTTTGTGCCAGTAAGCATTCGAATTCTGAATTCACAATGATGTTGACTACCTAGTTTTGACATTTCTCTGAATTACTTGCCTGATTGTCATTGTTATGAGTGTAGTCAATACATAATTATGTGTGTGTGAAATAAGTCTGTCTTCTAGTCAATGGTCTTTAAAACATTGAATTCATACATTGCGTTGTTGAACAGATGGGTGCGGATTGTATTCGCAACACGATTGGGAAGTAGTGTTGCGTTGTGCGTGCAAATAAAAGTTTTATGTCTCTATTCAATGCTTTGCAGGTTTTGTTTTGTTTTTTTTTTAACTTGTGTACAATGGTTTGTGGTGTGTGCATAGTGTGTAGTGAGTGTGTGTTTTGTGGTTATTATTTATTATTCTATTTATATCGAGATAAGTGGTCATTTCTGGATGAGGATAAACCGAGGTCCGTGTGTTACTAATTATTTAGGCAGTGAAAAAACCACGGCAAGTAGAGTTTCCTCAAAATGTGTGGAAAGAGGCCATCTGAAGGGAACACACAGCTGCAGAAAAGATAATAGGGTGAAGGGTGATCGCAAGCGTATAGTTGCGAAGCGTTGTCTCCCATTTCTCTCCGTGGTTTGAAGCAGCCCAATTTCACGGGTAGGAATTCGTGACTTAAGTGGTGAAATAAAATCTGAGCGCTTTGATTTGTTGCTTTACAAGATTCAGCGCTATATAAATTCCATACATTATTATTATTATTATTATTTATAATGGAATAAGCATGATGTGCTTTTTTTACATCCAGTCCCCGTGTGTATGCAGTTTTGTCAATTTTGTCATGTTTCCACCGGCACACAATGGCCTACTCTTCCGAAAAGTGGAACAGGATTTAACGCAAGATGTTCTGCATGCGCTCGAACACGGGGCCTCGGTTTATAGTCTCATCCGAAGGACTTTGACACTCCGTTCGATTTTTTGTCAAACTGGGAAGAAAGGGCGAGGCTGGGAATCGAACCCAGAACCTCACGGTTTACTTGTTGGCAGGCGAACGTCTTAACCATCCTGCCACCTTCCTTCCTGTGTGTATGTATGTGTGTGTGTGTGTGCGTGTGTGCGCGGCACGCGCGGTGTGTGTGTTGTGTGTGTGTGTGTGTGTGTGTGTGTGTGTGTGTGTGTGTGTGTGGGTGTGTGTTGTGTGTGTGTGTGTGTGTGTGTGTGTGTGTGTGTGTGTGTGTGTGTGTGTGTGTGTGCGTGCGTGTGTGTAAGTCATTTTGGAATGTTTTAACCAACATGAATGTAGCTTTTTTGTGTCTTTTGAGATTTTGATGCGTATCAATGTGCCTGTAGGTATTGTAATTGCCCTTCATGGGATGATTTAAGTGTTTTTTACTTGACTTGACTTGACTTGACTTGTGTTGTATTTTGTACTGTGTTGTGTCGTATTGTGTTGTGTAGAGTTGTATTGTGTTGTGTTGTACTGTGTTGTGTGGTATTGTGTTGCGTTGTGTTGTGTGGTATTGTGTTGTAATGCGTTGTGTTATATTGTAGTGTACTGTGTCCTATATTATTGTGTTGTGTTGTATAGTGTTGTATTGTGTTGTGTTGCATTGTGTCGTTTTATATTGTGTTGTGTTGTATAGTGTTGTATTGTATTGTGTTGTACTGTGTCTTTTCATATTGCGTTGTGTTGTATAGCGCTGTATTGTGTTGTGTTGTACTGGGTTGTATTGCGTTGTATTGTATTGCGTTTTATTGTATTGTGTTGTACTGTGTTGTATTCTATACTACTTTAAGTCACGGCAGATTTCTCTGCATGAATTTCGGTCTGCTCTCTCCAGGGAGAGCGCGTCGCCACAAGAGCAGCGCCACCGTTTTTTTGTCTTTTCCTGTCTACAACTGTATTTGTTTCCCTATCAGAGTGTTTTTTTCTACATAATTTTCCCAGGGACAACTCTCTTGTTGCCGGGGGTTCTTTTACGCGCGCTTTGTCATTCTATGTGATTTTGTTTTTCAAAATAAAGGTGTTGCATATTTGAAGGGATTAGGAGGTGTAGATTTTAAACTCGAGGTGCATGTTTTTGGGGCCAGAGAAACAGAATGAAGGGACAGCCCTGATTATCATGGCTTTTGTACTGGGCGTGTGTGACCGTACATCCGTAAATCTTATTTTGTAAACAGTTGGCATGCGCATGAATAATTTGAATGCAAGCGCTGTGATCTGTTTGTTTTTACAAGATTCAGCTTCAGAAGAACTCTATATAATATCATCATCATCATCATCGTCATCATCATCATCATCATCATCGTTGTTGCTGTTGCTGTTGTGATTATCATTATTAGACATCATGGATTAAAATTAGCGTTTAAATAAATGCTTAGTCGGTAAGCGTTTCAGTTTGTTTGCTTTTTACAAGATTCAGCGCTATATAAATTCCATGTATTATTATTATTATTATCATTATCATTATCATTATCATTATATTTTCCCAATAACTGATTTTGGGGGGAAAAAACCCCAGAGAGAGAGAGAGAGAGAGAGAGAGAGAGAGAGAGAGAGAGAGAGAGAGAGAGACAGACAGAGACAGAGGCAGACAGACAGACACACAAACACACAGACAAACAGACAGACACACAGACAAATTCTCAGAGGCAAAACAAATAATATGCGTTCCATGTTCATCCTGTAGAAACCAAAAACGCATTAAACTTTTTTTTTTTTTTGGGGTGGGGAGGGGGTAAATAATGAATCGCAAAGCGTATAATAAATTATAAGAAAACATTGTTATTCCTTAAGCTAGTTCCTGACGTTCTGGCAGACAGACCTCTCCAGTTGTCTGGAATAGCTCTGTGGCAGCAAGGCACACTGCCACCAGACACGGTCATGGATTTGGTTTTATGGCCGGAGCATGTGCTGCTCTCGTGCAGGTTCATTCCTCTATAACAGAAACAAGACGAAGTTGGGACCCACGCTCACGGGTGAAGAAAGGTTTGGGGTGGGGTTTTTTTAAAAATGCGCTCTATAATTTACTTCCCTGCTTTTCCTTCCGTTCGTCGTTCTTTCCTTCCTTCCTTCCCTCCTGCTTTCTTTTCTTCCTTCTTTCTTTCCTTCCTTCCTTCCCTCCTACTTTCTTTTCTTTATTCTTTCCTTCCTTCTTTCATGCTTTCCTTACTTCGTTCTTTCCATCCTTCCTTCTTTCTTTTCTTCATTTCGTCCTTGCGTCCTTACTCCCTTCCTTTCTTCCTTAATGCCTTCCCCCTTCTTTTCTTCCTTCCTTCCTTCATTTGTTCCTCGTTTATTTCTTTTCTTCTTTCCTTGGGATAGCTCAGTGGTCGGAGCATTCGCTTTCCCCCAGCCAAGTTAAACAGCGTCGAGCGTGGTTACCAGTTGGATGGGTGGCCGTTTGCGCGCCTTGGCTTCAGTACAGTTCCCCCAGTTCACCCAGCTGTAAATGGGTACCTGCCCTCTTTAGGGTCAGGGAAGGTAAAGCAGCGAGGGAGAGGAGATGGGCGCCGCCCTCAATATGCTGGCCCTAGAGAAGTGAGGTCTCTGACACCTCGCTCCCCTACGACCTTATAGGTTATGGGATCCTTTACCTTTACCTTACCTTTCCTTCTTACCTTCCTTCCTTCCTTTCTTCCTCACTTCTTTCCTTATTTCCTCCCTTTTCTCCTTTCTTGTCTCTATTCTTTCCTTCCTTCTTTCCTTTCTTCTTTCCTTCTTTCTTTCCTTCTTTCCTTTCTTCTTTCCTTCTTTTCTTTGTCTCTTTCCTTTCTTCCGCCCATTCCTCCTGCCCGTTATTTATTCATTCGTTCGTTCACTCACACATCTATTCCTTTAAATGCGAATAAAGTGTTCAAAATATTACAAAATTTTTGTCATTATATTTATGGGCAAGAAGAGCATATAATTATGTTGATGCATGTACACACACACACACACACACAATCACACACACACACACACACACACACACACACACACACACACACACACACACACACACACACACACACACACTGCACCATCGTCTAATATCACTTTAAGTGGGGTAAGGGGTAAAGGGGTCCCATAACCTATAAGGTCGTAGGGGAGCGAGGCGCCAGAGACCTCACTTCTCTAGGGCCAGCATATTGAGGGCGGCGCCCATCTCCTCTCCCTCGCTGCTTTACCTTCCCTGACCCTAAAGAGGGCAGGTACCCATTTACAGCTGGGTGAACTGGGGGAACTGTACTGAAGCCAAGGCGCGCAAACGGTCACCCATCCAACTGGTAACCACGCTCGACGCTGCTTAACTTGGCTGGGGGAAAGCGAGTGCTCCGACCACTGAGCTATCCCGTCCCCACTTTAAGTGAACAGACGTAAAATTGAAGACACACACTGCACCTGCCTTTTCACAGATATCTTGAAGTGGCGGGCAATTTATCAGTAAGGCTATCTCCTCTAAACAAAACAAAAAAGACTACACATTTCTTGTGTGCAATACATCCGTAAATGCATGCACGTGCGCAAGGGGAGAGAGAGACACACACACAGACAGAGAGAGACAGACGACAGAGACAGACAGACAGACAGAGACAAAGACAGAGAGATGCATCCAAGTGCGCAAGCGTGCACGTGCACGCACAAACACACACTCACACACATACGCACGCACACACACAGACACGCGCGCGCGCGCGCGCGCGCGTGCGAGCGCACTCTCGAACACACACACACACAAACACACACATACATACACACACGCACGCACGTGTGCGAAGTGACAGCAGAGATGGTAAATAAAGATAGAAGTATTTATATTGATAGCAGAGATGGTAAATACAGATAGGAGTATTTATATTGATAGCAGAGATGGTAAATAAAGATAGGAGTATTTATATTGATAGCAGAGATGGTAAATACAGATAGGAGTATTTATATTGATAGCAGAGATGGTAAATAAAGATAGGAGTATTTATATTGATAGCAGATATGGTAAATAAACATAGGAGTATTGATAGCCGAGATGGTCAATAGAGATAGGAGTATTGATATTGATAGCACAGATGGTCAATAAAGATAGGAGTACTGATATTGATAGCAGATATGGTAAATAAAGATAGGAGTATTGATATCGATAGCAGAGATGGTCAATAAAGATAGGAGTATTGATATTGATAGCACAGATGGTCAATAAAGATAGGAGTATTGATATTGATAGCACAGATGGTCAATAAAGATAGGAGTATTGATATTGACAGCAGAGATGGTCAATAAAGATAGGAGTATTGATATTGATAGCAGATATGGCAAATAAAGATAGAAATGTTGATACAATAGATGGTAAATAATAATGATAATAATAATAACAAATGGAATTTATATAGCCCTGTATCTTGCACAGGCAAATCAAAGCGCTTGCACTCAACTCATTCTTACACAGTCATGCAACCAATAGCAAGTAATAGTTCTAACAAGTCCAAATGCACACACGCACACACACACACACACACACACAACACACACACACACACACACACACACACACACACACACACACACACACACACACACACACACACACACACAGATTATACATTTTGGCAAGGTGATGGGATTTGGGCTGTTAAAAAGCAGGTACAGCGATGAAATGAAACAGGAGAGAAAAATCTTAGGTTGGAAACAAATGTCTTGAGGCCGGATTTAAAAGTGTCACAAGAAGGACTTCCAGATCGTTGGACCAGAAACAGAGAAAGAGCGACGGCCGACGGTGAACTGGCTGAATCCAGGCATTAGTAAGCACAAGGAAATAAAGATAGGAATGTTGATAGCGGAGATGGTAGATAAAGATAAGAGTAGCAATAATCATAGCAGAGATGGTACATAAAAATAGGAATGTTGATAGAAGAGATGGTACATAAAGATAGGAATGTTGATAGAAGAGATGGTACATAAAGATAGGAATGTTGATAGAAGACATGGTACATAAAGATAGGAATGTTGATAGAAGAGATGGTACATAAAGATAGGAATGTTGATAGAAGAGATGGTACATAAAGATAGGAATGTTGATAGAGGAGATGGTACCTAAAGATAGGAATGTTGATAGAGGAGATGGTACATAAAGATAGGAATGTTGATAGAGGAGATGGTACCTAAAGATAGGAATGTTGATAGGAGAGATGTACATAAAGATAGGAATGTTGATAGAGGAGATGGTACATAAAGATAGGAATGTTGATAGAAGACATGGTACATAAAGATAGGAATGTTGATAGCGGAGATGGTAAATAAAGATAGGAATGTTGATAGAAGAGATGGTACATAAAGATAGGAATGTTGATAGAAGAGATGGTACATAAAGATAGGAGTAGCGATATTCATAGCAGAGATGGTAAATAAAGATAGGAATGTTGATAGAAGAGATGGTACATAAAGATAAGAGTAGCGATAATCATAGCAGAAATGGTAATAAAGATAGGAATGTTGATAGAAGAGATGGTACATAAAGATAGGAATGTTGATAGAAGAGATGGTACATAAAGATAGGAATGTTGATAGAAGAGATGGTACATAAAGATAGGAATGTTGATAGAAGAGATGGTACATAAAGATAGGAATGTTGATAGAAGAGATGGTACATAAAGATAGGAATGCTGATAGAAGAGATGGTACATAAAGATAAGAGTAGCGATAATCATAGCAGAAATGGTAATAAAGATAGGAATGTTGATAGAAGAGATGGTACATAAAGATAGGAATGTTGATAGAAGAGATGGTACATAAAGATAGGAATGTTGATAGAAGAGATGGTACATAAAGATAGGAATGTTGATAGAAGAGATGGTACATAAAGATAGGAATGTTGATAGAAGAGATGGTACATAAAGATAGGAATGTTGATAGAAGAGATGGTACATAAAGATAGGAATGTTGATAGAAGAGATGGTACATAAAGATAGGAATGTTGATAGAAGAGATGGTACATAAAGATAGGAAGTTGATAGAAGAGATGGTACATAAAGATAGGAATGTTGATAGAAGAGATGGTACAAAAAGATAGAATGTTGATGGAAGAGATGGTACAATAACAGTCATAGGAAAACAGAAGAAAGAGATGAATAAGAAGAAGATAGGCAGAAATGTAATAACAAAGACTTGAAGAAGTGATACGAAAAAACATCAGACAAAACATCAGGCAAAACAAAAGAAAGAAATAAACCAAACAAGCAAAGAAAAATGACACAAATGATTGACTTAGTTAATATAAATTTCAGAAGCTCATGGAATAACTATGACAGTTGCAATTTGAGATACAACAGACAGGCCACAATAACAAAACAAAAATAACCCACAAAATCAACAAGCAAAGAAAATAAGGGAACAAAGCTACATAAGTAATAATCATACAAATACAATGTCTTCATATAACAGGTGAACAGCTGAATAATGCAAGAACACACAGCAACACAACAGATACACACAAGAGCAACACACACATCACTTTACAACACAAACACAAACAACACACACACAACGAGCATACAAATTACAGAGACAAATAGGCTGGAGATATCACGTCAGATTATAGCTACACACGAAAACGAGATCAAGAGAGAGTAGTAACAGTACAGACGCAGAGAAGCAAAGAGACAGACAGACAAATGTCTAGAACAGATCTTACACAAAGAGAAAACACACCAAACCTCACTTTTTTAAAAAAAACCCAAAACAAAACAAAACAAACGAGCAAAATACACAATCCTCACCACAAAAACAAATAGAAGCATATTATCACTCTCGTTATAACTTATCACACGAAAAGGAGATAACGTGGAGAAAGTTTGTTATTACTGTTATTAGCGCAGTAGGGAGGGAAGGACAGAGGGAGGCCTGCCTCTGTGTGTGTGTGACTGTGTGTGTGACTGTGTGTGTGTGTTTGTGTGTGTTTGTGTGTTAATCACTTGATCAGGCATTATCAGCTGACCCAGCTATTCCCGTCACATCAAAGAGCAGTTCAATCAGTGTATCACTTCAACAACATTTAAAACAACTTAAAATGTCGTTACCACCCTGCTATTTCGTTTAGAGAGGGTCTCTCTCTCTCTCTCTCTCTCTCTCTCTCTCTCTCTCTCTCTCTCTCTCTCTCTCTCTCTCTCTCTCTCTCTCGCTCTCTCTCTCTCTCTCCTCTCTCTCTCTCTTCTCTCTCTCTCTCTCTCTCTCTCCTATCTATCTATCTATCTATCTCTCTCTCTCTCTCTCTATCTCAGACCCGCCCTCTTTCGCATACCCTTTTGCATATGAAGGCGCACACGCACGCACGCACGCATGCATGCACACGCACAGACAAACACACATACACACATTTAACTATTTATTTCGCAAGCAATTACGAACACCTGGTCATGCAAGGCAGATCGCACACCTGTGAATCAGACAATGAACCAGATAAAGAACCAAAAAAAGTATAGAAATATGCTTTTGTGCTTTTGTCTATAAAAATTATAAAACCATCAATCAAAAATAGTAATGGTGATGATGATGATGATGATGATGATGATGATGATGATGATGATGGTGGTGGTGGTGGTGGTGGTGGTGGTGGTGCAGGTGATGATGGTGACCGTGATGATGATGACGATGATGATGATGATGATACTATTGGTGATGATGATGATGATGATGATGATGATGATGATATGATGATGATGATGATGACGACGACGACGACGTCGAGGAGGAGGAGAATGGTGAAGAAGAAGAAGAAGAAGAAGAAGAAGAAGATCATCATCATCATCGTCGTCGTCGTCGTCATCATCATCGTCATCATCATCATGAGGAGGAGAAAGAAGAGCGAATGGTAACTGTATCGAAAACAGTGTAAATTTTCATCAATAAACAGAAAACTAAACAAAAACTAAATAAATAAATCCACCCCCCCACCCCCAATTCAAAATAACAATTTATTTCAGAAAAAGAAAACTAAGCCTTTGAACTCTTTCGCGCAATAAACACAACTATCCTACAGAAGCTGGACCCCAAGCCAGCCAGCTGACCACACTGCTGACCACTGCACTGACAGTCACACGTCACACGCGAGCCCTGAAGCTGCACACAGGATACATACACCCTGCAACAGGGGACCGGGCTACAGTATATTATAGCAACAACTTGAAGAGAAGGGGAGGAGGAGGTAGAGGGTTTGGGAAGGGAGGAGGAGAGACTATAAACCGAGGCCCCGTGTGCGAACGCACGCAGAACATCTTGCGCACAAGTTAAATCCTGTTCCGCTTTTCGTAAGAGTAGGCCATTGTGTGCCGGTGGGAACAGATGACAGAATTCACAAAACCGCATACACACGGGGACTGATTGTGAAAAAAGCACATAAGTGCTTATTCCATTATCCTCGTTATAAAAGAATATTTAAAAAATTAAAATTAAAAAAAATACACACTGCAACAGGGGACGGGAGGACAGTATAGCGCAAAAACTGGAGGAGAAGAGGAGGAGGAGGTAGAGGATTTGGAAAGGGAGGAAGGGGGTGGGTAAATGAAGTGATGAGGAGCAGCAGCAGCAGTCAGATGACGTCATTTTTTATATATCGAGGATAATGGAATAAGCACTCATGTGCCTTTTTTCACATCTAGTCCCCGTGTGTATGCGGTTTTGTAAA
>CM054134.1:1114981-1167481 GCA_028751875.1 Rapana venosa | reverse complement strand
AGCGTACATGCATGTATGCACGAACGACTGTGCGGGCACGCATGTGCAGAAATGTGTGTAGAGTAAAATAATGGAAAGGAGCATGACTGGAAAGAGGTGCGAGAGGGGAAAAGATATGCGTTGAAACATGTGGAAATTGAAAGCAGCGTGACAGAAAGAAAACTTGGATGGAAAAGATGCCAGAAGACGAGTGCGAGTAGAAATTAGGTGTGAGTGGAAGGGGGGGGGGGGGGGGTTGGGGGAAGGATGTGCGCGCGCGCGTGCGCACGCACGCACACACACACACACACACACACACACACACACACACACACACACCACACACCATGGCGTCAAGCGGAGTAAGAGGGGAGGCGGCATAAGGGCAGAAAGGCCGTGACACTGACTGGCCCGGTTAACACCCGCTACTTTTTCATTAATTGACGAGTCTTTTTCCCCTGCCTGGCCTCATTTGTCCCCGCCTGACCTTTCCGCTCTTTACAACAAATGCAATACAAAACATCTTCCAGCGTATCGATGTCTCGCATCTCCTTCTTCTTCTTCTTCTTCTTCTTCTTCTCTTCTTCTTCTTCTTCTTTTCTCTTTTGCTCGCTTTTTCTCTTCACGCCGTCTGTCTGATTTTGTGAAAAGTCTGCCTGACATTTCGCCAGTATCTGTGCCACTCTCCTCTTTTCCCCCAAAGGTGTCATCGGTAGCTGAACGTTCCATACGCGCTACGCCACGTCTTGGTAGACTTTTCCCTCCCCGTGGAGGAGGATACCAGGGGCCTGTCAGTATAAAACAGCATCCCCCACCTTGTGAAAAGTCTGTGCTAGGAATTTCCTCTTTTCTATCCCTCTCTTTCTTTCTGCCTTGTTCCGTTTCTTCCTGTTACCTTCTTTTTGTCCATTTTCTCCCTTCAGGTCAAGTCAAGTCAAAGTCAAGTCTTGACGTGACTTGACTTGACCTCTTTCTGTCTTGTTCCTTTTCTTCCTGTTACCTCCTTCTTGTCTGTTTTCTTCCTTCTGTGTCCATTCTCCTGCTTTTATTCCAGAAAGACTTAAGATATAACAATTCCCTCCCATGCCGAAGTCGGATGCGCTGGGCCTGACTTTGTCTGGAACTTGACGGCAGCGCAATGCATTTTCGCTCATACAACAGGCAACAGTAGCTGCTGTCTGAGTGTTCGAAGAAGAAGAAGAAGACAGTTGCCGAACAGATGTTGGCCAACGCATGATCCAATGCTCCAGAACCACAACCCAAGGCACAACCCACCGAATGCTGGTGTAAAGGATGTGATCTCAAAATGTGCATACTTGAAATTCTGCTTGGTCGTAAAAATGCAAAAGAAAGGCAAAATAAAAGGGAAAAACAGAACAAGGCATTAACAGGTAGGGAAAGTAAACTGAACTGGAGGATCGTACTAAGTCCCTCTTTAATGCCCAAGCACTACTCAGATTCGAACCAGTGACCTACGCTTTCTGCACATTAGAGTCAGATGCCCCTCTGGGGATGTCCAGTGAAATATCTCAAATTACAACTGTGGAGAAAACTAAATCCCAGGTTACTGGCCTTGTGAAGACATCTTACTACTGGGTACAATGTTAAGGTAAAACCAAATCGCTAGGTTACTGATAACCTGGTGGTTAGCGTGATGCGCTCGTGATCTGCTAACCCGGGTTCGATTTCCGTTCAAGAGGATTTTTCCTCTGGAGTTAACATCAGTGCCTACTCCGCTCTCCCCAAAAGTCCTTCGGATGAGATTATAAACCGACGTCCCGTGTGCGAACGCACGCAGAACATATTGCGCACACGTTAAAACCCATTCCGCTTTTCGGAAGAGTAGGCCATTTTGTGCGAGTGGGAACGGATAACAAAATTTACAAAACTGCATATACACGGGAACTGGATGAAATAAGCGCATGAGTGCTTATTCCATTATCCTCGAAATAAAAAAGAATGAAATAAATAAAATGTGAAGACATCTTACTACTTGTACACTGTTAAGGAAAAACCAGACCACTAGGTTACCGGCCTTGTGAAGACACCTTACTGCTGGGTAGGTACTCTGTTAAGAGAAAGAGGGAGATGGTTCAAGAAGAGGTGGGAAGGCAAAACACAAAAGGAGGGTATGACTGACAGCCACGTTGATGTTCCAGCGAGCAGCAGAGAACGGACATTGAAGTTGGGGGATTTATACTAGTATCCTAAGATCCACTGCCCAGGAAATGGATGGATGGATGGATGAATGGATGGATGGATGGATGGATGGATGGATTGATGGATGGTTGGAGGACTGGATGGTAAATCGAATGATGAGAACAAGGAACAGAGGGGAGGGGAAAAAGGAGGAAAAATTAGTGGACTTTGCTTTGCCTTGTTTTTGTCCTTGTTCTTATGGCTTCTGTAGACAATATAACGAACAAATATATTGGGTTTTTTCGGGGGAATCTATGGCAAACCTTAAGGCATATGCACGCTGAGAAAGAAACAGAAAGGGGATTATATATATATAAATATATAATATATATATATATAGAGAGAGAGAGAGAGAGAGAGAGAGAGAGAGAGTAAGAGGGAGGAGAGATAGATGGGAGAAAAAGCGGAGAGATAGAGAGGGGGGGGGGAGAAAGGGGGGAGACAGGAAGGAAGAAAGACAGACAGGGTATAGACAGAGACAGGGAAAGAAGAAAGAGAGAATGACAGAAAGGCAATGAAACAAAAAGAGAGAGGGGAGGAGGGGAGAGAGAAAATATATAGAGAGGGTGGGGGAGGGAGAGAGAGAGAGAGAGAAAGAGAGAGCGAGAGAGAGAGCGAGCTACACAGACACAGACTAGACAGACAGACAGACAGAAAAAGATAAATGTTTCTTCATAATATCAATCTAAAAATCTCTCCACTCAGTACTTTTTTTTTCTCCAAAATTGAGAAACGCTTCCTGTGAATTTATTTGTTTAAAATAGTAATTTGTCACACGCACACACACACACCACACACATACACCACCACTACCACCATCACCACAACAACAACACAACACCCCCCCCCCACCCCACCACACACACACACACACACACACACACACACACACACACACCTCCTCCACGCACCCCCACCCCTCCATCCCACACCCCCTCCCCAACCAATAAATCTTCACGTTCAATGTATACGCTTTGGAAAAGAAAGAAAGAAAAAGAAAGCCCAAAATTAGCTGATTCATCCATCTCTACCAATACATCCTCAGATGTGCAGAACCCAGTGAGGAAAGTCAACATGCCATGCTGGCTGGCTGGCTGGCTGGCTGGCTAGCTGCCTGCCTCATCACGAAATTGCCAAAGTCCAGTCCAATAATTTGCCTGCCCCTCTCTCTTCCCCCCCCCCCCC
The DNA here is from genome assembly GCA_028751875.1 of Rapana venosa. Classification (NCBI taxonomy): domain Eukaryota; kingdom Metazoa; phylum Mollusca; class Gastropoda; order Neogastropoda; family Muricidae; genus Rapana; species Rapana venosa. Next base: position 1,164,118 of record CM054134.1, on the reverse strand, counting down.
TCAGAGATGAAAGGTCTGTGTATGACTCATCGATCTCCACCCTTACCTCCCACACCCCCACCTCCCCCTCGTCTCCTCCTCCTCTCTCCCTCTCTCCTCTCTCTCTCTCTCTCTCCTCTTCTCCTCTCTCTCTCTCCTCTCTCCTCTCTCTCTCTCTCTCCTCCTCTCTCTCTCTCTCTCTCTCTCTCTCTCTCTCTCTCTCTTCTCTCTCTCTCTCTCTCTCTCTCTCTCTCTTCTCTCTTGTCCACACAGCAGCATCTTTATACACGCTCATTTCCAATCACGTCTTTATAGAAAAGCAAGCAAAAAACAACAACACCCAAGCAACAACAAAACAACACCACCACCCCCAAAAAACACAAAAGAAAACCCATATCAAACCCCTTTCCATCACGCAATTTTTTTATGTACACACTTTCTCCCTAATACTCATTCCTATGCAAAAAAAACCCCAAAAAAAAAACCCGAAACAAAAACAAAAAACCCCAACCTTTTCCGTTGGCTATTCCTTTCCATTCAAACTCTTTTTTTTTTCTACAAAGTCACAAAACGTTCTATTCAGAAAGCGCTTTTCGTTTATACTTCTTTGAATTTGTTATCTTTTCCCTTTTATACTCTTTACTGTTCAAACTTTTTACATTCATATTCCTTTCCCTTCCCAGCAGTCGGAATGCGGCTACCTAAATTGTGATGGTGGTTGAGGTGGGGGGGGGGATGGGATGGGGAAGGAACAGTCGGACATGCAAAATTCTTACCACAGACCTCAGAGCTTTAGCCAAGGAACGGGAAAAAATCCTTTCCATTCAAACCCTTTCCACTCGAACCTTTTCCTATTCTTCTCTGTCGAACGTTCAGACAGCAACTATTGTTGTCTCTGTTTCCACACACACAAAGCCTTTCCCACCTCAACCCCATGTCCATTCACACTACTTTCCACTCTCACTCCTTTTCTACTCGCACCTCTTTCCATTGTGTCGCCTTTCCAGTCACATACACGCACCCCTTTGCATTCGCACTTCTTTCTGCTCACACCCTTTCCACTCATACTCCTTTCCAGTAACACCCCTTTCCACATAAACCCCTTTCCATCCATACCCTTTCCATTACACACCCTATTCCAAACACACCCCTTTCCACTTACACCCCTTTCCACTCACACTCCTTTCAGTAACACCCCTTTCCACACACACACACACACACACACACACACACACACACACACACACACACACCACACACACACACACACACACACACACACACCTTTCCACTCCGACCCTATTCCGCTCACACGCCTTTCCGTCCACACCCCTTTCCACTCCGACCCCTATTCCACTCACACCCCTTTCCAAACACACCCTTTTCACACACTCCCAGCTTTCCACACACACCCCTTTCCACTCACACCCCTCTTCCATTCACATCCTTTCCGCTCACGTCCCCTTCCGCTCACACCCCTTTCCAAACACACCCATTTCCACTCATGCCCCTTTCCATTTCTTTCCATTCACACACCTTTCCACTCACCCATTTCCACTCACACCCCTTTCCACTCACACACCTTTCCACTCACACATCTTTTCACTCATACCTTTTCCTTCATAAACCCCTTTCCACACACACCCCTTCCACCCACACCGCTTTCCGCTCACACTCCAAACACAGTTGCTGACAGGAAAATAAAAGAATAAAAATAATGGGTGGCGCTGTTCTTGTGGCGACGCACTCTCCCCAGGGAGAACAGCCTGAATTTCACGCAGAGAAATCAGCCGTGACTTACAGTGGTATAAATAAATAGATAGACATAGAGACAGACAGACAGACAGAGAGATAGACAGAGAGACAGAGAGACAGAGAGACAGACAGATAGATAGATAGATAGATAGATAGATAGATAGATAGATAGATAGATAGATAGATAGATAGATAGATAGATAGATAGATAGATAGATAGATGTAAAACACTCCTTTCCATACATTATTTTCTGCCCTCTCATCATCTTTAGGGGACGGGATAGCCTGGTGGTTAGCGTGATGCGCTCGTGATCTGCTGACCTGAGTTGATTCCCGTTCAAGAGGTTTTATCCTCTGGAGTTAACATCAGTGCCGACTCTACTCCCCCCAAAAGTCCTTCGGATGCGACTATAAACCGAGGTTCCGTGTATGAACGCACGCAGAACATCTTGCGTACACGTTAAAACCCGATCCGCTTTTCGGAAGAGTAGGCCATTGTGTGTCGGTGGGAACGGATGACAAAAATTGACAAAACTGCATACAGACGGGGACTGGTTGTAGAAAAAGCACACGAGTGCTTATTCCATCATCCTCGAAATAAAAGAATAAATAAAAACATTGTTGCTGCTGTTGTTGTTGTTGTTGTTGTTGTTGTTGTCAGGCTGTGTCCTTCCTTCTCGTCACTCATAGCCCGTGTCTATGGTTTGGGCTTTGCTGCCACTCACATCTTCTTTCCACTGACACTCCTTTCCACTTACATCCCCTTTCGCTCACACCCTTTTCCGCTCACACCCCTTTCCGTCCACACCCCTTTCCAATCAAACTTCTTTGCACTCATACTCCTTTCCACTCACACACTTTTCCACTATCACCTCTTTCCACTCAAACCTTTTTCACTACGCTCCTTTCCACTCACACTCCTTTCCAACACACTCACTTTCCTCTCACACACTTTTCCACTTTCACCCTTCCACTAACACCCTTTTGCCCCACGCTCTTACATCACACTCCTTTCCGTAAAATTCTATTCCCTCACCTCCTTTCCATCACACCCCTTTCCACTCACACCCCCTTTCCACTCACCCGTTTCCACTCAAACTTTTTAAACGTCGACCCCCTTTCAACTTACCCCTTTTACTCACCGTTTCGATCACGACCCCCTCCCCCCCCCCCCCCCCCTCCATTCACACCCCTTCCACCCACCTCTTTCGTCACACCTTTCACTCACCCCCTTTCCATACAGTCTTTCTGCAACTACTCCCATATTTTCTGCGTGGCATGTCATTCCTTCCCTTCTGTGTCACCATAGTCTGTGTCTGTGGCTTGGGCTTGGTCTGGTGTGTGCTGGTGATGCAGGGAAAGTGAATGCCAACAGGATACCTATTCATCAGACATCGCTTTCGATAAAATGATTATGGCGTGTGATGCAGTTTGGTGGTGGTGGTGGTGGTGGTGGTGGGTGGGTGGGTGGTGTGGGGTGGAAGGGTGGGGTAGTGGTGGTGATGGTGTGTGTGTGTGTGTGTGTATGTGTGTGTGTAAGGGTGTGTGTGTGGGTGTGTGGGTGGTGTTTGTGTGTGTGGTGTGGTGTGGGTGGATGTGTGAGGCGGGGAGTGGGGGTGGGTGTGGGGTGAATGTGTGTGTGTGGGGGTGGGTGGTGTGATCGTGCGTGTGTGGTTTTATTTATTTTAGTCTTTTATTTCGAGGATAATGGAATAAGCACTCATGTGCTTGTGTGTGTGTGGTGTGTGTGTGTGTGTGTGTGTGTGTGTGTGTGTGTGTGTGTGTGTGTGTGTGTGTGTAGTGTGTTGGTAGTGTGTGTAATGTGTGTGCACACTGCTGTGGTGTGTGTGTGCGTGCGCGCGCGCGCGCGAGCTTCCGCGTTTCAAATTTCAAAAATTAGACAACAGCTGAGGAACAGGTTTCCTTGCACTGCGAAACCAAACTAGATTTCAGAGAATCCCATGAGGAAAGATTGACAGGGTAAGGCTTTTTATGAACATTGTTTCAAAGAGGGTTGTGTAATGGTCGTGCTGTTGGTATCATGCTGTCAACTCGTGTCTTTTCTTTATCATTGTGAGGGATAGGGACGGTGACAGACAGGCCTACTGAAGAGTGGGGAAGGTTAGTTGTACAGGAGAACATTTAGACCATTTCGACATGCCGTGTGTGTGAGTATGTGTGAGAGTGTGTGTGAGAGAGTGTATGTGTGTGTGTGAGTGTGTGTGTGAGTGTATGTGTGTGTGAGTGTATGTGTGAGTGTATGTGTGTGTGTATGTGTGTGTGTGTGTGTGTGTGTGTGTGTGTGTGTGTGTGTGTGTGTGTGTGTGAGAGTGTGTGTGTGTGTGTGTGTGTGTGTGTGTGTGTGTGTGTGTGTGTGTGTGTGTGTGTTGTGTGTGTTGTGTGTGTGTGTGTGTGTGAGAGAGAGAGAGTGTGTGTGTGTGTGTGTGTGTGTGAGAGAGAGAATTTGTGTGTGTATGTGTGGGTGGGTGTGCGTGCGTGTGTGTGTGTGTGTTGTTGTGTGTGTGCGTAAGCGTGTGCGTGTGCGTGCGTGTGTGTGTTTGAGTAAGTGTGTATAAGGTGTGTGTGTGTGCGTGCATGCGCGCGCGCGCGCGCGTGTGTGTGTGCGTGCTTTTGTGTGTGCGCGTGCGTGCGTGCATGCGTGTGTGTGTGAGTGTGTGTGTGTGTGTGTGTGTGTGTGTGTGTGTGCGCGCGAGTGCGCGTGCGTGTTCGCGAGCAACAACAGCATGCGCAAAGAGGGGCGGTGGTGGGGGGTGGCAAGCGAGGAAAGACTATTAAACTGAAATTGAAAATTTCCCCCCGTATTTCACAAAGTTTTCCTGGTACCTTAATATCTCTGCCTTCGCTGACTTGTCAACATGTGCACTTTTTTCCTTCCTTCCTCCCTTCCTTCCTCCCTTCCTCCCTTCGTCCCTCCCTTCTGTCCTTTGTCCTTGATAGTCTGTACTTCTCCGCTTTCCCTCCTTCTTCCTCCTCTCGTTCTTTCCTACTTCCTGCTCTGAGTGTAGTGTATGGGCACACGCGCACACACACACACACACACACACACACACACACACGCACACGCACACACACACACACATCATGGGGCTTCTTTTTTGTTTACAGCATTACCACTTTGTTTTGAAACAAACTTGTAGGAACATCGTGGTAACCTTAGAGTGCTTCATTTGTGGATCGGAAAGAAAGAAAGAAAAGGTCACAGCATGCAGTCACTAAGTCTTATGGAACTGGGTCCCGGCTAAACACTTGGTTCCGTTCTTTGTGTAAGCTCCCTGAAGTCGGAATGCGGATACCTTAATAGTTAAAAACGGTGCGTGTGGTGGGTGTGTGTGTGTGGTGTGTGTTGTGTGTGGTGTGTGTGAGAGAAGAGAAGGGGAAAGAGAGAGAGCGAGCGAGCGGGGAGAAGAGAAGAGAGAGATGTGTGTTTGTTGTGTGTGGTTGTGTGTTTTGTGTGTGTGTGGTTGTGTGTGTGTGTGGTGGTGTGTTTGTTGTGTGTGTGAGGGGTGTGGTGAGTTTTTTGGGGAGAGGGGGAGCGGCGAGCGGAGAGAGAAGAGAAAAAGTGTTGTGTGTGTGTGTGTGCGTGCGGGGGAGAGAGAGAGAGGAGAGAGAGAGAGAGAGAGAGAGAGAGAGAGAGAGAGAGAGAGAGAGAGAGAGTGCGTGTTTGTGTGTGTGTGTGTGTGTATGTGTCTGTGTCTGTGTCTGTGTGTGTGTGTCTTTGTCTGTGTCTGTGTGAGAGAGAGATTTAGTTGGATGGTTGGTTGGTTGGCTAGCTGGTTAGGTGGCTGGCTGGCTGGTTGGTTGGTTGGTTGGTTGGTAAGTCGGTAAGCAGGCTGGTTGATTAGTGAAACTCGCTGCCCTTTCCTTTGGTTTCGAGGAAGGGGTGGGGGGGGGGGGGGGGGGTGTCTCTTCTTCCGTTCCTTTGTCTTTTTGCTCCGTAGAGGTCTGTGTGTTTCTTTTACTTGCTTACCTAATTCCTTGTTTGTTTGTTCGTTTACTTGCTTGCCTGCTTGTTGGTTTAATGTTTACAAAACTGCATACACACGGGGACTGGATGTAAAAAAGCACATAAGTGCTGATTCCATTATCCTCGATATAAAAGAATAAAATAAATAAATAAATAAATAAATAAATGTTTCTTTACTACGATTTCTCCCAGGGGAGAGCAGCCCGAATTTCACGCAGAGAAATCTGCCGTGACTTAAAGTGGTATAAATTAATAGCTATAAATAAATAAATAAATGTGTTGTTTATGCGTCTGCTTGTTTGCTGGCTTGTTTGTTTCTTTCTTGTTTGTTTGTATCTGCGTTGTTTGTATGTTTGTGTTGCGACGATAAAGGATGGAATGTTTTCTTTCAACAACAACAAATAACCATGCAGCAATAAGCACACAGACGTATATATATATTTTTGTGGGTTTTCGTGCTTCATCTTCAAAGAGCGTGTTGTTGTCTGTCTATGAAGAACATACAGAAAATTCTTGAAGCTTGCGGTTGATGGAGTACAGAACTGAACAGTTTCTGTTTGTCCCCTTCCCGAGACTGTGGTCCTTTCTGTGAAGATTTCCTATCACAGTCGATTATCTTGGACGATTGTCTCTGTGTGCGCGTGGTAGGGAGGGGGGGGGGGGAGCTTGGGTGTGTGGGTGTGTGCGGGTGTGTGTGTGGTGTGTGTGTGTGTGTGTGTGGTGTGGTGTGTGTGTGTGGTTGTGTGTGTTGGGGGGAGGGTGCTTCTGTGTGTGTTCGGTGTGTGTGTGTGTGGGGTGGTGTGTGTGTCGTTTGTGTGTGTGTGGTGTGTGTGTGTGTAGGTGTGGTGTGTGGGTGTGGTGGGTGGGTGTGGGTGGTGGTGTGGTTGGTGGTGTGTGTGTGTGTGTTGTGGTGTGTGTGTGTGTGTGTGTGTTTGGTGTGTGGACGGGTGTGTGTGGGTGTGGGTGTGTATGTGTGTGTGGGTGTGTGTGTGTGGGTGTGTGTGTGTATGTGTGGGTGGGTGTGTGTGTCTTTGTCTGTGTGTTTGCGTCTGTGTCTGTCTGTCTGTCTGTATGTATGATGTGGTTGTCTGCTTGACTATTTGTCTCTCTGTCTCTGTCTGTTATTCTGCTGAGAGAAAGTGTGTGTATGTGTGTGTGCGTGTGTGTGCGTGCGTGTGTGTGTGTGTGTGTGTGTGCGTGTGTGTTTGTGTGAGGGTGTATGAGTATGTGTGTGTGTGTTTGTGTTTAAGGGTGTGTGTGTGTGTGAGTATGTGTGTGTGTGTTGTGTTTAAGGGCATGTGTGTGTATGTGTGAGTGTGCACGTGCGTGTGTGTCTGTGTCTGTGTGTGTGTGTGTTCGCGCACACGCGCGCGTACCCTCGAGTGTGTGCGTACACTTGGTCGCTTTTCTGCTTTTCTCTCAGTAAGTCTGCTTTCTGCTCATCTTCTGCCTGTCTGTCCGTCTGTCTGTCTGTCTGTCCGTCCGTCTGTCCGTCCGTCTGTCTGTCATTTCAAAGTATATTTTTCTGCTGTGTGACACACTCTGTTCAAGGTCAAACCTGTACGTTACGTTACCCTCAGACCCTTAAAATATTTGGAAAGCTTATGCAGGAAGATGAAGTGCAAGTAAACAACATTCCGATTTCTTCTCCAAAACAAACAAGCGCAAACAGATAAACAAAACGAAACTAAAGCAACCCCCGCCAAAAAAAAAATTTTTTAAAAGAAGAAAAAGAAAAACTAGACACTATTGAGGATGTCTTTATATACGCGCTATTACAACAACACGCACACGCACACACACACACACACACACACACACACCACACACGCACACACACATAACACACGCACGCACCACACACATCACACGAACACACACACACAACACACATACATGCACACACCACACACATACTAAAAACACCGCACACACACACACACACACACACACAACACACACACCACACATAACACTCACGCACAACACACATACACACACCAACACACACCACACACACAACTCACACACACACACACAACAACACACACACACACACTCACGCACACACATACACACTCACGCAACACACACACACACACAAACCACACCACAACACACACTACAAACAACAACCACACACACATCACCACACACACACACACACAACACACACACACACATGTACAAACACTACACACAACACACACACACACACACACACACACACACACAGTGGCGACGAGCATAAACACAGTGGTGGGGCCTTTCCCGCCTTAACGGTGTCAGGCTTTAATTGTGCTCCTAGATTATATGTGACCCGGGCAAATGCTAGACTTGGCGACTTGTGGCAATCCTTTATCTTTGTATTCTCCTCTTGTAAAAACTAGACTGAGGTGAATCTTCTTTCTTCTGCTTCGCTCTTAGTGTTTTCAACTCGATGTACTTTTCTGCATGTAGAACAGGCGTGGAAACATGGTTTGTACAGATGTATCCATGGATGCACAGGTGTACACAGCGTTACACATGCATAATCATATGATGAATACACATATGCATACACAGAATCAGAATCGAAATAAGAAATCATACATATAACACACACGCGTGAGCGCACGCACGCACGCACACGCGCGCGCGCACACACACACACACTAACAAACACACACACACACACAAAGTATCTTGCCCACACGCTAAAACCTATTTCGCTTTTTGATAGAGTAGCGTGTCAGTGGGAACGAATGACAACATTTATAAAAGCCACACACACTTGGAGACTGGATAAAAAATTTAAAAAAGAACATGATGCTTATTCATTTTTTCTCGAAGATTGCCCTTCATGGGATGATTAAAGTGTTTTTGACTTGACTTTGACTTTGGCTTGACCAGTCAGTCGGTCAGTCAGTCGGTCAGTCAGTCAGTCAGTTAAACAGTTAGTTCGTTAGTTACTTAGTTAGCTAGTTAGCTAGTTCTTTTGTTTGTTCATTAGGTCTTGAGTTATATATTCATAATTATATTCGTCTGTACAAACAGTTCCTTTATATAATTAGTTATTTTTTTCTATCCGCCTATAGTTCATTTTCCAGTTTGCTTTCACTTCTTTGCTTTCTTAGCATTGTCGCATGTTCCTGTATGTCTTATCTTTGAAGTATTGTGAACAAATTTGTTTTTGAATTGTTGGGAATCATTTTGTGGTATCAAGGAAGTCGTGCCTATATAGTCTGGAATTCCCCCGTGGGAATGCCGGGGACCTGTCAGTAATAGTATTTCCACTGTGCTGCGAATTCCATCTTTTCTATCCCTCTCTTTGTTTCTGCCATGTTCCTTTTCTTCCTGTCACCTCCTTCTTGTCTATATTCTGCCTTCTTGGTCCATTCTCCTGCCTTTTTTCCAGAAAGACTTAAAAGATAGTTGTCTCCCATGCCGAAATGGGGGGACGGGATAGCCTAGTGGTCAGAACGTTGCACTCGCAATCTGACGACCCGGGTTCGATTCCCGTTCAAGGGGGATCTTTTCCCCTGGAGTTAACATCAGTGCAGACTCTAATCTCCCCAAAAGTCCTTCGGATGAGACTATAAACCGAGGCCCCGTGTGCGAACGCACGCAGAACATCTTGCGCACACGTTAAATCCTGTTCCGCTTTTCGTAAGAGTAGGCCATTGTGTGCCGGTGGGAACAGATGACAGAATTGACAAAGTCACATACACACGGGGACTGGATGTAAAAAAGCACATGTGCTTATTCCATTATCCTCGATATAAAAGAATAAAATAAATAAGTAAATAAAATAAATAAGTCGGATGTGCTGGGCCTTACGTGTCAGGCGCTTAACGGCAGCGCGACGCATTTTCGCTCATTTAATAAACAACAGTAGTTGCTGTCAGAACGTTCGACGACGTCGAAGAAGGTGAAGTCTGGAATTAGCGGATTTTGTTTGGGGTTTGTTTTCTTTCTGTTTTACGTTTGAAGAGCAATAAGCCAGCCTCCACAAATAAACCAAAGTTGGGGGTGGGGTAATGATGGGTATTAATTATGACAAAGAAGTCAGAAAAATGGCTTCGCGCAACAGGGCAGGACAGACTTGAAAGGAGCTATTCATTGTAGAATTGCGCTGCACTGAATAAGCCTGCAATGATCAGAGAACTAACTGGTCGTCAAGATTACCTCTCCTGCAGTGAAACGAGAGTGTGTTGTTTTAGTTATTGGTTTTAGTCTTGTTCTTGTTGTTCCTTGTTGTTTGTTGTGGTGTGTGGGTGTGTGTGCGTGGGTGTGTGTGTGTGTGTGTGTGCTTGTGTGTGTGCGTGTGTGTGTGCGTGCGTGCGCGCGCACCGTGTGTGTGTGACATCCGTTTTACAATACAACCTTCCGACAAAACCACCACACAACACTCAAAAACAGAGCAGCTTTTCAGAAATCTTTCGTCTCCTTACCTTAACCACCTCACCCCCTTACACTAAAATACTGTCACTCAAACTTTTTTTTTTCAAAAGTGTGTTTATTTGTTTACCTAATCGTTGCAAACACTCGAAAGTGGCAGAAAGAGGGGAAGACAGAACAAGTCATGGATGGACAACATCAGAGAATGGACCAGGATGAATGACTCGGCACTACTGCGCAGAGCCGAGGACCGAGATGGATGGAGGAGGCTTACCACGGCATCGTCTTTCGTGTCTCCTCCACGACCGCCAAGGTCACGGGTCTGATGATGATGATGAATCGTTGCAATCCCAAAGCATTGCTGAAGATTTGAGTACGGAGGGAACTTTTGTTTGTTTGAAAGATTGTGTTGTAGTCCCAGCGGAATTTCTCCGATTTTAGGGATTGTGGAGCTTCTCGGGCCACTTCACACCCTCCCCCCCCCCCCCCCCCCCCAAAAAAAAAATTCATTAAAAATTCGTACAATTCTGAAACAGCTTGTGCCAGACCCGCTAAAGCATGCCAGTGCTGCACTAGCCTGAGCGGTCGGAACAACAGAACACCACCATTTATTTATTTATTTTATTTATTTATTTATTCTTTTATATCGAGAATAATAGAATAAGCACTCACGTGCTACTTTTTTTTTTTACATCCAATCCCTATGTGTATGCAGTTGTTTTTTTACATTTTATCTTTTCCCACAGGCACACACAATGACCTACTCTTTCGAAAAGTGGAACAGGATTTAACGTGTGCGCAAGATGTCCTGCATGCGTTCGCACACGGGGTCTCGAGTTATAGTCTCATCCGAAGGACTTTTGGGGAGAGTGGAGTCTGCACTGATGGTAATTCCAGGGGAAAATATCCCCCTTGAACGGGAATCGAACCCGGGTTGTCAAATTGCGAGGGCAGTGTTCTAACCACTAGGCTATCCCGTCCCCTTTATCATCCTTCAGTACTCCGCGACCTGTGTTGTTGCAGCACTATTCCTCCTCCTCCTCGTTTTCTGTCAACATGATACATGGCAAGGATTCACGCCGGCCCCTTTGGCCTCTCTGTGTAAGTAAGAATTTGGTCTGTATGCGTAAACAAAAAGCAAATTTAACATACACACACACACGCATGCACACGCGCGCACATACACACATTCACACACACACACACACACACACACACACACACACACACTCGCACGCACACACTCACGCACACACACCACACACAGACTCCACTCTTCCCCCAAAGTCCTTCGGATGAGACTATAAACCGAGGAGGTCCCGTGTGCGAACGGCCGCAGAACATCTTGCGCACACGTTAAAATCCTGTTCCACGTTTCGTAAGAGTAGGCCATTGTGTGCCAGTGGGAACAGATGACAGAATTTACAAAACCACATACACATGGGGACTTGATGTAAAAAAGCACATAAGTGCTTATTCCATTATCCTCGATATAAAAGAATAAAATAAAATAAACACACACACACGCAAATAAACTAATAAAAGTAAACAACAGGCAATATGAATGAATGAATGAATGAATGAATGAATGAATGAATGAATGAATGAAAAAGCAAAACAGACAAAAGAGAAAAATAAATAAATAAATAAAACGAATAAACAAATAAAACAAATTAAATAAACAAACAAACAAACAAATAGATCAAATACCGCCGGTGGAGACAAACACCAAAGGGAAGTCACTGTACTCGACTACACCCTCCTGGAATGCGCGCTGATTGGCTGGCAGAGGAACAAGGACGCTAATTCCATTGGACGTTGACTGATGACACAACTGTTGGGGATTTCCGGGCGCCATTTGCTTGTGGGGCGAAGGGATCAGACGGCGGAGTTAACATTCTTTCAATCTTTTGGGGGCGTTAAAAATAGATAAATAAATAGTGAAGCACTTTTTTCTGTCCTATTCTGTTTTCAGTCGTAGGGGAAGTGAGAGAGAGAGGGGGGGAGGGTGAGAGAGAGACAGACAGAGAGACAGAGACAGACAGACACAAAGGCAGGGAGAAAGAGAGAGAGAAATAGAGAGAGCACAAATGAGAGACAGACAGACAGTGTGTGTGTGTCTGTGTGTGACAGACAGACACAGAGACAGAGAAGACACACAGAGAGACAGACAGACAGACACTGAGAGAGGGAGAGCTAGCGAGAGAGAGAGAGAGAGAGAGAGAGAGAGAGAGAGAGAGAGAGAGAGAGAGAGAGAGAGAGAGAGAGAGGAAGAAGAAGAAGAAGAAACAACTGCGAACATTGCTGTATTAGCATTCATCTGCATGTATATATATGTATATACACAGACGAATCAACTCTTTGATGAGCAAAGGCAACTGCCAAAAGGGCGCGGTAGCGGAATGGATCAACACGTCAGATTTCTCAGCCAGAGAGATTTCCATCGCCGCTGGTTTGAGTCTTTGCAGCCTCTGGTGAACCCAGGGTGTAAAAAGGTAAAGGTGTTCCCATACCCTGTAAGGTGGTAGGGGAGTGAGGCGTCAGAGACCTCAGCTTCTCTAGCCGCCAGCATGCTCAGGGTGGTGTCCCATCTCCTCTCCCTTGCTGCTTTACCTTCCCTGACCCTAAAGAGGGCAGGTACCCATTAACAGCTGGGTGAACTGGGGGAACTGTACTGAAGCCAGGGCGCGCAAACGGTCACCCATCCAACTGGTAACCACGCTCGATGCTGCTTAACATTGGCTAGGGAAAAGCGAGTGCTCCGACCACTGAGCTATCCCGTCCCCGGAGCTTTGGGTACATGTCGGATGTTTGTGTAATTCTACAATCCATGGACCACTACCAAGATTTTTACATTTAATTTTTTTTCATACCATTTTCAGTCACGTCAGATTTCTCTGCGTGAAATTAGGCCTGCTCTCCTCAGGGAGAGCGCGTCGCCACAAGAGCAGCGCCACCCGTTGTGATTGTTTTTCTTGTCTGCAACTGTATTTGTTTCACTATCATCGTGGCTTTTTTCTACAGAATTTTGCCAGGGGGCAACTCTCATGTTGCCGTGGGTTCTTTTAAGTAAGTAAAAGTAAAGGAGTCCCATAACCTATAAGGTCGTAGGGGAGCGAGGCGTCAGAGACCTCACTTCTCTAGGGCCAGCATATTGAGGGCGGCGCCCATCTCCTCTCCCTCACTGCTTTACCTTCCCTGACCCTAAAGAGGGCAGGTACCCATTTACAGCTGGGTGAACTGGGGAACTGTACTGAAGCCAAGGCGCGCAAACGGTCACCCATCCAACCACGCTCGACGCTGCTTAACTTGGCTGGGGGAAAGCGAGTGCTCCGACCACTGAGCTATCCCGTCCCCATGGGTTCTTTTACGTGCACTAAATAATTATGTGTAACACACGGGACCTCAGTTTATCCTCTCATCTGAAAGACTAGCCCCAGACCAGTTTCGGGCCCAAACGGAGATCAAACCACCGCACACTTCCACCCGGACTTTTCGCTGTCTAGGCAGGCGCGTTACCTCTTGACCACCCACCCGCACGCTTTGGGTACATGCCGGATACTCTCCTTGTTCTACGATCCGCAGACCAACGAACATGAATGACACGAACCGTCAACATGATTGTACACGCAACTTCTCTGCGTGCATGCATTCATGGACAGAGTTTATGCATTGCTGAAAAGTTGAACTGGGAGAAAATAACTCTCTACCCTGGGGACGGCATAGCTCAGTGGTCAGAACACTCACTTTCCCCCAGCCAAGGTGAACCTTTCTGAAGCACAAAGGGCAAATTGAGTGTGTGTGAGTGTGGTGTGTGTGTGTGTGTGTGTGTGTGTGTGTGTGTGTGTGTGTGTGTGTGTGTGCGCGCGCGTGTGGTGTGTGTTGTGGTGTGTGTGTGGTGTGTGTGGTGTGTGTGTGTGTGTGTGTGTGTGTGTGTGTGTGTTGTGTGTGTGTGTGATTCAGATTCAGATTGGTGTGTGTGTGTGTGTGTGCGTGCGTGTGTGTGTGTCAGTGTAGTGTGTGTGCATGTGCGTGAGTGCGTGCGTGCGTGCATGCGTAAATAATGCGTTTTTGTCTTTTCTAGTCAATGGTTTTTATAATAATGCATTCCTTCATTAGTGTGTGTGTGTGTGTGGCGCGGATGGGTGGGGGGAGGTTTGCGTGCGTGCGAGCGAGCGTGTTTGTGTTGTGTTTGTGTTGTGTGTGTGTGTGGTGTGTGTGTGGAACGCGCTATACAGTCCGTGTTCTACACTCTCTCTCTTTCTCTCTCTCTATCTGTCGCTCTCCTCCCTCTCTCTCTTTCTCCACTCTCCTCCCTCCCTCCTACCCTCCCCCCCCCCCCTCATCTCTCTCTCTTTCTCTCTCTCCCCTTAGCCGCGCATGCCACATGCGGTCTGCCCACTGCGCTTTTATGCAACAGCTGAGCGCCCTGGCAACATGTGCTGGCAGAACTGTGATTAAAGTGATTGGTGATCAAAGGGCCGCCTGGTGTGTCGCCGCCATCACATGCCCGTGCTGTTGTCTGTCTGTCTGTCTGTCTGTCTGTTAGTTTTGTTCGTTCGTTTGTTTCTTTGTTTGTGTGTGTGTGTGTGTGTGTGTGTGTGTGTGTGTGTGTGTGTGTGTGTGTGTGTGTGTGTGTGTGTGTGTGTGTGTGTGTGCATCACATACCCGTGCTGTTTTTTTGTCTGTCTGTCTGTCTGTTTTGATAGCTTTGTTCGTTCGTGTGTTTGTTTGTGTGTGTGTGTGTGTTTGTGTGTGTTTGTTCGTTTATTATTTTGTGTGTGTTCATTTTTTTAAATTTTATTCTTTTATATCGAGGATAATGGAATAAGCGCTTATGTGCTTTTTTTTTTTACATCTAGTCCCCGTGTGTTTGCGGTTTTGTCAATTCTGTCATCTGTTCCCACCGGCACACAATGGCCTGCTCTTACGAAAGTGTGTGTGTGTGTGTGTGTGTGTGTTTGTGTTCGTGTTTTTGTTTTGTGTGTATGTATGTTTACTTGTTTGTGTGTGTGTGTGTTTGCGTGTTTGTATCTCTGTGGGATGTTCTTGATTCTTCTCTCCTCTCCTCTTTTTCTCTTTAAATCTGTCTGTCTGTCTCTCTCTCTCTCTGCTCTCTCTCTCTCCTCCTCCTCCTCTCTCCCTCTCTCTCTCCTCTCTTCTCCTCTCTCTCTCTCTCCTCTCCCTCTCTCTCTCCCTCTCTCTCACTCTCTCTCTCTCTCCTCTCTCTCTCTCTCTCCTTCTCTCTCTCTCTCTCTCTCTCTCTCTCTCTCTCTCTCCTCTCCTCTCTCTCTCTCTCTCTCGTTTCTTCTCAAACTGTTGATTGAAACGGAAACTCCCCGTGTAGTGCTTTATACTTAGTCGCTCGCTTACGATTTCACTGGAAAAGAGTATGCGTCGAGGGTTTTTTTCTTTTTGCGTTGTTGTTGTTATTTTTTACCTAAGGAAATGGAGAAGAATAGACTCCGTCGTTTCACGTTATCCACCTCACACTGGCTGCAAATGGTCAGTTCAATTCAACTTGACTGGAAAAAAATTCTATGCAGTGTCTTAGGACTTCCTTAGAAGTTAGGGAGAGAGGAGTCAAAGACATGATAAATGCTGAGACAACAAGGAACTTCTATTCTAACCAGAAACACCAAACACTGTGTCCATAATCAATAGTGCTACTTTATTTCACTGAGGAAAGAAAGAAAAGAAACCTTCATCAGACACTGTGGAAACGGACTATACAACCTTGATCATACCGCATGTACCGGTTCGAGCTTTGGTCGACGGCTTTATGAAATGTTGTATGTTCGATTATCTTAAAGTCAGGTTCAGTCTGATGTCACTGGCAAATACACATCTACCCCCCCCCCCCCCCCCCCCCCCCCCCCCCCCCCCCCCCCCCCAACCACCACCACCACTGCACAGGTAAACATGTAGAATTTATATTTGTAAGTTTTTCATTTTGCTTTTTTGTTTTCTAAATGGGGATATCGCTGATGATATTTTTGCCGGTGACGTCACATCTCATTCAACTTTACGTGTATTGAACATGACGCAATGTATGATCTACCATTGACCTTCTCTTTGCTTTCTGTGGTGCGGACCTGAAGCAGACGGCATGGCCCTCCAGTATTGCACGTGCAGAGCCAATCACTCTCCGTCACGACTGACTGATGCAGTGTAATACAGGTTACACACTACGGCTAGCTTTTGGCAGTTTTCCTTCTATTTTCATATAGCACTCTTGCATTCGTACCGCACGTACTAAGGGATCCACAGAAATTGTTAAAGAATAAGAAAAACAACACTTTTTGTAAAAGAGTAGCCCCTGACTTTAAACTCAGGACAATACCAACAAATTTGGTAGGTTTGAACTTACATTTTTTTTTATAGCAAACACTGTACCCCCTCAGTCCTTTATCGTCTGCTAGCTGCCTTACCACACAATATGCATGCGCGGGGTCAACACTGTAGGAACACAAGTAATCCTCAATTCAATTCACTTCAAACACTTTATTATCTCAGAGACAGAGAAACTCATTCGGGTTACAAGCCATACATAAACACAGTGAACATGTAAGCATTATATCACGGAAAATAGTACACCGCAATGGATGATCATTTCCCACTTTCTCATCACTACCTGGTGTTAATCTATGACCTCAACCCCCCACCCCCACCACCACCACCCCCACCCCCTAAAAAGGTACACAGTGCATTTTTTCATAGTAAGAAAAAAATCTGTGAAAACCAGCAAACATGTTTTTTTCTGACTACACATGACACTACATGACCCTGCAAGCTAACCCCGGAGTGTAACCTAAGGCCTAGTTCTGAAGCCAATCGACAAACTTGGTGTGTGTGCGCTTTGCTGATTGCAATATGACCGACCCTTCTCTCTTTCCCAGTCCATAAACTTGATCAAATACCACAAGAAGAAGAAGAAAAACTCGTGCGCTATAGCGATCTGCCCGCACTCCTGGTTCTGACATTGTCCAAGTGAATGTCAGGAAGCAGTGAGCAGTGAGCAGCAGTGAGCAGCAGTGAGCAGTGAGCAGTGAGTGTTGCCAGCGGCATGGGCGGGGCAGTTACCTCACTGCCCCCGGCACCACAGACTGGTTTTCACCTCAGAAAGAGGGCCAAGAACTAACGTGACGATGCTGGTGCATGGGTTTCATCATCATCATCATCATCATCATCATCATCATGTCATCCTCATCATCATCATGTCATCCTCATCATCATCGTCGTCGTCATCATCATCATCATCATCATGTCATCATCATCATTTGATTTTCCTCTGCTTTGATTTGTCAGTCCAAGATACAGCGCTATATAAATTCCATTTATTATCATTATTATTCTTATTGTCATTATCATCATCATCAACATCATCATCATGTTATCATCATCATCATCACTATATGTCATCGTCGTCGACGTCATCCCCGTCATCGTTATCATCATTGTCGTCGTAGTCCTTGTCATTATCATCATCATCATCATCACTGCTGCCATCATCGTTAGGAATTGTGTTCATTCATCTTACAAGAGCTAAGAGCTACGCACATGCGCACGCGTGTGCGTACGCATACATTTAAACCCAATGGGAAAGACAGCACCCACAAACTGAAATGACAACTATCTACCCAGTGAAACTAAAGACTCTAACTCAACTTCACAACCATTAGGATCACACACAAACCAATGTTGCTAAACAACTAGGCTACAATGATACAATTGTCTCAGAGAGAGGGGGGAGGAGGGAGGCATCATGCATGATGATCAATGACAATGAGGATGACGTTAGATGCGCTGTGGAAAGTGCAAGAGAGAGAGAGAGAGAGAGAGAGACAGATTTGATCAGAGACAGAAGACAGAGAGAGACAGAGATGATTTGACACGACAGACAGGGAGAGTCGAAATTGAGAGACACAAGAAGGACAAAGCGAAAGGAGGTAGGAAGAGACGAACGAGACGACAGGAGAGAGAGAGAAGAGAGGAAGAGAGACAGAGAGAGAAGAAGAGAGGAGAGAGAGAGAGAGAGAGAGAAAGAGAGGAGGAGGAGAGAGAGAGCGAGGGGAGAGAGAGAGAGCGAGAGAGATCTGGCATTGTGGAAATGGACTATACAGTGCTGAGGGCGAGAGAAGGCCATTTGGACATTGGCTGTCATCAATACATGGCCGGCTACTGTGACCTTCTCCCTGCAGGCCCTGTGCCAGGAAGAGGGTCCAGCGCAGCAGCACCTGGCATTTGCAGTCACTGTCACTTCTGTCACCAGCGATGCACGTGCAGCGCGCACAGCTGATGTTGTCAGTGTTACACTCTGCACAACATTACAAGCAATGCAGCTGATGTTGTTATGTTACATGCTGCACAACATTACAAGCGACGCAGCTGATGTTGTTAATGTTACACTCTGCACAACATTACAAGCAACGCAGTGATGGTTGTTACCCATGTTGACATACACTGACGTGCATACACTCAACATTACAAAAGCGGATATTTATGTTCCTCTCCCTTGAAGCAGGGTTGTGTGTACGTTACACTCTCCAACATTACTCCCTTGTGTTGCCGAAAACCTGAGAACATGCTACAAGCAACGGGCATGTTGCTGTTAAGTATTTCCTCTGCAAAATTAAAGACGTGTATGTTGTCAGTTTTAAGTGTAACTTTACAGTATACATTACTGGTGATGTTCACTCTCCAAATACCGACGTGAGGTAGGTAACTGCAACAACATTCAACGAAAGACGACTCGTTGTATGTTACGTGCACACTCACATTACAATGGGTGACTATTTTTCGCTTTACAATTGTAACCTGGCTGTTCTTCCCTTGTGGTAAAATGACACACTGTACACATCTTTGCCGCTGTAACATATTTCGTATTACAATTGTAAAGTCCTGTATTTTTCTTTGAACTTTTCAATTATTATTGTTGCTGGTGTTCTACAAAACCGACGTCAGGAGGACTGAACATACTTCATAGAAGGACGTACTCGATTTTGTTTACCCTCCACCCATTACTGGTGTGGCTCATATTTCGCTATTACAATTGTACAACCTGGTTTCTTCCATGTGGTATAATTATCACACTGTCACTCTATGCCGCTGTAACATATTTCGCTATTACAATTGTACAGCCTGGTCTGTTCTATGAGGACTTCTCCATCAATATGGTGCTGTGTTTCTGGCAGTACTGTTACTTGCCCGGCCAAAGTTCAAGCCTTCTAAAGTCGACTTAGGTGCGACGTCACCGAAAAAAAAAGTCCATATTTTTTCCCCTTCTGGAACAAGTCTACCACTGCTCAGATTTTTTTTTAAATGTGGAGCTCATGTATATATAATTTTTTTTTGGTGGGGGGGTGGGGGACGGGATTAAGTGGAAATGGAATATCTATACATTTTCCAGTTTGGTAAAAAGATATTACCTATGACGTCACACCTAAACAGACTTGATAAAGACTGAGCATATGTCAGTTGTACAGTGCTGTGCCTTCACTATGGTTTCCTGATCAAAATGATAAGGTAAAGGGAGGATGAATGGAACTTTCTGGGAAAGAAAATATTTCGTGTGTTCTTTTAGAAAGTGTCACTGCATTGTCTGCGCACCAACAAAAATCGACCAATGTTCCAAGAAACTAGATTTGTTTCCTGGTATTGTTAAATTGTGTTGGTTATTTTTGTGGTTGTGATACACGTTTCAATAAGTTTTTCAGGTAACTCTGCATAATATACCTAGATGGCAGTAACTCAGACACATGAATCAATATCTGTTTTGAGGTAAAGGCTGAGGAAACACTAACATAACTAATTAAGTTATACAGGCATTGACAATCTATCATAGTCACAAAACATTACTTTACAGTGCGTTACGGGACGTTACAGTCTGTAACAATGCCCAGTATGACAGTGCAGAACTAGCACTGTAATGTCACACAAGCATGACAAGACCACAATTTGCGCGAAGGCGTGAACTGTAACTTTTGTAACAAAAATATATAAAAAAAGCAACATCTCTGCTTTTTACAAGAAGTGGGGGAAAACTTAAACTGTGGAGTCAAGCTTTTGCATGTTGGGCTTTTGGATTCAGCAACAGAGTGGTAGTGTATTTCCAATGCTTGTGCTTGTCCACATTGCGTGTGCATCTGTTCAATGCATACTTACAGCATTCTTGTCTTGTCCAGTTAATTAGACAGCCAGCCAGTCAGTCAATCAATCACAGTCTCTCTCTCTCTCTCTCTCTCTCTCTCTCTCTCTCTCTCTCCTCTCTTCTCTCTCTCTCTCTCTCTCTCTCTCTCACACACACACACACACACACACACACACACACACACACACACACACACACACACACACACACCACACACACACACATTTAGAGTCTCCCCAACCCCCAACCCTACCCCGAATTTCACTCCGTATCTGTCGTTTTCTGTTCAAAATTGATTATACTCGCGTTGAACTTGGTAATTGAATAATACAAACAAAATAACACGCAGGTTTTCAGGCATATTTCTTCTTCGTCGTCGAACGCTCAGACAGCAATAACTGTTATCTGTCATAAGAGCGAAAATAAGTTGTGCTGCCATTAAGCGCCTGACAAGTCAGGCCCAGCACATCCAACTTCGACATGGGAGACAAAATCTTTAAGTTTTCTGAGAAAAAATAGGGCAGGAGAATGGACCAAGAAGGTAGGAAATAGACGAGAATGAGGTGACGAGAAGAAAAGAAAAAAGGCAGAAACAAAGAGAGGGATAGAAAAGAGGGAGTTCCTTGCACAGAATGTCCAGAAGGTGGAGATGTTGTTTATACTAACAGGCCCCCGGCATCCCCACGGGGAAAGGCATATTCTAATCAATAAACGACAGCAGCTTGCTTTCAAGTATCGATCTGCACTAAATGCCATTGTTGAGGGGGGGAAAAACGGCAACAAAATAATTATGGAGTTATTCAGCAACCCCCTCCAGCAAGGAGCAGTTCAAGCACAATTTTTACCACAAAATACGGGGGCCAAAAACTAAAACACACACACACACACACACACACACACACACTCTCTCTCTCTCTCTCTCTCTCTCTCTCTCTCTCTCTCTCTCTCTCTCTCTCTCTCTCTCTCTCTCTCTCTCTCTCCTTCGGATGAGACTATAAAATGAGGTCCCGAGTGCGAACGCACACAGAACATCTTGCGCACACGTTAAAGCCTGTCTCGCCTTTTCGGAAGAGTAGGCCATTGTGTGCCGGTGGGAACGGATGACAATATTGACGCAACTGCAAACACACGGGGACTGGATGACAAAAAAAGCACACGAATGCTTCTTCCATTATCTTCGAAATCAAAGAATAAATCACACACACACACACACACACACACACACACACACACACACGCGCACACACACGCGCGCACACACACACACATGAATGATGGGGGGGGGGGGGGAGGGAACCAAATGCATTGCTTATTCAATGTACCATCTGGAAATAAAAATTTGACTTGACTTGACTTCACACACCACACACCACACACACACACACACACACACACACAATTTCTCCCTGCCCCCCCCCCCCTTAATTTATTTATTTATACCGCTTTAAGTCACGAGATTTCTCTGCGTGAAATTCGGGCTGCTCTCCCCGGGGAGAGCGCGTCGCCACAAGAGCAGCGCCACCTTTTTTTCTTTTTCTTTTTGGTGTGCAACTGTATTTGTTTCCCTATCAGAGTGACCTTTTTCTAAGAATTTTGCCAGGGACAACTCTTGTTGCCGTGGGTTCTTTTACGTGCGCTGAATAATTTTGTTGGACACACAGGACCTCGGTTTATCGTCTCATCCAAAAGGCTAGTGCCCAGACCACCACTCATGATCTAATGGATGGGTGGGTGGAAGTTTCGGGCCCAAACGGGACTCGAACCACCGCACACTTCCAACCCGGACTTTTCGCTTTCTAGACAGGCGCGTTACCTCTAGACCACCGATCCCCACTTCCCCCCTTCCTCCCCCTTTCTCCCCCCCCCCCCCCCCCCCCCCCCCCCCCCCCCCCCCCCCCCCCCCCCCCCCCCCCCCCCGTGGGAAACAAGCACGCGACAGGCACCTGAATCCTCAAGATGTCAAAGCATCGAATCCTTGGCCAAGCTTAGAAATCACACGCTAATCGATTAGCCCTTATCAAAAACTCCACAGTGATCGAGAACTCGGGAACTCTAACTGATAGCGGGAAGGGGAGGGAGAGGGGGGGGGGGGGGGGTAAAGAGAGACCAGAAGGGATGGATAAAAGGAGAACGTGTTGGGTGGGGGGAGGAGTAGGTAGGGAGGGGGGTAGGGAGGGAGGGAGGTTTTTTTGCCTCACAAAACTCCTTGAATTTTATTGTCGTCTGTTTCGGTCGTCGTCAGCGAGTTGAAAAGTTGAAGGATTTTCGGGGATCGATGCACGCGCCTTGTGTGTGTGTGTGTGTGTGTGTGTGTGTGTGTGGTGTGTGTGTGTGTGTGTGTGTGTGTGTGTGTGTGTGTGTGTTGTTGTGTGTTGTTTATGCTCGCGCGCGCCCGCCCGCGTGTGTGTATGTGTATGTGATATGCTGAGACATACTAGGGTAGAAATATGTCGATAAGCACACACACACACACACACACACACACACATACACACACACACTCGCAAGTGCGCGCGCCAAGGAGGGAGAGAGAGAGAGAGAGAGAGAGAGAGAGTGGAGAGAGAGAGGGGGGGGTAGTGAGGGAAGGA
Organism: Rapana venosa; assembly: GCA_028751875.1. NCBI lineage: Eukaryota > Metazoa > Mollusca > Gastropoda > Neogastropoda > Muricidae > Rapana > Rapana venosa. The sequence continues at coordinate 1,141,281 of CM054134.1, read as the reverse complement.
GAGACAGACATTCAGACAGACAGACAGACAGATACAAAAACAGAGTCCAGAGACAAAGAAACAGAGGAAGGCTTGCTGCATACATGCCGTGTGCCAACGCCGATCGCTCTGTTCGACTTTTTAAAACACGTGTACTCAGTGGTCAGAGCGCTCGCTTTCCCCTAGCCAATGTTAAGCAGCATCGAGCGTGGTTACCACTTGGATGGGTGACCGTTTGCGCGCCTTGGCTTCAGTGCAGTCCCCCAGTTCACCCATCTTTAATGGGTACCTGCCCTCTTTAGGGGTCAGTAAAGGTAAAAGAACGAGGGAGAGGAGATGGGCGCCGCGCTCAATATGCTGGCTTCTAGAGAAGTTGAGGTCTCTGACATCTCGCTGCCTTACGACCACATAGGTTGTGGGACACCTTTACCTTCAGTCCCTGAAGTCAAACCATCTTAACCTCCGGTTGTGGGTTTGATTCCCATTGAAGCCCCCCCCCCCCCCCCCCCACACACCACCCATTCTCGAGACCTTGAGCGGTGGTCTGGGTGGTAGTCTTGTGGATGAGACGATACAACGTGATCCCGTGAGCACAGCACGCATTTGGCGCAGCTAAAAGAACGCACAGCTACAAAAGAGAGTTGTTCCTGGACAAAATTCTGCAGGAAAAAAGCTGCTCGCTTTGAAAGACAGAATATGCGCATGGACGGAAAATATTCTTTTTTTTATAATAATATTCTTTTATTTCGAGGATAATGGAATAGCCACGCATGTGTCTTTTTTTTAACATCCAGTTCCCGTGTGTATGCAGTTTTGTAAATTTTGTCATCCATTCCCAAAGTAGATAGCACTGGCCTTTTGGCGATGCCTTTTTTGCTGAGATGGCGGCCTAAATGTTATGTTGAGAATGTTGCTGTAATTTCCTTTGACAGCCCGCTACAGCAAAATGTAATAATGTCACCCGCTGGAGTAGACGAGATGGTGTGGGAATAGAAAGAACAAGATTTTATTATTTTTCAAATACCCACAGGCAGGAACATGAAAACGCCTGATTCGAATGCATTCATATCCCAATGGTAATGATTTATTTATTTATTTATTTTATTTTATTCTTTTATATCGAGGATAATGGAATAAGCACTTATGTGCTTTTTTACATCCAGTCCCCGTGTGTATGTGGTTTTGTAAATTTTGTCATCTGTAATAAGCAAAACATAGACAGATAGATAGATAGATAGATATATAGATAGATAGATAGATAGATAGATAGATAGATAGATAGATTGATTGATTGATAGAGATAGATAGATAGAGATAGATAGATAGATAGATAGATAGATAGATAGATAGATAGATAGATAGATAGATAGATAGATAGATAGATAGATAGATAGATAGATAGATAGATAGATAGATAGATAGATAATATTCATTATACAAAGTGACACACACCACCATTTCACTATCAAACAGTCGTGTACTAAACGAGTCAAATATGATATCATGGTTTTAAGCATACCATAAGCTGTTTGCTTGTTATTGCTCTCAACTTGTGCATTTTATTATTTATGTTTTCTGAATAAAGATGTATTTAATTAAACCAGCAGTTCTGTTCTGATAGGGGCAAACACTTCAACAAGAGGTGTTCCTGAGGCAAAGGTAGACCTTGGTCCACAACCCCACAGTGACTGACTTCTGCCTTCCCTCACTCCTGCAGAAGTCGTTCAGATCCTTCACCTTCACCTTCACCTATCCCGCAGTCCTGTAGACCGTGGGGAGCACCACTAAACATTTTGCAACCAGCTTCCTCCACTCCCCGCGGTCCTCTGCTTTCCGTAGCAATTCGTTCTACTCAAGGCCAGTCCACTCTCTGATGTTGTCTTCCCATCATTTTCTCTGTCTGTCTCTTCGTCTCTCTCCTTGTACTGTTCCCTATAGAACAGTCTTGGCCAGTCCATATGTTCGTGTGACGTGCCCGTGCCACTTTAGTTTGCGTTTCCCCCACTGATGTCAGGAGCTCTTTATATGTCATTTTTAACTCTGGTTTTCACTTCCTCATTAGTGATGTGATTTCTGTATGAGATACTAAGGAGTTTGCGAAAGCATCTTATCTCCATTGCCTGTATCCTTCTGTCAACGTCTGCTGTTATGATCCACGTTTCACATGAATACAAAAATAAGGACATGATCAAGGAACGCATTGGTCTGATAGTGCTGCTCTGCAACTTTCAGGCCGTGCGTGAGTCATGGGCATGCTGAATAAACCCCGGACATCCATTCCTTCTCCCAGTCACTGAAGGCACACACACAGGCTTGGCATGGTCGTGTCATCCCTGCCCCTGTCCCGGCCATAATCAGTGTGCTTCTTTTCTGCGAATGGACAGTTTTAACGGGTGTGAAAGATGTCATGCAACTATTTGCACAAAAAGACCCTGGTTTATTGTCTCTCCCGAAGAACTTGCTGGAGAAGGGAATTTGATTCAATTTTAACTCAGGAGGAAAATCATACCAAACAGACAGCAGCGCAGGGGAGAGTGAAACCCGCATCCTCTGATACTGACAGGTGAAGAACTTGCCTTTCAAACCACTAGACCCTCTCTTCATACCTTAACACTGGACTGGTTGTTAATCACGAGCAGGATTACAGAAGAAGCTACATTCGTTCCCCCAGCTGTTAATGAACACCTGCCTCTTTAGGGTCAGGGAAGGTAAAGCAGCGAGGGAGAGGAGATGGGCACCACCCTCAATATGCTGGCCCTAGAGAAGCTGAGGTCTCTGATGCCTCACTGCCCTACGACCACATAGGTTGTGGAACACCTTTAACTTTACATTCCCGTACAGTGACCAAAAATTCAACAAAGTATTTTTTCATGAAACGTGGCTGTAGCCTGGCACTGCTGTACAATGAAGAAAACCATCACACGACTTAAGAAAGATCTCATGATTAAACTGACAGCCCTATGCATATATATCTCTTAGGCTTCCTGAACAGTCAACAAAATCATGCAGGTAGAAAGTCAACTTTTCGCCCTGAAGTAGGCTTCTCGGCACTGATCAGTTTTCGAACTGAGTTCGGTTTTCTAAATCAGCCATCTTTTAAAAAATGACGTTTACTGAGTAGAAACAGACAACAGACATAAATAAGTTTTTAAAATGAAATATTTTAGATAAACCAACAGGCCTGTTTCTACTTTTCTCGTAGTAAAGGTGGTGATACGTGCTGACGCATACACAAACTAGGATGTGACAAAAGAAAGCATGTTTTGGACTGGAGCCAGCGAGGGACCCAAACAACAGGTGTAGGAGTTGTTTCAGAACAATGTTTCAGCAATGCATGTTTTGCTGCCCTGTTCTTGTCAGTGCACACCAGACAGACAGACAGGAAGACAGACAGACAGACAGACAGGAAGACAGACAGACAGGCAGACAGGCAGGCGCATAAAGAGAACTAACGCAACCGAAGAGGCAACAGATAAATAAAAACAATAAAGACAAGAGGAGAGAGAGAGGAGGGGGAGGGGGGAGCGGCAAAGAGAAAGAAAAACAAACACAGAGACCAAACAGAGAAGAAAGACACAGACATTTGCCAGTATACGCACGAGGGCGCGCACACATACACACACACGCACACACATACACACACACACATGCACCCCACAGATTCATGCATACGCGCGCGCGCGCACGAACACACACACACATACACACACAACCACACACACAGATGCACTCATATGTACATGCATGCATAAGTACACACACGCATATATGCTCAGCTCGCGCTTAGTCCTTCGGATGAGACTATAAACCGTGGTCTCGTGTCCTAACGCTCGCAGAACACCTTATGCACACGTTAAAACCTGTTCCGCTTTTCGGAAGAGTAGGCGCCACTGTGTACCGGTGGGAACAGATTACAAAATACACAAAACTGCACACACACCGGGGACTGATCAAATAGCACATGAGTGCTTTTCATTATCTCTCAAAATAAAAATAAAATTAAATAATTTTTAAAAAAAAACACTACACATCACACACAACAAAAAAGCTCGATTGCTTATTCATTATCCTCGATATAAAAGATAATAATATAAATGAATAAATAAATAAGCTACACAAATCTCTCGCTCTCTCTCTCTCTCTCTCTCTCTCTCTCGCTCTCTCTCTCTCCTCTCTCTCTCTCTCTCTCTCTCTCGCTCTCTTCTCTCTCGCTTCTGTCTCTCTCGCTCTCTCTCTCCTCTCTCTCTCTTGCTCTCTCTCTTCTCTCTCTCTCTCTCTCTCTCTCTCTCTCTCTCTCTCTCTCTCTCTCTCTTCTTTCTTCCTTCCTTTCTTTCTCTCTCTCTCTCCTGATTCATGATGCCCACAAAGGGAAATGTGTCCCCCGTGATTTGCTAATGTAAAGTGAACATCGACCTGCTCTGTACGCCTCATGCTGTGTCGTGCATTACACCTGCATGCTTGATACCCTATCATCATTTCAGTTTTTTGAAATTGCTGTACTGCTGTTCAGATGCAGAGTGTTATCTTTCGTTATTGGTTTCCAGCACAGTATACATGTTGTTTTTGTTGTTACTGTTGTTGTTGTTGGTGGTGGTGGTGGTGTGGTGTGGTTTAAACAGAATTTATTCAATAGATAAAGTGTTCACGAAGTGTTGTTGTTGTTTGTTGTTGCTGTTGGTTGTTGTTGTGTTTGTTACCAGAATTATTCAATAGATAAAGTGTTACAAGTGGTGTTGTTGTTGTTGTTGTTCTACTGCTGCTGCTGCTGTTATTATTGTTGCTGTTGTTGTTGTTGTGCATTCCCAGAATGTATTCAATATATAAAGTGTCACAAAGTGTTGTTGTTGTTGTTACTGCTGCTGTTATTTTTGTTGCTGTTGTTGTGCATTCCCAGAATTTATTCAATAAATAAAATGTCACAAAGTGTTGTTGTTGTTGTTGTTGCTGCTGCTGTTATTATTGTTGCTGTTGCTGTTGTTGTGCATTCCCAGAATTTATTCAATAAACAAAATGTCACTAAGTGTTGTTGTTGTTGTTGCTGCTGCTGTTATTATTGTTGCTGTTGTTGTTGTGCATTCCCAGAATTTATTCAATAAATAAAATGTCACAAAGTGTTGTTGTTGCTGCTGCTGTTATTATTATTGTTGCTGTTGTTGTTGTGCATTCCCGAGTTTATCACCCTCGAGGTCACCCTGAATATGCACTCTTGACTAATACACACTGGGCCACCTGGGAATCGCTGTGAGATTGAAAGTACACACTGGATGAGAAGTGTGTGTGTGTGTCAGACTGTTTTCAAGTACCTCGCCCCATAGGCAGCCATAATCCAACTTCAGAGAATGTCGTTTCTCTTTCCTTGCAAGAAGAATGCAGGCTGTTAGGCTAAAAAGAGCCTGTCATGGCTTTTTAAAATTAAACATCTTTTTTCACATTACGTGATATTAGACATTAAGTCTGATAACCTGTCATGGCTGAAGGTATCCTCAACATGACATTTTCCCACACATCAACATGTTAACAAAATGAAGGTCTCAGCCCTTAACTTACATCAATAACTGACAACTGTTTCTGGCTGGGGCCAAATTCAAAATAATCAAACACTTCGTTCAAAGATATTTATTTTCAAAGGAAAGAAAAATATCGTAGTTGCACAACACAATACTTGGTTAGAGCAACAACAAGCTTGTAGCTTTTATTGCACAACAATACTTGGTTACAGCAGCAACAAGCATGTAGCTTTTATTGCACAACCATACTTGGTTACAACAGCAATAAGCGTGTAGCTTTTATTGCACAACAATACTTGGTTACAGCAACAACAACATGCAGCTTTTATTGCACAACAATAATACTTGCTTAGAACAACAAGCATGTAGCCTTTATTGCAGAACAATACTTGGTTACAGCAACAACAACATGCAGCTTTTATTGCACAACAACAATACTTGGTTAGAGCAGCAACAAGCATGCAGCTTTTATTGCACAACAATAATACTTGGTTAGAGCAGCAACAAACATGTAGCTTTTATTCCACATTTTATTGTTAGAGCAACAACAAGTATGCAACTTTTATTGCACAACAACAATACTTGGTTAGAGCAACAACAAGTATGCAAATTTTATTGCACAACAATAATACTTGGTTAGAGCAACAACAAGTATGCAACTTGTATTGCACGACAACAATACTTGGTTAGAGCAACAACAAGCATGTAGCTTTTATTGCACAACAATTCATGGTTACAGCAACAGCAACGTGCAGCTTTTATTGCAGAATACTTGGTTAGAGCAGCAACAAACATGCAGCTTTTATTGCACAACAATACTTGGTTACAACAGCAATAAGCATGTGGCTTTTATTGCACAATACATTGTTAGAGCAACAACAAGCATGTAGCTTTTATTGCACAACAATACTTGGTTACAGCAACAACAACATGCAGCTTTTATTGCACAACAATAATACTTGCTTAGAACAACAACAAGCATGTAGCCTTTATTGCAGAACAATACTTGGTTACAGCAACAACAACATGCAGCTTTTATTGCACAACAACAATACTTGGTTAGAGCAACAACAAGCATGCATCTTTTATTACACAACAATACATGGTTACAACAACGAGCATGCAGCTTTTATTATCGTGCTCGTTCAACATAATGCAATAACGAAAGAGCAGAGAAATTGCTATCTAAAGGGCATAAAAAGAAATATTTGTTAATAATATATATCAATGTCTATTTTTGGTGACGAAAATTTACAGCAATTTTGAAACGACAAAGAAATTAAGGCGTACTTCATTATCAACTTGTGCTTGTTGTTAATGCAGCGTGTGTGTGTGTGTGTGTGTGTGTGTGTGTGTGTGTGTGTGTGTGTGTGTGTGTGTGTGTGTGTGTGTGTGTGTGTGTGTGTGTGTGTGTGTGTGTGTGTGTGTGTGTGTGTGTGTGTGTGTGTGTGTGTGTGTGTGCGTGCATACGTGCATAAGTGTGTATGTGCAGATTGACACATTCTGCTTAAATAAGAGAGTGAGGGGGGAAGGGGCGACAGACAGATAAACAGAGAGAAAGAGAGAGAGAGAGAGAGAGAAGAGAGAGAGAGAGACAGAGACAGACAGAGATTAACAAACAGACAGACGCACATACTCCACCCCACCCCTCTTCCTCAAGAAAAACAACAGAAACAACAAAGTGGCCACACAAAGAAAGACAGGGCATTTCCACTTCCCTATGCAGAAAACTGCAAACGCCACAACATTCCAGGTATGTATATATATATATATATATATATATATATATATATATATATATATATATATATATATATATATATATATATTCATTTGTACATCTCTACTCCTCATACCATAAGCATTCTTCAAAAGCCTGATGTCTTCTTAATAACAGGAAGACACCGCTTGGTTGAAAACAAGGCATTAGATTAAACCTATCACAAGACACGAGAGAAGACCCAAGTTCTAAGGGGAATTATTCACTGGGGGAAAACGGCTTAGGATGAAGTAGCGGCTATGTTTATAAATAAACACTGCTCAAAGGGGCCGCGAGAGATGGGGCATTGGGATGTTTCCCTTGTTCTACTGCTATACTCACTTTCAGTCTGGCATGAACAAACAAGGAAAGAACAAGAAAAAAAAAAGAAACGCGAATGGTCTGGCGGTGAGAGACTATAAACCGAGGTGTCGTGTGCGAACGCACACAGAACATCTTGCGCTGCACGTTAAAAACTCGCGCCTCTTTCCAAGAGAGGAGCCTCTCCTGGCATATGGATGTTACGAACAAACCCAGCATGCAATATGTGGCGTGGGAGAGGGCTTGGCTCCGCTAAGGCTGATTCAGCTTATCTAGGGAACACTGACTCGTTGTTCCAGGGCTGTATTGTATTGTAGTGTATTGTGTTGTGTTGTGCTGTATTGTATTGTATTGTATGTGTGGTCTTGTATTGTATTGTATTGTGTTGTGTTGTTTTGTATTGTATACCATTTTAAGTCACGACAGATTTCTCTACACGAAATTCGGGCTGCTTTTCCTGGGGAGAGCGCGTCGCCATAAGAGCAGGGTCTCCTGTCAGCATATGTAGTTGTTTCCCTATCAGAGTGGCTTTTTCTACAGAATTTTGCCAGGAACAACTCCCTTGTTGCCGTGGAATCTTTTACGTACGCTTAATAATTATGTGCCATACACAAGACCTCAGTTTATCGCCCCATCCAAAAGGACTAGCACCCTGACCACCACCTATGGTCTAACAGATTGAGGAAAAGTCTTTGGCCCAGAGATCGAACCACCAACACACTTCGAACCCGGACTTTTCGCTTTCTAAGCAGGTGCATTTTATTACCTCTAGACCACCGATTCACCATATTGCAGTAACTCCAGAAGGAACTATTTATATAAAAAAAAGAAGGTAAGTCTGCAATATGTCCTGTGTGGAAGAATAACACGCACGGCATTTGGTTCCTCAACGCTTTTCAGACTTAGCAGAACCCGTTCTCTACTGAATAGAAAGAACATCCTGGGTTGACGGGTTTCTATCCCACTTGGTAAAGGTAAAGGTAAAGGTGTCCCATAACCTATATTAAGATCGTAGGGGAGCGAGGCGTCAGAGACCTCACTTCTCTAGGGCCAGCGTATTGAGGGCGGCGCCCGTCTCCTCTCCCTCGCTGCTTTACCTTCCCTGACCCTAAAGAGGGCAGGTACCCATTTACAGCTGGGTGAACTGGGGGACTGAAGCCAAGGCGCGAAAACGGTCACCCATCCAACTGGTAACCACGCTCAACGCTGCTTAACTTGGCTGGGGGAAAGCGAGTGCTCCGACCACTGAGCTAGCCCGTCCCACTTGGACACATCTGCAAAAGCACAGCAGAGGGTGGGAGACAGCAGGGAAGGCAGGCCAAGGGGGAAAAAAAAGCATGGCATAATTATGGAACAAAGCACAGGCCTCCACGTTGCCCATTGCCAGAGAAGGGGCCAGCAAGAGCACCCAGAGAAGAACACTGGCTGCCTCCCAGGCTGTCCTATCGCTGCATGTTCCACCCACCACTGGGTCAAGATCGTATAGGTGAGGTGGTGCGTGTGTGTGTGTGTGTGTGTGTGTGTGTGTGTGTGTGTGTGTGTGTGTGTGTGTGTGTGTGTGTGTGTGTGTGTGTGTGTGTGTGTGTGTGTGTGTGTGTGTGTGTGTGCGGAGTGGGGGGGGGGGGGGAGGGGGCCTAATTAAAACCCACGGCACAGGACGGGCATGTGTTCAAATTCATTTAACGTCTTTTCACAAGTTGCGATATGAGAGAAAGAGACAGAGAGAGAGAGACAGAGAGAGAGACAGAGAGTCAAAGAGAGAGAGTGAGAAAGAGAGAGACAGACAGACAGACAGTCAGAGAGAGAGAGAGAGAGCGCGCGAGAGAGAGACAGAGACAGAGAGAGACAGAGAGTGAGACAGACAGACAGACACAGACAGACAGAAAGAAGGAGGGCGTGTGAGCCTCAGGAGAGGAGGGTAAAGTCGGCAATGTATGAGAGAAGGAATATCAGGGATCATCAATACATGTGAAATAACAAAAAGCAGCCTTTACGTTACTAACCTACTGAACTGTAATAAACAAAAAGGAAAAATGCAGTTTCTAACAAATCCTAACAAAATCAAGACTTCCAATGAAAAAAACTAAATAAATTTCAGCTACTTATTTTTAGATGAGAAAAAAATTATCATTACGTAAGTGAACCCCGCGCGCGCGTGTATGTGTGTGTCTGTGTGTGTGTATGTGTCTGTCTATGTGTGTGTGTGTTTGTGTGTGTGTGTCTGTGTCTGTGTGTGTGCGTGGATGTCGTGTGTGTTGTGTGTGTGTGTGTGTCTCTGTGTGTTGTGTCTGTGTGTGTCTGTGTGTGTCTGTGTTGCGCGTACGTGTGTGTGTGTGTGTGTGTGTGTGTGTGTGTGTGTGGTGTGTGTGTGTGTGTGTGTGTGTGTGTGTGTGTGTGTGTGTGTTGTGTGTGTGTGTGTGTGTGTGTGTGTGTGTAAAAATCAAAGTCGAATTTTAATTTCCAGATGGTACATTACATAAGCAATGCAAATTGTTCTTTTTTTCATAAAGCTATCTAAGAACACCAACAAAATTATCAACAACAGCAACATCAAAGTTAACAGCAAAGAAATAACAAAACGTATGCAAAATAATTGAAAATAAGGCACACATAAAAAAAAAGAGAGAAGAGAGTGTATGTCTGGATGTACACGTGTGTGTGGTGCGTGCGTGCGTGTGTGTCTGTGTGTGTGAAAGTGTTTAAGTGTATAATTATTTATTCTGAGTATGTGTACGCTTGTCTGTGCACATGTTCTCTTTTGTCTGTCGATCGGTGCATTCGTCTGTCTGTTGGATGTTCTGTCTGTCTATATTATGCTGTCTGTCTTTACCTGATCTTACATGATTTTCTCTGTGTTGTAATAGATAGATAGATAGATAGATAGATAGATAGATAGATAGATAGATAGATAGACAGACAGACAGACAGATAGACAGACAGACAGACAGATAGATAGTTGGATAGATAGATAGATAGATAGATAGAATAGATAGATAGATAGATAGATAGATGGATGGATGGATGGATGGATGGAGGATGGATGGGTGGGTGGGTGGGTGGGTGGGTGGGTGGGTGGTGGGTGGTGGATGGTGGATGGATGGATGGATGGATGGATGGATGGATGATGGATGGATGGATGGATGGTAGATAGATTGATGATAGATAGATAGATAGATAGATAGATAGATAGATAGATAGATAGATAGATAGACAGACAGACAGACAGACGATAGACAACAGACAGACAGTAGAATGAGATAGATAGTACTAGATAGACAGATAGATAGATAGAAGTAGATAGAAAATGGATGAGATGGATGATGGATGTGGGTGGGTGGTATGGGTTGTTGGGGTGGTGGGTGGAGATGAGGATGGATGATGGTGATGGATTAGATATTAGAAGATGTTGAAGATGATTACAGATAGATAGATAATAGATAGATAGAACAGAAACAGCAGGCAACAGACCGTCATGACCAACAAAACAACCACCTGGATTTTGGATTCAATTTATTGGGACAAGAGCAGCCTCTCCTCATAGGTCTTGATTAAGTCAAATTTAAAGCAGTGACACAGAATAAACAAATGGCATAGGCTTTATTTCAAATAACTCACTGTTTTTAGGGTTTACTGAAAACAACTCACTATTTTAGGCTTTTTTTTAAAACAACTCACTGTCAGGTTTACAGAAAACAACTCACTGTTTGAGGTTTTTACTGAAAACAACTCACTATTTTATGTTCTTACTGAAAACAACTCACTATTTTATGTTCTTACTGAAACAACACTATTTTAGGTTATCGAAAACAACTCATTTTTAGTGTATACTTAAAACAATTCATTATTTTAGGTTTCTACTGAAAATAACTCACTATTTTCAGGTTTTTACTGAAAACAACTCACTGTTTTAGGTTTATAGAAAACAACTCACTGTTTGAGGTTTTTACTGAAAACAACTCACTATTTTAGGTTTTTACTTAAAACAACTCAATATTCTAGGTTTTTACTTAAAACAACTCACTATTTTAGGTTTTTACTGAAAACAACTCACTATTTTAGGGTTTTACTGAAAACTCACTATTTTTTAGTTTTACTGAAAACAACTCACTGCTTTAGGGTTTTACTGAAAACAACTCACTGTTTAAGGTTTTACTGAATAAACTCACTGTTTTAGGTTTTTACTGAAAACAACTTACTGTTTTAGGTTTTACTGAAAACAACTCATTGTTTTAGGTTTTACTGGAAACAACTCACTATTTCAGGTTTTACTGGAAACAACTCACTATTTCAGGTTTTACTGAAAAAACTCACTCTTTTAGGTGTTTACTGAAAACAACTCACTGTTTTAGGTTTTACTGAAAACAACTCACTGTTTTAGGTGTTACTGAAAACAACTCACTGTTTAAGGTTTAACTGAAAACAACTACTTTAGGTTTTTAGTGAAAACAACTCACTGTTTTAGGTTTTTACTGAAAACAACTCACTGTTTTAGGTTTTACTGAAATCAACTCACTTTTTTAGGTGTCACTGAAATCAACTCACTGCTTTTATATTTTACTGAAAACAACTCACTGTTTTACGTTTTACTGAAAACAGCTCACTATTTTACGTTTTACTGAAAACAGCTCACTATTTTATGTTTTACTGAAAACAGCCCACTATTCTAGGTTTTACTGAAAACAACTCACTGTTTTAGGTTTTTACTGAAAACAACTCACTGTTTTAGGTTTTTACTGAAAACAACTCACTGTTTTAGGTTTTTACTGAAAACAACTCATTGTTTCATATTTTACTGAAAACAGCTCACTATTTGAAGTTTTACTGAAAACAACTCATTGTTTTTAGGTTTTACTGATAACAACTCACTATTTTTGGTTTTGAGGGAAACAGCTCACTATTTCAGGTTTCACTAAAAACAACTCACTATTTTAGATTTTACTGAAAACAACTCACTATTTTAAGATTTTACTGAAAACAACTCACTATTGTAGGTTATACTATAAATATATAAAAAGCTCGCTATTTTAGATATTTACTGAAAACAACTCACTATTTTCGGTTTTACTGAAAACAACTCACTATTTTAGGTTTTACTAAAAAATAACTCACTATTTCAGGTTTTTACTGAAAAAAACTCACTATTTCAGGTTTTTTCTGAAACAACTCACTATTTTAGGTGTTACTGAAAAAACTCACTCTTTTTAAAGGTTTTAACTCAAAACAACTAAATTTACGTTTTAGTGAAAACAACTCACTGTTTAGGTTTTTACTGAAAACAACTCACTGTTTTAGGTTTTAACTGAAATCAACTCACTGTTTTTATATTTTACTCAAAAACAACCACTGTTTTTAGGGTTTTCCCCTAAAAACAAAATCCCCTATTTTACGTTTTAAATGAAAACAGTCACTATTTTACGGTTTTTAAAATGAAAACAACTCACTGTTTTTATATTTACTGAAAAAAAAAACTTACTATTTTACGTTTTACTGAAAACAGCTCACTTTATTTTACGTTTTTAACTGAAAAAAAGCTCACTATTTTAGGGTTTTACTGGAAACCAGCTCATTATTATTAGTTTTAACTGAAAAAAGCTCACTATTTTAAAGTTTTTAAAATTTTCTGAAAACCCAACTCACTATTTTAAAGGGTTTTTAAATGAAAACAACTCAGTATTTTAAAGGGTTTTACCTGAAAACAAACTCACTATTTTAAACGTTTCATTGAAAACAGCTCACATTTTAAGGTTTTTCTGAAAAAAAACTCACTATTCAGGTTCTCGAAAACACCACACTACTTTAGGTTTTACTGAAAACAGCTCCACTATTTTAATTTACTGAAAACAACTCACAATTATTTACGTTTTAAATGAAAACAGCTCGCTATTTGCGTTTTTATTGAAAACAGCTCACTATTTTACGTTTTAACCTGAAAACAACCTCCACTTTTTCTAGGTTCTACTGAAACACTCACTATTTTAGGTTTTTAACTGAAAACAACTCACGTTTTAAGGTTTTTTACTGGAAACAACTATTGTTTCAGGTTTTACTGAAACAGCTCACTATTCCAAGTTTTACTAAAACCAAAAAATCATTGTTTTTAGGTTTTTTTACTGATAACAACTCACTGGTTTTAAAATTTTACTGAAAACAGCTCACTATTTTAGGTTTTGGGGGAAACAACTCACTATTTCAGATTTCAAATAAAAACAAACCCTATTTTAGATTTTTACTGAAGAAAACAACTCACTATTTTTAAGGGTTTTAACTGAAAACAACTCACTATTTTAGGTTTTACTGAAAACAAAATCAATTTTAGGTTTTACTGAAAATAACTCCTATTTAGTTTTACTGAAAGCAACTAAAATTTCAGTTTTTACTGAAAAAAAACCCACTTTTTTAGGTTTTTTTAAGAAAACAATCCTTTTTTTTTAGGTTTTTGAAATCAACTCACTTTTAGGTGTTACTGAAAACAACTCACTCTTTAAAAAGGGTTTTTTACTGAAAACAACTACTTTAGGTTTTAGGAAAACAATCATGTTTTTAGGTTTTTTATAAAAAAACTCACGTTTTAGGTTTTAAATAAACCAACTCACTTTTTTTTTGGTTTCACTGAAATCAACCACTAATGTTTTCTCGTGAAAATAAGTTTTTTTGGTTTTTACTAAAACAACTCATGTTTTTATTTTTTCGAAAAGAACCCTGCTTTTTTATTTTACTGAAAACAACTACTATTTTACGTTTTTACTGAAAAACAGCCCTATTTTACTTTTTTTCCCGAAAACAATCATATTTTCATCACATCTCATATCAGACCCCGTGCCTTGGCGGCGTGGGGGAGACACAAAGCGATGCCGTGGTAAAACCTCCTCCATCCATCTCGGTCCTCGGGTCTGCGCAGTAGTGCCGAGTCATTCATCCTGGTCCATTCTCTGATGTTGTCCATCCATGACTTGTTCTGCCCTTCCCCTCTTTCTGCCACCTTGAGTGTTCCCTGCAGTACTGTTTTGGGCAGTGTGTTGTGGCGGGTGACGCGGGCCGAACCATGTCAGCTTTTTCTTCTTGACGATGGTGAGAAGGGGTTTCCTGTGGACCTGCCAGCCGTGTTTATTTGACTCTTGACAAATTCATTGGTCTTTCGTTTCTCTCCGGATATGCCCAGTAGTTTTCTATGGCATTTTGTTTCGAATGACTGGATTCGCTTTGCTGTTTCAGCAGTCAATGTCCAGGTTTCACTTCCGTACAGCAGGATTGTCTGGATTAGGGCTTTGTATAGCTTTAGTTGATTTGGGAAACTGATCTCTTTACTTTTCCATATGGTGGTGAGTTTTTGTTATGGAAGATGTTGCCATGGCTATTCTGACTTTGATTTCTGTCGTCGATCGCCCGTCCTTTGTGAGTGTAGCGCTAAGGTATTTAAAAAGCGTCTACCTCCTCCAGTTTTTGGGACCGTTTCATGGTAAATTTTAGCAGTGGCGTTGCTCGTGCTGTTCACAAGTACTTTACTTTTCTCCGAGCTCACCTCCATCCATATGCTCCAGCTCTGTTCTCAAGTCTGGTAGTAAGATCTTGCAGCGTCTGTGTTACTTCCGCCCATGAGGTCAATGTCATCGGCAAACCGTAAGTTGTTGAGGGGTCTGCCGCCAATAGAGATGGGTAGAGTGGAAGTCATGGAGGGTCTCTCTCATAATGTTTTCCAAGAACAGATTAAACGGGGCTGGAGATAACAGGCATCCTTGTCGGACCCCAACTGTGGTATTGAAGTAGTCTCCGACCTGATTGTTCAGAAGGACTGCACTGTTGCG
Source organism: Rapana venosa (assembly GCA_028751875.1). Classification (NCBI taxonomy): domain Eukaryota; kingdom Metazoa; phylum Mollusca; class Gastropoda; order Neogastropoda; family Muricidae; genus Rapana; species Rapana venosa. Next base: position 1,125,913 of record CM054134.1, on the reverse strand, counting down.
GTGTTGTATAGTGCTTGAATGGTTTGCACTAGTCCTTCTTCTAATGCCAAACATTCTGAGGACCTGCCACAGGCCTTCGTGCCATACTCTGCCCGAAGCCTTCTTGAAGTCGATGAAGTTGTGGAACAGGTCTCTCTGATGTTGAAGATGTTTTTCCATCAGGATGTGGCAGTTAAAAATCTGTTCGATTGTGCTCCTGCCTGCCCTGAACCCAGCTTGTTCCTCTGCAAGGTGTTCTTCTGCCTCCTTCTTGAGTCGATTCAAAATAACTTTTGAGCATGATCTTGCTGGCGTGGCTGATGAGGCTGATTGTTCTATAGTTTTGGAAATTGGCGTAAATTCCCCTTCTTGGGCAGGGTATGATGAGTGATTGTGTCAATTCTGTTGGCCACTGTTTTTTCTCCCCAAATCTTCTGACAGATAGCTGTAACATATGTGATGACTGTTTCCCAACAATACTTGAGCGCTCTGCTGGTATTTTGTCTGCTCCTGGGGACTTTCCTACTGGTAAGCTGCGGATGGCTTCTTCCACTTCTTCCCTCAGTATAGGTAATGGCGAGGGTGCTCTTGATGTTGCTGCTTTCTCTTCTATTATGCTCTTAGTCAGGTTGTATTGGGTAGTTGTACAGTTCTTGACAATATTCAGACCACCTGTTCAATGCAGCTGAGCTTTCTTGTGAGGAGGTTCCGGAGCTGTCTTCAATGACTGATGATTTGGTTTGAAGTGGTTTTGTGAGTTTCTTCAGGATGTCGTATGCCTTTTTACTGTTGCCCACTTTCATGCTTTTTTTCGATCTCATCACATTGATCACTGATCCACTTCTCTCTGGCCTTTAACATTGACTTCTTCACGAGATTGTTGCCTCCCGGTATTCTTTAGGGTTGGAAGACCTGGTTGGTTTCAGTGCTCTTCTTGTATCGCAGAGGTCCAAGATATCATTGGTAGTCCATGGCTGGTGTTTATTTCCTCTGACGACCGAGTACCTCCTCTGCTGTTTCTCGGACTGCCTCATTAAAGTTGTTGGTGAGGGGCATTGATGTCATTGTCCAGGAGGGTTAATGCCGCAAAACGTCCGCCAAGCTTAGCTTGGAAGATCTCTCGACATCTGGATCTTTCAGTTTGTCCACGTAAATTTGATACGTGGGTTTGCAGGCTGTTTGTTTTTTTCTTCAGCTTCATTTTGAATACCAGCAGCACAAGGTCGTGGTCGCTGCCTATGGGCAGCTCAGGGTAGGTTCTTGTTCTGGCTCTGTTGATGCTGGATTTGAAGCGCCGTGGGGTTAAGATAAAATCTATTTGGTTATGGATCTTGCCGTTTGGCGCATGCCAGGTTGTCCTCCTTGACTGCTTGTGGGGATAGAGGGTATTGGCAATGGTAAGTTCTGTGGGTGCAGGCAAACTTCAGCAGACGTAGTCCCCTGTCGTTGGTCTCCCAGTTCCAAACTGACCAACTGTTTTCCCGGGCCCCTTGGTTGTAAGAGTCAGGGCCTACTTTGGCGTTAAAATCCCCTTGGATGATGATGATGTCCTTCTTGGGTATTTTCATAATGGTCTCTTTTAAGATCTTCGTAAAATTCTTCTACTTCTTCATCTGCTATGGGGCAGATAATGGTGCATAGATTTGTATGATGGTGATGTTCTTGGGCTTGGCCGACACCCGATGCTGATAATCCTGCTGGAAGCCGGTGTACAGCTGATAATGCACCCCACTACTTCCTTTCTGACAATAAATGCCACTCCATGTTGGTGATGTTTCTCTTGGCCACTGTACCAGATCTTGTTGCCTTCTTCAGTCAATGTCTCACCAAATCCTGTCCATCTCACTTCTCCTAGTCCAATAATGTCCCATTTATAGCAGCTAAGCTCATACTCTAGTTCTTTGATTTTTCCGCACTGGTAGAGTGTACGGACGTTCCATGTACCAATGGTGATTTGTTCTCTAAGGAGCTTAAGTAATGTTTTATTTTTTAACTAATTTGTTCACTATTTTACGTTTTACTGAAAACAGCTCACTATTTTACGTTTTACTGAAAACAGCTCACTATTTTACGTTTTACTGAAAACAAGTCACTATTCTAGGTTCTACTGAAAACACCTCACTATTTTAGGTTTTACTGGAAAGAGCTCACTATTTTACGTTTTACTGAAAACAACTCACTGTTTTATGGTTTTTACTGAAAACAACTAACTTTTTTTAGGTTTTTACTGAAAACAACTCACTGTTTTAGTTTTTTACTGAAAACAACTCACTGTTTTAGGTTTTTACTGAATACAAATCACTGTTTTTGGATTGTACTGAAAACAACTCATTGTTTAAGGTTTTACTGAAAACAGCTCACTATTTGAAGTTTTACTGAAATCAACTCATTGTTTTTAGGTTTTACTGATAACAACTCACTGTTTTTAGATTTTACTGAAAACAACTCACTATTTTAGGTTTGGGGGGAAACAACTCACTATTTCAGTTTCACTCAAAACAACTCACTATTTTAGATTTTATTGAAAACAACTCACTATTTTAAGATTTTACTGAAAACAACTCACTATTGTAGGTTTTACTATATAAAAAAGCTCACTATTTTAGGTTTTTACTAAAAACAACACACTATTTTCGGTTTTACTGAAAACAACTCACTATTTTAGGTTTTACTGAAAATAACTCACTATTTCAGGTTTTACTGAAAACAACTCATTATTTCAGGTTTTACTGAAAACAACTCACTATTTTAGGTGTTACTGAAAACAACTCACTCTTTAAGGTTTTACTCAAAACAACTACTTTACGTTTTTAGTGAAAACAACTCACTGTTTTAGGTTTTTACTGAGAACAACTCACTGTTTTAGGTTTTACTGAAATCAACTCACTTTTTTAGGTTTTACTGAAATCAACTCACTTTTTTAGGTGTCACTGAAATCAACTCACTATGTTAGTTCTCACTGAAAACAACTGACTATTTTATTTTTTACTGAAAACAACTCACTGTTTTTATATTTTACTGAAAACAACTCACTGTTTTTATTATTTTACTGAAAACAACTCACTGTTTTTATATTTTACTGAAAACAACTCACTATTTTACGTTTTACTGAAAACAGCTCACTATTTTACGTTTTACTGAAAACAGCTCACTATTTTACGTTTTACTGAAAACAGCTCAGTATTTTACGTTTTACTGAAGAAACAACTCACTATTTTAGTTTTCTAAAAAACACTCATTATTTTAGGTTTTACTGAAAACAGCTCACTATTTTAGGTTCTACTGAAAACAACTCACTATTTTAGCTTTTTACTGAAAACATCTCACTATTTTTCATTTTACTGAAAACAGCTCACTATTTTACGTTTTATTGAAAACAGCTCACTATTTTAGGTTGTACTGAAAACAACTCACTATTCTAGGTTATACTGAAAACAACTCACTATTTTAGGTTTTTACTGAAAACAACTCACTGTTTTAGGTTTTTACTGAAAACAACTCACTGTTTTAGGTTTTTACTGAAAACAACTCATTGTTTCAGGTTTTACTGAAAACAGCTCACTATTTGAAGTTTTACTGAAAACAACTCATTGTTTTTAGGTTTTACTGATAACAACTCACTGTTTTTAGATTTTACTGAAAACAACTCACTATTTTAGGTTTTGGGGGAAACAACTCACTATTTCAGGTTTCACTAAAAACAACTCGCTATTTTAGATTTTACTGAAAACAACTCACTATTTTAAGATTTTACTGAAAACAGCTCACTATTTTAGGTTTTACTATATAAAAAAGCTCACTATTTTAGGTTCTTACTGAAAACAACTCACTATTTTCGGTTTTACTGAAAGCAACTATTTTAGGTTTTACTTAAAATAACTCACTATTTTAGGTTTTACTGAAAACAACTCACTATTTCAGGTTTTACTGAAAACAACTCACTATTTTAGGTTTTACTGAAAAAAACTCACTGTTTTAGGTTTTACTGAAAACAACTCACTGTTTTAGGTTTTACTGGAAACAACTCACTATTTCAGGTTTTACTGGAAACAACTCACTATTTCAGGTTGTACTGAAAAAACTCACTCTGTTAGATTTTTACTGAAAACAACTCACTATTGTAGGTTTTACTGAAAACAACTCACTATTCTAGGTGTTACTGAAAACAACTCACTCTTTAAGGTTTTTACTGAAAACAACTACTTTAGGTTTTTAGTGAAAACAACTCACTGTTTTAGGTTTTCACTGAAAACAACTCACTGTTTTAGGTTTTACTGAAAACAACTCACTATTTTAGGTGTTACTGAAAACAACTCACTCTTTAAGGTTTTTACTGAAAACAACTACGTTAGGTTTTTAGTGAAAACAACTCACTGTTTTAGGTTTTCACTGAAAACAACTCACTGTTTTAGGTTTTACTGAAATCAACTCACTTTTTTAGGTGTCACTGAAATCAACTCACTATGTTAGTTCTCACTGAAAACAACTCACTATTTTAGGTGTTACTGAAAACAACTCACTCTTTAAGGTTTTTACTGAAAACAACTACGTTAGGTTTTTAGTGAAAACAACTCACTGTTTTAGGTTTTCACTGAAAACAACTCACTGTTTTAGGTTTTACTGAAATCAACTCACTTTTTTAGGTGTCACTGAAATCAACTCACTATGTTAGTTCTCACTGAAAACAACTGACTATTTTAGGTTTTTACTGAAAACAACTCACTGTTTTTATATTTTACTGAAAACAACTCACCGTTTTTATATTTTACTGAAAACAGCTCACTATTTTACGTTTTACTGAAAACAGCTCACTATTTTACGTTTTACTGAAAACAGCTTAATATTTTACGTTTTACTGAAAACAAGTCACTATTCTAGGTTCTACTGAAAACAACTCACTATTTTAGGTTTTACTGGAGAAAGCTCACTATTTTACGTTTTACTGAAAACAGATCACTAATTTACGTTTTACTGAAAACAACTCACTGTTTTAGGTTTTTACTGAAAACAACTCACTGTTTTAGGTTTTTCACTGAAAACAGGTCACTATTTTTCGTTTTACTGAAAACAACTCACTATTCTAGGTTCTACTGAAAACAACTCACTATTTTAGGTTTTACTGAAAACAACTCACTATTTTAGGTTTTACTGAAAACAGCTCACACTGAAAACAACTCACTGTTTTAGGTTTTTACTGAAAACAACTCATTGTTTCAGGTTTTACTGAAAACAGCTCACTATTTTAGGTTTTACTATAAACAACTCACTATTTTAGGTTTTACTAAAAACAACTCACTTTTTTAGGTTTTACTAAAAACAACTCACTATTTTAGGTTTTACTAAAAACAACTCATTTTTTTAGGTTTTACTAAAAACAACTCACTTTTTAGGTTTTACTGAAAATAACACTATTTTAGGTTTTACTAAAAACAACTCACTATTTTAGGTTCTACTGAAAATAACACTTTTTTAGCTTTTACTAAAAACAATTCAGTTTTAAAACGTTCCTTGGCTTCACTTAGCTCTTAGGCAAACTCCGGAGTAGACCTGCTCTTTAAATTTTTTTTTTTTTGGGGGGGGATATGTATGTGTGCGCATGTATGTGTGTGCGTGTATGTGCGTGTGTGTACGTGCGTGCGGCGCGCGCGCGCGCGGTTGTGTGTAGTGTGTGTGTGTGTGTGTGTGTGTGTGTGTGTGTGTGGTGTGGTGTGTGTTGTGTGTGTGTGTGTGTGTTGTGGTGTGTGGTGTGTGTGTGCGCGCGTGCCCTACCGTGTGCTGCATAACTGTGCTCCCACTTGAGGAAGTTTGCAGAAAGAAAGAGACAAAACTATAATGGAAAATTTCAAACAAATAATACTCTCGATGATCAATTACTCTCTTGAATACCAACTGCATGAGAAAGCAGCGAACTAATGATAATTATAGCTGCAGTTCTGTGAGGGCCTAGAAATAACGGAGAAGCCTTGTTCCTGTGATTGTTGCAATACAGGGTCAGACAAACGATTGCCTAGTAGACAAAACCTCTCCACTCAATTGGATGAGGACGTTGTGGCATTTCCTACTTGGCCTGAAGAGCTTATGTTGATTGAAACTTTAATTGTCTGCCATTTTGTTGTTGTTTTTTTCTTTCTCCGCTAGAACTCCTAGGTTCACCAATGGTAAGATTTTGCCTATGCGACCATTTTTACTCACCATTAAGGTAGCCGCATTCCGACTTCGAGGATGTCAGCCATTGATTACAGATTTGTAAGAGGCTGAGGTTCAAAGGCAGGCAGACAGAAGGATGTACAGAGCGGCAGACATGTTGGAAGATGTCCTACACACAGAATGAAAACAGGATTTGGAGAAAGGACAGAAATGCATGTCCAAAAGGGTGCAGACACCTAAAGAGATCAGAGGAACAGATTGGACTGATTTCATTTCAGGTTGACTTTCAGCTTTGCTAGGACGGTGCCGACACGCGCGTAAAACCCATGATATATACTACACTACACTACGCTACGCTACACTACGCTATGCTATACTACACTACACTACACCACTACACTACACTACACTACACTACACCACTACACTACACTACACTACACCACTACACTACACTACACTACACAACTACTACACCAACTACACTACACCACATCTACACTACACTACACTACACTACACTACACTAAACCCCACATCCACTACACTACACTACACTACACTACATTCACTACACTACACCACACACACTACATACACCACACCACACCACACACACCATACCACACCACTCTACACTACTCCACTCTACACTACACTACACTACACTACGCTACGTTACACTACACTACACTACGCTACGCAACGATACACTACACTACACTACTCAACAGGGAAGAGAAGGTGAGGGGAGAGAGTATTGTGTGGTTGGGTCTTTAGTGTAATATGTGTGTGTGTGTGTGTGTGTGTGTGTGTGTGTGTGTGTGTGTGTGTGTGTGTGTGTGTGTGTGTGTTGTGTGTGTGTGTGTGTGTGTGTGGTGCTGGTATACCCATTTTCCATCATAGCAGATTTCTGTTAACGTAAAGTTTGACCCGCTCTTCCCAGGCACAGCGTGTCACCGCTATCAAGGCAGCGCAACCCTTCAGTTTTTTCCTGTTTGCGTGTGTATTTTTCATCCGCTGCGAGAGTCGCTTTTTCTACAGAAATATGCCAGGGTTGCCTTGGGTTCTTTTATGAGCGCTAAATTCATGCTGCACATAGAACCCCGGTTTATTCTATTTTTTATTTTTTTTTATTTTATACCACTTTAAGTCACAAGATTTCTCTGCGTGAAATTCGGGCTGCTCTCTCCGGGGAGAGCGCGTCGCCCCAAGAGCAGCGCCACCCTTTTTTTCGTCTGCAACTGTATTTGTTTCCCTATCAGAGTGGCTTTTTTCTAAGAATTTTGCCAGGGACAACTCTCTTGTTGCCGTGGGTTCTTTTACGTGCGCTAAATAATTACGTGTAACACACGGGACCTCGGTTTATCGTCTCATCCGAAAGACTAGCGCCCAGACCACCACTCATGGTCTAATGGATGTGGGAAAAGTTTCGGGCCCAAACGGGATTCGACCCACCGCACACTTCCGACCCGGGCTTTTCGCATTCTAGACAGGCGCGTTACCTCTAGACCACCGATCCAATTATTGCCTCATCCAAACGACTACCACCCAGATCATTCCTCATGGTCTACAATGACTGGCTAGGTTTGTTGTTTTTACAAAATCGGGACATGGGCAGAAACTGGATAACATCACGACCTTTCTCGGACAGGAATCATTTTTATTTCCAGTCCTCGGCTACTGCTCCGAGGTTCACCAATGATGAAATTTGGCGTACGCGACCATCCCCCCCCCCCCCCCCCACCACACACACACACACACTTCCACCATTTAGGTAGCCGCATTCCGACTTCGGGGATGGACAGGAGCATTTAGCGCGAGACCACTGGTCCACCTCCAAAAACAGGGAAGGCAAAGAAAATGATGCAGCGTCCAGACCATGAAGACAGGAGCCCCGCCCCTGTTGTTTGTTGTGTTGAGTAGCCTAGTCAGACCACGCTGCAAAACCAAACAAGCAGGTAGGTAAAAGGTAAAAGGTAAAGGTGTCCCAGAACCTAGGCGGTCGTTAGGGATCGAAGCATCAGAGACCTCAACTTCCCCACATACTGAGGGCGGTGCCCATCTTCTCTCTCTCTTCTCTCTCGTCTACTCTCTCTCTCTCTCTCTCTCCTTCTCTCTCTCTCTCTCTCTCTACTCTCTCTCCTCTCATCTCTCTCTCCTCTCGCTGCTTTACCTTCCCTGACCCTAAAGAGGGCAAGGTACCCATTTACCAGTTGGTGAACTGGGGGACTATATTATACTGCAGCCAAGACGCGCAAACGGGTCACCCATCCACTTAGAAACCACGCTCAACGCTGCTTAAGATTTTTTTTTTTTTTTTGGGGGGGGGGGGGGGGGGGGCAGGATGAAAAAATTGTGTAAACTTAATCTTTTACCCTCAAGAATAATAATAATAATAATAATAATAATAATAATAATAATAATAATAATAATAATAATAATAATAATAATAATAATAATAATAATAATAATGTATGGAATTTATATAGCGCTGAATCTTGTAAAGCAGCAAATCAAAGCGCTCAGATGACTTTTTTTTCTATATCGTGGATAAAGTAATAAGCACTCAGGTGCTTTTTTTTACATCTAGTCCCCGTGTGTATGCGGTTTTGTAAATTATGTCATACGTTCAAACCGGCACACAATGGCCTACTCTTTCGAAAAGCGGAACAGGATTTAACGTGTGCGCAAGATGTTTTGCATGCGATCGCACATGGGGCCTCGGTTTATAGTCTCACCCGAAGGATCATTTTGACTTGACTTGACTTGACTTAACCATAACTTGGAGACAGCGAGTGCTCTGACTACTGAGCTATCCCGTCCCCTGCACAGCGACAGTGCTGTCAGAACCTAGCAAGCAGAGGAAAAGTAGGCTGCCTGCTGCCAATATTCTTTTATTCTTTTATATCGAGGATAATGGAATAAGCACTTATGTGCTTTTTTACATCCAGTCCTCGTGTGTATGCGGTTTTGTAAATTTTGTCATCCGTTCCAATCGGCACACAATGGCCTACTCTTACGAGAAGCCGAACAGGATTTAACGTGTGCGCAAGATGTTCTGCGTGCGTTCGCACACGGAGCCTCGGTTTATAGTCTCCTCCGAAGGACTTTTAGGGAGAATGGAGTCGGCACTCATGTTAACTCCAGGGGAAAATATCCCCTTGAACGGGAATCGAACCCGGGACGTCAGATTGCGAGCGCAATGTTCTAACCACTAGGCTATCCCGTCTCCCTAATATAGGGATGGTCCGGCATACGTCATGAAGCGTGCTGTGGTAGACTAGGCTACTGTCTGTATGATTCAGTCTGTCTGCTAATTACTGCACCGCTGCTGCCCCTTCCATACCCCCCCTCTCTACCCCCACACCCTCCCCCAACCCCACCCACCCTCCCCCACCCCCACCTAGCCACTCACCCCTCTTTTTGACCTGTGGTCTGCACTCTTATTTTTCTGTCTGCTGCCCTCTTCTCCGCCAGATTGATCGCTTGTCCATCATTATTAACGTTAGTCTCTGTCTGTCTGTCTGTCTGTCTGTCTGTCTGTTTTTCTGCTTTTCTGTCTGTGTCTGTGTCTGGTCTGTCTGGTCCGGTATGTCTGTCTGTCTGTCTGTCTGTCTGTCTATCTGTCGCTCTCTCCTCTCTCTCTCTCTCTCTCTCTCTCTCTCTCTCCTCTCTCTCTCTTCTCTCTCTCTCTCTCTCTCTCTGTAATCCTTGAAAATGAAAAATAATTGATTGATTGACTGATTGATTGATTGATTCATTCATTCATACTCTCTCACTCTCACTCTCTCTCTCTCTCTCTCTCTCTCTCTCTCTCTCTCTCTCTCTCTCTCTCTATCTATCTATCTATCTATCTCTCTCTCACTCTGGTGGAGGAGGCACATTACGTGTATTAACAATGAGCGTTTCAAAGTCCTTCTAATTCCCCTTTCTCTCTATATCGATCTGTGACTGGAACCCCCCCCCCCCCCCTCCCCCTCCCCTGTGGGCTCTGCAGTTCCTGTCTGAAGTGTGTATCAATCTGCGTGTGCATGCGTGTGCAGGTGTGTGGCTTTTCATGTACGTCGATGTACCTACATATGTGCGTAAGTCCTTCGGATGAGACTATAAACCGAGGTCCCGTGTGCGAACGCACGTAGAACACCTTGCGCACACGTTAAAACCCGTTCCGCTTTTTGGAAGAGTAGGCCATTGTGTGCCGGTGGGAACAGATGACAAAATTGACAAAACTGCATACAGACGGGGACTGGATTTTTAAAAAAGCACATGAGTGCATAATTTACTCCATTACCCTCGAAAGAAAAGAATAAATAAATAAATAAAAATCTCACGTGGAGAAAGCATATTAGGTGTATCAACGATGAGCGTTTTAAAGTCCCTCAAAGTCCACTTTTTTTCTTACCTGAGACTTGACCACCCCACCCTCATCCCCTTCCCCAATGGGCTCCGCAGTTCCTGCCTGAAGTATGTATCAATCTGTGTGTGCATGCATGTGCATGCGTGTGCAGGCGTGCGGCTTCGCATGTGCATATGCACGGTGGTCTAGAGGTAACGCACCTGGATTAGAGGTCTAGAGGTAACACACCTGGATCTAGAGGTAACGCACCTGGATTAGAGGTCTAGATGTAACGCGCCTGGATTAGAGGTCTAGATGTAACGCGCCTGGATTAGAGGTCTAGATGTAACGCGCCTGGATTAGAGGTCTAGATGTAACGCGCCTGGATTAGAGGTCTAGATGTAACGCACCTGGATTGGTGGTCTAGAGGTAACGCACCTGGATCTAGAGGTAACGCACCTGGATTA
>CM054134.1:1107481-1109981 GCA_028751875.1 Rapana venosa | reverse complement strand
GATGATTTCAGAAGCAGACAATCAGACAGACAGGCCTACAAACAGACAGATAGACAGATAGACAGACAAACAGAGACGCATACAGTATACAACCATTATTATAATTAGGGGGGGGGGGGGGTCGGGGGCTGGTTTCCTAAATAAAGATGGCTTCATGAAAAAAGCAAATGCATTGCTTTTTCAATGTAAGCCTACCCATCTGGAAATAAAAATTAAGCTTCGACTTTGAAGACACAGGAAAGCATTTTCTAAAACAAAAAAATTTAAATCAAAAGATCTGACGATAGTTAAAAATGTAATCAGTTCAGTGGTTTACTGGAACTCTTGGCACTTACCTCTGGTTTTAAATAAATCATCATTTTTTTAAAAACACAGTTAATGGTTTTTAAGCATCCTGTGGCAGAATTGAAAAGGGAGTCGAGTGAGTAGGGGTTAGGGGGTGGGATTGGCATTATGAAACAAGGGTCGTTTCATTGGATAGCTAATCTTTAAACTCAACTGCCAAAGAATCGTTGCTATTTGGTTGTAGTTCATGCAATTCCTTATTTTTTTTAAAAAAAGTTCTTAGAAAATGACAGCTGGATAGCTTACGTCTCCCTCTCCTCCTCCTCCCCCCCCCCCCAAAAAAAAAACCCACAAAAAAACCCACCAACAACACCAAACAACAACCCAACAACAAACAAAAACAAAAAGAAGAGAAAAACAACACACAAACAAACAACAAAATAAGCAAGCAGGCCAACAAAATAAAATATACAAGGGTGGTTGGTGTTTTCCCAAGATAGGCCTTACGTCATATAGTTCTCTTTTACGCACTAAAAAAGAACGTCACACGTTGCTCAAAATGGCCTTCATCAGAAAAGTGAAAAAGACCTCACAGAGCAGAAACTGCTGGTGAGGTGGAGATCTGTACACAGACACAGAGACAGACAGACAGAGGTACAGAGGAAGGAGAGGATGCGCCTGGAGTGAGGCTGAACACACTGACTGTCCACAACAGAGCAGGGGGGAGAAGCTTCTGCAGTTTCTGAAGCCAGCAGAAGTAGGTCAGTAGGGGAGTCGGTACACCCTGTAAGAGATACTCACAGTTGGGGTTTCTTTGTAGATAACTGATATGAAATGAGTCCTAAACCATCGTGTTAATCAAGGCATGCCAGATATGCCCAACATTTATCAGACTTTTTGTCGGCCACTAGTACCAAGACCTATGAGGGTTTTAAGATATCGTGCCAGATAATCTGAAAATAACGAGAAAATCTGAACGCAGTGATTTCTCAAATGACTTTCTTGCCCGAATGACTTGCTCTGGGGGTCGAAACTGATGAAACTGTGTTTACAAGCTCATGTTAGAAGTTGTGCCATATATTGAAAGGGCATCCTAAAACCCCATAAAGTACTGAGTTTTATGCACTGTTGCCAGGGAAACAATCCAATATGGCCGCCAAAACTAAATGTTTCAAACTCCAAAGCCATTTTATGTATAACAAGTACAAGAAACCTGTTTCTACAGACAAGGTTTACAACCTAAATTCTTTAGATTCACACTGGGAAATCCTCATGTTTGTGTCTTTATTCTAAAAACAATATGATGTTGGTCCCTTGAGACCCGTGTCTACCCTCCCACACACTGCAGGTGCTGTACCACTCATTCCCGGTTGACGCGACGCCAGGTTTACATGATGCCATTGATAAGAAACTTACAGTGATCTGAAATTAAATTACACTTCATTAACATCCTCTTTATTTCACCCTTGCCACCACAGGCTATAATGAAATAAGCGTAATATCTCAGATACTTCTGATTCGATGGCTCTTACTCGGGTCTCAGGGTGACCTCAGTTTCAGCTTCCCCTCTGTTTCAATGCGACAGACATTGGTGAGCTCTTGTCAACGCCCTCGCAGTTGGGGATTCATGGGAGACAGTGGAGGACGGGATCGCTCAGTGGTCAGAGCACTCGCTCTCCCCAAGGTAAGGTCAAACAGCATCGAGCGTGGTTACCACGTGGATGGGTGACCGTTTGCTCGCCTTGGCTTCAATTCAGTACAGTCATCCCAGTTCATCCAGCTGTAAATGGGTACCTGCCCTCTTTTAGGGTCAGGGAAGGTAAAGCAGCGAGGGAGAGGAGATGGGCGCCGCCCTCAATATGCTGGTCCCTGGAGAAGCTGAGGTCTCTGATACCTCGCTCCCCAACGACCGCATAGGTTACGGGACACCTTTACCTTTACCTATAGGGGACAGTGGTTGGAGGGACGTTCTGGTGGAGGGAGGGAGGGACGTTGTGGTGGAGGGAGGGAGGGAGTGATGGACGTTCTGGTGGAGGGAGGGAGGGACGTTGTGATGGAGGGAGGGAGGGACGTTGTGATGGAGGGAGGGAGGGACGTTGTGATGGAGGGGAGGGAGGGAGGGACGTTGTGGTGGAGGGAGGGAGGGAGGGACGTTGTGGTGGAGGGAGGGAGGGACGTTGTGGTGGAGGGAGGAGGGAGGGACGTTGTGGTGGAG
>CM054134.1:1074981-1097481 GCA_028751875.1 Rapana venosa | reverse complement strand
TGAAGAAGAAGAAAATGACCAGCAATAGCGACAATAGCCCACAATGAAATAACAACAGCAATAGCAACAGCAACAAAACAACACAAAAGGAATAATTTTTTTGAATAAATCGTTTCAGTCTGGTGGTTAGCTTCTTCATAGTTCAGTCTGGTGGTTAGCTTCTTCATAGTTCAGTCTGGTGGTTAGCTTCTTCAAATAAATTGCTGCATGTGGTGAATATAATCTACAAAAGATGGGAGGAGGAGGTGTGTTTGGGATTTTTTATTTCGAGGATAATGTTATGAGCTCTTCTGTGCTTTTGTACATCCAGTCCCCCTGTGTAAGCGGTTTCGTAAAATTTGTCATCCGTTCCCACCGGCACACAAATACCTACTCTTCCGAAAAGCGGAAAAGGTGTGCACAAGATGTTCTGCGTGCGTTTGCACACGGAACCTCGATTTATAGTCTAATCCGAAGGACTTGGGGGGGGGGGGGGGGGGGGGGGGGAGGGGAGTAGAGTCAGCACTGATGTTAACTCCGGGGGTGAGGGGGGCACCCTTGAACGAGATTCGAACCGTGGAGAAGATTAGGCCACCACTACCACCACAATCATCATTATCAACAATAAACCAACAGCTAACCAATTTACCAACCAACTAATAAAGCACCATTTAAAAGAAAAAACCTGTAACCGTAAAGGTGTCCCATAACGTATGTGGTCTTAGGGAAGTGAGGCATCAGAGACCTCAGCTTCTCTAGGGCCAGCATATTGAGGGCGGCGCCCATCTCCTCTCCCTCGCTGCTTTACCTTCTCCTCTGACCCTAAAGAGGGCAGGTACCCATTTACAGCTGGGTGAACTGCGGGACTGTACTGAAGCCAAGGCACGCAAACAGTCACCCATCCACTTTGGTAACCACACTCAATGCCGCTTAACATTCATTTTAGCTTGGAGGAAGCTAGTGCTCTGACCACTGAGCTTTCCGTCTCCTTTAAAAAAACAACAACCAACAACAACAACCAAAAACCACCTGATACAGTGATAAAAGTTGTTTTCATTCAACGAGGAGGAGGATGCTTGTTGGAAAGCGGCCAACCCCCCAGCAGGCAGACAGGTAGGGTAGTGCAGGGCAAGGCAGGACAGTTACCTCCACGCAGCCTAAAGCCGATTAGGCCTACCCCGCTAGGCCAGCTAGGCCCAGCCACCAGTTGATTTGTGAACGAAGCGAACTGCGGGCCCCCGAGCCTTCCTCCCTCGTCTGAATGGAAGAGCACAGTCATGCAGTACATACAGCCCGCCCGGTAATAAAAGGCACACCAGCCACGAGAGAAGCCCGGGCCAGACGTCTGGTTCTCACTACCTATCGCTGTTCCTTATCACTGATGACTGCAGCCAATTACACCGATGACTAGCGAGCTGGCTCACAGGGGAGAAACGGGAGGAAGAGGGAGGGAGAGAGAGAGAGAGAGAGAGAGAGAGAGAGAGAGAGAGAGAGAGAGAGAGAGAGAGAGAGAGAGAGAGAGAGAGAGGATGGGGGGGGGGGGTGTTAGAGAGAGAGGAAGGAGGGAGAGAGAGAGGGGGGGGGGGAAGGAGAGAGACAGAGAAACAGACAGACAGACAAACAAACAGACAGAGAGAAAAGAGAGGGTGATGGGCAGGGAGGGAGGAAGGAGGGAGAGACAGACAGAGAGAGACACACACACACACAGATAGAGAGACAGGCAGACAGACAGAGAAAGACAAAGCAGACAGAGAGAGACAGACAGACACAGACAAACAGAGAGTCACACAGAGAGACACACACAGAGACAGACCGAGAGAGACAGACACAAACAGACAGAAAGACAGAAATAGGCAGACAGACGGACAGATAGACATACAGTGTGTGTGTGTTGGTTGGTGTTTGTGTATGTTTGTGTGTATGTATGCGTGCACGCGAGTGTGTGCGTATGTGTGTGTATGTGTGTGTGTGTGGTTGTGTGTGTGTGTGCGAGCGTGCGTGTGCATGTGTGTGTGATCGAGTTCCTCACTTTGTTTCTTCACGTCTTTTTAGTCACTGTATCTTTTTTTGTTTTGTTATATACTTATTGCTATGACATCGACTATTATTTTTTGGGCATAATGATTTTATGATTTACATGTGGTGAGGCTAACTGACTGGTTAGTTCATGCTTTCATTGCAGTCTTTTTATTTTTCATGATACACTTCGTTTTCTTATGCTTTATTATTATGCATTATCTATAACAGTGGTCATTCAAGGTTTCTTTATTGAATTCTATATTTTATTTTATTTTATTTTTATTTCATTATCTTTTATCATTCTCATCCGCATTTTTGCTTTTATTATAGTTTTGTTGTTGTTGTTGCTTTATAAAAATCACGTATGAAAATAAGCACAAACGTATGCGTACATTTTTGCACACATCTAGATACACGCATGTGCGTTCACACCCGTGCACGCAACCACCCACCCACCACACACAACACACACACACACACACACACACACACACACACACTCATGCAAACACACGCACGCACGCACGCACAGAGACAGACAGCGAGACAGGGAGAGACAGAGAGAGAGAATTCGAATTCGAACTCGAATGATTTATTCACAAAAGGCTACTGGCCCCTACATGAAGGGGGTGGGGACGGGGAAGGGGTTGCTGTACTCTAAGTATTTTAGTAAGGAAAAAAGCAGCAGCAGCAACAAGGAGTTAAAGTGGAAAAAAAGTCAGTTACAAAAATATGACTTAAGATATAAAAGTCCTTCGGATGAGACTATAAACCGAAGGGATGACAATTTCTTACAAAAAGTGCATACACCCGGGGACTAGATGTAAAAAACACATGAGTGTTTATTCCATTATCCTCGAAATAAAAGAATAAAAGAAATAAAAGAATAAAAGAAAAAATGTAAAACATATCTCTTATTCTGAAGTCTTTACCCAAATATAAATTGAGGCTGCACACATCCTCAGGATGACTAGACGCCATGAGTAAACAGAGTCTAGATAAATTAGGCTGTCTACTATGTTCTAAGGGGATGTAAAAAAGAGAGAACAACAATCAACAATGTTTATTCTTTCGGCCTCCAGCCCCAAGAATGGGATCAAAATAGAGATGAGAGATGGAGAAGATAGGAGAGGAGAGAGAGAGAGAGAGAGAGAGAGAGAGAGAGAGAGAGAGAGGAAGAAGAAGAATGAAAGAATGAATGAATGAATGAATGAATGAATGAATGAATGAATGAATCTTTTATTTTTCAAGGGTAACAGAATAAGCATGTGCATACTTTTTTTCATCCGGCCCTTGCCCTGATTAGAGACTATCAACAAAACAAGGGGGAAAAGCACACTACAACTAGAGAGAGAGAGAGAGACGGACAGTCAGACAGAGGGGGGAGGATGATTACACTGTATCTTAATTTAAGTTTTGATTTTAGAAGACTAACATCACCTTTACAAGGTACAAGATACAACCTCCAATGTCCACTTACATATGGAAAAGATCTCTCTTGACTGCACAACACAGATTGTCATTTCAAATTACATATAGCTCCTTAAACACGTTAACATTTTCCAAAGACCATCCTTCTTTCAGCACAGCAATTTTTTAACACAATTCGTTCAAATTCAGACAAACACACACCCATCCATATAGTCAAGCAGGCATCCATACACCTACCCGCAACCATGCATACACCTTTTTCAACTTTCAGTTCCTCAAAACACGGGGGAAGCGCATGTCGACAAGTTTCCATGCAGAGTATGTTAGTCCGCCGTTTTCGACGATGACCTCCAAAACAGCAGAGGAGGCAGCTGCTGTTTCGAAAATTAGGCAGAAATTTGATTATAGTGGAGATGCCTTTCCCACAGTACATCCCCACTCTCTCGGCCAAGTGGGCATAAGGACAGTCAGCGTTCGAGATGTTCTCCAATGGCCAACTAGCCCCCAGGGCTGCAGCACATAAGGACTGTGCAAGTCAAGCCTCCTAGTCAGAGTCATAGTCAGAGAGTCATCGACTATGAGAAAGGCTCTCTACTCTGCTGAGAAAGGCTTGGCTCTCCTCGTGGCTTAGCTAAAATAATGCGATCACTGTCTGTTTTCACCCATTGTGTTGCCTATACATTATTGTGTGCTGTTTTCTGACTTTTCTTTCTGTTTTTCGACTGTGATGAAGTGACACGTTTTGCATGTCTTGATGAGCTGTAAAGTGGAATTCCATGAGTGGAAAAGCCACTGGTCATACAGCCTCTCACTTTGCTGTTGCCCCCAGCGTCAATGGTTTAATCAAGAACTGTGATAAATCCCAGGCGTCAGTAGGGTAAGAGACAGCTTCTTGGAACAATGCCACTGTCAGTGAACTGATGCTGACCCGTGAATGAGAAAAGGACTGGCAGCCCGGTGTTCCAATGTGTGGGACAGACAGACAAGCCTTCACCAAAGCCCCTCAGACTGAAGCCTTAAAGACTCAGACTGCTTCCTGAAAGCCACGGAGCTAGGTTGGCACAGAAAACAGACAAGCAACTAAACAGAAACATCAACTGGCGACAGAAGTGTCCTGCAGCTTCTTGTTTGTTTATATGCCCGTCTTGTGTTTAGTCCTTTTTTTCATCATTTACCTCTTCATGTGTTAATTATCTGGATGGGTTGAACAGCAATGGGATTCTGGAATTTTTCCAAACGTTTGCTTATTAATATGCTATAGACATGTCTTTTGGAGAAATCTTCAGTTATTTCATTATCTGCACATGTTAATGCTGTTATTGTTCTGTTCGGTCATTTTTCCCGTTATTTTCTTTCGGTCAGTGTATGGATCATCAGTCGCCATAAGAATGTTGGTTTTGTACTTGAGCACAACATAAGCTACTTGCTTGTTGTCGCTATGCTATTATTATGAATGTGGATTTTGTACTTGAGCACAACATAAGCTACTTGCTTGTTGTTGCTATGCTGATTACGTTCATCGCGCTATGCTTGTTCCGTGCTTGTTAAGGAATAAAGCTTATGTAAACTGAAAGAACATGTTCATCTGACAGCTACTGTCCTTCTCACCCACTGTCCTCTCCACCCCACTTCAGCTGAGGGTTGGCCTGCAGGGATGACCTTGGCTGGACCTGGTCACTGTGACAGCTAGCTACTCTGCTGAGAAAGGCTTGGCTTTCCTCGTGGCTTAGCTAAAATAATGCGATCACTGTCTGCTTTCACCCATTGTGTTGCCTATACATTATTGTGTGCTTTTCTCTGAACTCTGGTTTGCAGTAGTTAACCCAAATGCCTCTGTCTTACATGATTTGGAAGTTTGGGGATAGAGGGACACCGTCTGTTTGGGTTCATCGTCCTCTTACCATGTCACGGCTTTTGCAAGCTTTACAAAAACAGGTGTACTTTGTCTGATATTTTAACTGCAATGTCCACACAAGTCAGTATAAAGCAAAGATGAGTCATTCATCGTTAAACTTTTTTTTACAGAAAAAATGTATAATTATTGCTATTTACCACCATCATCAGCGATTCCGCTCTCAGTCCCCAAGTGCAGGTAATCCCACATGATTTGCATGTCTTGGTGAGCGGACATTCAGAGGAGTGAGGTGTGAAGTGAAGCTGAACTTTTTACATCTTCTCAACTAACAGTCATTCATTTCATTCGTTTATTCTTTTGTTTCGAGGATGATGGAATAAGCGCTCATGTGCTTTTTTACATCTAGTCCCCGTGTGTATGCAGTTTTTTAAATTTTGTCATCCGTTCCCACCGGCACGCAATGGCGTACTCTTCCGAAAAGCGGAACGGGTTTAACCGTTTTCAAGATGTTCTGCGTGCGTTCGCACACGGGACCTTAGTTTATAGTCTCATCCGAAAGACTGTTAGAAGAAAAGGTGGTGGATTCGGCACGGATGTAAACTTCAGAGGAAAAATTCTATTGAACGAGATTCGAACCCTGGTCAGCAGATCACGAACGCAATGTGCTCCACTCTAACTACCAGACTATCTTGATGAGCGGTCATCCAGGGGAGTGATGTGTGATGAAGTGAAAGCAGGCCGATACAGTAACACACTCTGCTAACAGACCTGGACACTGGCCCTGCATGATGCAGCTCCCTCCTGCCTTCACCTGCAGCCCCGTCACAATGCAGAGGCTGTGTCGGGGACTACCTGTGTGATCAACACACCCTTGTAATACATGCTTCAGAGACTGGTCAGTGGAACTAGCGGTGTACACATCATTATATCAATCGACTATATGTGAAGCACGTTAAACTTACTTTTAACACGTTTAGCTTTAAAATCTCTAGGTAGACAACATTAATGTGTAAGAACGACTCTCACTTGCAGGCTGATGGGGGGTTCCTTTCCCGAGTGGCAGTGTTTCCATTAATTAAGCTGTGCATCAATGAGCAAAAACGGGTCAAGATCAGTTCACAGCGCAGTGCCTGGTGTGTGTATACATCTGTTGCCTATCACCTAGTCCTCTGCACTGCTTACTTGGCGTACTTCAGTGCAGCTGTCAGAAAAAACAGGAATAGGTCAGAATCAAAGAGTTTGCGGTTATTGTTGGAAATGATACCTCGGCTTTGAGGAGTCCAGCACTTACTCAGACCAGTTGGGCAGGATCCACTGAGTACCTACAGGGAGTGATCTGGGAGAGAGAGGTCCTAGTCATGCTCAAGGTGTGTCCCTGATAGGCAGGGAGGGCTAGGGAGGCTTGGCTTGCAGTTGGCAGGCTTCCACTGTGCCTGCGGTGTGCCTGACGTCTGCTGAACAAGCAGGCTGAGGGCTAGGGTCAGTGGCCGGCTCTGTTAGGCTACGCTCCTGCTTTAGCTTGCCAGTCATGAAGTAGCTTGTGTAGAGTGCTAGTCAGAAAAAAAAATTCTGGTCATTTTCACAGATTATTTTAAAGAATGAAAAAAATGCACTGTTTTGGGGATCGAGAACATAGAGCAATGCCAGGTAGTCACGAGAAAGTTGAAATTAATGATCACCAAATGAGGATAGCATGTGTTCCTACAGTGTCGACCCCACACATGCATATTGCGGTTAGGAAGCTAGCAGACAACAAAGGACTCAAAGGGTTGAGTGCTTGCTGAAATATAAAATCAAACCTACCAAATTTGTGCAAAATCACGTGAGCTTTGAGCCAGAAGCTAGTCTTTCCCAAAAAGTGGTTTTTATTTCTGTGGATGCCAGAGTATAGCATGTGTGGTATAAATGCAAGAGTAATTATAGGAAAACAGAAGGTAAAGGGGCAAAAATTGCAGGTGCTGTGTAGCCTTAGCGGAGATAACCGCGGCTGTTTCCGCTTCATCTCACCTCTCACTTCCGCTGGCTAACTGCTCAGTGTAGCGTGGGAAGCCAGTAGGACTGCCACTGATGGGTAGCGGGGATTGGATGGGGGGCTAATGTTGATGATGGTGACGGACATCGTTTGTGCGTTGTTTGCTTCTGCTCTGTTCGTTTGCCAGAAGAGTCATTCGATGATGTGGTCATGGGCGTTAATAATGTGAAACAATGCCACACAAAAAAGTCACGTTGGACTGTATCTGGCTGGCGTCATTGTTTCTAAAGTAAACAAATAAAATTTGAACGTAAATGTATGTGCTGATGTTTTGATTTCTCTATCTATCTATCTATCTCTCTATCTCTCTATGTAATCAATCCGGGGTGGGGGTGGGGGTGGGGGGGGAGGACGGGATAGCCTAGTGGTTAGAACATTGCGCTCGCCCGTGTGCGAACGCAAGCATCTTGCGCACACGTTAAATCCCGTTCCGCTTTTCGTAAGAGTAGGCCATTGTGTGCCGGTGGGAACAAATGACAGAATTTACAAAACCGTATACACACTGGGACTGGATGTAAAAAAGCACATAAGTGCCTATTCCATTATCCTCAATATAAAAGAATAAAAGAAAAGTTTTTAAAATATATCTACTTTAGATAGATATTTACTTACTTATTTATTTAGATAGAAAGATAGAAAGATAGATAATAGATAGATAGATAGATAGATAGATAGATAGATAGATAAATAGATTGATAGATAGATATGTGTGTTGATGTTTTGACCAATATATGTGTGTATTGATGTTTTGACCAATACATATGTATTGATGTATTGATCAATATATGATTATATGTGTTGATGTTTTTACCAATATATATGTATGTTGTTGTTTTTTACCAATATATATGTGTTGATGTTTGATCAATATATATGTGTTAATGATTTGATCAATATATGATTATGTGTGTTGATGTATATATATGTGTGTTGGTGTTTTTTACCAATATATATGAGTGTTGATTTTTTTTATCAATGTATATGTGTGTTGATGTTTTGACCAATATATGTGTGTGTTGATGTTTTTACCAATATTATATGTGTGTTGTTTTTTTTACCAATATATATGAGTGTTAATGTTTTGATCAATCATGTTAGGTTTATGCAGCACACACGTTAACCATAATGTTCCAAATGCAACAAATAAAACCAAAAGTACGCACACTTTTTCTGATTGGATTTGCTTTGTATCATACTACTGAAATAATTTAAAAACTATACACTGTATCAAAATATCAACACACACTATGTTCGTGCAGACGATTGCAGTCAACAGGTACTACCACCTATCAATGATAGCTGCCATATCATGGCCACACACTAACAAGGACAGCTGCATAGCTGCAGGTCAGCTACGTACCTATAGTACTTTGTACCTCTCTTTGAGAATCTCCTTGTACTCTTCTTCTTCGTCTTCTTCTTCTTCTTCTTCTTCTTCTTTTCTTCTTCTTCTTCTTCTTCTTCTTCTTCTTTCTTCTTCTTCTTCTTCTTCTTCTTCTTCTGCTGCTGCTGCTGCTGATAATGATAATGATAATGATGATGATGATGATGATATTATTGCTGCTGCTGCTGGTGCTGCTGCTGCTGCTACTACTACTACAACTACTATTAATACCACTACCACTTCTACTACTAGTGTTACTGCTACTGCTATCAATACTACTACTACTACTGGTGTACGAGCCACCAGCTAGAGGGGCCCTGCACAGCTGCTGGGTCATTTTGGTGGTGTTCAGTGGTGCTAACATACGCAGGACACCACCTACTAAGCCCTCTACTAATGACAGTATTAGCTCAGTCGCGGAGCCAGACAACGTCCCTCCAACGACCTTGCATGAACCTCTCGACACAAACTCACCACAGGCACAGAAGTGTATGGAGAAAAAGAAACTGTGAGGTCACCATGAGACCAGAGCAACTGGGACCACCAAATCAGAGACAAATTTTCTTTATTGCATGATGGTCAAAGACGAGTAATGCTGCCACCACGGAAGTTCATGTACTTTGAGACTACTTGACAGGGTTATACTCTACGCTTGTTATCATAATACATCCCAGCGTCAACTGGGCCCGAGAGATACAGACACCTGGCAGTGTGGGTCGGGTAATTTGAGCAACATTCTCAAAATCACATCCATGAAGTGGATGAATCCCGACTGTGTGGTCCCAGTCTTCCCAATAACAAACTCACTCTGGGTAGGAGCCGGCCGGAATCCGAAAACTTTCTATGAGTCTTACAGGATTCAAACCCGCGACCTTCAAGCCAGTAACCCGCGGTGCTAACCACTGCGCTAATGGCGGCTGGTTAGAGACAGAGAACTTATCAACTTTTAGAATAATCGAACCAGAGGTTGGCTGCTTTGACAAGAACTATGCCATAAAACATGGGACACTCCACAGCGAAAACTTAGCCAGAGATGATGGTGTTGACACTGTTTACGACATGAGTCAGTACGTACACAGAATACTCGCCGAGACGTGGCGTTATGACACAAGGGACACAACTCTTTCAAAATGACCGTCACGAGAATGGCACAGAGTTGCGCAAAATCACCCACTGAGCCTGTGGTCAGGCGCGCATATCATCGATTTTTTTCATATCGTCTGCAAATCAGCACTGTGTGTGTAGTAGGAGACCTCCGTTACAAAGACGGTACAAGCAGCAGTCCAGCCCAGTAGCGCTATCAACATGTTTCGTAGGTCTTTCAAACTTCATCTCATATTTGTCCACTGGTGTGGTGCGGTTTATGAAAAGTCAAAGGCAAGGAAGATGCAGAAATGTTAAAACTTTCCCTTCGACTGCTGTCACACATAGGTAAAATAGATGTTCGACTTCCCCGCACGTTGCAGATCAGACATGAGGGGATGAGGGCGCTAACTCCATGTCCTTTACTATAAAAGAGAACAGTTACTACGGCAAGAAACTCGGACATACGCTTTATGATTTTGAGCAACTTCCCTTCCGATGTTTAGCCAAGAAAGGCACTAGTTTTGAAATGAGCGGTTTTCTCTTGATGTTTGCTAGTGATACGTAGATTGAAGAGTGACGTGCATTCCTACTCCAGTCGTTTGTTAACAATATGTATGTATGCTCCAGTTGTCTGTAAGTAATGTGTAGATTGAAGAGGGACGTGCATTCCTACTCCAGTTGTCTTGTTAGCAATGTGTAGAATGAAGAGGGACGTGTATGATTGCTCCAGTTGTCTGTAAGAAATGTGTAGAATGAAGAGGGACGTGCATCCCTGCTCCAGTTGTTTGACTGACCTGACCTGTGAATGGCGGACAGACAGTCTGTGGAGCACAACGCCTTTCTGGCAGTGTGTCCAGGGCAAGGTCAGGCCTGGCAGGACCTATGCCATACATACCATAACATGTGATACACAGCAATCAAAGTGACCTGAGAGTGACCTGGCAAACAGTGCACTGACCTGCCAGAACGACATCAGGTTGAAACAAGCCCCAGGCCCTCTTCTGTCAGGGATTCTGCTTTTTCCAGCCAACAAACCTCGACATAAAAAACACATAGGCGCATTGCAGGCAATGTTGATTTATTTCCAGTGACGTTGTACACGCACAAGCATGCATACGTGCTGTACACGTTACATTACAATTATCTGGCACTCGCCACTCCCATCCCAGTGACTCTCGATAAATACCTAATGGTGTCGGCATGCGCACGCCGCGCGCGCGCGCACACACACACACACACACACACACACACACACACACACAACACACACATAGATAATCAGATAGATAGATAGATAGATAGATAGATAGATAGATAGATAGATAGATAGATAGATAGATAGATAGATAGATAGATAGATAGATAGATAGATAGATAGATAGATAGATTCGTGTGCACATATGCGTCATACATGCGGACACACACACATACACGCACGCACGCACACTCACACACATACACACACACAAACACACACACAAACACACACACACAAATAGATAGATAGATAGATAGATAGATAGATAGATAGATAGATAGATAGATAGATAGATAGATAGATAGATAGATAGATAGATAGATAGATAGACAGACAGACAGACAGACAGACAGATAGGTAGATTCGTGTGCACATATGCGTCATGCATGCGCACAACACATACACCACGCACGCACGCACGCACACACACACGCGCGCGCACGCACGCACGCACACACATGCTGCAGTAGCATACACCAGTCAGGTATGGTCACTCAAAGGGAATATTATGGTCTGGATACTTACAGCAAGGGTTTTTAATCTCATGTGTTAGATCAATAAGGGGACGGGATAGCTCAGTGATCAGAGCTCTAGCTCTCCCCAAGCCTGAGGATAAGCAGCATTGAGCGTGATTGCCTCGTGGATGGGTGAAACCTCAAAATAATAGTGAGCTGTTTTCAGTAAAACCTAAAATAGTGAGTTGTTTTCAAATAAAAATCTAAAATAGTGAGTTGTTTTCAGTAAAACCTAAAATATTGTGTTGTGTTCAGTAAAACCAGAAATTGTGGGGGCTTTTTAAAATCTAAATAGTGAGTGTGAGATTTGTGAGTTTCAGAAAGTAGCCATAATAAAAAGTGAGCTGTTTTCAGTAAAACCTGAAATAATAGTTGTTTTCAGTAAAACCTTACTGAAAACAACTATTTTAAAAAAACTCACAATTAGGTTTTTCAGAAAACCTCAAGCAATGAGTTGTTTTCAGGAAAACCTAAAAAAAGAGAGTTGTTTTCAGTAAAACCTGAAACTGAGTAAATTTCAGTAAAACCTGGAGTAGTGATTTGTTTTCAGTAAAACTTGAAATAGTGAGATGTCTTCAGTAAAACCTGAAATAGTGAGTTGTTTTCAGTAAAACCTGAAATAATAGTTGTTTTCAGTAAAACCTTACTGAAAACAAATATTATTTTAGGTTTTTCAAAACAACTCATATTTCAGTAAAATCTCACTATTTCGTTTCTGAAAACAAATAAAAAGTGAGTTGTTTTCAGTAAAACCTGAAATAGTGAGTTGTTTTCAGTAAAACCTTAAATAGTGAGTTGTTTTCAGTAAAACCTCAAACAGTGAGTTGTTTCCAGTAAAACCTCAAATAGTGAGTTGTTTTCAGTAAAACCTCAAATAGTGAGTTGTGCTCAGTAAAACCTTAAATAGTGAGTTGTTTTCAGTAAAACCTCAAATAGTGAGTTGTTTTCAGTAAAACGTAAAATAGTGAGTTGTGTTCAGTAAAACCTCAAATAGTGAGTTGTTTTCAGTAAAACGTAAAATAGTGAGTTGTGCTCAGTAAAAACTGAAATAGTGAGTTGTCTTCAGTAAAACCTCAAATAGTGAGTTGTCTTCAGTAAAACCTGAAATAGTGAGTTGTTTTCAGTAAAACCTGAAACAGTGAGTTGTCTTCAGTAAAACCTGAAATTTTAGGGGTTTTTTATATCTAAAATAGTGAGTTGTTTTCAGTAAAATCTGAAATAGTGAGTTGTTTTCAGTAAAACCTAAAATAGTGAGTTGTTTTCTGTAAAACCTAAAACAGTGAGTTGTTTTCAGTAAAACCTGGAAATAGTGAGCTGTTTTCAGTAAAACCTGAAACAGTGAGTTGTTTTCAGTAAAACCTCAAACAGTGAGTTGTTTTCAGTAAAACCTGAAACGGTGAGTTGTTTTTAAAAAAAAAACTAAAATAGTGAGTTGTTTTCAGTAAAACCTCAAACAATGAGTTGTTTTCAGTAAAACCTAAAATAGTGAGTTGTTTCCAGTAAAACCTGAAGTAGTGACTTGTTTTCAGTAAAACTTGAAATAGTGAGATGTCTTCAGTAAAACCTGAAATAGTGAGTTGTCTTCAGTAAAACCTGAAGTAGTGACTTGTTTTCAGTAAAACTTGAAATAGTGAGTTGTCTTCAGTAAAACCTGAAACAGTGAGTTGTCTTCAGTAAAACCTGAAATAGTGACTTGTTTTCAGTAAAAATTGAAATAGTGAGTTGTTTTCAGTAAAACCTGAAATAGTGAGTTGTCTTCAGTAAAACCTGAAATAGTGAGTTGTCTTCAGTGAAACCTGAAATAGTGAGTTGTTTTCAAATACAAATCTAAAATAGTGAGTTGTTTTCAGTAAAACCTGAAACGGTGAGTTGTTTAAAACAAAACTAAACTGGTGAGTTGTTTTCAGTAAAACCTCAAACAATGAGTTGTTTTCAGTAAAACCTAAAATAGCGAGTTGTTTTCAGTAAAACCTAAAGCAGTGACTTGTTTTCAGTAAAACTTGAAATAGTGAGTTGTCTTCAGTAAAACCTGAAATTGTTATTTGTCTTCAGTAAAACCTGAAGTAGTGACTTGTTTTCAGTAAAACTTGAAATAGTGAGTTGTCTTCAGTAAAACCTGAAATAGTGAATTGTCTTCAGTAAAACCTGAAGTAGTGACTTGTTTTCAGTAAAACTTGAAATAGTGAGTTGTTTTCAGTAAAACCTGAAATAGTGAGTTGTCTTCAGTAAAACCTGAAACGGTGAGTTGTCTTCAGTAAAACCTGAAATAGTGAGTTGTTTTCAAATACAAATCTAAAATAGTGAGTTGTTTTCAGTAAAACCTGAAACGGTGAGTTGTTTAAAAACAAAACTAAAATGGTGAGTTGTTTTCAGTAAAACCTCAAACAATGATTTGTTTTCAGTAAAACCTAAAATAGCGAGTTGTTTTCAGTAAAACCTAAAATAGTGAGTTGTTTTCAGTAAAACCTGAAGTAGTGAGTTGTTTTCAGTAAAACCTGAAATAGTGAGTTGTTTTCAGTAAAATCTGAAATAGTGAGTTGTGTTCAGTAAAACCTGAAGTAATGAGTTGTTTTCAGTCAAACCTGAAACTGAGTTGTTTTCAGTAGAACCTGAAATAATGAGTTTGTTTTCGGTAAAAACCTAAGATAGTGATGGACGGGATAGCTCAGTGGTCTGAGCACCTCGCTTTCCACAATTCAAGGTTAAGCAGCATCGAGCGTGGTTACTAAGTGGATGGGTGACCGTTTGCGTGCCTTGGCTTCAGTACAGTCCCCCCAGTTCATCCAGCTGTAAATGGGTACCTACCTCTTATGGGGCAGGGAAGGTAAAGCAGCGAGTGAGAGGAGATGGGTGCTGCCCAAATATGCTGGTCCCTGGAGAAGCTGAGTTCTCTGACACCTCGCTCCCCAGCAACCGCACAGATTATGGGACACCTTTACATCAATATCAGTCTATGTACGTCTAGACCATTTGGAAGAAGAAGACACAAAAGAATAAGCAGGTTCTCCTTGGGAAAAGGGCGACTGAAGCCTAGAGAAAAAACACCTTGATACAGATGATGTGAACAGTCCTATCAGGCTTCAAAGCCATCTCGCAAGGCTTTCAGGATTGTATTTTAAATCTTTTTATGAAAAAAATACTATGGCCTGGGAGCATATACAATTTATCATGTATTGTAATATCATTAGTATCATCATTTGCCAAGATTTTTTTTCTGAAAAAATGTCTGCAGGAGAAGATCCTGTCGTGCTTATCTCTTTAGACATCTTTGATCATAGAATTACTCAGACATTGACACTTTTATGTTAATAGATATTTTCTATGCATGAAAAAAGAAACAAACAGCCCCCCCCCCCCCCCAAATTCATCATCATCGTCGTCGTTGTCGTCGTCGTCGTCATCATCATCATCATCAGCAGCAGCAGCAGCAGCAGCAGCAGCAGGACTAGTAGTAGTAGTAGTAGCAGCAGTAAGTAGTAGTAGTAGTAGTAGTAGTAGTAGTGTAGTAGTAGTAGTAGTAGCAGTAGCAGAAGTAGTAGTAGTAGTAGTAGCAGTAGTAGTAGTAGTAGTAGTAGTAGTAGTAGTAGTAGTAGTAGTAGTAGTAGTAGTAGTAGTAGTAGTCTTCAGTCTCTTAAGACTATGGAGTTGCGCTCTAGCTGTTTATTCTGGTACAGCGAGTCGGCTTTGGCTGGCCAGTCCGACACGGGAATGACAGTCCCTATGGCAGAGGGCACAGATGAAGTCTGACACTGGTCAGTAGCAGTACATAAAATTTAACGATACAACAATCAGCAGGTGCTGGTGTGTGAAAGCACTCAAAACATTACACAACGTTACACAACGCAATCATAAAAAGGTAAAGGTGTCCCATAACCTGTAAGGTCGTAGGGGAGCGAGGCGTCAGAGACCTCACTTCTCTAGGGCCAGCATATTGAGGGCGGCGCCCATCTCCTCTCCCTCGCTGCCTTACCTTCCCTGACCCTAAAGGACAGGTACCCATTTACAGCTGGATGAACTGGAGAACTGTACTGAAGCCAAGGCGCGCAAACGGTCACCCATCCAACTGGTAACCACGCTCGATGCTGCTTAACTTGGCTGAGGGAAGCGAGTGCTCCGACCACTGAGCTATCCCGTCCCCCATATACGCAATCATAGTGTAATGGAATGCCAAAAGAAACCAAAACCAATGATTATGTTGAAGTTATGTATCATTCATTCCACAGTGGGAAAGATTACCGTTCGTCCCCCCCCCTTTGCCCCCCCCCCCCCCCCCCCCCCCTGGGCCACTGAACTGCATACTCCCCTTTGTGTTGATAACTTGTCTTATTATGAAAGCTTACCTATCTAAATCACCTTAGTAGTGAACAGACATTAAGCCAGGGACAGAAGAGAGCGGAAACCCCGCACATACCAGGCTTATCAAGTAGATTGGCTTAATGAAATTGCAGTGTGTGTCTGTGTGCGTGAGTGGGTGCGTGTGTGTGTCTGTGTGTGTGGTGTGTGTGTGTGTGTGTGCGTGCGTGCGTGTATGTGTGTGTGTGTGTCTGTCTGTCTGTGCGTGTGTGCTGGGCCTACCCAAATAAACAGCACCCACACCTGCTGTAATATCTGATCCTGAACTTCCATTTATGACAGATATGAAAAGGAAGTTGTTTACCTCTGGAAACTATTCAGTGTAATAATAATAATGATAATAATAATAATAATAATAATAATAATAATAATAATAATAATAATAATAATAATAATAATAATAATAATAAATGGAACTTATATAGCGCGGTATCTTGCACAGACAAATCAAAGCGCTTACGCTCAACTCATTCTTACACAACCATGCAACCAATAGCAAGTAATAGTTCTAACAAGTCCAAATGCACACACACACACACAAAACACACACACACACACACACACACACACACACACACACACACACACACACACACATTTTAGTTAGAGAAAAAAACACACAACCAACAAGAAGAACTCAATTTAAAAACAATATTCGCTTTGATAACTAGAGACTAAATGAGAAATAGGGGGCACATACACACTATGCTTATAGTTTCTATCTACTTCTCTCTCTCTCTCTCTCTCTCTCTCTCTTCTCTCTCTCTCTCTCTCTCTCTCTCTCTCTCTCTCACTCTCTCTCTCTCTCTCTCTCTCTCTCTCTCTCTCTCTCTCTCTCTCTCTCTCTCTCTCTCTCTCTCTCACTCTCTATCTATCTATCTATCTATCTATCTATCTATCTATAATTGTCCTCATTAAAACATTCGAGTTCGAGTTTTCTCTCTCTCTCTCTCTCTCTCTCTCTCTCTCTCTCTCTCTCTCTCTCTCTCTCTCTCTCTCTCTCTCTCTCTCTCTCTCTCTTTCTGTTCTTCTTTACTTTTCAAGAAAAACCATTTTAGTTGTACCTGTTCTAATTATGAATACCTGTCAGTTAGTGAGACTCTCTCTCTCTCTTTCACATAATCTCCTAAAGTCAGTTATATAACATTTGTTCTGTGTAGATTACTATTGCTGTTGCTTTCCCAATAAGAAAAAAGTACAATGAATGTGTTGCCGTTTACGGCTTAATCTCCTTTATATTGTGAAGTTTATTGTGGGGATTATTTGGTTGTCACCCCCCATCCCCCTTTTGTTTTTATTCTGCTATTGGTTTCTTTGCTGTTTGTTTTTGTTTTGTTTTGCTGTTGCTCTTTTTCTTTCTTTTGATTTTTTGGGTGTGTTTTCTGTGGGAGTGTTGTGGGTTTGTTTCTTTTACTGTGTGAGTGTATGGGTGTTG
This sequence comes from Rapana venosa, assembly GCA_028751875.1. NCBI lineage: Eukaryota > Metazoa > Mollusca > Gastropoda > Neogastropoda > Muricidae > Rapana > Rapana venosa. The sequence continues at coordinate 1,080,134 of CM054134.1, read as the reverse complement.
GGTTTACTTTATTATCATATGATGTATCCCTAAGGGCGGGAACTGAATGTAAAAAAGTACATGGATGCTTATTCATTATCCTCTAAATGAAAGAATTTGTCATTGTCATTCTGTCTCTGTCTCTTGTCTGTCTGACTGATTGTCTGTCTGTCTGTCTGTCTTCTCTCTCTCTCTCTCTCTCTCTCTCTCTCTCTCTCTCTCTCTCTCTCTCTCTCTCTCTCTCTCTCTTTCCTCTCTTTCTCTCTCTCTCTGAAACTACGCAAGCCGAAGGTCAAACCTAAATCAATCCTACAGGTCAATGACAATCATTCTCTCATGACCACCACCACCACCACCACCAACACCACCACAATCCAACCTGACCTCAAATTCTAAAGCTAGCAGACATCAAAAGACGCGTGCTTATAGCAGCAGGTCCAATACCATCGACCCGGCAACCTGGTAAATTGCAGTCAGGAGCCCGTCCATTGTTGTGTCGTTCTCGGCCCGCGGAAACGATCCGTTTGTCCAAGACCTCTGACTCCACTGCTGTTCTCAAAGACATGGCCAGATCGCTGGTCAAATAAGAGGGTCGCCCTTCGCACGCTATCGATAAACAGACTGCAAAAGGGCATGTTCTTTGCGGGTGGAGTCTGTTCAATACATCAGCAGGAATAGTTGTATTTCACCCCATTTTTCCCCCATGTGAAACATATCCCTACTTCCTTCTATCTCCATATTTTTGGTTGTTTTCGCAAGATATAGCGCTATATATAGATACCAAGTCCATGTATTATCGTTGTTGTTTTCATGTTTTTACAATCCACAGCACTATCCTTCAATACAGGGGGACGGGATAGCCTGGTGGTTAGAGTTATGCGCACTGCGCTTGAGATCTGCTGACCCGGGTTCGACTCTCGTTCAAGAGGATTTTTTCCTCTGGAGTTAACATCAGTGCCGACTCCACTCTCCCTAAAAGTCCTTCGGATGAGACTATACACCGAGGTCCCGTGTGCGAACGCACGCAGAACATCGTGCGCAGACGTTTAAAAACCCGTTCCGCCTTTCGGAAGAGTAGGCCATTGTGTGCAGGTGGGAACGGATGACAAAATTAACAAAACTGCATACACACGGGGATTGCGTGTAAAATAAAGCACATGAGTGCTTATTCCACTATCCTAGAAATAAAAGAATAAATAAATAAACACGGAAGACAACAAAAATGAACGGCTTCCCTTCAACGGTCTGTTACCTGCTGCCACGCACTAACCGTCATGTTGCGCTGTTTGATCTTGATACTGCATGTCAGAATTCTGTTTTTTCTCTCATGGTCAGGTCAGGAGATATTCAATTTTCTGAAACTAGATTGACGTTTTTATTTTTATTTTTATTTTATTCTTTTATTTCGAGGATAATGGAATAAGCACTCATGTGCTAGTTTTGTCAATTTTGTCATCCGTTCCCACCAGCACGCAATGGCCTACTCTTCCAAAAATCGGAACGGGTTTTAACGTGTGTGCAAGATGTTCTCCGTGCGTTCGCACACGGGACCTCGGTTTATAGTCGCCTCCGAAAGACTCTGGGGGAGAAGTGGAGTCGGCACTGATGTTAACTCCAGAGAAAAAAATTCCTCTTGAACGAGAATAGAACCCGGGTCAGCAGATGAGGAATACATCAGTCTAACCACCAGGCTATCCCGCTGGCTTCTCGTGCATCGTGATTAAGGTTAGACTAACCATGGCTTGTCATAAGAGTTCTGTGAGAAAGGCGATACTTTGTGTGTCATTTTCTTTTCTTTGCCTCGCTGCTCTCAATGTTCCTAGGCAGGAACGTCTCGGAAGATGAAGCATCAAAACTTTTCTTTTATTATTATTATTATTATTATTATTATATTATTATTATTATTATTCCTCGTTGTTCTCCTTGTTCTTTTCTCTTTTTTTCCTGTCTTCTCTTCCTCCTCCTCCTCCTCCTCTTATTCTTTCTCCTCCTCCTCCTCCTTGTCCTCCTCCTTCTTCTTCTTCTTCTTCGTCTCCTCCTTCTCTTCGTCCTCCTCCTCCTCTTCCTTCTTCTTCTTCGTCTCCTGCTCCTCCGTCACTTCAATACAATGTAATACAATGCAGTGCGTCTCAACACAGCAACACAACACAAGACAACACAACAGCAACACAACACAATAAAGTACAATAAGCACATAAGTGCTTATTCGATTATCCTCGATATAAAAAATAAAATAAAATCAATTTTAAAAACTCAACACAACACGACAACATGACACAACAACACGACACAACAATATAAGGACAACGCAACAACACAACACAACACAACAACACGATACAACAACACAACACAACAACACAACACAAAACCATATAATTATGGTCCTGCGTGAGGCAGGCAAAGCAAGAAAATGAGGGAAAAGAGAAAGCGTAGGAAAGGAGTTAAAAGATGTTGTGTCCTCCCCCAGCTCAATACTGAACACAGCACACGACCAGTCCTTGCTGGATGACTGTGGGCCCTTTGATCAAACCTGCTGCCATCAAACGAGCAAACAAACATCGACAAACCGACAAACTAACGAAGAAGTCAACAACTAAACAAACAAACAAACGGACTGCTGGTGATTACAGGGAGCACAAACTGTGGCTGAAGTTTCTTGATGCCCTGCATCTGCATAGATGAAGGGTGAGCAAAAGAAGAAAAAATTACAAGTGATTAAGAAGAACAAGAAGAACAAGAAGAAAAAGAACAAAACGTTAAGAACAAGAACAGGACACTAGCAAAAAGAAGAACAAGAAGAACACACACAGACACACACCACGCACGCACGCACGCACAAGCACGCGCGCGCGCACACACACACACACACGCACGCGCGCGCTATTAGCTTTTTGCGGAACTATTCTAAAAAAACAAGTGATCATAACTTTAACCCTTGAACACACAGAACAGAACGCCACTATGGTTCTGCACGAATGGCTGACTGATGATGACAAAAACACATTTATTACCAACACTGGACTTCACCAGGGGGTGATTACCGCGTGGGAAGAGACAGAGAGTGGAAAGCCAGTCATTTATTAACTTTCGCTTTTATCATGTAGATATGGTGCAGTTCACTGGGAAGTAACATGTGGATAGAACGGAGAAAGACGAATAGGTGCACACAAAATTGTTGTTTGTTCTTGTCCATGTACTGACCATACTATTGCAGACAGAACACGATATTTGTACGGCAGCCTTCAGTCTCGAAGACAGTGCATTGCGCTCTTGATGTTCATTCTGGTACAGCGTCGGTTGTGGCTGGCCAGTTCGGCATGAAAATGACAGTCCCTATGGCAGAGGACACAGATGAAGTCTGATGCTGGTCTGTCTGCCTGGGCTGTAGCCTTTCTTCTCGTTCTCTCTGCCTCGTGCTGCTGAGCAAGTGTCTCTTTGAACTTGGAGAAACCTTTCTGCACAGTCCGTCTCCAAGCTGACCGCCCGAGGACTGTTGCTTCCAAGTTGATCTGGTCGAAGTTCAGGGCTTTTAAGTCCCTCCTGCACACGTCTTTGAATCGCAGCTGTGGTCTGCCTGTGGGACGTTTTCCCTGCACAAGTTCTCCATAGAGGAGGTCTTCAGGGATCCGCCGTCGTCCAGGCGCAAGACATGGCCGAGCCAGCGCATGCGTCTCTGTTTCAGTAGGGTGTACATGCCGGTGCATCAGCTCTTTTCAGACAGTGCTGTTTGGGACCTTGTCCAGCCAGGTAAAGTTCAGGATGCTTCAGAGGCAACGCATTATTGAAAAGCATTGAGCTTTCGCTCTTGTCTGGCAGTTTAGTTAGGGCTGAGTTATCGATAGGAGTGTAAACACCATTCTCTTCTATAGCCATTTATCGTACTACAGTACTGAGTAAGCAATAAGGTCAGAAGTGTTGGTTTTACTGGTTGTTTCTGTGGGTTGAACAAGGATGTAATGAACGGCTTGTTTGTGACTTCAGTGAACAGGCTGACGGCACAGCTGTCAGTTTCCCACACTTTCAGCTGCTCTCAGCTGCTATCCATTCCATCCCAGCTGGTGATCATCATAGCTCATCAAACTGACCCTACTTGGACTTGATAAAAGGAATGGGCTAATTATAGCACTGGGTCCCTGGGCCCTTGACTGAGTTCTGCTGGATTTGCTCGCGGTGAGGGAACCATTCCCTGTTGTTTCAATGCCTAGATGTTCTTCTTTGATGTCTGATCACATGTAGACTGTGTCCACTCTTGTAATGTAGTATTGAGTGTAGTGTAGAAAACTGACTCAACGTAGTTTGACTTTAATTCATACTCGCTAAACATCAATACAGACAGGATGAACAAATGACAACATGGTTGGAATAAGCGTGAGGCGGAAGTTAAGCAAATGCCTCAAACTGCAGATCATCAAGGTATTGCTTGTGAAGGGAGGTTCTTTAACTCTCTGTCCAACTCTGGGACTGAAATTGACACGTTGGTGCTTTCTCTGGCATCAGGGTCAATAAATTATCCGAATTTAAAGTTTGAATCAAGAGTTATAGATTTACGGGTCAGTCAGTGTTTCCCTTGGAGTTAACACTGATGCTGAATCTGTTCAGTCACATCAGCCCATATTGGGAGAGTGAACACATGCAGAACATATCGTGCACAAGCTAAAAGCCTGTCTGCCTGTTGTGGAAAGGTAGTTTGTCTAAGGCCGGTGGGATGGACGACATGAACATACCCAGCATGCACCTTGCTGCCTGGAGAGGGATGGGCTCTGCCAGGTTCGAATTGCACACAGCATGATGAGTGAAGAGCAGTGCTCTGACAACTTCTAAAGGAGTCAAAGAAGTCAGTCACCTCCCGACTGACTGTCTTTCCCCGCTGGGAAAAGCCAGGGCGGCCAACGGGGGGGGGGGGGGGGGTGGGGGGGGGGGGGGGGCTTGGAGGATGGGGGTGGAGTGGGGTTGGGTGGAGGGATGGGCGGGGGGGGGGGGGGGGGGGGGGGCGTTGGTGACGGAAGCAGCAAGGGCAGCTGTACTGACAGTGACAAACTATAAGTAGAAGCAACGGGAGTTACGATATTAATGGTGATGGTAGAAGTACTAGTGATAGTTACGATGATGGTAGCGGTAGTAGCAGTTGCTGCAGGAGCAGCAGCAGCAGTAGCAGTAGTAGAGTAATCTGT
>CM054134.1:1059981-1064981 GCA_028751875.1 Rapana venosa | reverse complement strand
TCCAGACGTGAAAGAATAAGAGATGTGACAAGTTTGGATGTTGCATCAGTGGACAGGTACTTTCGGATTGCACTTATACGTCGTAATTGATAGTAGCAGGACTGGCAGGTCTGGGTGATGAACTTTTGCATAGAGAGCGTGTTGTCAATAACAACACCTAGATACTTAACTGCACTGGATAGCGGAACTGATGTACTGCCAAATTCTATTGAATCTGTTGTGATGGAAGAGAGTTTGTGTTTGGTCCCTATAATCATGGCTTCGGTTTTATCTGCATTTAGCTGTAACTTGTTTTGTATCATCCAGTTTTGAATGTCCTGAAGGCAAAGTGACATATTTGTCAAGAGAGAAGGCAGATTTTCAGGAGTGTCACTGCTTTGAATCTAAGAGTCATCAGCGTAGAAATGATGGTTGATCTGGTGACGGTTTATTATGTATGAGAGTGGAACAGTGTAGAGAGTGAACAGGACAGGGCCCGGAACTGATCCTTGTGGGACTCCACATTCTAGTTTTACAGGAATTGATTGAATTTTGTTTACTGAGACTGTCTGGAATCGATCAGTGAGGTATGAACTAAACCAGGTAAGGGCTGTGCCAGTAACACCGAACGTTTTTTGGAGACGGGAGAGAAGGATAGAGTGATCTATAGTGTCAAATGCTGCAGATAAGTCGAGAAGAGTGAGAAGAGAGATTTTCCCTGAGTCAGAAGCGTTTAGAAGCGTGTTTAACATATGGACTAGGGTGGTTTCCGTGCTGTGGTTGACGCGATAGGCAGACTGAAATGCAAAAAGGAGACTATTTGAATGAAGATGGCTGATGAGTTGTTTCAGAACTACTTTTTCAAGGACTTTTGAGATGAAAGGTAGGTTAGAAACAGGTCTGTAATTTTTCAGTATGTTAGGGTCAAGGTCGTGCTTTTTTAGTAGAGGTGTAACTATTGCAGTTTTGAGTTCTGAAGGAAAAATTCCCGAAAGAAGAGATGAGTTTACAATCTTCCTGATAGTTGGTATAAGCTGCGGAAGGCACTGCGTGAAAAGAGAAGCAGGCATAGGATCAAGATCACATGATTTTATGGTCATTTCATTTAGAATTTTCCTGATTTCTTCCTCACTTCCCCAGAATCAGTACACAGAGGAAAGATTAGCAAAAACTGAAGCCTTCTCTCTCCTCTCTCTCTCTTCTCTCTCTCATCTCTCTCTCTCTCTCTCTCTCTCTCTCTCTCCTTTCGCATTCGCATTCGCTTTCGCATTCTCTCTCTCTCTCTCTCTCTCTCTCCCCCCCCCCCCTTCCCCCCCTCCCTCCTCCTATTTCCTATTTTTTGATCCCTCTCTTGTGTGAATCGGCTGTCGTGATAACGAAGAGGCTGCAGACGGCTACAGCAAGACAGCCAAACACATCCCTGTCATAAATAGTACGTCAAAACCAGCACCTGGAAATTTACCAGGTGTCTCAGCCCACGAACAGAGAGGACAGAAAGTAGGATGGTGTGAGAGAGACAGAGAGTATGTGAGAGAGAGAGAGAGAGGGGGGGGCGCGGGGGGAGAGAGAGAGAGAGAGAGAGAGAGAAGAGAGAGAGAGATTAGGAAGGGAGGGAGGGAGGGGTGCTGAGATGAGCAGTTTCTTGCCTTCGTCAGCAAATTGTCTTGTGTAGTATTATTATTATTTTGTAGTTATTCATTGTGTTGTATTGCATCGTTAGGTTGTAATCTATTGTGTTGTATTGCAGTGCATTGTATTGTACATATAAAATAGTGGTGCCCCGACGTTTTACTAGAGGACGGGGTAAGTGAAAATATTATAATACGTAGTAATGCAGAAATAGTAATGGAGGAAAACAAGTGCAGGTAACCGCTTATAATCGTAGGTGATATCATTTTAGCAACATCACATTTTTCCTTTTAAAATTGAGAGCTAGTCTTCCTGGGGAAAGGAAGGGATCATACTTTCCCACTTTCCCCTTCTTTGGGGAATTAGTACCTACTGTATACCATAGCCTCAGTTTATCAAGATTTATAATTACTTTAAGCCCTTTTGAGGCGTGGATGACAAACATATTTAACGTAGGGGGGGGGGGGGGGAGATAAACCTGACAGCGATTAATTTTAAGATATCAGTGCCAACATCAACTGAAAAAGATATCTTCAAGCATGGAAGGAAGCAACTACATTGAAATAATGAACAAAACAATGAAAGGTCTAAGGCATTTTAAAAACTATTACACCCACTTTGTTTTTTTAATACAATTTTAATGAAGGTTCAGTAAAAAATGTAGTCAGTTGTGAAAGAAAACAACTGACTTTTTTTTTAATGAAATACAGGCAAATGTGATAAATGTTGACAGAGATAGAACTTGTCGAGATTTGCATTCATCAGGTTACAAAAATTTTAACTCGATATAAGCTGAAGAAAAATGCCGTGGAATAAAATGTGTTTGTATATGATTGAAGTAGGGATATTCCATAATAAAATGAAATTCGTCTCCTAGAACAGACATATTACATTTGGAACACAATGTCTTCCCGTGGGATATTACGAAAACATCCAACCTCAACAGGGAGCTTGTGACAACTGCAATGAAATTTAGTAAGAGTGTAGACATACTCATCTGGTAGGCAAGTTGTGTTTTTCCATACCAAAACCCATTGTATAGTTCTTCTAATTTATTTATTTATCATTTTATTCTTTTATATCGAGGATAATGGAATAAGCACTTATGTGCATTTTTACATCCAGTCCCCGTGTGCATGCGGTTTTTGTCAATTTTGTCATCTATTCCCACCGGCGCACTTACGAAAAGCGGAACAGGATTTAACGTGTGGGCAAGATGTTCTGCGTGCGTTCGCACACGGGGCCTCAGTTTATAGTCTCATCCGAAGGACTTTTGGGGAGAGTGGAGTTGGCACTGATGTTAACTCCAGGGGAAAGTATCCCCTTGAACGGGAATCGAACCCGGGTCGTCAGATTGCGAGCGCAATGTTCTAACCACTAGGCTATCCCGGCCCCTAAAAAAAGACATGTATCGTCTAAGCTGTAAGCCTTACACCCACACGTTACTGGTGGCCAAGCATTGAAGTCAACATACATAAAGCTGAACACTGGGCAGTGAATGGCATTGTTCTGTTCAAAACTGATGGCGTTTTGTTGTCAGCTCACTGTGGAAGCATCTCTCTCTCTCTCTCTCTCTCTCTCTCTCTCTCTCTCTCTCTCTCTCTCTCTCTCTCTCTCTCACTCTCTCTCTCTCTCTCTCTCTCTCTCTCTCTCTCTCTCTCTCTCTCTCTCTCTCTCTCTTCTCTCTCTCTCTCTGTTGTTGTTGTTGTTGCCTCATTATTCATTGTCATGCCCAGACCCTCCCCCCCCACCCCACCCCCACCCCCCCCCCCCCCCCCCCCAAAAATTTACACTTGAAAGGTCAAGTATCTTTACCTTTCATAAAGTATCTGCTGATATCAAATGTCTTGGAATAGAGAAAAACTGTGCTGTGTGTGTGTGTGTTTGTCAATCCAGTCCTGTTGTTTGTAGCCCCGCCGACCACAGAGGCCATAATTACCAGGGCTGTATGTGTTATTCAATCAGTGAAGGTCAGGAAATAACAACGATGTGTGTCCATGCTGATCACCCATGTCATACATGATACATGTGTGGTGGGGGGGGGGGGGGGAAGGGAGGAGGAGGCTGACAGATGACACAGAAATGAAGAGGTACCATGTTTTTTTTCTATAAAAAAAGTACACAACTTGTTGTTCTTCAGGAAAGCAGAAGCTGGTCTTTCACAGAAAATGAGTATGTTACTAAAGCTGATGCACTGAGCAGTGTAGTATAGCGTTTTCAGCCTGCAGGCCAATGTAAAAGTGCTATGAGACTAAAACATATCTGTGGAGTGTGTGGCCAATGATACAAACAAGCACAGGTTGTGTGATATAAAGGTATGTAGGTTATTCGAAGTTGGTATGCTATTATTCCATCAAACCAGAAGTCCCTTAGTCATGTTTTATTTATTCATTTATAGCACTGAAAGTCACGCAGATTTCTCTGCGTGAAATTTGGGATGCTCTCCCCAGGGAGAGCGCGTCGCCTCAAGAGCAGCGCCACCCTCTTTGTTTTCGTTTGCTGTCTGCAGCTGTATTTGTTTCCTTATCAGAGTGGCTTTTTTCTACAGAATTTTGCCGGGGGCATGTGTTAATTTAGCAAACAAAAAGCCAGCAAAAATCAAACAGACAAGCAACGAAACAAACAAACACTAAGATCAGTCCCTTCAATCACACGATCTGAGGACCAAACAAGAATCAGTTACTCTTAAAAAACAAAAGCAAACACACACACACACACACACACACACACACACACCAGAGACAGAAAAATCAACCAGATGAGCAAAAGAAGACTTTTAAAAAGAAGACTTGACAGGTGAGAAAAGGGGAGAAGAGAGGACAAGGGGTTGAGAATGAGAAGAAGAATGTAAGGTGAGAAAGAATAAACCCAAAAATATAGAGAGAAAAAAACCCATTGATTAAGATGATGATCAGGATCGGACGAGGAAGAACAAATACCAAGAAAGACATTAACAATCAAGTGAAGAGGAAAAAACACGGGGGCGGGAAAAAGTGCAAGAGAAGGACACAGAGTGAAGGGAGATAATTGACCTTGTCATCAACTGGCACCCATTCCTAGCACTCGTCCTCTAAATGGCCTGTGTTTTATGGTCATCTTCATCTTCCTCATAGCAAGTCTTCCCCCTCAGGTGCATGTCAGTCCTTTGCACGTGAATTCCGCCCGTGTCCCTGTGTGGGATTGTCACAGGGACTTATGAATAAACGATGGAGGATAAAACTGTGATGATGACGGAAGAGGAAATAAAACCTGTGATCAGAGCAAAATGGCTGCTGCTGATGAGACATGTGATGGAGATACGTGTTGGTTATTACCAGCAACGCAATAAAGAATGATCATTTTATGAAAAGGCGTTAACGATCTCAGTATTGATTTTGATTTTGCTGATAGCT
>CM054134.1:1052481-1057481 GCA_028751875.1 Rapana venosa | reverse complement strand
ATACCACTTTTAAGTCACGAGATTTCTCTGCGTGAAATTTGGGCTGCTCTCCCCGGGGAGGCGGGAAAATGCCCGATTCTCCCAGGCAGTTGACCCAAGGCCCTAACCAATCACTGCGCCAGGCTGAGGACCAATCCATCTCTCAACGGCCACGAAAGGGAGTGAATACAACGGAAACAGTACAGAAGAACAACGATGTACTTTTCACTCAAGTGAAAACACTACGTTTGAACCTAAAACCTTGATGGTTGAGTCAGTCTGCGCGCCTGCTTGTCCATTTTAGGGATGCAGAGAGAAACACGCATTGAGGGAGAGAGAGAGAGAGACAGAGAGAGACACACACACATAGACACAGACAGACACAGAGATACAGAGAGAGAGATGCAACACGTATATGCACAGTGCAACACACACTACCAGTTCACCACTGATAAAAAATGGGGGGAAAAAGTTCCCCCGTGACCCAATTAAGAAACTGGTATCATATCACTTCAGCAGAAGTGGAGCAAAACAGGTCATTGGCCTCGTTTGGCGGTGACTGACTGCAGACACATCCTCTCATCAGTTGTTACCCCCGGGAGTAATTATAACAATTATTGCTGATGCTGGATCCCCCCTCCGCCTCCTCCCTGAAATACTAGGGTCTCTTTTCATTATAAATAGCATCCCTACTTTCTGCAAATTCGGTGCTAGCAATTTCCCCTTTGTTATCATTCCTTTTGTTTCTGTCATTTCCCTTACTTCCCTGCCAAAATCACAACCACCCCCCCCCTCTCTCTCCCCCCCCCCCCCCCCCCATCTCTCTCTCCCCTCTCTCTCTCGTGTATAAGTGTATAAGTGTTGGGTTATTATTAAGATGTATCCCTACGGGCGGGGACTGGATGTAAAAAAGCACATAAGTGATTATTCATTATCCTCGAAATAAAAGAATTTGTCATTGTCATTGTCATTGTCTCTCTCTCTCTCTCTCTCTCTCTCTCTCTCTCTCTCTCTTTCTCTTCTCCCTCTCTCTCATCTCCTCTCCTTTTTTGACCGTTATGTCACTGTCTTCAAGATTTCTTTCAGGGAAACTAAGCTTGATTATTATGTCATTTCAATGGCTTTTCCCCCTGCGGACATTGTCCCATTTTCCTCTCCTTACCTATCATTGCATTTTAGCCATGTCGGGTAAATTAATTTTGATTAAGCTCATCTTTTCCCCCCCCTTTCTCTCTCTCCCTCTCCTCTCTTCTCTTCTCCAGTGTGGGTTCAAAGATGGAAAGGGTACTTTTCTTATGAAGTCTCCCCCCTCACTTCCCCCCAATTCCCACTCCTTGCCTTCAGAAAATGCCTCTCTCCCTCATTCTTCTATCTTTCTCTCTGTGGTGTTTCTGTAAAGTGGGAAGGTTATGTTGGTTTATTGTAGTCTTAGCACTGGTTTTGCTTGTTTTGCTTGTGGTGTAAGATTGCTGTCGTTCAAATTTGTGCAAATGTATTAAGACAGGGTTTTTCTGTTGTGTGAATGTGGATGGTGGTGTGTGGTAGTGAGTAGAGTGAGTGGAGGTGGGGGTTAAATAAAGTGAAAATGACAAAAGCAAGCAATTAAAGGTGATATGTTAAAATGAATGATGAGAATTTTGTTGAGGGAAGAGAAAAAGAAAAGATGAAGAATGAGAACAGAAGAGAGAAAAAAAACAACAGAACAACAACAACAGCAACACAAAGAGAACTGAATGAAGAAGAAGAGCAATTATGAGAGAAGAGAAGAAGACAAGCAAAACAAGCAACAAGAGAAGCACAACAAAACCAACAACAACAACAACAACAACAACAAAACGCAAGAAGAGGCCAGAGTCAGAAAGAGAAGCAAGAGGAAAGCAAACAAGCAAAGAAGGCAATCAACAACACAACAACAACAACAACACACACACACACACACACACACACACACACACAGCAACAACTGGAAAACCTTACTGACATTCCCAGAAACCCGCCCCTTGACACACCACCATTGGGAAGCCGCTAGTGCTTCTTCATAAGGAGTAGGTAGAGCACGGGAGGTCATTCACCTCGCCGGTGATGACTTACTGGCATACACCTCCTGTCAGTTCAGCCCCTGGGGGGCATTTTCGAATACAACTGAACTGACCTGAATTGAATACCACTTTCAGACCCGGCATATTTTCTCTACAGTGAAATTCGGGGCTGTTTTTCCCGGGGAGAGTGCATGCATGAGTCGCCACAAGAACAGCGCCCCCCTGTTTATTTTCGTGTTCGCAAGTGCATTGTTTCTTTACACGGGAGTTTATAGTTTTCTCTACAGAATTTTGCCAGGGACATTAACTCCACTCTTGTTGCCGTGGGTTCTTTTACGTGCGCTGATTGTGTGTTTACACTCAGGACCTTGGATTATCGTTTCATCTGTAAGACTAGTACCACACAGACCAACTCAAGTTTGGGTACAAACGTGTATCGAACTATTGATAATATTTATATCTCCTGAATTTCTTGTCCAGGGAAGAAGCACAAGGAGCATCATACGGAAAGAAAAAAAGTGGCTGCACTGTGGCAGGTAGAACAGGACTATTAGCAGATGTTGGTATACAAGTGGGATTATTATATTATATGTTGAGTAAAATGGTATTCTTGCTTCTGACCAATCTTCCCCGTGGGGGATGCCGCGGGCCTGTCAGTTTAAATAGCACCCCCGCCTTCTGGAAATTATGTGCTAGGAATTCCCTCTTTTCTATCCCCCTCATTGCTTCTGTCTTTTTTTCCTGTCATCATTTTCGTGTCTATTTTCTGCCTTCTTGGTCCATTCTTCTTCCCTTTTTTTCCACAGAAAGACTTGAAAGATAACAATTCTCTCTTGTGTCTAAGTCGGATGCGCTGGGCCTGACTTGCCAGGCGCTTAACGGCAGCGCAACGCATTTTCGCTCATATGGCAGACAACAATAGTTACTGTCTGAGCGTTCGACGACAACGACAACCAATCACAGTTGTTAGGTAGGCGTTCGTTGTCTGACACCAGAAATGATGGGCACAGTTCATGGGTCGTTGTGGAGCTGACTGCACCCCTACCCATCACCCGTTACCTGATCTTGGGGACGGGATAGCCTAGTGGTTAGAACATTGCGCTTGCAATCTGACGACCCGGGTTCGATTCCCGTTCAAGGGGATATTTTCCCCTGGAGTTAACATCTGTGCAGACTCCACTCTCCCCAAAAGTCCTTCGGATGAGACTACAAACCGAGGTCCCATGTGCACATGTTAAATCCTGTTCCGCTTTTCGTAAGAGTAGGCCATTGTGTGCCGGTGGGAACGGATGACCGAATTGACAAAACCGCATACACACGGGGACTGGATGTAAAAAAAGTACACAAGTGCTTATTCCATTATCCTCGATATAACAGAGTTGTGTTGTTTTTTTAATCTTCCTCAACACCACACAGCTTTTGTTTTGAGGAAAGGTGGGTTTAGGGGGTTGGGTACCTAGATAAATCATAGTGGCCTTAGGTTCTATCCTTCTGTTTCCCCAAATCTTCTGCCTTTGAAAATTATCCCTCCTCAATACATTCTGATTCTGGTATACTTGTTCAACTGATGGAGATGTGGGTTTTTTTGGTTTTGTTTGAGGACGGGCTTGTTTGGGGTTTTATTTGGGGGGGTTGTTTGTTTGTTTGTTGTTGTTTGTTTGTTTGTTTGTTTGTTTGTTGGGGACGACCTATTTTGATTTTGGTTACTTTTGTTTCGTTTGTTTTGATTTTGTTTGTTTGTGGCTTTTTTTTTTGGGGGGGGGGGGGGAGGGACTTTGGGGTTTTTATATTCGTTTGTTTGATTGGTTGGTTGGTTGTTGGTTGGTGGTTGGTTGGTTGGTTGGTTGGTTGGTTGGTTGGTTGGTTGGTTGGTTGGTTGGTTGGTTGGTTGGTTTGGTTGGGTTTGGTTTGGAGTCATGTTTCTTTTAAAGTGTGGACGACGATTGATACATGGAGTAGTAGTCAATGATGGTAGAAAGACAAAAGCTACGCAATGCATGACATTGTTGTGGGGGGTGTGGGGAGGGGGGGTAAAGGGGAAGGAGACGGGGGTCACTGCACAAGGTTACTGCAGCCATAGCTGATTCTACACACAGATATCCCTACACCTCACCTCTCCTCACCTCCCCTCACCTCTCCTCACCTCTCCTCACCTCACCTCACCTCACCACCTCCTCACCTCACCGTGGCTTGCTTGTCTCCCTCCATCCCGTTTGACAGTCATCTCCACCAACTTGGCCCAGGCCAAAAGCTGTGTCAGTTATTGATGTCAGCTAATCGCCAAGGCCTACACTACACTAAAATGTTGTTATGTTGTAAAACGTTGTGTTAAGATTGCCTTCAGCCATGACAAGCTCTTACCATAAACAACCTGCACTCTCCCTTTAAAAGGAGAAAAAAATTTCTGAAGTCGGAGTATGGCTGCCTCTATGGCGAGGTAGTTAACAACAGTCATACCCTTTGTCTCCTCATTCAATGTGCAATTTCAATCTCACAGTGATTCCTAGGTGGGATGAGTAGTGAGTCAGCATGCACATTCTGGGTGACCCCCCAGAGTGTTAAACTCGGGAAACGCACAACAACAACAACAACAAACAACAAACAACATCTCCACCAACATCGCCCATATCTTTTCGTTTCTGCTACATTATACGATTTTCGGTCATCTCAGTCGTCAAATATGTGTGTGTTTGTGTGTCTGAGTGTGTGTGTGTTGTGTGTGTGTGTGTGTGTGTGTGTGTGTGGTGTGTGTGTGTGTGTGTTGTGTGTGTGTGTGTGATGTGTGTGTGTGTGGTGTGTGTGTGTGTGTGTGTGTGTGTGTGTGTGTGTGTGTGTGTGTGAGAGAGAGAGAGAGAGAGAGAGAGAGAGAGAGAGAGAGATTGCCAGAGTCCTACAAGGGAAGGGAGTGGTGTGATAACTGCGATAACAGGGGACGCGCTGACAGTCTGCAGGCCCATACAGCACAGCTGAGAGCGTGGGTGT
>CM054134.1:1042481-1047481 GCA_028751875.1 Rapana venosa | reverse complement strand
TTGTCGTCGAACGCTCAGACAGCAACTCCTGAGACCCTGATAAATGCTATGGTACGCTGAAGGTCCTCCAGGGGTCCGAAGAGTTTGTCCTCATCGGCAGGTCAGTAGGCCAGATATAGGCCCTCAGGTTTTGGTGTGTTGGACAGACAGGTCTGGAGGAAGTGTTCTTCCACTGTCATGAGAGAAGTGCCGCAGGGGCACGCCTCAGAATCACTAATGTGGAACTTGGTAAACATGTGATGTCCGAGTGTGCACTGTCCAGTCCTCAGCCTTACAATTATTACTTGGTCTTCTCTGAGGAGGAAAAAGTTCGTTTTAATTAAACTATAATGTTCTCCTCGAGCCCTGCTCAATGCTACAATGAAGCCCCCGATAAGCCAGTGTTGAAGGGCATTGATTCAAAGTTGCAGGCGACACTCTTAGAGTCATGACGGTCCAAGTGCATCTGCCTTTGATTTTAAAAGAAGACACAGACATTTCTTTCCTCACAGTGTTAAGCATGTCTTCTAACATTCATAGAAATCTTTCTGTAGATGCGAGAGCTGAGAAGTGACAGGCTTTTCTAGCTGTCAGGCAAGGGAAGCGAATCACAGAGAGAGAGAGAGAGAGAGAGAGAGAGAGAGAGAGAGAGAGAGAGAGAGAGAGAGAGAGAGAATCCCAAACAGTACTGCATCCCTCCACCCCCTCACACACTCCATCCCCCCCCCTCACCCACCCACCACCCACCTTGACCTCTCTGCATAAGCTTCCTCCACATGATTTCCACGTGGAGAAAACCAACCATTACAGGAATGAGGGGGGCTTGTTTAGTTTATCTGTTTATCTGTTTGGTCAATGTCTGAGAGTTTGTTCACTTCATCTGTTGATCTGCTTAGTCAATATTTTGCATGTGTTCACTTTATCTGTTTATATGCTGAGTCAATGTCTGTGTGATCGTTCACTTCATCTGTTCATATCTGTTTAGTCACTGTTTTTGCGCTTGTTCATGTTATCATCTATCTGCTAATTCTATCTGTTTCTGTTTCCTTCCCTTTTGACATCTTAGCGCTAAAACGCACACGTCGTCTTACATTTCAGCGCATTGTCATAACCCGGGTAGGTGACAGTGGCGGGGGAGGGGGGGTGGGAGAGGGGGATGAAACAGTCTGGTGGCTAGAACTTCCAACTTGCACCAGCTGCAATGGCGCAGTGATTAGCGCCTTGGATTTCAGACTGGAAGGTCGCGAGTTCGATTCCCATAAGAGTCATAGGGATTTTTCGGACTCTGGCTGGCTTCTACCCAGAGTGTGCTGTGGGCTCAGTGGGAAGACTGGGACCACACAGTCGAGCTTCATCCACTTAACGGATGCGAGTTTGAGAGTGTTGCTCAAATTACCTGACCAACACTGCAGGTGCCTGTATCTCTCGGGCCTGTTGACGCCGGGATATATTATGATAGTAAACGTAGAGTACAATTCTGTCAAGTAGTCTCAAAGTATATGCACTTCCACAGCAGCATCATTACATCATCCTCATTGTCATTTATCATCATGCAATAAAAAAAAAATTGCCTCTGATTCGGTGGTTCAAGTTGCTCTGGTCTCAGAGTGACCTCAGATTCGGTTTGCCCATACACTTCTGTGCCTGTGGTGAGTATGTGTCAAAGCCATTGGGTTGCAAGTTCAGGGGGGACGATCGTTGGTCACAACGGTGGTGTCTAACCCCGAGCGGACAACTCACTCAGTCTGGCTCCACGACTGAGCTAATACTGTCGTTAGTAGGGGCCTAGTAGGTGGTGTCCTGCGTATAATTATTAGCCCAAAACAGGCACCACTGAACACCACCAAAGGAGTTAAGATTAATGTCACGTCAATCAAGTCAAAACCTTTTTTTAAATCGCTTTTTATCAGATTTATTTTCTCTTGTACTTCCAAGTGTGACACTATGACTGAGTGATTATTACTTGAATCCCATGGGGGTGCGGATCGAGCCATCACGGAAGCGCCCCTTTTAGAGAATTTGACCCTGGAGTTAACGTCAGTACTGACTCCAATCACTCAAAAGTCCTTTTGGGTGAGGCTATAATATAGGCTCCGTGTGTGAAGGCACGTAGAACATTTTGCGCACACTCTAAAATCCTGTTCTACTTTTCAAAAGAGTAGGTCGTTTCGTGCCGGTAGAACCAGATATTTTTTGGTCAAAAATGCATGCACACAGGTGTCGTGTTTAGATACCATTTCCGAAGTCTAAATACTGCTACCTTAATGCTGTGTAAAAACGGTTGCCAAGGCAACATCTCACCGTTGGTGAACTCGGAGCTCTCGCTGAGGAACGAAAAATAACAAAAATCCCGTGGATCAATAAAGTCGTGAGTTCTCGGTAGCGACATCTGGTGAATTAAGGGTGGGGATTTTTACGTTCTCCGGGGCCAAATTTTAAGTACACCCCTGCCAGTGTCTTAACTCCATTCGTGTATATGATATACTCATATAGAAGATCGAATACACGGGGTTTTTTTTTAAAAACTGGTAATCCATGTCAGCGTTTGGTGGGTTGCAAAACCACAAACATACTCAGTTCACATTTTCTGAGTTATGGTTTGTACAATGTCAATGTGAACAATGCTGGTTGCCCTTTTTGTGCAGAAACTCCTGAAACAGATCTGCACATTTTGTCGATGTGTCCAAAGTATACTGATCTACGTTCACAACTTATTCCCCCCAAATACATCAGAAAACCCTCAATGTTCAAATTTGTGTTACTGCTTTCTTGCGGAAACACAGACATTATTTCGAAACTGTAATTACATCTACAAAGCATTTCTAATCAGGAAAGATGCACTTGAAAGTGGAAGTGTGTAGCTGTATTTACATTGTTATGCGAATGTGAACTCCATTAATTTTGTACGGTCCACGGCCTTAAAAAAATCATTTCTCCTTCTCTCTTCTCTCGCTCGCTTTTTACACCGTCAGATATGTTTGGGAGAAACAGTGGCAAGTCCTTTCCAGCTCCTCTCGTGGGCCGTACAGCTTAATCTAGGTTGCAGGGCTATCTCCGTTGGCCACACCATCTTCCTCAGGTTGCTGAATAGCGCGCACTTCTAAAGGATGTGCTCGCCTGTCTGATTTTCTTTGCCCCACACAAGGGAGAGGTAATGAGTTCCAGATTAATCATTTGACTTTGACATACCCAGCATGTACCTATGCCTGGCCAGGAATGGGCTCCGCCAGATTCAACGGTCTTGCGATGGTGTCGCCTTGCATTGCGTGATACATCTACCCCTTTGTTATCGCTGTTTATCTGCTGTTTCTTTTTGATATGTTCACAATCTTTTAATAATTACAGCCATCTTTTCTTATTGTTCATCTACTTGATGCAAATTTGCTCATCTGTAGCTCATTCTTGCACATGTAAAGATGTTAGAGTGCTCAAATAAGCATTGCTTGTTGTACTCATTTCATGTATTAGCGCTATGTTGTTTCTGAACTAAAATTTTTTTGTCTAAACCAACGGTCTGAAAACTTCAGTGCGGTGCCACAACGACTCCTAGACGAGTGAAGGGAGAAGAGAGAGAGAGAGAGAGAGAGAGAGAGAGAGAGAGAGAGAGAGAGAGAGAGAGAGAGAAGAGAGAAACTCTGAAACTCTGAAATAGTTTAATAGTACATCGGCCTTAGGCCACAATACAACAAAAGGGAGTGTTGGGGAGGGGGGGGGGGGGGGGTACACAATGGAAGAGAACAAGATTTCACATCGCATCTCAGTTCACATCGTATGTCGGTATATCACTCTATCTATAGTCAGGAAGAACTGAGTCTCTCTCCACCAACCCTAAGCGCCCTGCCCTGCCCTGCCCTGCCCCCAAAACCAGACCGACCTGACACACTTCAGCAAAGGCGAGCAGGCACGCCAGGCCAGTCACTACATTGCGAAGGCGATATCATTACACCGATTCTTCAGCAATCTGCTTATGGCAAAACATGGGTGATGGATAGCACACGCACTATAGCCCTTGCGCACGAGAGCGTGGATGCGCACATGTGCGAGAGCACATAGAAATACACACACACACACAGTTTGCGTACGCACATACACATTCTAGTTTGCGTGCGCGCGCGTGCACACACACGCACGCGTACACACATACATACACCAGCACGCACGCACAAACACACATAGTCACACACACTCACACACCATGAGAGAGAGAGTAGCCTTTGCGCAAGCGCACGTGCATGCACACATGTACAAGAGCACACACACACGCGCGCGAGTACACACACACACACTCTCTCTCTCTCTCTCCAGTACGCGCGCACACACACACACCGGGATAGCCTAGTGGTAGGAACATTGCGCTCGCAATCTGACGACCTGGTTCGATTCCCGTTCAAGGAGATATTTTCCCCTCTCCCCAAAAGTCCTTCCGATGAGACTTTAATCCGAGGCCCCGTGTGCGAACGCACGCAGAACATCTTGCGCACACGTTAAATCCTGTTCCGCTTTTCGTAAGAGTAGGCCATCGTGTGCCAGTGGGAACAGATGACAGTTTATAAAACCGCATGCACACGGGGACTGGATGTAAAAAGCACATGAGTGTTTATTCCATTATCCTCGATATAAAAGAATAAAATAAAATAAATAAATAAACACCACAAGAGAGAGAGACAGTCAGAGAGAGACACACAGACAAAGAATGACGAGAGACAAACAATAGATAAAGAAGAAAGCCCACGTCGAGAATCTGTCCCTATTTTGTAAATGACTATTGCATTCTTGCCAACCTGTAATCAATCATTCGGGTTTTATTGTTTATACATACAAAAACTTTCTACATGTATTTTTAATATATACATATAGAAAGTCGGGGACGGGATAGTTCAGTGGTCAGAGCACTCGCTTTCCCCCAGCCAATGTTAAGCAGCATCAAGCGTGGTTACCACTTGGATGGGTGACCGTTTGCGCGCCTTGGCTTCAGTACAGTCCCCCAGTTCACCCAACTGTAAATGGGTACCTGTTCTCTT
>CM054134.1:927481-1034981 GCA_028751875.1 Rapana venosa | reverse complement strand
AACAGGAATCGAACCCAGGTCAGCAGATCACGAGCGCATCACTCTAACCACCAGGCTATCCCCTCTGCGTGTTGTTTGCTGCTGGCCCCTCCCCCTTCTCCCCTCCTCCCCATGTAAATTGTGCAATTTTTCACGTTCGTATTTTTATTTATTTATTTATTTATTCTTTTATATCGAGGACCTTCAGACAGTGACAGCAGAGATATCATTCAATGAAGAAACCAATGATGTGGTAGAATGTGGGAGTGACACAGCCAGCAATGAGGAGAAAACAGACGTGACTGTTCCACAGTGTGCTGACAGCGAGAGTGACGACATCAACTGTGTGGTACCCAGTGGAGAATTCAAGCCTACCATCACTCAGTGACTCGATGCAGTGCATCCATATACATATTGTAATTGCCCTACATGGGATGATTAAAGTGTTTTTGACTTGACTTGACTTGACTACAGAAATTTGAAGAAAAGTTCTGCATAAACATGAACATCTCTACCACTATGACAAAGAAGTTTCAGAAAAAACATAAAACTGTGACTAATGGAAACCCTGACAGAGATGTCTTTTGACTGCATAATTTAATCACTTACTTGTCCATTCTAAAGACATACATTGGTGGTATGATCATACATAATGATAAAATGCATTCCATGGTGTGATAACCACACCATGTCGACATTTTCTATTGTGTATTAGAAATGTTTATCTGGAATTTTCATCCCCGACCCACTGTCCTTATGTGAAGGGGCTTTTTAAGCCAACCAGGTTATATCATGTAGCATTCTCTATCAGAAATGCACTCTCTGAAAATGAAGATTTGACTCTTCACACACTCACACACACACACACACACACACACACACACACACATTAAGAAACAGCTGGCACAACTTGACAGCTTCTATAGGCATGCTTTAATTTATGTGATGTAGCCTACTGATGAAACAGCTGTCGGCATATGGTAAACGTCTTGTTCTACAATGTCCATTCTCACAGGGCCCCACGAGGGAAGTCTGCTGCGTGAAATGTCTGTCTCAACGTCAAATATCTGCGTCAAATGTGATGTCTGTCCGAACATTAAAATGTCATTAGGCAGGAATGACCCGAGCAGCTGAAGTTCTGGTAAGTGAGGGGTGGAAAAGTGATATGAGAATAAATAATAATAATATATGGAATTTATATAGCGCCGAATCTTGTAAAACAAACAAATCGAAGCGCTTAACTGGTTGTAGCCAGAAAAGAGTAAAAGGTAAAGATGTCCCATAACCTATGAGGTCGTAGGGGAGCGAGGCATCAGAGACCTCAGTTTCTCTCAGTTTCCCAGCATATTGAGGGCGGCGCCCATCTCCTCTCCCCGGCTGCTTTACCTTCCCTGACCCTAAATAGGCAGGCACTCATTTACAGCTGGGTGAATTGGGGAGACTGTACTGAAGCCAAGGGGCACAAACGGTCACCCATCCACTCGGTAACCACGCTCGATGCAGCTTAAAACCTTAGCTGGGGGAAAGCGAGTGCTCCGACCACTGAGCTATCCCGTCCCCGTTGTAGCCCGAAGCAAAGCTCACATCTTTAATGAATGACAGCAGTTACTCACTTACGCACCTTACTGCGTTGCTGCCATTTCGCTTAGACAATAAACACAACTGTCTTGGCTTTGTTACAATATTTTGGGGCTCAAACGTTTTGTGAGAAGAAAAAAGAAATGAGCATCATCTCGAACACTGAACTCTCTCTCTCTCTCTCCCTCTCTCTCTCTCTCTCTCTCTCTCTCTCTCCTCTCTCTCTCTCTCTCTCTCTCTCTCTCCCTCTCTCTCTCTCTCTCTCTTCTCTCTCTCTCTCTGAAGGGGTGATGCTAATGGTTCTGTACGCCTCACGCTAAGAGAAAAAGTGTGAAGTTCTTTGTAACGACAGTTACAACTGTGTCCCGAGGGTGGAAAACAATTACACGAGGAGAATAAATCCCGAGTGTTGCTATTTACATACGGTCCCCTGTAGGGAGGCCGGGGTGGCGGCGTTGTCAGTAGAAATAGCTATAGCTCCGTTCATCAGGGGCTACGTACATTTCCTGGTTGGGTTGTGCGGGGGTGTGTGAGGGGGATATTATTGTTTGGATGGTGGTTGTTGTCGTTTTTGTTTTTCTCTGAGTGTGTGTGTTCACTCTTTTCTGCCTGTCCTTTTCTCTCTCTCTTTGCGCCTGTCTTGTCCTATTTCATTCTGTTTCATTGATTTACTTACACACATGGGTGGGGTTTTTTTTTGTTTGAACATTCCGTGAAAACTTCTCTTATAATGGTGGTGAGAGGTGGAATTTGTTGGGGGGGGGGGGGGGGGGGTGTGCACGCGCGTGTGGGTTTTTTTAATCTTTATTTTATTATTCTTTGAGGATAAATGAATAAGCACTCGTAAGCTTCTTTTACATCCAGTCCCCGTGTGTATGCGGTATTGTGAATTTTGTCATCCGTTCACAATGGCCTGCTCTTCTAAAAAGTGAAACAGGTTTTAACGTGTGCGCAAAATGTTATGTGTGCGTTCGTACTCAGAACCTCCGTTTACAGTTTCATCGGAAGGACTTTTGGGGAGAGTGGATTCGGCACTGAGGTTAACTCCAGGGGGGAAAAATCCCCTCGAACAGGATTCCCGTTCGAACCCGAGTCAGCAGATCACGAGCGCGCGTGCGTGTGTGTTGTTTTCTGTGTTGGTTTGTTGTTCTTGTTGTTTGTTTGGTTTTTGTTGGGGGGGGGGGTTGTTGTTGTTGGGGTGTTGTTGGGTTGTTGTTGTTGTTTTTTGGAGGGGGGGGTTAGGGGGGGTTGTTTGGGTTTTGTTTTGGGTTGGGGTTTTTTTTTGAGGGGGGGGAGACTTTTTCTTTCAAGTCATGACGAATGTCCATTGGTTGATTTTGTCCTGGCTTTAAAGGCGTGTTTCTGTATCTGATTTTGACAGGTACTGCCACAAGGTTGGTGTTCACCTAGCAGATCCTTCCATCATCCATCCCACCCTCCCCCCCCCCCCCCCCCCCCCCCCCCCCCCCCCCCCCCCCCCCCCCCCCCCCCCGCAGTGTGAGGGCAGCAAAGCACGGACACCACGTGCAGGCCAAAGTAAGTCAGGGTGAACCAAGCATTGTTTAAAAATTGGCCTGCCATTTCCAGTGACATGTTTCATCCCCTTGGCCAAAAAAAAACAAAACAAAAAAACAAAATGGCGCGGTGTGGGCCGAGGCCGGAGGCACATCCTGCATTTGCCGGCTTTAGTGAAACTTGGATGCCAGGCTCTGCTTCCTTTGCCCTCTGTTTTCCCTGCCTGCTGTGCTGTGCTGTGCTGTGTGCTGTGCTGTGCTGTGCTGTGCTGTGCTGTGTTGGTGTGGTACTGGGCACTGTGGTTAGACAGTCCTCCACAATGCTGCACATATAGTGTAGGTAGGTCATTGCGGACAGAGACGTTATAGGCTATAGCAGGATCAACCACTGGGATTAGTAGCTTGTTACAAACACTGGGGACGGGGTAGCTCAGTTGGTCAGAGCACTCGCTTTCCCCAAGCTAATGTTAAGCAGCATTGAGCGTTGTTACCAAGTGGATGGGTGACCGTTTGTGCGCCTTGGCTTCTGTACAGTCAGTCCCCCAGTTCACTCAGCTGTAAACGGGTACCTGCCCGCTTTAGGGTCAAGGAAGGTAAAGCAGCGAGGGAGAGGAGATGGGCGCCACCCTCAATATGCTGGCCCCTGGAGAAGCTGAGGTCTCTGATGCCTCGCTCCCCTACGACCGTAATTTTATAGGTTATGGAATACCTTTTACCAACACAGCCCTGACTTCCAACAAATTGTGGGTTCAAATCTTGGTGGCACCTTGTACATATCAAATGGATTTTTTTTTAAACAAGCAGCGTAGCACATTGGTTGTCACGTTTGATTCCTAGCTGAAAGGTCGCTGGTTTGAATCCCATGAGTCATAGCCGATTTTTTTTTTTACTCCAGAGACTCCTACCCAGAGTGAGTTTGCTAAAGGCTGATTGGGGAGTCTGGAGCCACACGGTGGAGCATCATCATCATTATGGATGCGATTATGAGAGTGGTCAGATTACTTGATCAAAGCTGTGAGTGTTTGTACCTCTGGGCCCGGTTATTGCCGGGATATATTTTATGACAAGACTACGGCTCTCATTACCACTGACCATCACACAGTTAAGGAAAACTGTCTCTGATTCAGTGGCTCTAGTTGCTCTGGTCTCAGGATGACCTCATTTCTCGTACACCTCCATGCCTTATGGTGCGTTGGTGTCAAAGCCTTCGAGGTTGGAGGTTCATGGGAGAAGGTGGATGGAGGGAGGTTATGGTGGCCACACCCCAGGTGGTGTCTGTTCAGTTTGTCTTCACGACTGAGAGCTCTTGTTGTTAGTAGGTGGTTCAAGATTCAAGATGTTATTGGTGATCTGTGTGTGTGTTGGCTCAGAGCAGGTACCACTGAACGCCATTGAAGTGATCCAGCAACACTGCAAGTACATTCTGGTGGGTGGCCTCACAGCGTCTAAAATTGATGAATCTCCCCGTGAACTTGTTACCGTGAAGATACAACACGACGTTCCTAGTCATGGCTGTAGCAGTGAGGCTGAAATAAGCAGCATGGGAACAGTAGTGCAGGCACATCACAGAAAATGAGGCATGCAGCAAATAAAAAGTAGGCTTTTACAAACTGCCAGCTCGACATAAAAGTCAGACCCGCTCGTGCCTGACTTCCTATTGTGGGAACATGAATGCAGAAAATGCAGTATGTGTGTTTTAAAGCCCCGTCATTCATGTCAGCATTAAGGAGGTAGCAGAAACACCCCCAAAAATATTCTGCATGCACCCCGAAAATCGACACGTAGCGCAAGTGCATTATATACTGCCTTGTGTGGCTGCAACTGCCAGCAGGGGATGTTCAGAGCCAAGAAGTTCACTGGGTGTAGGGGAATCTTGCCCGAGAGAGGACACACACCGAAAGCGCTAGACACGGGGAATATCTTAGTAGAAACAAAGCTTTGCATGACCACTGGATATGATACAAGTTCTGTGCGTGCAAACCAGGATGTAAGGTAAAGGTGTTCCCATAACGTATAGACAGCCAGGTGTCAAAGACCTCAGCTTCTCTAGGGGCCAGCATACTGAGGGCGGCGCCCATCTCCTCTCCCTCGCTACTTTAATTCCCTCTCCCTAAACAGGGCAGGTACCCGTTTACAGCTGGGTGAACTGGGGGATTGTACTGAGGCCAAGGCGCGCGGACGTTCACCCACCCACTAGGCTATATAAACCCTGATTAACGCTGCTTAACTTCAGCTTAGGGAGAACGAGTACTCTAACCACTGAGCTATCCTATAGTATAGGATGGTTGCTGCTGTGCAAAACAAACTTGATACTGACACCAGATACTGGACGTACGTATCTAAAGCAAAGCCAACTTGACCCCAACACCGCTGTGCTCACTCAGTCATAAACTATTCATTGTTTTCTATGGGTCGGCCGACCGCGATGGCCCCACGTGGTCTGGAACCGGAAAGCTTATGCAATCAATTCAGGGTGGTATTGACAAGGCCCGGGTATCGGGTATGAGGAGTAGATACAGTGCCACTTACGCCTGCCTCCTATGGTACCATAATTATACCCCGGACGGAAACAGGCTGAGTGACTCTACTGGTTGGGTGCAACAGTCTGTGTGGATCTGATGCAATAGTTAGTTCGCCGAAGCGTAATAAACAATTGTAGAGCGGATGGGGAGGGAGGGAGGGAGAAGGGGGGGGGGGGGGGGGGGGGGGAGGAGGGGGGAGGGAGGAGTGTGAGATGGTTGGAGTGGGGGGGAAGGGGAAGGGGAGGGATGAGTGAGGAGAGAAGAAGAAGATGAAAAGTGGCTGTGTGTGGTGCCAGCTTGTCGCAGTGAAGAGCCTGCAGACACAAAAGACAGTTAAGGGCGGGTTGGGGGGCAGAGGGGGGGATTGGGGAACTTGTCTGTCTGCAGCAGTTAACTGAAAAGACATGTTTTGTGAGCATGTATGCTGATTTAAACCGGTGTGCGCGTGTATGTATGTATGTATGTATGTATGTATGTATGTAGTGGTGTGTATATCAGCGGTGTAGTTCTCTCTCTCTCTCTTCTCTTCATCCTCTCTCTCTCTCTCTCTCTCTCTCTCTCTCTCTCTCTCTCTCTCTCTCTCTCTCCTCTCTCTCTCTCTCTCTCTCCTCTCTCTCTCTCTCTCTCTCTCTCCTCTCTCTCTCGCTCTCTCTCCTCTCTCTCTCTCTCTCTCTCTCTCTCTCTCTCTCTCTCTCTCTCTCTCTCTCTCACTCTCTCACTCACTCTCTCTCTCTCTCATAATCCTTGATCCACACAACTGTTGCGAATTCAAGATTCAAGATTTTATTTCAAGAACACTGCCCCCCACCCCCACCCCCTCCTCCACTCCCGAAGGGGTACATGAAATTTAACAAAACCACAACTTGGGCGCCTGAAAATACTCACAACAAAAAATCATTCCACAATGAAGAGCACAAATTATGGATGAAAGAACATTCATAATACAGGAAAAGAACAATAAGCCAACATAATGTTTAAGTACATCAACAGTCAATTGCACGTCCTCTCTCTTACTCTCTCTCTCTCTCTCTCTCTCTCTGTCTTCTCAGCTTCAGCATAAGTCTAATTATCATGCGGATCAACTTGTAATGGTCTTACGTCACTATGACATCAAGCTCATAATTAGGTAATACATCTACACGCAAAACCGCAATCAAATCAACCCAAACGGCATTAATGTCAGAAATCATCGTAAAACCTAAGTGACTGATGTCCTGCTTTTATGTACATCAGTAAGTGAATTTGGCCCACCAGACGACAAATGTTTTCCAGTCAGTGGGTCACAGTGAGAAGATAATGATGAACAGCTACAGATGCAAGTCTTTTATTTCTGAATGAGCCCCAAAAATACTATCTTTAAAACAAACCATGTATGCCTTTTAACGGATTTTTCAAACATGTCGTTATACTTGGTGCCGTGTTGGGCTTCAAAACTGGCTTTTTCTTTTTTTAGAATGGCAGAATTTCTTATCCTCGCTGACGTTTTACAATCCACAAACCAAATTCAGGAACCTGGGTTTTTTCTGAATCTTCAGGCAGTAATGTAAATTGTTGATATTTAGATTATACTAACAGCTGTTCATGAATGAGCCCACTCAATGCATAGAATCTCTTTAAAAATGAGTGCAGCTTGTTCTGGTTTGACAAATCAACATAAAACAATAGACTTGAAACTGAAATTGTGTGTATAGGTGGGGGGGGGGGGGGGAGAGGGGGTTCTAATAATTTAAATTGCTGTGTAAGGTATGTTCCTCCTTTCTTACCTCCCACCCGCCTTCTTCTTCTTCTTCTTCTTCTTCTTCTTCTTCTTCTTCTTCTTCTTCATCATCATCATCATCATCGGACGTTCGGACGGCAACTATTGTTGTCTGTCATGTGAGCGAAAATGCGTCACGCTGCTGTTAAGCCCCTGACCAGTTAGGCCCATCCAGTGCACCTGACTTTGCCGTGCGAAAGAACTGTTGTCTTTGAAGGAGATCTGGATAATGGACCAAGAAGACAGCTCAAGAGTGAAGAAGGAGGTGACAGAAAGAAAAGGGAAAAGACAGAAGCAGAGAGAGGGATAGAAAAGAGGGAATTCCTTGCACATAATTTCCAGAAGGCGGGGATGCTATTTATACTGACAGGACCCCCAGCATCTCCACGGGGGGAACCCGCCTTCTTATATCCCTGATCATTGCTTCCCTTCGTCTGTCATGGCTTTTGGGGGGATGTCTCTATTCCTCTTTCCCGCACACGCTCTGCTCCACACACCCTCCCTTATACACCAACCCCCTTCCACCAACACAAAAACTGTAAATGCATAAGGAATGAGAGAGAGAAAGAACAGAATTCAAAAATGCTTTGCTCTTAAAGCTTTACCACAAAAAAGCTATTCAGCAAGGCGTCATGCCAGCCAT
Organism: Rapana venosa; assembly: GCA_028751875.1. Classification (NCBI taxonomy): domain Eukaryota; kingdom Metazoa; phylum Mollusca; class Gastropoda; order Neogastropoda; family Muricidae; genus Rapana; species Rapana venosa. The sequence continues at coordinate 1,026,989 of CM054134.1, read as the reverse complement.
TGGTACATGTGGTTTTTGTGTTGTTTTTTAAGTTAACGTCATGTTCAAAATCCAACAGTGATGCGAAAACCTGACATGGAAACGACACCAATACAAATTTATCTTTAAAACCACTAGGGGAATAAAAAGGGATTTGCCATGTGTTCTGTCATATGATTAGGAGAGATTTAACCGACACAGAACTGAAAACCAACACACACAAAAGCCAACAAAACATAATTATAAAACAAAAAAAAAACAACAATCATACAATACAGCCCAGAGAGATTAGCGGAACCAGGTAGATAATTGTTAAGTCATCCAAAGGTACTGTATCAATTATGTGTATTGATTTGACATTTAAAAGCGCTTTGAAACAAAAATGAACTGATCAGTTGTTGAGGTCCCAGGCAGTATGACTGCACTGTAGTAAGCTGAGCCAGCCTGGCAGAGCTCATCCCTTCGTACACTTCAGACTGCATGCTGGGTATGTTAGTATCACCCATGCTACCAACCAAACTAGCATCCTCTTTCACGAAAGATGGATTGGTCTTTAACACTATCCCTATATTAAGGGGAGAACCTTTCTTTTCCCAGTACACCTGGCACTGTGCACATTTGTATGCTACTGTAACCCAGTAATGGGCGATATAGAGGGAAGCATTAGAAGATGGTTGGTTACCCTACAGTGGGTTACCCACAGGGAAAAGGTTAACAGTGCGTGAAAGGTGGTTTTGCCTACGTTCACGCACAAGAGCACGGTTTGAAGTCTTTTACAGAGACATTGCAGTGGAATTGAGTGAGAATCAAGGCTGCCCTCAGAAGACAAACCAGCCAACATCATTGTAACAGGGAGACCTCAGGCCTGTAGTCACCCTCAAGTCTGCCGTAACCAAACACACTGGGCCACCCTGCCCTGCCTGCCTGCCTGACAACCCCATCAGTTTAGGCGCAATACATCACTGGCAGAGATGGCGGTAGGTACACTCCTGGGCTTTGGTGGGCTAAAAGGAAAACAGACATCATTATCATCAGCAACAGCTGGAGGTACACAGACATCACAAGTCGTGCACGCGCTGTATAGAAATACAGTCATGTGCGTGCTCACAAACACACATACACATACACACCTTATGCGCACGCACGCACGCGCGCGCGCACGCACACACACACACACACACACACACACACACACACACACACACACACCATCCCTCAGGAGGGCAAAACAAACCAATATAAGAAAAAGAAAACAGTTTGTACAACAACAGAGTGCGTGAGGTGGGGGGGGGGGGGGGGGTGGAGATTCTTTTTTTTGGGGGGTGGGGGGTGGGGAATGAAGATTTTTTGGGGGGGGGGAGGGGGGAGGGGGAGGGAGGAGGTGAGGGAGGGGGGGGGGGGGGGGGATTGTTCTGCTACCTGTAAAGATATGGGAACGGTATGGGAAACCACTTAAGCCAAAAATTGTGGTTTGTTGCGTTGACCATCAAATTAATAGAAATCTTTTCTATGAAATTCGTTATTGTAGTGAAGATTGACTATAGGGAAGGAGTTATGTTTGTGTAGTGTAGTGTAGTGTAGTGTAGTGTAGTGTAGTGTAGTGTAGTGTAGTGTAGTGTAGTGTAGTGTGGTGTAAAAGGATCTAATCTTGTAAAAAATACAAAAAAACACTCTGAAATTGATCAGCATAGCATGGACACACAACAAGTAACTTGTCATCGACCGTTAGGCAGAATCTTATTACTGAAATTAATTTGTTGGTACATTTTCTAATTCTGAGGGGTTCGAATGTTACTTTCTGCTGGGTTCCATCTCATTGTGGTATTTATTTTAATGAACAAGTCGACAAAGCTGCCAAAAAGGCAGCAAAACATGATAGCTATTCAAATGTTTTAGATATTCCTCTTTCTCTTCATGAAGGTTATGCTTTGCTTCAAAATGTTTGCTGGAAACATGTGAAAAAGAAACAGGAAGAGGCTGGTTATCCCCTGCATACTTGTTCAGTTCTGGATCTTGAGAACATTCTTTGTACTCAGTACGGCTTTCGAAAATCCTGTACTAGAAAAATTGTTTCTCTAATCTACAGATTGAAATTAAATGCCTTTCGAGCAAAATTTGCCAATAATATACAATGGATATGTGGTGAAAATTTTTCCAATGTTCATGTTCTGTATCAATGTCAAGGTTTAAAAACGTTTTTACCATCATTTCAAGATAAGTCTCTGCATGAAGTTTTAACCAATCCAGAGTTATTATGTGAGATAGCCTTGTCTCTGTTGAAATCCCCAGTATTCTCTTTTTTGTAAAGTATGATCGTCGGAATCTATATTTTGCTTGTTTCACAGCTGCCGTTACAAGTAGTTCACAATTGTTTGTTTTCCAACTTTAGAGTATTTTTCAATTGTTCGGGGTTTTTGTTAATTTTTGTATTTCTTTGCCATGTTTTTTGCAACATACTGTTTATATAGTTTGGAATAGTCTTTTAATGTGCATTCATACCAACACGTATTTTTTCTACTTAAAGCCCTTATCTCATTATACTGCCCCCCCTCCCCCCCCCCCCCCCCCCCCCCCCCGCCTCCATCGTCTAATATCACTTTAAGTGAACAGACGTAAAATTGAAGACACACTTACCTTGCCCATCATAATTATAGAGAGATGTATAAAAGCACACTTCGACATAGGAGTGTCTAATGTTAACAAGAATGATAATCTAAATATCATGGTTTCTGATCTCCGATCCCACATCTGTCATAACTATTTTGACCATTTACAAATGTACACAGACGTATCACGTCAAGATAATCAAAACTAGCCCCCAACTGTCCCCACCCCCCCCCCCCCTCACTGCACCCCTCCCCCTCCTTGTCATTATTTGAAGAAGAGACTACGCGCCACATTTTTCTCTTTCCACCAATTCAGTGTTCACTGTCCAGATGTCAAGATGAAAACAAGTACATTTTCCCCTTCCTCGAGAAAAGCGAGGCTACATAAAACACTTGCGCTTTTATCTCTGCGGTATTTGGTGGTTTGTTTCTTGTCGACGTTAACATTGCGGATATGGTCGAAAAGAATGATGAAGAATCAAGATTGTTATGTTGTTTGCAAAAGGGGTTGGGTTTAGGGTTCTTTTTCTCATTTTGTTGGTGTTGCTGTTGTTTTGTTGTTTGTTTTGTTGTTTGGTTGGTTGGGGTTTGTTTGTGGTTTGTTTGGGTTGTTGTTGTGTTTTTTTTTTGGGGGGATGTTGTTGTTGTTTTTTGGGGGGTCTTTCTTTGTGTTTGGATGCTCTAAAACTGCCACTCAAAAAGTGATATTTAATACAAAAATGAAAAGCAGGCCGAAAGTGTAATTTTTTTCACACTTTTAACATTTTTTTTAAAAGCCAAAAAATTATCTGATTATGTATTTTGTTTTATTTTTCTCATTCTTTCGCCGTTAAAAAAACTACTGTTACTGTAATCTCTTACGAAATCATTGATCATGAACTTTAAAGATGATGATGGTGGTGTGATGATGATGATTGATGATGATGATGATGATGATGATGATGATGATGATGATGATGATGATGATGATGATGAATGACGACGACGAAGAAGAAGAAGAAGAAGATCATGACGGTGACGACGACGACGATGATGATGATGACGACGACGACGACGACGATGATGACGACGACGACGACAATGATGATGATGATGATGATTTAAAAATGAAAACAAACAAAATAAATGTGCAAAGTGCTTTTATTCCAGAAGAAAATGTTGGGGTTTTTTATGAATAAAACTTAGTTGGGTTTTTTATTTTTAAAAAACGTTCTTTAGACACAACTAGTATGCTATAAACTGATGGCGGGTGACGGTAGTGTGCGGGTTGCGGAAGCAAGCAAATCTGTTACGTGATGCTTGTCATTAGCCCCACACGTGGGGAAACAGGTGGAAGAGGGGAGGAGGGGGGGGGGGGGGGCCACATGGGAGAGGGGGGAGGGAGGACAGGAGGAGGAGGGGTGTGGACGGAAGGGAGAAGTATCAGCATGATGGAGGAGATTTCGAAAAAACAGAGGGGGGGGGGGGGTAGTATGTTGATGCACAGGGGAAGCGAGAGTCGAGACTCAACAAAGAGCGCATTTTACCATTACTCTTTCTTTTGAAGTTTGTAAGCAAGTCAGCTCGGTTTAGAAAGCGTGGGAGGGATATGTGTAAACAGACACAGACTCGAACAAAGCTGTTTGCAGTAACAATATTGTTAAATGCTTAAACTGTGCGCATGATTAAACTGGCACAGAGCAAACGAACATACGCTAGGGCGCAGGTCCTAGGCACGGATGCTTGCTTTGTTTTCTCTGTCTTTGTCTCTGTCTTTATGTCTGTCTGTCTCTGTCACTCTCTCTCTCTCTCTCTCTCTCTCTCTCTCTCTCTCTCTCTCTCTCTCTCTCTCTCTTTCTCTCTCTCTCCGGGCGGGGACTGGATGTAAAAAAGCACATGAGTGCTTATTCCATTATCCTCGAAATAAAAGAATTTGGCATTATCATTGTCATTCTCTCTCTCTCTCTCTCTCCTCTCTCTCCTCTCTCTCTCTCTCTCTCTCTCTCTCTCTCTCTCTCTTTCTCTCCTTCTCTCTCTCTCTCTTCTCTCCTCTCTCTCTCTCTCTCTCTCTCTCTCTCTCTCTCCTCTCTCTCTCTCTCCTCTCTCTCTCTCTCTCTCTCTCTCTCTCTCTCTCTCTCTCTCTCTCTTCTCTCCTCTCTCTCTCTCTCTCTCTCTCTCTCTCTCTCTCTCTCTCTCCGGGCGGGGACTGGATGTAAAAAAAGCACATGAGTGCTTATTCATTATCCTCGAAATAAAAGAATTTGTCATTATCATTGTCATTGTCTCTCTCTCTCTCTCTCTCTCTCTCTCTCTCTCTCTCTCTCTCTCTCTCTCTCTCTTTATCTCTCGCTCTCTCTCTCTCTCTCTCTCTCTCTCTCTCTCTCTCTCTCTCTCTCTCTCTCTCTTCGCTTTCTTTCTCGGAGTGGCTTCCCTTGCTTGGCTGCCAGCAAGACGCTTTCTCTCCAGCTCCTGTAAGTTTTTCATTTTCTTCAACAATTCCTGTTCAAAATGCCAGTTGTGGGCCTCCCTGTAACCTTGGAGGGCACGTTGAACGCAGTGTTGCATGAACAGACGGTGTCTTCATTCAAAGTGGATGGGCGAGAACATCAAACTGTTGTTGTGATTCGATTGACAAGTAACACCGCCAGCCATTCCCCTGTTACTCCAGTTCAACAGGCAATGTATCGCAAGAAGTGTCCGTCTCAGGTGAATAGAGACAAAATAAGAGCAGAAAGGTATAGAAATAACAACCAGAAGAAAGTGAATGAACAAGTTTCATCCCCCTCAGGTTTGTTTCTACCCACCCCGCCTAGATTGTGCTATACTACAGGCCATTCTGACAACAACACTACTACGGACATGTTTGTGTATGAGACCCACTGCCCTCCCTCTTCAAGCCACTGTCAAAAGGAACAAAGTATTGACATGATAATGGATGACACTGACAGACAGACAGTGACAATTTCATTTGAAAAAATGTAAGAAATGAATCATGTGGTGAAATTGTGAATGTAGCAAAAGAGTGTGGTTGTAGTTACATAAATGGAATCAAAGATTGTGTCCATGATAACAGGAATGAAGAGGGAGATTGTGAAATGGGGAAGGAGGGTGTGGAAAATCACGAAAAGCATGTGAAGAAAGGTAGGGATGTGATGCAAGCAGAAAATGACAGAGAAGTGCGTGCAGAGAGGGAGAGTGAGGGAGAGGGTGTAGAAGGTGAGAGTGGGGAAGGGTGTGGGGAGAATGAGAGTGAGGAAGAGTGTGCAGAGAATGTAACAGGAGCAGAGTGTGGGGGGTTTATGGAAGATGGGGATGAAAGCTGCGAAAGGGAAGAGACTGTTACACTGGCAGATGTAATGGAAAGGTTGCAGCAAATGACGGAGAAGGCTGAAGATGTCCACTTCATGCTACGTGACATGAGACAGTGCACTGCTAGGACCACTGCTGTGTTGAAGGGAAATGTTTACAAAGATGTTTCTTGATTAATGTGTTGTACACTTCCGGACTGACTTAACAACATGAAGAAACTGTGGTCCGATGAATGACATTATATGTATATAGAACAATGATATGGAATCCATGTCATGAAGACTGTTTGGGCTGTCATTAATTAATTATGCTTTTCGTTGATTCTGTGTTTTGTGCCCAAACCCCATCCCACTGTCCCCTTGTGAATGGGCGATGATGCTTATCACAATAAACTGTTGTCATTGTCATTGCCATTGTCATTGTCTCTTTCTTTCTCTCTCTCTCTCTCTCTCTCTCTCTCTCTCTCTCTCTCTCTCTCTCTCTCTCTCTCTCTCTCTCTCTCTCTCTTTCTCTTCTCTCTCTCTCACTCTCTCGTCTCTCTCTCTCTCTCCTCTCTCTCTCTCTCACTCTCTCTCTCTCTCTCTCTCTCTCTCTCTCTCTCTCTCTCTCTCTTCTCTCTCTCTTTCTTTCTCTCTTTCTCTCTTTCTCTCTCACTCTCTCGCTCTCTCTCTCTCTCTCTCTCTCTCTCTCTCTCTCTCTCTCCTCTCACTCTCTCTCTCTCTTCGTGCTGACAGGCTGTAAAGATGACACAAGCTGTTGTGCTGTGCTTCCGTGACAGTCACGTGAAATCGGGGAGAAAACAGAAATGCTGCCATGCTGAGATGTGAGCGTCAGTGTGTCATGAATGAGCTCACCAATGCCGCAAACAGGAATGGCAGACAGAAAGGCCAACATACATGACTGGACTTGTCACTGACTGCCGGTTCGTGCAAAAAAGCTGGACACACGGACTCTGACCACTGACTGTGGTGACTGGACTGTCCGGACGTGGCGCAGACTGTATGATGCCTTCACTTATCAGCTTTGTTTGTGAGGAGTTTTTGATTGTCCCATCTCCACCCGTTACATTGTATGTGTGAGAGAGAGAGAGAGAGAGAGAGAGAGAGAGAGAGAGAGAGAGAGAGAGAGAGAGAGAGGTAGTCGACCATGAAGGTATCCGCATTCCGACTTTAGGGATGATGTTTAAAACACAACAGCGGTGCAAATATGTTTTTTCATACATATATTTTTGTCATCCGTTCTTACCGACACGAATGGCCTACTCTTCGAAAGGCAGAGCGGGTTTTTAACGTGTGCACAGCTTGTTCTACGTGGGTTCCTAACTAGGACTTCGGCTTTGGGGGAGTGGAGCCAGTACTGATGTTAGCTCCAGAGGAAAAATCCCCTTGAACGGGTGTCTGGGTGGTGGGTGGAACACAGGCTCGATCCCGAGCCGTTAAATCAAGAGCGAAACGCTTTCACCACATTCTTTCAGTTTGAGGAATCTCAAGAACAACCTCAATGTTTTTTAACTCCAAAACAACTTTTTTGAGTGGTAATCATGCCATGAAAATTCAAGTGGGGGGGGGGGGGGGATAAGATTTTTCTCTCCATATTTTTGTCAAATCTTGCAGTTAACTAACATGGTCTTATTGTGTGATTACCTACAAAGGTAAAGGTAAAGATGTCCCATAACCTATAAGGTCGTAGGGGAGTGAGGCATCAGAGACCTCACTTATCTAGGGGCCAGCATATTGAGGGCGGCGCCCATCTCTTCTCCCTCGCTGCTTTACCTTCCCTGACCCTTAAGAGAGCAGGTACCCATTTACAGCTGGGTAAACTGGGGGACTGTACTGAAGCCAAGAGGTGCAAACCAACTGGTAACCACGCTCGACGCTGCTTAATTTGGCCGGGGGAAAGCGAGTGCTCCGACCACTGAGCTATCCCGTCCCCAATTACCTACTTGTTTCAATTCCATCACTTTATTATCTAACAAACAGAAAAACTCATGCGGGTTACACGCCGTACATTAAAAAAAAAAGTGAATAGGAAAAACAGTTATCACTGAAGAATAACACAGCACAGTACACCCCGAAGAACACAGCACAGTATACCACGAATAACACAGCACAGTATACCGCGAACAACACAGCACAGTACACCGCGAATAACACAGCACAGTACACCGCGAATAACAAAGCACAGTATTCCACCATCACCATTGTTACAGGATGGGCCTTTATACACGTGATATGCATAGGAACGACATAATGATCGTGCTGATGGATTCATCCGAACAGTTAGTCCTCCATGGAAATGTGGCGAATGGCAATAATGCTTGGACAAGTCACTGACAACACGTGTGTTCGTGCAGGCCTGTTCGCAATAATGATGTTTCTGTACAGCTGTTACCTGAACCGTTATTAAGGCCGGTGTTTGACTTTCATTAACAAGACCAATTACCTTCACTTGTTTGCCGGTCAGTTCACTCTACCTGCCTCTTTATCAGTTTGTCTGTCTGTGTCTGTCTGTCTCTCTCTCTGTCTATCTGTCTCTCTCTTCTCTGTCTCTTTCTCTCTCTCTCTCTCTCTCTCTCTCTCTCTCTCTCTCTCTCTCTCTCTCTCTCTCTCTCTCTCTCTCTCTCTCTGCTTATCAGTTTGTACCTCCCCCCCCTCTCTCTCTCTCTCTCTCACACACACACACACACACAAACACACACAGAGCGAGCACAGATAGACAGACAGACAGACAGACAGATAGATAGATATATAGATAGATAGATAGATAGATAGATAGATAGATAGATGGATGGATGGTTGGATAGATAGATAGATAGATAGATAGATAGATAGATAGATAGATAGATAGATAGATAGATAGATGCAAAGACAGACAAACGCAGACGGAGAAACAGACAGTACTTCAATAACGGACTTCCGGCCAGTAGTACAGTGAGTCAGGGACTTCAAGGAGAGCTAGACACTTGATGGCAGGAAAGCAAGCACTTGGCAGTGTCAGATGGTGAAAACTTAGCAGAGCAAAAGCACTCTTACACCTTGTCCAGACCGTTGTCACTGCTCAGGCCAGAGACTTCACACAACCTGCACAGCTCTTTAGACCTCTCTTCACATCATCACTTCAGGCACCACCAGTGGTTAGAGTGATGCGTTCGTGATCTGCTGACCCGGGTTCGAATCTCGTTCAAGAGGATTTTTTCCTCAAGAGTTAACATCAGTGCCGACTCCTCTCCATTCTCCCCAAAAGTCCTCCGGATGAGACTATAAACCGAGGAGGTCCCGTGCGCGAACGCACACAGAACATCTTGCGCACACGTTAAAACCCGTTCCGCTGTTCGGAAGAGTACGCCATTGTGTGCCGGTGGGAACGGATGACAATATTGACAAAACTGCATACACACGGGGACAGGATGAAAAAAAGCACATAAGTGCTTATTCCCTTATCCTCGATATAAAAGAAAAAATAAAATAAATAGAATAAATAATAAAGCAGTACTGGGCTATTCGGGGGAAAAAATTAAAACGAAAGCCGTAGGTCTTGAGCATAGGTGATATACATATATGCATATCATTCGCTCGCAAATAAGCACACATAATAATTATGCACGTGCGTGCATGCGCGCGCGCACACACACACACACACACACACACACACACACACATCCCACACATACACGCACACACGTATACACACTCTCTCACACCACACTGATTCACACACAAACACGAACACGCACACGCCACACAACGCACACACACACACGCACACACGTACACACACACACACACACACACACACACACACACACACACACATACAAACACGCACACACACATGCTGGAGATAAGGAGACAGAGAAATAGGTATGTGGAGGGGGGAGGGGTTATTCTAAAGATGTGATGGATCAGTGGCATCAGCAGGTCATGGAAGGAAGGAGATGTCGCCTGCTTGTGCAGCTTACCTGAGTGTTAATTAAATAAAGCCCTCAGTCCTGGTGCTTCAGACGTCAACTCCACTCCCAATGACGCAGAGAGGATGTAGAAATGGCTGTAGCTGTCTGTCTGTCTGTCTGTCTGTCTGTCTGTCTCTGTCTTTGTCTGTCTGTCTGTCTGTCTCTGTCTCTGTCTCTCTCTCTCTCTGCCTGTCACTCTCTCTCTCCTTGTCTCTGTCTGCCTCTGCTCTACTCTCTCTCCTCTCTCTCTCTCTCTCTCTCTCTCTCTCTCTCTCTCTCTCTTCTCTCTCTCTTCCTCTCTCCTCTTCTCTCCTCTCTCTCTCTCTCTTCTCCTCTCGCTCTTCTCTCTGCCTCTCTCTCTCTCTCTCTCTCTCTCTCTCTCCTCTTTTTCTGTATCTTCTCTGTCTCTCTGTCTCTGTCTTCTCTGTCTCTGTCTCTCTCTGTATCTGTCTGTCTGTCTCTGTCTCTATCTCCGTCTCTGCCTTCTGGCTATCTGTCTGTCTGTCTCTGTCTCTGTCTATCTCTGTCTCTCTGCTTCTCTTTGTCTCTGTCTCTCTTCTTGTCTTCATCTAGTTATTAGTAGTCTAATAATAATAATTAAATTGATTTATATAGCGCTGTATCTTGCACAGACAAATCAAAGCGTTGCACTAACGCTTCTTACACAGTCATGCAACCAATTAGCAATAATAGTTCTAACAAGTCCAAATGCACAGCACAATAAGTCTACATGATTTAAATGGCAATAAAATAATCTGAATCTGAATCTGAATCTGAATCACACACACACACACACACACACACACGTTATACACTTTGGCAGGGTGATGGAATTTTTGGCTGTTGAAAAGCAGGGATAGTTATGAAATGAAACAGGAGAGGAAATTCTTAGGTTTGAAACAAATATGTCTTGAGGCCAGATTTAAAAGAGTCACAAGAAGGCCTTTGGCGAAGAGAGAAAGGGAGGCCATTCCAAATCGATGGACCAGAAACAGAGAAAGAGCGGCGGCCAACAGTAGACTGGTTGAATCTAGGTGTTTGTAAGCACAAGGAATCTGCAGCAGAGCGAAGGGAACGAGAAGGGGTGTACAGGTGGAGACATTCACAGAGGTAGGAGGGTGCTGTTTTGTGGAGATATTTGTAACAGAGAGTACTGATCTTATAGTTTATTCTTTGTGGCACAGGCAGCCAGTGGAGAGATCACAAGAGAGGGTAATGTGCTCAGATTTTTTCTTTCTGAGGACTAGTCGAGCTGCAGAGTTTTGAATACGTTGAAGGGAGTGGATAGATGATGCTGGCAGACCAGCCAAAAGAGAATTGCAATAGTCGAGACGTGAAAGAATGAGAGATGCCACGAGTTTTGATGTTGCGTCTGTGGACAGGTACTTTCGAATTGCACTAAAACGCCGTAATTGATAGAAGCAGGACTGGCAGGTCTGGGTGATGACTTTTTGCATAGAGAGTGTGTTGTCAGTAGTAGTATTTCATTATGATGGTCATTTGAATCTTCCTTTGAATGCATCTAAAGCTGCTGATTATTATTGTTTGCATGCGTTTGTTTCTTTGGAGGTTTTTTGCATTGGTGTATGTTTGTCTGTTTGTTGCTGTTGGGTTTAGTCTCGGTTCTTCTGTTTTGATGTGTGTGTGTGTGTTGTGTGTGTGTGTGTGTGTGTGTGTGTGTGTGTGTGTGTGTGTGTGTGTGTAGTTTTTTCTTTACTTTTTTCTCTCTTTTTTTCTTCCCCCCCCCCCCCCCCCCCTTTTTTTTGTGAGAGCATGGTGTAAAGAAGCCCTGTGCTTATCCATTTACTCTCAATAAACATTATTTCTACTTTTTCTCTCTCTCTCTCTCTCTCTCTCTCTCCTCTCTCTCTCTCTCTCGTTGCTCTTCTCCTCTTGCTCTTCTCTCTCTCTCTCTCTTCTTCTCATCTTTCAGACTCGCTGAATGGCTTAAAAAGTTTTGAGAGCAGATACATTCTGTTCAGTACTCAGTGTTCCCTCACTGCTAGAAAAAATATCCTACAGTTATCATAGCTTGCAATATCTATATTTGACGCAACTTTTAAACCAAAATAATTATGGACTCCATACCATGATGATTATTTGGGCTGTTGTAAATTGTTTTTCTCTTCTTAGTTGAATAATTATGTGTTTTGTTCCCATTCCCACCCCCACTGCCCCATTATGAATAGGCTTTAAGCTTATCGCAATATGAATAGCCTTTAAGCTTATCGCAATACGAATAGGCTTTAAGCTTATCGCAATATGAATAGGCTTTAAGCTTATCGCAATACGAATAGGCTTTAAGCTCATCGCAATACGAATAAGCTTATGCTCATTGCAATATGAATAGGCTTTAAGCTTATCGCAATATGAATAGGCTTTAAGCTTATCGCAATATGAATAGGCTTTAAGCTTATCGCAATACGAATAGGCTTTAAGCTTATCGCAATACGAATAGGCTTTACGCTTATCGCAATATGAATAGGCTTTACGCTTATCGCAATACGAATAGGCTTTACGCTTATCGCAATATGAATAGGCTTTGCGCTTATCGCAATATGAATAGGCTTTCAGCCTACCGCAATATGAATGGACTTTAAGTTTATCGCAATACGAATAGGCTTTAAGCTTATCGCAATATGAATAGGCTTTAAGCTTATCGCAATAAGTTTTTGCAACATATAGTGCTATATAAATTCCAGGTAGTAGTAGTAGTAGTAGTAGTAGTAGTAGTAGTAGTAGTAGTAGTAGTAGTAGTAGTATCATCATTGTCATCATCATCATTATCATTATTATCATCATCATCATTATTATTATCATCATCATTGCCTCTCTCTCCATTAAACGGAGGTCAGAGCACTTTGTAAAGTGCTGCAAAATTAATAATCGTTTGTACTACATCTCTTCTCTCTCTCTCTCTCTCTCTCTCTCTCTCTCTCTCTCTCTCCTTCTCTCTCTCTCTCTCTCTCTCTCTCTCTCTCTCTCTCTCTCTCTCTCTCTCTCTCTCCCCCCCCCCTCTCTCTCTCTCTCTCTCTCTCTCTCTCTCTCCCTCTCTCTCTCTCTCCCCGTGAGTGCGGAAACAGGATGTTGCGGGTAGTTTGCTATGGTGCCACAACAAAAACATTACGTCATCGCCGCCAATTTTCAAAGTACTTCCTCCATTTGCTGACGTCATATTCTTCAACATCCTCTTCCTATTTCTCATCTGAAAAGATTAACGAGCATGGAATGAACATTTTCTCTTCCGCCCTTCACTTCCTCCGATCCCGAAGTCTGTTTGACCGTTGAGACACCACTGAAGATTTTGCAACCAGCTTCCTCCACTCCTCAGCTTTCTGTTGTATGTGGTTCCACTCAGGGCCAGTCCACTTTGTAATGTTGTCTTCCCATTGCTTTCTCTTCAAATCCTTCCTTTTACTGTTCTATGATGACATTGTTGGTCAGTCGAGATGTTCGTGTGACTTTTTTGTAACAGTGGGGAGAGGACCAAAGAGATGATATATGGAGGGATGGTGTGGAGCAGTAGGTTTGTTTCTCCTTTGAAAAAGATAAGTCACCCCTTCAATCCAGCTTGTCTTCTCAGTTTCTTGAAATTCTCTTCAATCTGTGGAGTTCTGCTGACAAACCGCTGGAAATCTTGAAGTGCCATCGGAATTCAAAGAGGAAGGAAACAGAGGAAAGAGAAAAGAAAGAATAAGTACCAACAAGCTAACGAAGAAGAGAGAAACAAATAAAGAAGACATTTTTATTATTATTCTTTTATTTGGATGATAATGGAATAAGCACTCATGTGCTTTTCTTCATCCAGTCTCCGTGTGTATGCAGTTAATAAATTTTGTCATCCGTTCCCACCGGCACACAATGGCGTACTCTTCCGAAAAGCGGAACGGGTGTTAACGTGTGCGCAAGATGTTCTGTGTGCGTTCACACACGGGACCTCGGTTTATAGTCTCATCCGAAGGACTTTTGGGGAGAGTGGAGTGGGCACTGATGTTGTTAACTCCAGAGGAAAAAGCCTCTTGAACGAGAATCAAACCCTGTCAGCAGATCACAAATACATCACTGTAACTACTAGGCTATCCCGTCCCCCAGAGAGATAGAGAGAGAGGGGGGAGAGAGGGCGGGGGGGGGGGGGGGAGAGAGAGAGAGAGAGAGAGAGAGAGAGAGAGAGAGAGAGAGAGAGAGAGAGAGAGAGAGAGAGAGAGAAAAGAGAATGAAAGGAAGAAAGAAAGAGAGAGAGACAGAAAGACAGAAAGACAAACAGCACCAAACACAGAAAGAAACAAAGATTTAAAGACCCAAACATGTTGGGTGTTTTTTTAATATATATATATATAATTATTAACCATCCAATAGCTCCTTTTCAATCTTTTTTGTTTGTTTTGTTTAACGTGGGTGGGTGGGTGTGGGTGTGTGCCCTTGTTGTTTGGTTTGAGGTGTTTTTTTCATAAAGTGTGTGGTTCAGCTGTAATTTGTACAAGTGTGTTCTGTTTCTTGTTGGTGTGATGTGCTGCTCTGAGCACGTGCAGTTTAGCTGTCGACATCAAAGGAAAACCCTCTGCTCCCAATGGTCCTGAAAACCAACAGAAAGCCGCCTGCTTCATGTCATGAGAGTGCTTCTCTTTACAATGTCACCTGCTTTATCTCCCTGCACTGCTGCTCTCCCTCTGTCTGGCGTCAGGTGCACACGTCCTTGGGAGCAGGTGAAGGCAAACAAAGAGAGAAACTTAACGTTATGGTGCTAGTTACATGGAATATAAAACAGAATGCAAATAAAGAGAGAGTGGGGTTATGAAGTAAGTTACAAAGAACATTTGTCAGAAAGGAAACGAAGAGATATGTAAGTTTGGAGTAAGTTAATGGAATAGTTGTCAGACGAGAAACAAAGAGAGACATAGTTACATGGAATATAAAATAGACAAACAAAAAGAGACTTGCCTTATGAAGTAAGTAACGTGGAATATTTAACAGGGAGCAAACAAAATGAGAGACTTAGTTATAAAATAAGGTTAAAGAATATTTATCAAAGGAAACAAAGAGAGAATTAGCTATAAAGTAAATGACGTGGAATATTTATCAGAAATGAAACACAGAGAGTCTTGGGTTATAAAATAAAATTAAAGAACATGAAATGTTTAACTGAAGGTGTACAATCTGTTAAAACCAGAAATAAAAATGCAATCAACCACATAAAGAGCTCCTGACTTCAGTGAAAAAATGCAAACTGAAGTGGTAGGCACATCAGCAAAATCTGAAGTGGCCAAGACCGTCCTCCAGGGAAAGCAGATAGAGGAAATGATGGGAAGACAACATTAGAGAATGGACATGCCTTGAGTGGACGATTTTTTACGAAAGCAGAGGAGGGCAGGGAGTGGAGAAAGCTGGTTGCAAAAATCTTCAGTGGTGCCATCAGAGTCTAGAAGACTACTGGATAGGAGGAGGTGAAGATGAAGGAGGTACAATCTGTGCTGCTACAAAATGGCTGGGCTTGTATCTCAGTATTGTGTTAGTTGTGGTTGTGTGGCTATTGTTTTGTTTGAGCATGGTAGTTTCTGCTTAGTTTTTTTTCTTCTTCTTCTTTTGCTCAAGCTTATCCTCATCCTCCCCCCTCCCCCTCCTTCTCCTTCTCCTGCTCTTCCTCCTTCTTCGTCTTCTTATTATTATTCTCCTCCTGCTCCTCCTCCTCCCTCAGTGTTCCTCTATCTGTCTAATTTGTAGCTTTCTTTCTTGGTTTCTCACAAACTTACTTCAGTTATTGCCATTCTGTTGACAATTTAAAATGCAATTCTTAAGTGTCATTATATTAAGGTAAAGGTAAAGGAGTCCCATAACCTATAAGGTCGTAGGGGAGCGAGGCGTCAGAGACCTCACTTCTCTAGGGCCAGCATATTGAGGGCGGTGCCCATCCCCTCTCCCTCGCTGCTTTACCTTCCCTGACCCTAAAGAGGGCAGGTACCCATTTACAGCTGGGGGAACTGTACTGAAGCCAAGGTGCGCAAACGGTCACCCATCCAACTGGTAACCACGCTCCAGGCTGCTTAACTTGGCTGGGGGAAAGCGAGTGCTCCGACCAATGAGCTATCCTGTCCCCATTATATTAAAAGAAGGAAAAAAAGACGGAATGGAAGAAAGACGGAAAGAAAGAAAGAAAAAAGAAGGAGAAAAGAAAGAGAAATAAACAAACAAGAAGAAACAAAGAGAAAATAAAGTAGTAAAAAAAAAGAAGGAAGGAAATAAATATCCCCGTGAGTTTAACTAATGATTGTTTTTCGTTTATGATAGTTCCTTTGCAGATTTCCTGTGTAATGCTTGCTTGTCTGACATGTGGGGGTGGGGTGGGGGTGTTTTTATCAAAGAGCGCAGTTCAGCTGTAATTTGTACAAGTGAGTTCTGTTTCTTGTTGGTGTGATGTGCTGCTCTGAGCACGTGCAGTTTAGCTGTCGACATCAAAGGAAAACCCTCTGCTCCCAATGGTCCTGAAAACCAACAGAAAGCCGCCTGCTTCATGTCATGAGAGTGCTTCTCTTTTCCATGTCACCTGCTTTATCTCCCTGCACTGCTGCTCTCCCTCTGTCTGGAGTCAGGTGCACACGTCCTTGGGAGCAGGTGAAGGCAAACAAAGAGAGAAACTTAACTTATGGTGCTAGTTACATGGAATATAAAACAGAATGCAAATAAAGGGAGAGTGGGGTTATGTAGTAAGTTACAAAGAACATTTGTCAGAAAGGAAACGAAGATATTTATGTTTTGAAGTAAGTTAATGGAATAGTTGTCAGACGAGAAACAAAGAGAGACATAGTTACATGGAATATAAAATAGAAGACAAACAAAAAGAGATTTGCCTTATGAAGTAAGTAACGTGGAATATTTAACAGGGAGCAAACAAAATGAGAGACTTAGTTATAAAATAAGGTTAAAGAATATTTATCAAAGGAAACAAAGAGAGAATTAGCTATAAAGTAAATGACGTGGAATATTTATCAGAAATGAAACACAGAGAGTCTTGGGTTATAAAATAAAATTAAAGAACATGAAATGTTTAACTGAAGGTGTACAATCTGTTAAAACCAGAAATAAAAATGCAATCAACCACATAAAGAGCTCCTGACTTCAGTGAAAAAATGCAAACTGAAGTGGTAGGCACATCAGCAAAATCTGAAGTGGCCAAGACTGTCCTCCAGGGAAAGCAGATAGAGGAAATGATGGGAAGACAACATTAGAGAATGGACTTGCCTTGAATGGACGATTTGTTATGAAAGCAGAGGAGGGCAGGGAGTGGAGAAAGCTGGTTGCAAAAATCTTCAGTGGTGCCATCAGAGTCTAGAAGACTACTGGATAGGAGGAGGTGAAGATGAAGGAGGTACAATCTGTGCTGCTACAAAATGGCTGGGCTTGTATTTCAGTATTGTGTTAGTTGTGGTTGTGTGGCTATTGTTTTGTTTGAGCATGGTAGTTTCTGCTTAGTTTTTTTCTTCTTCTTCTTTTGCTCAAGCTTATCCTCATCCTCCCCCCTCCCCCTCCTTCTCCTTCTCCTGCTCTTCCTCCTTCTTCGTCTTCTTATTATTATTCTCCTCCTGCTCCTCCTCCTCCCTCAGTGTTCCACTATCTGTCTAATTTGTAGCTTTCTTTCTTGGTTTCTCACAAACTTACTTCAGTTATTGCCATTCTGTTGACAATTTAAAATGCAATTCTTAAGTGTCATTATATTAAGGTAAAGGTAAAGGAGTCCCATAACCTATAAGGTCGTAGGGGAGTGAGGCATCAGAGACCTCACTTCTCTAGGGCCAGCATATTGAGGGCGGTGCCCATCCCCTCTCCCTCGCTGCTTTACCTTCCCTGACCCTAAAGAGGGCAGGTACCCATTTACAGCTGGGTGAACTGGGGGAACTGTACTGAAGCCAAGGTGCGCAAACGGTCACCCATCCAACTGGTAACCACGCCACGCTGCTTAACTTGGATGGGGGAAAGCGAGTGCTTCGACCACTGAGCTATCCCGTCCCCATTATATTAAAAGAAGGAAAAAAAGACAGAATGGAAGAAAGACGAAAGAAAGAAAGAAAAAAGAAGGAGAAAAGAAAGAGAAATAAACAAACAAGAAGAAACAAAGAGAAAATAAAGTAGTAAAAAACAAAAAGAAGGAAGGAAATAAATATCCCCGTGAGTTTAACTAATGATTGTTTTTCGTTTATGATAGTTCCTTTGCAGATTTCTTGTGTAATGCTTGCTTGTATGACATGTGGGTGTGGGGGGAGGGGCTGTTTTTATCAAAGAGCCCAGTTCAGCTGTAATTTGTACAAGTGAGTTCTGTTTCTTGTTGGTGTGATGTGCTGCTCTGAGCACGTGCAGTTTAGCTGTCGACATCAAAGGAAAACCCTCTGCTCCCAATGGTCCTGAAAACCAACAGAAAGCCGCCTGCTTCATGTCATGAGAGTGCTTCTCTTTTCAATGTCACCTGCTTTATCTCCCTGCACTGCTTCTGTGGGGTGGGAGGTGGTACGGGTAGCTTAGTGGTTAGAGACTCAGACTTCAGGCCGATGGTTCCAGTCTCCACTGAGGTGTCCTTTCAGAGGGACTTTTCCCTGGAATTCTTCTCTCGTTGGCTTTCAGATGTGTTTGGGAGAAATAGTGGCAAGTCCTTTCCACCTCCTCTGGTGGGCCGTACAGCTTGTTTTGCAGGGTTATCTCCATCGACCACACAATCTTCCTCAGGAGTTAATATCAGTACTGACACCATGCCCCTGAACGTTCTTGAATGAGACTTTAAACCTAGATCCAGGCTTCAAACAACACGCAGAATATTTTGCACACATGTTAAAAGACCCCTATCTAGCTTTCGTAGAAGAGTAGAGGCCTGCTATGGCAAGTGACATGGATGACACGAACATACCCAGCATGTATCCTACTACCTCGAGAGGGATGGGCTCTGCTAAGTTCACCTTGCCCGTGACACACTGCCGGTTATAGTGAAGTTCTGGCTTGGCTGTAGCTCTGCTATGTTCACCTTGACCACGACACACTGCCTGCAGAAATGCAGTGAAGGGAGGTGCTGTGTTAAAGTGAAGGACTGGCTTGGCTCTAGTTCTGGCCAAACGTTTTGTCACTTTGTTTGATGATGCCGGCCCAGTGCCGAGACCTCCACTGAAACGTCATGCCAGTCTGTGAAATGCTGTGACGAGATTGACTTCAGCCAGCTCAAGCTCCTAACATAGCAAGCTGTATTCTCTATCAAAGGAGGAGGGAAAAATCATCTGAAGTCAGAGTACGGCTGCCTGTATGGCGTGATGTTTGAAAATACCATGCTTGTAAATTTCTCATCTAGTGTGTACTTGCCGTATCAAAATGATTTTCAGGTGTTGGACAGAATGTTTATTCCAGGTGTGATACAAGGTATGTGTGAGACAGAGTACACAGTCTAGGTGTGAGACAGAGTGCAGATTCCAGATGTCAGACAGACTGTACATTCCAGGTGTGAGACAGAGTGTACATTCCAGGTGTGAGACAGAGTGTACATTCCAGGTGTGAGACAGAGTGCATATTCCAGGTGTGAGACAGAGTGCATATTTAAGGTGTGTGACAGAGTGCATATTTCAGGCGTGAGACAGAGTGTATATTCCACGTGTGAGACAGAATTTTTATTCAGGTGTAATATTGAGTGCATACTCCAGATGTGAGACAGAGAGCATGATCCAGATGTGATACAGAGTGTGTATATTCCAGGCGTGAGACAAAGTGTATATTCTACGTGAAAGACAAGAGTGCATATTCCACGTGTGAGTCAGAGTGCATATTCCAGGTGTAAGACAGAATGCATATTCCAGATGTGAGAGAGTGCATATTCCAGGTGTGAGAGAGAGTGCATATTCCAAGTGTGAGACAGAGTGCATATTACAGATGTGAGACAGTTTTATTCAGATGTCATACAGAGTGCATATTCCAGGTGTGAGACAGAGTTTTCATTCAGGTGTAATACAGACTGCATATTCTAGGTGTAAGACAAGAATGCATATTCAAGGTGTGACACAGAGTGCATGTTCCAGGTTAGAGAGAGTGCATATTCCAGGTGTGCGACAGAGTGCACATTCCATGTTTGAGGCAGAGTGCGAATTCCAGGTGTGAGACAAGAGTGCTTATTCCAGGTGCAAGACAAAGTGCATACTCCAGGTGTGACACAGAGTGCGTATTCCAGGTGACAAAAAACATTCTAGGTGCCTCCCGTCTTGTTTATCTGGAAAACGCTGGAAAACAGCAGCAACAACAAGTTTCTGCTGACACCAGAGGTCGGCATTTGATGACTACGCCCTTGGTGCATGTAGGAGAGGAAAATTGAAGAAGACATGGGTTACGTGGTTAAAAAAGAAAATGTAGTACGGGTTAGAAGCTAGTTGCACAATCTCCGCTGCTCACTAAGGAAATGGCTTGATGTGACAGCATTTGTCCAGGCTGTTTACAGGGTATTGTTTTGTGTTTGAGTATTTTATTCTCTGCTGAGTGTTTCTTCTTCTTCCTCCTCCTCCACCTGCTCCTCTTCCCCTCCCTCTACTTCTTCTTCCTCCTCTTCCTCTTCCTTTTATTCTTTATTCTTCTTCTTCCTCCTCCTCCTCTCTCTCTCTCCTCTCTCTCTCTCTCTCTCTCTCTCTCTCTCTCTCTCTCTCTCTCTCTCTCTCTCTCCTGGTATAGTAAAAATACTAAATACTCAAGACAATGCATGCTTCTTCTGTAAAACAAAACCTGAACACGAAGTTCATTTGTTTTATTAGATTGTTCAATATGCACGCATTTCAGGACTTAGCTTCTTATTTAAACATAACAATTTGTCTTTTCCAGATTTGCATAGGGTAACAAACAGTGACCCCAGACACAATATATCTAGGTCTATTTTTCACTCCATCAATAGAAAAAAAAGCTTTTGATTTAATTGTGTGTATGGAATAAGACAAACTCAGTTGCATAATGTGCAATCGATAGGTGTTTGTCTTGATTGATGTGTCTATTATTGATATTCATTAGGGATCAAATTACGCAAAACAGTAGTTTTGGGATGCACTAGTCAGCTTCAGATGCTACTACTCATCACTTTGGTTGGTGGCTACTATGTTTACATCTACTGTGTTCTGATTCGCCTCTAAACCCCCACGTATTGTGGCCCAACGCTGATGTACATTAAATTTGTTCACTGTTCGGTGTTCAGTGTTTCCTCTCTCTCTCTCTCTCTCTCTCTCTCTCTCTCCGCAAGGGCCGGATGAAAAAAGTATGCCTATGCTTATTCTGTTCCCCTTGAAAAATAAAGATTCTCTCTCTCTCTCTCTCTCTCTCTCTCTCTCTCTCTCTCTCTTGGAGTGACCTGGAAAGCACGTTCTACATTTCTGTGGGCTTCGTAGGGGAATCCGACCTTCTTTCAATCAACTGTTTTAGCCTGAAACTTAATTAATTAGGTCAGGCCAGCTCCCCGGGGTCAAATGTAACCCCATTGTTTTCCTCTTCTGTTAGGAAGGTGTGTATATGTTGGAGGTCCGCGCGCGCGTGTGTGTGTGTGTTGGGGGTCCGTGTGTGTGTGTGTGTGTGTGTGTGTGTCTGTGTCTGTGTGTTGGGGGTCCGTTTGTGTGTGTGTCTGTGTGTGTGTGTTGGGGGTCTGTGTGTGTGTGGTGTGTGTGTGTGTGTGTGTGTGTGTGGTGTGTGTATTGGAGGGTCCGTGTGTGTGTGTTGTGTGTGTTGGGGGTCCGTGTGTGTGTGTGTGTGTGTGTGTGTGTGTTGTGGTGTGTGTGTGTGTTGTGTATTGGGGGGTATGTGTGTGTGTGTATGTGTCAGGGTTCCGTGTGTGTGTGTGTTGTGTTTGTGTGTGTGTGTGTGTGTGTGTGTGTGTGTTGTGTATTGGAGGGGTGTGTGTGTGTGTGTTGTGTGTGTTGGGGATCCATGTGTGTGTGTGTGTGTGTGTATGTGTGTGTGCGTGTGTGTGTGTTGTGTGTGTTGTGAGTCTGTGTGTGTGTTGTTTTTAATTTTAGTGTTTTATAGTTGGCTGTTAATTGAGGCTTCTATGATGTTTTCATTTTTGTGTTGCTTGCTTGCTTGCTTGCTTGCTTGCGTACTTTCTGCTTATTGTTTTATTCTCATGCAAGTGACCCAGGCCTGACTGAGACAGAGACATATATTGCAGTCTTGCTCAAGAAATGGGGAGAAACACTGAATGCTTGATGGATGACGCTTTACTAGTGATGTATTTTCCCACTGAGCCCATGGTCTGTACATGATCTTATCAACTCCTGAAAAAAGACCCTGCTGCATTCTGATGGGATTTGCACCGACAACCTACTATCCAGGCATGCATTTGGGCTAGCTAACCACTTACCAAGACAGTCTTTGGTCCATTCTGTTTATCTTTTCTTGCTTACCCTCCTAGTCCCTGTGCCTCTCCCTTTTCTAAGTCAGCCTTGACACTTGTATGGAACTGCTGTGGTGCTATTATTCCATTTCTCTGCAAGAGAGATAATATGGATTTCGTCTCAGAGGTTCAGGTGGACCATGTTGGTGAAAATTAAAGCAAACGATATGTAAATAAATGACTCAAAGTACTTAGTGGTGCCTGCTGTATGCCCTCCCAATAGATCACAACTAACTAACACACACTTCTCTACCCTGAGGTCTCCAGTCTCCCAGACAGAGACAGCTCTGTGTGGCTGAGTCACTCAGTAGGAAGCGTATGCGCACGAAACAGCAACTTCATCCACGCTCCATCCAGGTGTCACGCTTTTGTTTTAACACGCACGCACACGCACACACACACACACACACACACACACACACACAGAGGAGGCCTACCTGCCTAACCAGAAGTCTGTGGTGGGTTTCTGCTCTCAGCATGCCTGGCACAGAAACCCATCAACACGGCAATGAGGCAATGTGAAGGAACAAAGGAAACCTCCAAACATCCAGTGCAAGGCACTGAGGCCCTCGTCAACATAGATCCTAATCACCCTCAAACTGATGGGACTGAAGACACAACTACATCAAAACGACGGGAGGGGCTGGATTGAAGGAGCTGCGCCTTTCAAAAAGATGACTGTGCCCGGTGTGGCTTTTGTTCTCGGTGAGGTGGCATGACGTCAGCCTGTTCCCCTGTCTGCTTCGTCCCTTGCTGTAGGTACAGCAACTGGGAGTCTGGTCGTGTTTTGATCTTCTCTTTTTTCTTTCTACGTGTTGTTAGTCAACGCTTTGATGCCGTTTCAGGTTAGGCAGTTCTTTGAAATGACTTCTGTTTCATGACGCCTCATGAAACGAGAAAAGCGGAACCGGAAGACTGCACGCACGTGAGTGCGCATGTGTGTGTGCGCGCACGCACGCGCGCACGTACGTGTGTGCCTGTGTTTTGTTTATCATTAATTTATCTATTCATTGTACATGTTATCATCTAATTTTGCTTTTGATACACCAGTGATAAGTTACCACCAAAATGAAGCTGTTCGCTTTTCATGTCGTAATGTGGTATACAGACCCACAGAAATGCAAAATAGTCTCGATCCCAATGTTTGACTGGGATGCTGGTTAAACACACACACACACACACACAAGTATTGACGGCAGTAGACATGGACAGAACTGTGGCGCTCGTGGAGGGCATCTTAGTGAATAGACAAACAGGAACAATAAATTACATGATAAGAGAGCCAAGGAGCTGAATACTAACAATCTTATTTTGTTATTTTCTTTTTTTTTTGTCGCTAATGTTGTTTTTGAGGGTGGTTCCTTTCTTCTTGTCTGTTTTTATGCATGACTTACTTACTTGTCATTGAAAATTATTTGAGATGGCGCTGTGGTTAATTAGGTTTTCATATAATAACCCCAAAATTCTGTTTCTAGAAACAGACAAAACAAAAAATCTGTTTCTCTGAAAGCAGCCATAGCAAAAAAATATGTTTCTCTAGAAACAGCCATAACAAAAAATCAGTTTCTCTGGAAACAGCCATAACAAAAAATCAGTTTCTCTGGAAACAGCCATAAAAATGTTTCTTTAGAAACAGCCATAACAAAAAATCAGTTTCTTTAGAAACAGCCATAACAAAAAAATGTTTCTTTAGAAATAACCATAACAAAAAATATGTTTCTCAGGAAACAGCCATAACCCCCAAAAATGTTTCTTTGGAAACAAAAGCTATATAAACAGTTAGAAACAAATCAACTGCGCTTTATTCACCATTGTTTATAAAAACATCATTTCTTGTCGATCCAAAGTTTGGCCTTATATCATGATATCCAACCGGTTTCTATTAGGAAAATGTCAAGACTAACTTAGCTGTAACAGAAGCTAGTCTGCTCCCGAAACACCAGTGTCATTATTGTCACAACATTCCTGTCTGTTCAGCTCTTTGTTTAACTTTCAAAGCAAACCTAAAACAAGTAGGTGCTTTCAAGATATAATCCTACTATCATGTGACATTTATACTTTATCTTGTTGTTGCAAATTCTGCCATTGCTTTTATTCGATACGTTTGTTCAATTCCGGTTCTTGTAATTCCAGTGTGGTGTGAGGTTTTTTCCGTCATATTATGCGTTACACTGGGTTTTTTCATTGACTAAGCACGATAGAAGCTCTAAGTGTGTAGCTTTACAACATGCTATGTGCTGTTCAAATGTGTGGTCTCTTTTTTAAAATATAGAATAGATTTATGTTTAAAGCAAAAAATGCTTTCAGCGGATGGAAGAAAGAGGCCTTTGTGAGCTAAAAGACAGCTGGTATTTGACCTGCTTGCATAACTGATGAAACGCTACAATGCATGTATGTTGTGAAGAATCTGTTAGGTACGACGAACCGGAACAACAGGTAGAGGAAAAGCTCTTCCACTTCCATTGTTCTTTGGGGTTTGGTTTTGCTTCGTTTGTTGGTTTGCTTATTCTTTGTTTGTTGCCATTGAAACTTTTTAATACTTTTTTTTAATTTGTTGATTTAACACCCATACCTTGAAAAAAAGAAAGTAATTTTAAAAACGAACAAACAAAAGATTTCCCCCGGGGAGTGGTGGTCAAGTCGGCAGAGGAAAAGGTCAGTGCAGTAGGTCACTTGCCGATAATGGGAACGGTTTGGCCTGCACTGTTACAGCTGGTCCCTAGTCTCCTGTGTCAGTAAAATAGGAAGGTAGGAAGACAGCGATATTGAGAGAGAGAGCGAGCGAGAGAGAGAGAGAGAGACAGACAGACAGACAGACAGACCTACAGACAGGCAGGCAGCTAGGCAGCCAAGCAAGCAGGCAGGCATACAGGCAGACGAACGGACAGGTAGGCAGGCAGGCAGACAGAGCACTAGTGTGCTCAGTGTATATTGTTTGGATTCTTTGCAGTAAACAGCCACATAACTGGTAACTGATAAGCTCGACCCGGTAGCACAGACGGCGTGCTGGCCTGGCTGTTTATTTTGTTCAGTTTTGGTCGTCAGTCATCGGTGTAAAAATAGCAGCAAAGCAGCTGCTTGAAGCTTTTTCAAGTTATTTGATATATGATAGCAAGGGCGTCCTCTCCTTCTTCCATTCAGAGCTCCTCCTCCTCCTCCTCCTTCTTCTTGTTCATCTTCTTCTTTGCATTCTTCATCTTCTTTGCATTCTTATTCTTTCTCTTCTCTTCTTCTTTTCATTCTTCTCCTCCTACTCCTCCTCCTTCTTCTTCTTCTTCCTCTTCTTCTTCTTCTCATCCTCCTTCTCCTCCTCCACCTACTCCTCTTCCTCTTCTTCCTTCTGCTTCTTCCTCTTCTTCTTCTTCTCCTCCTCCACCTCCTCTTCCTCCTCCTCCTCCTTCTTCTTCCCTGCATTCCCACTGTACACTGCACCAGGCAGTGTGCCTAGTGCCTAATTTTCTCTTACGCTTGTAACTTTGCAGGAGGTCTGCTCGCTGATTTTATTGATTTTGTTTTGCCAGTGGCAGAAAAACTCATAAAGCTTGGTGTGTCGAACAAATCAGGAAAAGATTTGGTAGCTGTGACGGTTTGTTGACGTGAAGATAACCTAAGATTCATTACTCATAGCACTGTGTCAATAAGCTGGAACAATGTTAGGCTTCTTTGATTGTTTGTTCCCGTAAAAAGAACCCAAAGTTCATGACTTACAAGAGACTAAGAGACGTTTTACAGTTTTCTACATCTACTTTTTGTTAAGAACTGCTATAGAATACTATTTTTGGACAGGGAACAATTCAAACTTATCAATTGCTTTTTCAAAGTCAACTCAGAATTGTCATTTACTGTGCCAAGTCCCTTTTTTGAAATAAAGAAGTTTTTGACTTGACTGTATTCAAAAACCAAGACAATGGTACAGCCTTTGATACTAGCAATCACAACATTCTGATTCATTGAACCTTCTCACGGGTTTGGTGTGCTTGTGGATATGTGTACATCAGCATACAGACTCTGGCCTGTATCTGTGTATAAATCCGTGTGCGTGGGTGGGTGCGTGCGTGCGTGCATGTGTGTGTGTGTGTGTATGTGTGTGTGTGTGTGTGTGTGTGTGTGTGTGTGTGTGTGTGTGTGTGTGCCCTGGGAGCGGGGGTGGAGGGGGTAAGAAGACGAGTAAAGGGGGGATGGATTTTTTTTAAATATGTGACTATGTCTTTTTTCTGTCTTTTTGTGTTCTGTGTTATTCAATGTATTACTGCTGCTCAGCCAATCATTGTAAACATTTAAAGCTTTTTGAATATAATTACTACACTATTATGTGTACAACTTGTCCTCTGTCATTGAAATTACATACAATAAGTCTGCTGTGCACTCATACCGAAAAAAAGTATAGGTTCTATTGTTGATCAAAATGTCTTTAAGAAACTCATAGACAGCAAACCTGTTTTCTAACTGATGTTGAGAAAACAGCCACGTAATGCTCTTGTAAGCTCTTAGAATACAAAGTATCATTGTTCTGGTTTTGTCACAAAAAGTAGGGTAAAGCCAAATTTAACCTTTTCAAAGCTTATTTTATGAGACAGCCGCGTACGTAAGCTGGTGTCATGTGAACAACACATGTTGATCTCGGGCACACATGTTGGTCATAGTCCCTCATCCAACTAGAAAGGGAATGTATGTAAGGCCCAACCATACTGAAGTTGGATGCGCTGGGCCTGACTTGTCAGGCACTTAACGGCAGTGTGACGCATTTTTGCTCATATAACAGACAACAATAGATGTTGTCTGAGCGTTGTATGAAGAAGAAGAAGGAGGCTCAACCATGCTGTTTTGTGACATAGTCAGTAGGTTTTTCTTAAGACCATCCAGTAACCATGTGTGTGTGTGTGTGTGAAGTCAAGTCAAGTCAAAATTTTATTTCCAGATGGTACATTGAATAAGCAATAAGTGTGTGTGTGTGTGTGTGTGTGTGTGTGTGTGTGTGTGTGTGTGTGTGTGAAAGAGACAGATGAATAATTATTGCACTCACTGGCCAGAGCATATAAAACAAGTGTACCCTAGTTAGATGGACGCAGGGTGAGGCTAAGGCGAGCAGAGCACACCATGCCTGGTCTTTTCCCTGATGGGTTTTAGGGGGGGGGGGGGTAATTTGCCTGGTGTAAAGAGGTGTCACTGAGAAATCTGCCCTGACCTCAGAAGAAGATATAAGAATCTTGGATGGTAAATTCACTTACCTTTTTGAAGTGTTACGATCCTGCAATGATAGAGGGTGAGTAATTCAGCTAGGTAACCAAAGAAGAAGTGAGAGAGAGAAAACTCAACTCAAATGTTTTATTCACAAACAGGCCATCGCCCCATACATGAAGGGGGAGGGAGGGGGGGTGCCGAACTGCTTGGTGGAGGGGGGAGTATCAACAGGAACAACAAAATGTTCTTGTATAACAAAAAAAAAACCCATCACTTACAAAAAGACGACTTAACAATATATCTCTTATGAGAGAGAGAGAGAGAGAGAGAGAGAGAGAGAGAGAGAGAGAGAGAGAGAGAGAGAGAGAGAGATTCCACTTGACGGAATCAGGGTAGGTAGTGACTAATTATGTTTTATTCTTTTGTTGCAGGATCAGGATTATACCTGCTGTTTAGCTAAGGTGACCTGATAAACTTGAATAGCCCTTCAATATCAAGAATAGCCCTTCAATATCAAGAATAGCCCTTCAATATCAAGAATAGCCCTTCAATATCAAGAATAGCCTTGGGGGCTGATAGCAGATAGTACCATGTTTAAATAGGGCCTTGGTGGTTGTACTATGCAAGTTTTCTATTATTATGAGGTGATGAGACCAGGGTGGTCTAGTTTGCTATGAACTTGGGTCCTGAATTTGAAGGTCTGTTGCTGACCAGAATGATATTGAAGGAGTCTGTTACAACATCTTTTTTTTCTTGCAGTGGGGAGGGAATAACATGTGGGACCATGAAGGTATGTCAGAAATAGTTTTTAAATGAAGACAAGATGACGTTTGATATGGTTTGTTTTTTATGCATGAATGTGTATTTAGTCATCTTGTGATAAATTTTCAGATGCTTTGTGTTGCTGAAAGTTGCATGTTAAAATATTGTCAAAGTAAAGGCGGGAATTGTAAGAAATATTTATGGCCAAGAAGAGAACATGAATGCCTAAGCCTATGTTTAAATTGCCTATGATTGAAGTGTGAAGCACAATTCACAATTCATGACCAGCTGGTATAAAAGTATTGGTATGACTTTTTCGTCAGCTCAAAGGTTTCTGCCAAAGTCTCCAAACCAAACACCCAAATTCACTGTAAACCCTTCCACCTGGCTATGGGTGGATTGTTGAGTGTGTGACTGTCTTGTGTCATTTCATTCTTTTCTTTGGTTCCCTGGCTAGAGTTCTGAGGTTCACCAATGGTAAGATTTTCCATACGCGATTATTTTTGCCCACCATTAAGGTAGCTGCATTCTGACTTCAGGGATGTTCCATTATAAAAGCTTCTATGTTTCATCTTCAGGGAGTCATTGGGTGCAAAAAGCACTATATGCAATGTTTGATTTTAAAAAAATAATAACTAGCATAGAGATTGTATGACTTTAGAAAATGAGAACAGGATAATTAAGCTTTCATTCAAGAGAAAGCTACAAAAGATGATAGAAATGAAAAGGGCAAAATCCTCTGAATACATAATCAATAAAGGTTCAAAGGATCTATCCAACTGGATTCCCACTGCCACTGCTGTTTATTTACTTAATCAACTTAATTACATGATTACATAAAGTACTCACATCAGAAAAGCATTTTCAGTTCTTGGCATATCAAATTACCATTGTTAGAATCATTTGAAACCAGCCTGTTTGAAAGAAAAAGGTTGCCTGTAGCCAGACAGTCTCCCCTGTGAAATCTGACAATGAAAACAAGATACTGTTGAGTGTTTATCACAAATGTTGCCATAGTCAAACCCAGTACATGCAACCATCAAAGGGCTATCATTCCAGCAGCAGTGACAGACAGACAGACAGACGGACAGACGGACAGACAGACAGACTTTGAAGATAAACATGGCACAGTGATCAGCTTGTTTACATGCATGCTTACTCCATGTCCCTCACCAGTACTACTGTTTACTCCTGGCTTTTGGCTTCTGGGCTCTGTGTATAGGTCTAGGAACAAGAAATAAAAAGGTAGTGGTTTAGTCTGGTACTGGTGTTTGTTGTGTGTGTGTGTGTGTGTGTGTGTGTGTGTGTGTGTGTGTGTGTGTGTGTGTGTGTGTGTGTGTGTGTGTGTTGAGTTCAGGATTATTATTATTATTTATTTGTTTATTCCAAGGTTAATGAAATAAGCAATTGTGCACTTTTTTTACATCCAGTCCTCGTGTATATGCAGTTTTGTCAATTTTTTCATAAGTTCCCACTGACACACAATCGCCTACTCTTCCGAAAAGTGAAACAGGTTTTCACATGTGCACAAGGTGTTCTGCCTGCATTCACTCAGGGGACTTCGACTTAAAGTCTCATCTGAAGGACTTTGGGATGAGGGGGGGGGGGGGGGGGGGGGGGGGGGGGGGGGGGGGGGGGGGGGGGGGGTGGGGGGGGGGAGTGGAGTTGGCATTTATATCAACTCCAGGAAATATCCCCTCGAACAAGATTTGAACCTGGGGCAGCAGATCACCAGTGCAATGTTCAACACTCTAACCAACTAGGCTATCTTGTGGGATCTGATCAGTAGAGCCAAAAATACTCAGTAATTGCAACACAGAAGAAACACTCTAGGTTGAAATATCACTCCCTTACTATGAACCTGATGAACAGGTTGTCCCATCCGGTCTTTAAATCAGAAATAATCTCCACTGTGATGCAATTATATAATCACAACAATGACAACAATTGTTGTCCCATACAGAGAGATTCCAGAGAGCAGCAATTATATATCTACCAAGTTTTACTGATTCTCAAGCCAGTTCAAACAAACCCGAGGGGGGGAGGGGGGGGGGTGCAGGAAGAATTATGAGGAATTTATGGGTTTATTTGCTGAAAGATTTCCAAGTTTGACAGGTTTCTGATTCCTAGGTCTTGTGCAACTTGAGTTTACCAATGCTGTATTCCAAATAAATGTTCAGTTTTTTCTTTAACAAAGCGTCATAAAATATACATGAATAAACAAATATCAGCATCTCCCTCTGTATTTCTCTTTTTTTCCAGTATTTCTTTAACTTGTATATATTAGATAGACAGACAGACAGACAGACAGATAGATACATACATACATACATGCATACATACATGCCTGTTCTTTCTCTATGTATCTTTTTTACATCTATCTCTCTCTTCCCCCCCACCACCCCCACACCACACACACACACACACACACACACACGCCACACGCCTACCAGGGCAGAGGCGAGGAGAGAGAGAGAGAGAGAGAGAGAGAGAGAGAGAGAGAGAATTTGTGTGTTTGTGTGTGCGTGTGTGCTGCGTGCGTGTGTGTGTGTGCGCGTGTGTCTATGTCTGTGTGTGGTGTGTGTGAAAAAGAGAGACAGACAGGAAAACATGGAGAGGGGAGGGGGGGGGGGGGGTCTACACAAAAAAGGAAAACAGGACAGAGACGGAGGGACTGTCGTGGCTGATCCACCATCCTGAACAGGGCCTGTCTGATGGGCTGTCTCCCTGGTCCAGTCTGTCTGTCTGTGTGTGTGTGTTTAACCCCCCCCCCCCCCCCCCCCCCCCCCCCCCCCCCCCATCCTCCTTTAGCCCAGCACTGCTGCTCTGGAGTCTGAGAGCCTGAATGTATACAGCACCAGTACGATGGATGACCGGCCATTCCCTCCCTCCCTCCCTCCCTCCCTGCCTCCCTCCTGCCTGCTGCAGCCTCTCTCATTTCAAGGCCTGTTTTTATTCCAGTTAATGGCCAAGAACACGAAACTAGATTGCCTACTTACAGTTTTCAGGGACTACAAGGAGGATTCCAATTTTCAGCTGTAGTGTGTCTATTCGTAGTAGTAGTAGTAGTAGTAGTACACGCGAACTTCCAGAAGGCAGGCATTCAGGCACTAACGCTAGCGAGAGAGAGAAGAGAGAGAGAGAGAGGTGTGGTGTGTGTGTGTGTGTGTGTGTGTGCTCGTGCGCGCAAGTGTTTTGTGTGTGGATGTTACCAACCACACACACATGTACATACATACATATATGCACTCATGCGCACACACTTACTGCAAGTGCATGCATAAATGGCATGCATGGACATATGATACACACACACGCGCGTGCACGCACGCACACGCGCGCACACACACACACACACACATGTGTACCAGACTAAACCAACTGTCTTCTCGCTCACCTAGACTTTTTATCAGAGCCCAGAAGCCAAAAGCCAGGAGTAAACAGTGGTACTGGTGAGGGACAAGGAGTAAGCATGCATGTAAACAAGCTGAACACTGTGCCATGTTTATCTTCAGAGATGCCCTATGGACTCTGTCTGTCTATCTGTCTGTCTGTCTGTCTCTCTGTCTGCCTCCTCTGCTGCTACTACTATTGCTACTATGGATTGCCATTGCTACTGCTAGTGCTGCTGGTGCTTCTACTGCTACAGCTACTACTGCTACTGCTACTACTGCTACTGCTAGTGCTAATGCTGCTGTTACTTCTGCTGATATTGCTACTGTTTCCATTGCCACAGCTGCTGCTGCTGCTGCTAATACTGCTTTTGTTGTTGCTTCTACTAGTGCTGCTGCTTCTGCTACTTCTGCTACTGTCCCGCCTTTTGGAAGAGTAGACAATGGTGTGCCGGACAGACTGGAAGATGGAGGGACACAGACAAAAAGACAGACCATTGGAGGAAAAGACAGGGAGACAGGCAGGCAGGGACCTGAACAGAGAATGAATTAGACAGACGGAGAAAGATTGGTTCATGTTTCCAAGGGTGACAGAAAAGTATGGACATACTTTTTCATCCAGGTCCTTGCCCTTATTAGGGACTCTTACAAATAATAAGTCTGGAGGGACCAGTAGCCTGGTTGATTAGAGGGTTGTGCATTGGTTCTTGCTGACCCGGGTTCGAATCTCGTTCAAGAGGATAATTTCCCCTGGAGTTAGCATCAGTGCCGACTCCACTCCTCCTCCCCCCAAAAGTCCTCCCTATGAAACTATAAACCGAGGTCCCCCGTGCGAACGCACGCAGAACATTTTGCGCACAAGTTAAAACCTGCTCCGCTTTCCAGAAGAGTAGGCCATTGTGTGCCAGTGAGAACAGATGACAAAACTGACAAAACTGCACACATAAGGGGACTGGATGTTTTAAAAAAAACATGAGTGCTTATCCCATTGTCCTCGAACTGGAAGAATAAATATTTAAAAAATAGCAAATAGCAATTTCAAATAAACTTTTATAGAGACAGGCAGACAGACAGACAGACAGACAAAGGGAAACAAAGAGGGGTAGAGAGAAGGAAGGACAGAAACTCAATTTTATCATACACTAGAACTGATAACAAAGAGATGCATGACAGGCGCAGTCATCTGCTGTGCACAGATTAGACATGATGTCATCAGACAGTTTAGACTGACGTCACCAGTGGTGGTAACTCCTGTGGTTTGTCTGACATGTCACACAACATCACACTGCCGTCAGCTTTTCCCATCCAGAGAAATAACAACAACAACAACAAAAACTTGTGGACATAAATTATTACCATTGCTTCTTTGACTGTCACTGTACTGACAGTTTTTTTGCAACAACTTGTGGAGAGGAATCAGGATAGGAAGAATGGCCCCTTATGGTTTTGACCCTAGATGCTTTGTATCTCATTTCCTTTCTTTTCTCACACACGCAGGCACACACACACACACACACACACACACTCTCTTTGCTGAAGAGACATGGAGCCCAGACTGGTCACAACACAAAGCATGACCTTGTCAGTGCCCTGTCCAAGTGACGTTTTCCTCAGGTAACAGTTGAGAGAGAGAGTTAATGGAATAAGCACTCGTGTGAGTTTATTCATCCAGTATGCAGTTTTGAAAATTTTGTCAACCGTTACTACCGGCACCCAATGGCCTACCCTTCCAAAAAGCAGATCGGGTTTTAACGTGTGCGCAAGAAGAGAGAGAGAAAAAGAGAGAGAGAGAGGCCTGCATTTTAGGGTCATGTTTTCTGAAAGCGTTTAAACATAGAGTAGGGTACACTATCTTACCCATGCAGTATCTTCGAATATTTTGGGGAAAGGAAAACAACTATACTGTCCAAAACGTCTGTGTCATTGTGTCTTGGCAGTTGTTGTTTTTTTAAAGCAAGCCCTTGTGTGTGATCTCTTTGAGCAGATCAAGGCAGATCTTAGAATGGGTATTTTGGCATAGTCCATGCTTTCACTGGATGTGCTACGTCCCAAAGATCATGTTAATGACTTCTTTTCCAAAAGCTTGGTGTAATAGATAACAACAAAAAAGGAAAGCATGGCCGTTTCCAGGGATCTAAGACTTTTTAAATTGAATAAGCCACCTTCATGATTTTAAACCCCCTCCCCCCCCCCCCCCCCCCCCCCCCCCCCCCAAAAAAACCAACCCTACCTTTGAAGAGCTGCAGTTATACAAGAGGAGAACAAACTAAAAGAAAACTCTGCTGTAATCTCAAGGTGGAATCAATGACGTTTCAAAACGTTTAAAATTCAAGATGGGACATTTTACATTAAGGGGAACGAGTTTCAAGGAAAACATCCTCCTTACTTCTCAAGATGAAAGCTAAGGATCTTCCAGTTCGAACAGATGGTTTTTTAACCCTATGACCTGAAGCAAAGGGAGGAAAGAGAGAGAGAGAGAGAGAGAGAGAGAGAGAGAGAGAGAGAGAGAGAGTACACAGTAATTCCGTCTCCCTGACTATATAGTCATTGTCTGGTCATCGAACTCAGACTAAGCACTTAAAGGGGCGGCAATTTACCAGGGAGTCGGGTTCAAGGAGGAGAGAGAGCTTAGTGGGGGAGCCGCCGGGGGGAAAAAACCCACAGCAGATGTATACCTGCATCCAAGGAGGAGGAGGAGGGGCGAATCAGGACATCGATGGGTATTGCTCTGTGCTGCCCATGCTCTCTGCACAGCCCCTCCAGTGTAAACAGAACAAGGGGGCATAAGCCGTCAAGGTGAAGGCAGCACTCAGGGTTGTAGAAGCGCTTGAGGCAGTGGTAGTGTGTTCTGTTCAGGCAGCAGTGAGCAAAGCAAAGCAAAGCAGAGCAAAGCTATCGGGCTTCTTTATACAGACACTGTAGTCACACTGCTAGCTACTGCTAAACAAAAAGGCATTGACCCTTCATGTTAGAGGGAGAAAGCGAGGTGGGATAGGGGTGGGGGGAGTATGGATGAGGATGGGGATAGAGCGATGTTTTAAGGTTATCGGCTTTTTTTTTAGTGGTGGTGGTGGTCTGTGTTTTGGTTTGGGGTTGGTTGTTTGGGGGGGGGGGGGGGGTGTTTTTTTTTTGGGGGGGCGGGATTTGGGGGGCTTTGGTGGGAGATAGGGTGTTTGGGGTTGGGCTGGGTGTTCTTTGTTTTGTTTATTTTGGTTTGTTTTGGTTTGATTGGTTTGGTTAGGGGTTTTGTTGGATGGCTTTTGCTTTTCTTTTGTTGTTTTTGTTGTTTTCATAGGGAGATTAGGGAGGGGGAGGGTATTGCTTTAGGTTGTGTGTGTTTGTATTTTTGTGTTGTTGTTGGGGTGTTTTGGAGTGGGTTTTTCCTTTTTTTTTTTTGGGTGGGACTGGCGTTTGTTTGTTGGTTGGTTAGTTGGGGGGGGGGGGGGGGGGGAGGGTGCATGAATGCAGGAAATAAATGTGCTTTATTTATTGTATTCTGAAAGGATCTATTTCGATTTGTCACCTCGGGTGTGTGCTTGTGTGTATGCGTGTGTGGGTATGTGTGTGTGTGCCTGTGTGTGTGTTTGTGTGTGGTGAGGGTAGGTGGCAGGAGAGGGAACGTGGTTAAGTGAGGGGGTAGAGGTGAGTGATGAGACTGGGTAGGTAAACTAAAGAAGTCTGCAATTAGCATCGTAACGCTGATAGTAGAGGCCAGATTCCGTCTGGTTTTAGCTTGAAACCAAACAACTTCTGCCTAAGGGGGAGCTCCACCAACATGACCAATTAAAGGCTGTGACAACAAACTGAGAGAAGTTGAAACAAGACGTAATTGCTATAGGACCGGTGCCATTAGCAAATGAATAAAACAACAGGGGACTTAACCCTCGTGATCCATATAATACGCGTACCCACCTGATAGATTGCATTGAAGCCCATATGTCAAATACGTCAGTTTCATTGGACAATGAAGCTCAAGCTCTCTCACACACACAACCTGAATTGAAATGTTACATTTTGATTTATACTGATTTTGTGGTATACTTTTACCAATATTCACGCAGTGTAATAGCATTGTTTATCAAGTTCATTGCCCAAGACTTAATCACTATTGTCATGATTCACATGAATCTGTTGCTAGTTTGTTTGTTTAGTTTGTTTGTTTATTTGTTTTTTTCTTCTATGTACTATGGTACTTTACATACCAGAATGTTGATTGTCCTCCTTCCCTAAAACTCCGTGTATTGTGGCCTAAGGCCATTGTACATATTAAACACGTTCAGAGTTTTCTCGGAGTTCTGTGTGTGTGAGTGTGTGTGTGTGTGTGTGTGTGTGTGTGAAACAAACAAACAATGACAACAAAAATGAAAGGGAACGAGAGACAGACAGACAGACAGACAAACCAAGAGTCAGGATCCTGACTCAAAGCTTTAATTGTAAGGCCACCAGCCTGCTGTATACAAGGGGTATACATTTTGACAGAAGAAACGGCAAAACCAATACAATAGGTATGAATACATTTGGCATTATCAAAGAAACATGAACTAGATCTACTTCAACTTTTTGAACACCAGTTATACTTAACAAAGTTCTCGGGCTTTTAGAGCAGAAACTCAGGGCATACCCAAAAGCTTTAATTCCCAGACATTTTCACTCTGTAAAATATTTTGAAGGATTGCTCATATGCATTAGTGAAGTACTTTAACAGGTATTTCTCTCCCAAGTTTGTATATTTTGTGCAGTCAAAGAGAAAATGGATTTTACTTTCAATTTTGTCACAAAAAGGGCACTTTTTACATTTATTATCATATCTGTTAATTACATTTGAATTACCAATTCCAAGTCAACATGAAATAAGAACAAACATGAATTTGCCTATCCTGATAGCAGTTAGATTTTTTTTTCAAGCTGTAACACTGATTTAAATGACCGATATGTTTCGAATATGTCACTTTTAGTTAGTTTTGCAAGACAGTCTTGATGAAAGCAATCTATCAAGCGTTGCTTTAATTCTTTTAGAAAAGCACATTCATTTATCAGGCCACCATTCACCCACACTTCAGAGAAACCAAAAAGATCAAGACATCTTTTAACAGGATATAACCAGTTATGGAAATCGGACTGTTCGACAGTGAGTAGGGATCTTGTTTACTGTCATCAACTAAGCCTGTTTAGGAACTCTACATAGAAACAAGTATTTCGAAGCTTAAACCAGTAGGTAACAGGCCTTATAGTACTATCAATATTAAAGGGATAACGTCCCATTTCCCCCATAGATTATTGTGTTTGGAGTTTTAAGGTCAGCATTTTTTATTAACGTTTGCAACCAAATAAATGAACTGAGTGATTTTTTTAAAACCCTAGAGTTAAGAAGCATATAACAACATGGTTTTGACCTGGGCATCAATGTTTTTTTAAATATATATATACATAACATAAAAGTTTTTGAGATCTTGAAAACAATGTGGGCCTTGGATAACATGGATTTTATATATATATATATATATAATAAATATAATATATATAAGAATAGAGAGAGAGAGAGAGAGAGAGGAGAGAGAGAGAGAGAGAGAGAGAGAGAGAGAGAGAGAGATGGATAGATATAAATCCATGTTACCCAAGGCCCACATTGTTTTCAAGATCTCAAAAACTCTTATGTTTGCACGCCTAGCATGACCTTCTAGTGCTTTGTCAAAAGATACTTGGGTTGTAAGCGTAAAACCCAGATGCCTGTAACTATCAACAACTTCAATGTTTTGGTCTTTGAAATACCTTTCCTTCCGAATTTGATAAATGCCCACCTTTTCTGAACACCTTGATCATGGTTTTGTGAAGACTTACAGCTAACCCTAAAACGTCAGATGTTCTCTGCTGGTTATTCAGTTGGCTTTGAAGGCCACTGGGGCTACAGGAAGAACAAAACAACATAGTCTGCAAGAGAAAAATTTCCTGCAAGCCAGACAAAAACTTTGCACCATGTTTACCCTTTCGTGACACTTCTTCTTCCGCAACCTCAGTGATTAATAATGAAAAAATCAGAGGAGACATCAAACAACCCTCATTCACGCCCAGTAGACTTTTTTTTATAATCCAGACACTGCAGAAGCTTAGCAAACACAACTTTCCACACAACTGTACTTTTCAACTTACGAATCTTTTTGATGAAACATTATGTTTAAAGCAATTTTCATAGCATGGCACGATCAACTGTATCAAAAGCCTTTTGATAGTCTTTAAAAGTGATGTATAGTTCACTTCTCTTCTGACCATACATACACACGTGAACTGATCATTGAATCAAGAGTAAACATGTAGAGTGATTCTTGCGAAATCCAGTCTGTTCTTCACTAGTTTTCCTTCTCCTTCTATGCATTTAGGCAATCTCAGGTTTCAGATAAAAGCAAAAACTTTACTTGTACTAAGTAAGGAGATACCTCTGTTATTTTCAGGGTTGTTAGCATCACATTTTTTCAGTAGCGGAACAAGACTGGCCGTGTCCAGGATATAAGCTGTATACATTATATGATTAAATGATGTTGTCCAAAAAAGGCGCACAGAGAGAGAAATCAACACATTTTATGTATAGGGTTATAGAATAAACCTAACAATTAAAGTGGTATAAATAAATAAATAACAATAGCTTTGTTACATCCAGCCCTCGAGAGAAAAAGAGAGAGAGAGAGAGAGAGAGAGAGAGAGAGAGAGAGAGAGAGAGAGAGAGAGAGAGAGAGAGACCCTCCTCCCCGAAAACTAATGTTTTAAACCCTACCAAACAACAAAGAAATGAAGAGGAAGCTGACAAAGTGAATCAGGGACTACAGGTCTGTCTGCAACGGGTCAGAGCGATGTACCCACCCAGACAGACAGACAGACAGCAGTCAGTCAGGTCAAGGCGAGGGCTTGGAATGGTTCATTCCACCTGATCCTGCCTGCCTGCCTGCCTTCTGCCTTCTTTCTCCTCATCACCACCTCAACTAACGGTCCTCAGCCAACGACCGCTCATCTTCAGCAGCTGTAGTCTTGAACTCAGCTCTCTTCTCTTCTCTTTCAGATGCGTACGCTCTTTATGTCTATTACATAGTTAGGGCGATGGTTGAACTTTCTGTCCTTTGTTCGCCTTGCTGGGGTCTTTATGTCTAGGACATAGTACGATGGAGAAACTTTTCTTTTCTTCCTCGGCTTTGTTCCGCGGTTATGTGTGTGTTTTCCATTTTACGTCTGTTCACGTTTAGTGATGTTAGACAGGGTGAGAGAGAGGGGGGAGAACGGGGTTGGGGGGGGGGGGGGGGGGGGGGGTTAACGGGGAGGGTTTTAAAGTAAAGACATGCGTGATGGTACCTTCGGTCTTGAATTCGACGTCTGTTCACTATTAGTGATAGAGATAGTTGTGATGGTGCGTGTTGGCGCTCATATGTGTGTGTGTGTGCGCACGCGCGCGCACGTGATGTGCATGCACGTGCGAACATCGATATGTTGTACGTCTCTGTCGCGCACGGACACGCAAGCGTCTCTGCTTACACGTACGCATACCTTCACCCTGAGAATGCGTACGTCTGCGCGTGTCGGCTTTCCCCGGAAAGCTGGTGACAGGCTAGCGGTGTCTGGCCCCTGCTTCAAGGGCCCACACTGATTAACAGCAGCGCGGCCTGGTCAGCTGAGAAGGGATAAGTCGCCGCACCGCCTTTCATCTCGTCCGCCTCGTCCAAGCGTCCATAATAGTCCACCTTTTTACCAAGTCGTTGTAACGGAAGATTATGAGTTTGGAAAGAAAGGTTGTTGCACTTTTTACACACACACACACGCACGCACACGCGCGCATACACACACAAACACACACACACTCTCTCTCTCTCTCTCTCTCTCTCTCTCTCTCTCTCTCTCTCTCACACACACACACACACACACGGGCGCGCGCGCGGGAACAAAAAAGGTCTCTCGTCAGGATAAATTGCAAAAACGTAGTAAGTAGAATGAGCACTTGAAGAACTTTGTACCAGTTCTGCAGGCCTGTAATGTTGGAAACATCCTCAAAAGTTGTTCAGTGCGTTGTCATATACGCTGTAGAGCATCCCTGCATTGCTCTGTATCGGGACGTGTTCCAGTGCTGTCTTTTGTATTTTGAATATATATATATATATATATATATATATATATATATATATATATATATATATATATATATAATAAATGGAATTTATATAGCACTGTATCTTGCACAGACAAATCAAAGAGCTTGCACTCAACTCATTCTTACAGTCATGCAACCATTAGCAAGTAATACTTCTAACAAGTCCAAATGTACACACACACACACACACACCAGAGGTTATATACACTTTGGTAGGGTGATGGGATTTGGGGCTGTTGAAAAACAGGGACAGCTACGAAATGAAACAGGAGAGGAAATCTTAGGTTTGAAACAAATATGTCTGTACAATATTATAGATATATATATATATATATATATATATATATAATATATATATATATATATTTATAGTGTGTTGTGTGTGTGTGTGTGTGTGTGTGTGTGTGTGTGTGTGTGTGTGTGTGTGTGTGCAGTATCTTATTTCATTTGATTTTAGCTGCGTCGGAATCAAGCTGTTCTCTCTCCGTGGCCGCAGTACAGTGACACCTTTTAGTTCCCCGTGTGCGTTTTCTCTGGTTTGCGTTGTGCTGTGAGGGGTAGATGGTTTTTTTCTGAGATACCTCAGGCAGGGTCACATATTTATATCTACTCTTCAGATGATTTCTGTTCCCTGCGCTCCATAAATGCCGCGCCACACAATACGTCGGTTTATCATTTCATCCTAAAGACAAGCACCCAGACGACAGTCCAAGGCGTTGGCCCAGACCAAAAAGCTTTGACAGTTTTTTTTTATGTAAGCAAGTGACGGAGGAGGGGAGGGGGTGCCTTCATCTGTACTATATATTGTAATGCTTTGAATTGTTATGTTGATATTGTCTTCATCCATGATGAGCTCTTTGCTTCACAGCCTGTGCTCTTCATTTAAAGGAGAAAATAACCTCGAAAGTCGAACTACGATTGCCATAATTATATAGTGAGACGGTAGAAAACAGACATACACGCAAATCTTTCATCCAGTTTTTGCTCACGGGTTTTACGGGGCTTCCCAGATGTGATGCCTGAGACTGAGTGTACATTCTGGGTGACCCCCGGGGTGTTGAGCTGATGTACACCCGACAACAACAGCAGCAGCAACAACAACAGAAACAGCAACAGTAACAACAACAGCAACAACAATAACAACAACAGCAACAATGACAGCATCAGCAATAATAACAGCAGCAACAACAACAGCAGCAGCAACAACAACAACAGAAATAGCAACAGTAACAACAAGAGCAACAACAATAACAGCAACAACAACAGCAGCAACAACAATAACAACAGCAACAATAACAGCAACCAGCAGCAGCAACAACAAACAACAGCATCCACAATAGCAACAACATCAACACCAACAAACACAACGACACACCACCACCACCAACAACAACAACAGCACTGCCCACCACCACCAACCACCAACAACAACAACAACAGCACTGCCACCACCACACACCACCAACAACAAAACAACAACAACAACAATAACAAAACCAGTGCTGACCACTAACCCCCCCCCCCCCCCCCCCCCCCCCCCCCCCCCCCCTTTTTTTTTTCATCTTTTACCATCTCCGAGTTACAAGGCCACCTGCCTGGTGATTCTGATCATCTCCATGAGTAAGTGTTACACCACCAAGCCACAAGCCCGCCCTGAGGCTTCACTGCACTGCACAAGTACTCAGCTGCTGCTGCTGCTGCTGCTTATCATGTATTAGGTTACACACCCGTATTAGAAATTCGCACTTTTCCTTCTGTTTTTTCCCTATGACTCTTATATTCATACTGCACATCACCGGTATTAGAAATTTGCACTTTTCCCTCGGTTGTTTTTTTCCCCATATGACTCTCATATTCATACTGCACATACTAAGCTATCATGTATGAGGTTACACACCGGTATTAGAAATTCGCACTTTTCCTTTGTTTTTTTTCCATATGACTCTTATATTCATACTGCACATACTAAGGCATCCATGAAATAAAATCCACTTTTTGTGAAAGACAAGCCTCTGACTCAAAACTCATGTGATTTTGCACAAATTTGTAAGTTTGAATGTTGTTGTTTTTTCAGCAAACACTGTACCCCCTCGGTTCTTTGTAGTATGCTACCTTCCTTACCGCAATATGCATGCTCGGGGTCAACACTGTAGGAACACAAGCAGCAATGATGGTCATTTCCAACTTTCTTGTGACTGCCTGGTATTGCGCTATGTCCTCAATCCCAAAAACAAGTGCATGGTTCATTTTTTGCATACTTTCAAAAAAAAAGTGAAAATCACCCCAAAAAATGTCTGACTGGCACTCTATAGTACTACATGACCCCGCAAGCTAATACGGGAGTGTAACCTGATGGGGAAGGGGTGGACTAGGCTACACTCACCCTCCACATCCAGTGACTCACTCAGGCGAGGAGAAGCTACATGCAGCTGACTTGGGTTTGCTGAGAGATAGAAGTGGAGGTGCCTGAGTGCGATCAGAAGTGAGGCCAAGAAGGCAGACCTTGATGGTGTTTTGCAATGTTGCATACAGTCAGGTGGATAGGAAAACAACAAAGCTCTACTTTTGCGCATATTCAGACTCGTGTTCGTCACAGCATTTTAGGGTGTGAGTTTTGTTTTCTTGAAGAGGAGGGAGGGAGGGTTCTTGTCAACAACTTATTTGTATAGTTTTACTTAATAAGAATCGTCTAGTTCGTGTTCTCAACATAAGCACTGAAAGGGATTAAAGTCTGCAACTTGATTTTGGACCTCGAGTTACTTCCTCCTTAATGTCATCGTAATCAAAGACATGAAAATTTGCCGTTCAGTATTTCCAGCCTTATTAAATTTTGTACTGGATAAATTCACCATCTGTTGTACTGTACTCAAATTTCAGAAGGTTTTTTTATATTCTTTAAATAAAGGGTACAGAGTGAAAATTAGCTACAAAAAGACTCTGAAAAAAAGTTTTTTTGCCCACACTAATCTAATTCAAGCTAGATTCCAATTCTTACAACTGGATTTCCTCGAATGAACACCAGAAGATACACATTAGCTTTTATTTAAAATGTACACAGGATAAAATTTTGTAGAAAGCTAAAAAAAAAAAAAAAAAAAAAAGCTAAATTACAGGTGTGGGAAGCAGAATGCATCTATTTATGACAATAAAACAGCTTTAAACCAAGTTTGAGGAATAGATATCCAGTTTTCCCGTTTTCTTCTTGGGCTCATTGTATGGATCATCAGTCGCCATATGAATGTGAATTTTGTACTTGAGCACAACATAAGCAGCTTGCTTGTTGTCGCTATGC
Organism: Rapana venosa; assembly: GCA_028751875.1. Lineage (NCBI taxonomy): Eukaryota > Metazoa > Mollusca > Gastropoda > Neogastropoda > Muricidae > Rapana > Rapana venosa. Next base: position 984,039 of record CM054134.1, on the reverse strand, counting down.
TATTATCATGAATGTTGATTTTGTACTTGAGCACAACATAAGCTACTTGCATGTTGTCGCTATGCTATTATCATGAATGTTGATTTTGTACTTGAGCACAACATAAGCTACTTGCATGTTGTCGCTATGCTGATTACGTTCATCGCGCTATGCTTGTTCCACGCTTATTAATGAATAAACATCATTCAAACCATACGCAGCTCCGTTTTGGAAAGCTCAGGCTTACACCATCTGATGCTGGGCGGCTCATGGCACAGCCTGGCTAAGAAACACCTTGCCCACAGCTGCTGGCCTATCCACGCTGACAGCAGCACAGGTAGAGGGGAGAATCTAGGACAGTGCACCACAGTTCCGGGGTCAGAGCTGATGAAGCATATTTGTTGTTGTTGCACCTTACACAGATTGGGGGGGGGGGGGGGGGGGGGTGAAGGATAGTGCACAAACAACATGTGAGCCATACCTACGTATTAGTGTGACCTATTTACTCAATGTCTCTCTCTCTCTCTCTCTCTCTCTCTCTCTCTCTCTCTCTCTCTCTCTCTTCATTTTATTCTTTTATATCGAGGATAATGGAATAAGCACTCATGTGCTTTTTTTTATCCAGTCCCCGTGTGTGTGCAGTTTTGTCAGTTTTGTCATCCGTTCCCACCGGCACACAATGGCCTACTCTTCCTACATACCTAATCTAGTCACTGAACTCTGCTTTCATCAATTATAGACGGAATTTAATGCCCAGTTTCTGCCTTTGCTTTGCTGTACTTTGAAATGTATTATGATGCTGGGCATCTCGTGTACCTTGAAATGTATTATGACCAAAGGCCTATGTGCATTAAAGTTCACAGCGCGCTCTCTCTCTCTCTCTCTCTCTGCGTCTTGAGGGTGGGCACTTCATACATACATGTACATATTCACGCACACTTGCACGTACACGCGCATACACAAGCACAACACACACACACACACTCTCTCTCTCTCTCTCTCTCTCTCTCTCTCTCTCTCTCTCTCTCTCTCTCTCTCTCTCTCCACACACACACACACACACACACACACACACACCACACACATCGAGAGACAGAGAGAACAGATCGACATACAAACATACAGAGACAGACAGACAGAGTTCTAACCAAAAACCAAAACAAAAGTTAACAGCATACTATGAATTGCACATAGTCGACAGTGAATAATATAACAGCTCATTCTACAGTTGCCACCGCCACAAACTACTCTTGCTAACAAAGAGATCTGGGCACAGTAGAGAGACATACAAACATACAGAGTCAGACAGACAGACATAGTTCTAACCAAAAACAACCCCAAAAAAAGTTAACAGCATACTATGAATTGCACTATAGCCGACAGTGAATAACATAACAGCTCATTCTACAGTTGCTACAGCTACAAACGAGTCTTGCTAACAAGGAGATCTGGCCACAATCCTCATTCCAACCTGTCCCTCTCTTGCTCAGCAATCGTTGAACGCCCCATCACGCGGCCAATTTCTGATTCCAGTCACTGACTGTAATTGTAGGGACCGTGTTTAACGTTTGTTGCCACAGGCCGGCGCCACTGTTTGCCTCTGTGGCAATACGGTATGGGGCAAACATGGCAATATGTCTGGCACGGCTGTGTCAAAGTCAGGAGACTGTGTGGCCCCTGGTTCTGAACAGTGTTTGTCATGGGCTGAGTGGTCTTCTTGGTGGTGTTTTCCTTCCACCTTCTTTCTGCCTCTGTCTGTCTGTCTGTCTGTCTCTCTCTCTGTCTGTCTGTCTGTCTGTCTGAACAGTACCTCCAACCCATACGTCTGTATTGTGGCCCAAAGCCGAGGTACAATACAACTTTTTCAGTGATCAGTGTTCAGCACTCTCTCTCTCTCTCTCTCTCTCTCTCCCCTCCCCCTTGTGTGTGGGTACGTGTGCGTGTGTGTATGCGCGCACGCGCGCGCGTGTGCGTGTGTGTGGTACATCCCGCAAAACGCACCATCTGTCTTTGGATTCCAAATGGTTCACGACTCATTGACTGTTTTATGTTCAGTTGTATCCATAATACCACACGTTTGCAATCCCACAAGACACAACATTAAGAGGGTTAACACTGGCTGCAGCTAACCTTGGCCAGTGTGTGTTTGATATTGAACCATAGGCATCGCGGATCTGGGTGCGGGGAGGGGGGAAGGAGGGGGTAGCTGAGGGCATGAAGCTGATTGAGACCCTGTTGTACTGTGTAAAACTGTATTGTGTTGCATTGTGTTGTATTAGAGTACAGTTCAGGGCAGGGCAGTGTAGTGTAATTGCACTAAATTGTATTGTAATAATAAATGGAATTTATATAGTGCTGTATCTTGCACAGACAAATCAAAGCGCTTGCACTCAACTCATTCTTACAGTCATTAAACCAATAGCAAGTAATAGTTCTAGCAAGTCCAAATGCACACACACACACACACACACATTATGTCGCTGGGAAAACGTTTATCCAACAGGCTTCTTCAGTTATCTAAAATTTAAAAAATTCTTGATAACAATTCTCGGAAACTCTTCTTTTGTGCCCATATTTTGCCTATTGACTATGCATCCACACTATGGGACAATTGCAGTGACACAAATTTGAAATTTATCCACCGTTTATGTAAATGAGCAGTAAAGTTGGTACTATTACAGTCAAGTACCTTAACTGTTACTGACTACAAGCAAAACGATATACTCACATTCCGAAATAGGCTTTTCTTCAACAAAGCTGTATGCATGCATAATGTTATATACGGAAATGCTCCTCCAAAAGATAACCAATACCTTCAAAATAAATGAACACAGCCACAATCATTCGCTATCGTTTCCAAGGCCCAGAAAAAAATCTCTACAATACAAGGTTTTTTTATTCAGGTAGTCAGTTATGAAATAACCTCCCAAGAGAGTTAAAAAAAATATTACCACCAAAAGCCATTTTAAAAAACATTGAAAAACTATCTAATAAATAACTGTACAGAAAACGAATTGTAATTCCTCCCTCCTTACCATTTTTCATCATTCTTAGGTTGTTTCCTTACGATTTTTTTTCTTTTGTTCTTCTTCTTCTTTTTTTTAATATTCTTATTCGAAAGATTTTTGAAATTGTATCTTGTAGTGTGTGTGTGTGTGTGTGTGTGTGTGTGTGATGCGCGGATGAATGCCTACGTGCATGCCTGCTTGTACGCCAGCAAGGGCTTGTGGGTGTGGGTGTGGGCTTGTGTATGTGTGTGCGTTTAAAATTGTGGTTAGCAAATAATAGCCTAAGTGGGTGAGCCTATGGTTATATATGCACGTGTGTGTTTATGTAGGGATTGTGTTGGATATTGAAACATGATCTTCTGTAATGTTTTTGATTAGTAGTTTCATCGTATAATCATCGTCTTCATTGATATTTCTGGCAGTAGTAATTGTCATGATTTATTGATATCGCTATCGTCATCATCGTCATCTTTATAATTTCCTTTTCAATAAGATTTGGTATATTTGTTTGTGTGATGTTGTTCGTTGTTGTTGTTGTTGTTTTTTGGGGGGTTGTTGTTGTTGGATTTTTTTTCTCTTAGATGGCTTGACGAAAAAAAGCAAGTATTTTGCTTATTCAATGTACCATCTGGAAATAAAAGTTTGACTTTGACTTTGACAGAGAGAGGTTATACACTTTGGCAGGGTGATTGTAGTGTATTGAAGTACAGTGCAGAGTAGGGCAGGGAAGGGCAGTGTAATATAATTGTATTGGAGTGTAGTGCAGGGCAGGGCAGTGCAATGTAGTGTTGTGTAATGTAGTGTAGTGTAGTGTAGTGTAGTGTAGTGTAGTGTAGTGTAGTGTAGTGTAATTGTAAGCTGAAATCACAATTCACCTGAATATGACATGATCTGAGATTGAATGACATGATAATATTCTGAAAGGGTATATGTAAAATAATAAAACCGATTAGAGAGTAAATTAGAATGAGGCAATATAGTTTTTAACAGCTTATGAGAGATATGACTGTCACTTTTCAGTTTGATGTCTCACGACTTTCGTGATTTTCTTTATTTTTTTTCTTTTATAAAGTACACGAGAAGAAGCCGCTCCACACACACACACACACACACACTGAGAGGCAGACAGACAAACAGAGAGAGACAAACATCGAAACAGACAGATGGACAGGAAAACAAACATCTCTCTCTCTCTCTCTCTCTCTCTCTCTCTCTGGTAACGAGAGACACTAGAGACCTGTGTGCGTGCCATACTCATACACACATTCACAGATGAGAGGGAGAGCGTCCTTTTTCTTTAAACACTTGCGAATGCAAAACAAACAACCGTGTCCCTTGTAAGTCTCAAGAACGTGCAGTGCACTGGATCAAAACCAAACAGATCGGTCCACAAGAACCAGCTGGATCCACAACACCACAAAGAGATGCGTGACGTAGGGTTTCTATTCATAGTATTTTCTGTCAACAATACACTAAAATATAAACAGGCATGTAGGCTACTAGACAGACCATCAAAAACACTGGCGCCATACATAACCTCTTTGAAATCGCATTGGTTGAACGTAGTTTGTAGCAGGAAATGACGTCATCTCAAGCATGACAGTGGAACGAGGCTTTGATGTGCTGCGTTGGGAAATTCATTCATAACTGCAGCTGGTGCTGTCACCGGGAAAAATACGGCCTTCCTCATCACTACAGCCACTCCGGATTCCAGAGTGTTTTTCCTTCCAGAACACTCCATTATTTTGAAGACGAAGGTCACATAGTGCAGTTATGTTTTCTTTGCTGTCGAAGCATGGGCACTTTCAATAAAAAGCGTCAATTGCTGTAATTGTAGAAACTACAACTGACAGCGGCAGCAGCAACAACAACAACGACGACGATGATAACGACGACCATGATGATGATGATAGTTTCAAAATCATCACTTTAATAATAAATATATTTTGATGGTGATGATGACGGTTTCAAAATCATCACTTTAATGATGAATTATTTTCGTGAGTAAAACTAGTATAAACAGGTAGGGAGGTATTTGACGTTTTGATGATAACATGAAGGGCAGGGGAATGGGCTCTTGATGACATGACGATGACAATGATGATTATGACGACGATGATGAAAACATTTAGGTAACATAATGTGAAGAGCACTGTATTCGTGCTGACATATTTTTTTGGGGGGGATACTTTTCTTGGGTTTGTATTATTATTATTATCATCATCATCATCATCATCATCATCATCATCATTATTATAATAAATGGAATTTATATATCGCTATGTTTTGTTAAAACAAATCAAAGCGCTTTCCTGTTTGTTTGCTTGCTTTCTGAATCACATATGGATAGTTGCCGAGGTATTACATGTATATGATTACGTGCTGCTGCTGCTGCTGCTGCTGCTGCTGCTGCTGCTGCTGCTGCTGCTGCTGATGATGATGATGATGATGAGAAGAAGGGTAGTAGTAGTAGTAGTAGTATGATGATGATGATGATAATGATGATGATGATAAGAAGATGGGTAGTAGTAGTAGTGGTGTAGTGGTGGTGGTAGTAGTAGTAGTAGTATCATTATTGTCATTAATATCATCACCATCATCGTCATTATTCTTATTATCTTTCTTTCCGAGTCTGTTTTCAATCTTACAGAAGCAATAACAGATTTAAACCGGCAAAACCAAAAATGATCATAGAAAAACGAAAAACAAAACAAACAAAAAGCTTAAAACTTAACGACTGGAGAAACAATGAAATCAGCAGTGTTGGAGTACCTTGGAAAAAATGTATTCTGTGAATTGTACTGAGTGTTGCATAGGAGTTGCTCCCGGTTGTTGGGGGCTTTGGGGTGAAAACTGTCTGCTATCGAGAGCAGATATTTCTTGTCTTTGCTTTCAAGTGCTGTTTTGGGGAATAACAGTAATAATAATATATGGAATTTATATAGCGCTGAATTGAATCTTGTAAAAACAAACAAATCGAAGCGCTTGCTCTCAAATCATTTACACGCATGCAACTCTCCTTAAACATAATGAACAACATATTTCAATCCATGCGCGCGCACCCACAAACGCACGCACGTACACAAACACACACACACAACACACACACACACACACACACACACACACACACTCACTCACACACTCGCAAACACACTTAGGAGGTGAAGGATGCTATTGAAAATTAGGGACAGAAAGTCTCAGGTAGAAAATAAGTGTGTTTTGAGGCTAGATTTGAAGGTATCAAATGAAGGCTTTTGGCGAAGTGAAAGAGGGAGATCATTCCAGGTGGATGGACCAGAAATAGAGAAAGAGCGACGGCCAACAGTGGTTTGTTTGAATCTGGATGTTCGAAAGCACAAAGTATCTGTGGCTGAACGAAGGGAACGGGATGGAGTATACAGGTGAAGACAGTTACAGAGATAAGAGGGTTCAGATTTGTGGAGACATTTGAAACAGAGGGTATTGATCTTATACTTCAGTCTTTGTGAGACAGGCAGCCAGTGAAGAGATCGCAGAAGAGGAGTGATGTGTTCAGATTTTTTCTTCCTTAGGACCAGTCGAGCTGCAGAGTTTTGTATGCGTTCAAGAGAGTGGATGGATGATGCTGGTAGGCCAGCCAAAAGAGAATTACAGTAGTCTAAACGTGAAAGAATGAGAGATGTGACAAGCTTGGAAGTTGCATCAGTGGACAGATACTTGCGAGTCGCGCTTATGCGCCGTAATTGATAGTAGCAAGACTGGCAGGTCTGGGTGATGATTTTTTTCATAGAGAGTGTGTTGTCAAGAACTACTCCTAAATACTTCACAGAGTTGGCCAATGGAACTGACGCATTGCCAAATTCTATTGAAGTTTTTGTGATGGAGGAGAGTTTATGTTCGGTCCCTATGAGCATGGCTTCGGTTTTATCGGCATTAAGTTGTAACTTGTTCTGAGTCATCCAGTTTTTAATGTCTTGAAGGCAGTAGGACATATTTGTCAGGAGGGAAGGCAAGTTTTTAACAGTATCACTGCACTGAAGCTGGGTGTCATATGCATAGAAATAATGATCAATATGGTGGTTGTTTATTATATTATGTGAGAGTGGAGCAGTGTAGAGAGTAAAGAGAACAGGGCCCAGGACTGATCCCTGCGGGACTCCACATTCCATTTTGACAGGTTTTGATTGAATTTTGTTTACAATAACTTTCTGGAATAGGTCTGTGAGGTATGAAGTAAACCAGGTGAGGGCTGTGCCATTAATACTAAACGTATTTTGGAGGCGAGAAAGAAGAATTGAGTGATCTATAGTGTCAACGGCTGCAGATAAGTCAAGAAGAGTGAGGAGGGAGATTTTTTCCTGCATCAGAAGCAAGTAGAAGTGTATCTAAAGTGTGGACTAGGGTGGTTTCGGTACTGTGGTTGGGGCGATAGGCAGATTGAAAAGGGGGAAGGAGATCATTGGAATGAAGGTGACTGTTGAGCTGTTTGAGAACAACTTTTTCTAGTACTTTATCGTGCTACAAGGTCATCTTATCGTGCTACAAGGTAGACTGTAGGCCTATGATAAGTTATGTGGCGCTCTTCTTCTGCGAGGTCCATCCACCAATGGGGAGATTTCTGCGTATGCGACCGGGTTGTTTTTTTTCTCCACCTTTTAGGTAGCCCCATGTACGTTTGCTCTCTCTTTCTTCTCTCCTCTCTCTCTCTCTCTCTCTCTCCTCTCTCTCTCTCTCTTCTCTCTCTCTCTCTCTCTCGCTCCCTCTCTCTCTCTCTCTCTCTCTCTCTCCTCTCTCGTTAAAACCCGTTCCACTTTTCCGAAGAGTAGGCCATTGTGTGCCGGTGGGAACGGATGACAAAATGTACAAAACTGCATACACGCGGGGACTAGATATAAAAAAAAAAGCACATGAGTGCGTATTCCATTATCCTCGAAATAAAAGAATAAACTCTCTCTCTCTCTCTCTCTCTCTCTCTCTCTCTCTCTCTCTCTCTCTCTCTCTCTCTCTCTCTCTCTCTCTCTCTCTCTCTCTCTCTCTCTCTCTCTCTCTGCGCGCACCCGCTGTATAGTCCACGAGTGTGTGTGTGTGTGTGTGTATGCGTGTGTGTGTCCGCGCGCGCGCGCACCCACACGTGCGCTAACATGCAAGCACATGTAAAAATACACGTCATTTTACTCCCCCCCCCCTCCCCCCCATCAGTAGTTGAAAAGTTTCAGAAATGACGACCTTGCCCCTCCACACCCCCCCCCCCCCCCCCCCCTCCCCCTCCTATCATTACTACCTTCACTTTCACCTATCCCGTAGTCTTGTAGACCGTTGGGACACCACTGAAGATTTTGCAACCAGCTTCCTCCACTCCCCGCGGTCCTCAGCTTTCGGTATAGCAAATCGTTCCACTCAAGGCCATACCAGTCCAGTTGACCCCCAAAAACGCTGAAGTAATTAGGCTGCAGTTACTAGTAGTAGTAGTATAGGTCAAGTGGGCGTGTTGTTCAGCGGTGGAGTGTATAGCGACCACTGTCATCATCAGATAGATAGCCGGCCTGATAGCACCAACGCTGATGATGATGATAAGTAAGTATCAGTGTAGGGGGGTGTGGATGCTGTGAGTGGGGGTCAGAAACTGGGGCCTTGGCTGTATGCATGTACGCATCGACGTCAATTGGTACGGCAATGTCATTGGTCACTGTGGGTCTCTGTCTGTATCTGTCTGCCTGTCTGCCTCTGTGTGTCTGTCTCTGTCTGCATCTGTCTGCCTCTCTGTCTGTTCTCTCTGTCTCTGTCTGTCTGTCTGTCTGTCTGTCTGTCTGTCTGTCTGTCTGTCTGTCTGTCTCTCTCTCTCTCTCTCTCTCTCTCTCTCTCTCTCTCTCTCTCTCTCTCTCTCTCTCTCACACACACACACACACACATATGATGATGAGAGGACACCGACCACTATGGTGATGATAATGATGTCACGTTATAGATGATGATTATCGTGATGCAATAATTAATAATGTTGTTCACTGCCTTCAAACGGTCTGTTTTATCTTTCTGTCTGTCTGCCTGCCTGTCTGCCTGTCTTTTCTTTCTTTCTTTCATTTTTCCTTTGTTTCTCTGATTTTTTTTCTCTCAGTGTCTGTCTTTCTCTTTCTTTCTTCCATCTTTTTTCTGTCTTTTAAGTTTTTTTTTTCTTAGTTTCTTTCTGTTTTTCCTTCCTTCCTTCATTCCCTCATTCCCTCATTCCATCCAGCTTTCTTTCTTTTCATAGTTCCCCCCCACCCCCCACTCCCACCCCTTTCTTTTCGTTGGTTCGTTTTATTTATCTTTTTTATTTTGTTTAGATAAATCGGCTTCGTGGACATGCTACAGACCTCAACACATCTTTTAAGGATCTGTATTTCTTTACTTTTATTACAAGCCATTTCACAGAAATTTCACACCATAGATCACTAGATAAGAAAACAGTTGGGGGGGGGGGGGGGACAAGAAAAAAATCAGCTCTGATCGAGGAGGTAAAGAGAAGGAAAGAATGGGGCTATAAGAATTCAAACTTGATATATTTCAAACTCAAATATCTTACTGAGAATACTTGAATAACCCAGTGGTTTCTTTACACCAGGCTTTCACGAAAATAAATTAATGGGAAAACAAACAAGCAAAATAAACAAATAAATAGATACAAAAATAAATAAACAATTGAATAATAATTCATGAATATTTCACACACATTGACATAATGATACATGTCTTTTGCACTAGAATAATATTTAAGGGGAGAGAGAGATGTAGGCAGTCAGGCAGGCAGGCGGGTAGGCAGGCAGACAGACGAGTAGGTGTGGTGGAAGGGGGGTGGGGTGGAATTCATAGTGTTGAAATAGTGTTGTTTCATCTTATATTCTGACCATGGACAAATTACAGCATCTGCGGGGATTGGGGTTGTTTATTTGGTTGGTTGGCTGTGTTGGGATTTTAATTGTAACTGAGTCTAAAAATGAACATTTTTGGTGAAAATATAGACCTTCGGTCATGATGATAATGCTAGCTGGTCGCCCTGTGGCGATTACAGTGCAAGGGAAATAATGCAAACTCTACGGAGTTTTTTTCGAACTGTTTCTTTCCCCTGAAAATTTCTGCGCAGTAACCCTGTGTCTATGATATCCAGTTTTTTGTCCTTTTCTAGTCCATGTTCCAGCAATGATTTGTTTATTTCTTTATCTATTTTATTTACTATTTTATTTCGAGGATAATGGAATAAGCAGTCTTGTGCTTTTTTGACATCCAGTCCCCGTGTGTAAATTTTGTCATCCGTTCCCACCGGCACACAATGGCCTACTCTTCCAAAAAGTGGAACAGGTTTCAACGTGTGCACAAGATGTTCTGCGTGCGTTTGTACACTGGACCTCGATTTATAGTCTCATCCGAAGGAGTTTTAGCGGGAGTGGAGTCGGCACTGATGTTAACTCCTTTGAAAAACATCTCCTCGAACGGAATTCGAACCTGGGTCAGCAGATCATGAGAGCAACGCCAACGCTCTAACCAACCAGGTTATCCCGTACCCTATGTTAACTCCATGTTTCCTGGAAGGAATGGTTTCTTCTCTGAAGATCTGTTTAGTTTTCCCTAGTCCAGGGTTTATTTTTTCGTTTTGCTGTCTCATAGACATTGACTAATGTAAAAGCAGTAGTGACTGGCTCAAACCCAAGACTGTCTCTGATTTTAATATCTGGTATAAAATGTCATCTATTTTCTTGATTTCAGTTCGGACTTCTATGTTATGCACACCCAACAAGCGCTCTGTCTTCGCTACTGCTCCAGAATTCACACTGGTCAAACACTTCCATGGCCTTCAGATCTAATACAGCAGACCTCCCTGGTGCTGCTGTCCCAGGCTCGCTCTATTCTTCATTCCGCCCCGCTCTGGCAGCTCAGGCTTAGGCCATGCTCGTCTGGCCGGATACATAATTATTCCTGAAGGTCAGTGTTGCCACAGCTCAGTCGCTGATCCCTTCGTCCAGTGTCGTTATAGTTGTCCACCAAGGTACCCTATTTTGAACAATTTGGAAGGGAGAGGGAACAAATCAACATAGAGCAGTATGATGAGAAGAAGAAGAAGAAGAAAAGAAGAAGAAGAAGAAGAAGAAAAAGAAGAAGAAGAAGAAAGAAAAGAAGAAGAAGAAAAAAATAATGATATAGACCAAGAGTTATACAGATACTGACCTACAGGCCAACCACCAAAGTCCATCCCAATTGCATCCTAAGCCCCCCCCCCCCCCCCCCCCCCCACCTCCCCCCCTCTCCTCCGCCGATGGGGATGCCGGGGGAGGGGGGGGGGGGGGAGGGAGGAGGGGCTCTTTTGGTATGAATGGCATCCCCACCTTCTGGAACATGTATGCTAGAAATTTCCTCCTTTCTGTCACTTTCCTTGTTTCCGTCTTTTCCGTTACCTTTCTGTCATCTCTTGTGTTTATTTTCTGCCTTCCCTGTCCATTCGTACGTCTGTCTTTTTTTTTTTCAAGCAGGTCTTCACAATATCCTCTTGTTGTCATTATCGTTATGACATTTTGCCTGTATCGTTGTGTTCTGACGACCAGGTAGTGACATTGTAAACACTGGGATGGACACAGGATGTTCATTCTGCGGTGTTATTTGACCATATGGATTTTTCTTGTGTTTTGTTTTGTAAATTAAAGTGCTCCTTATCCTTTTTACACGTTAGTGTAACCTGGGGATGATGAATTTAGAGGAATGGCTGGCATCCTCTGCACAACCTAGTTTTATTGGCCTTAAGGTATGAAATAATTCAGGTATTTTGCTATTTAATGGAAGGTTTGGGGGTGTGGGGGGTTTTTCATATTGATGTTGTATGTTTGAAGGAATTGGATGGTGGGTTTTTTCATATTGATGTTGTATGTTTGAAGGAATTGGATGGTGGGTTTTTTTCATATTGATGTTGGATGTTTGAAGGAATTGGATGGTGATTTATTTTCCCCTCTGTCTCACTAGGATTTCATTATGAATCAATGTCTTTTTCTCTAGTGGTCTTCTTTCTCTCTTTCTTTCTTCTTTCCCCTTTCCCTTTTTCTTTCTTTCTTTCTTTCTTTCATTGTATCTTTCTTTCTTTTTTATTTTTTATTTTTGAGTGCGTGTTTGCTTCTGTTTTACGCATACAAAATATCTATCAACATAAAAGTGGGTTGACAGACTGTTCATCAACAGACACAGAGACAACAGACAGGGCGGGAACTATGAACTTCATAAAGAAAGTTAGACAAGACTTAAAATAGCTGTACTGGCATTATGGACAGTAATGACTGCAGTAAACTGGGGGACGGGATAGCTCAGTGGTCGGAGCACTCGCTTTCCCCCAGCCAAGTTAAGCAGCATCGAGCATGGTTACCAGTTGGATGGGTGACCGTTTGCGCGCCTTGGCTTCAGTACAGTTCCCCCAGTTCACCCAGCTGTAAATGGGTACCTGCCCTCTTTAGGGTCAGGGAAGGTAAAGCAGCGAGGGAGAGGAGATGGGCGCCGCCCTCAATATGCTGGCCCTAGAGAAGTGAGGTCTCTGACGCCTCGCTCCCCTACGACCTTATAGGTTATGGGACTCCTTTACCTTTACCTACCTTCTTGTAAACACCGTTTTCTTTCTTTATTATTTTGTTTAAAAAAACAACTTTGCAAACATTTAAATGACACAGTACAGTTGCCAGAAGTCTGACTACCTTCGTAGTTCGTTTGATAGACAGTAATAACACTTAAGATAGTCGTCAGTTTTGGACAAGCTTCCTACCCGCTATCTGTAGGCTAACCAATATGGGTAATATCAGTAATGAAGTATCATTAGGAAAAAGAAATTGCCGCACCTTTGACTTTGACAAAGATTATACAAAATGATGTGTAGTTATACAGTACCCTCACCCCTGCCTTTCCCCGCTTTCGCCTCTGGAGAGAGAGAGAGAGAGAGAGAGAGAGAGAGAGAGAGAGAGAGAGAGAGAGAGAGAGAGAGAGAGAGAGAAAATGACAAATTCTTTTATTTCGAGGATAATGAATAAGCACCCATGTGCTTTTTTACATCCAGTCCCCGCCCGTAGGGATACATCTTAATAATAATAACCCAACACTTATACAGTCTCACAATAGAAACAAGGGGAAATAACCCTTTTCAAAACAGCCCCCCCCCCCCCCACCCCAACAACCCTCCCCCCCTCATAGCAAACAAATAAAAGAAAACCCTAACCCCCCGCCCCAACCCGAACCCCCCAAAAAAAACCCTAACCAAAACAAACAAACAAACAAACAAACAAAAGAGAAAGAAAAACCAAACCAACAAAAGAAGAAAAAAAGAGAAAAACAGACAAACAACAACAAGAACAACAACAAAGCCAAGAAAAACAACACAACCAAACTTAATAAGTCATAAAGATAAACATCTACACATTGTCAAATGGTACATATACTTGTTACACATAACTAGGGAGAGAGAGAGAGAGAGAGAGAGCGAGAGGAGAGAGAGAGAGAGAGAGAGAGAGAGAGAGAGAGAGAGAGAGAGAGAGAGAGAGAGAGAGAGAGAGAGAGAGAGAATGAATGAATGAACATTTCAATGAATGAACATTTTTATTGAGAGAAAAGAATAAGCACAATGGTGGCTTTTTTCATCCAGCCCTCAGTCCAAAAGGTAAATCAATCAACCAAATCATTCAATTAAACAAACAATAATGAAATGTCGAAATAATTAGGTAAAATATAAACATGCATAAACAAACGATATAGAGATAGTAGTATACACAGGACAGAAATGAGAGAGAGAGGTGGGGGGGGGGGGGGACAGGGGGGGTGAATGAATGAATGAATGAATGAATGAATGATCTTTATTTGAGAGAGGGGGGTGCAGTATTTATCATTATTAGTTTATGAAGAGGACAAGACGAAAGGGAAGAAGAAGAGAGAGAAGAAAAACAGAACAGGAAAGATAGCAAGAGGAGGAAGCAGAGAAGAATGAAAAGGTTGAAGGAGGGGTAAAGGGGAAGGAACATGGAAACAATCAGAACTACAATTTATGCAAGTTACAACACCTATAAATATCACATGAACAAAATCATAACATGCACGAGAATAAACAAGGTTTCATCACATAGCAGAAGTATAATGCACCTACCAAAACATTTCAGTGAGACAGAAATGCTTTACATGGAGAGACAGCTAGACAAGGGGTGAGAGGGGGAGAAAAGGGAAGGGGAAGAAGAAGAATTGCGAAGAAGAAGAATTGCGAAAAAGAAGAAGAAGAAAAGTTGCGAAGAAGAAGAAGGAGAGAGAGAGAGAGAGAGAGAGAGAGAGAGAGAGAGAGAGAGAGAGAGAGAGAGACAGACAGACAGACAGACAGACAGACAGACATAGGGACAGAGACGGACAGCCAGACAAACAGACAGACAGAAGGGAAGGTGGCAGGATGGTTAAGACGTTCGCCTGCCAACAAGTTAACGGTAAGGTTCTGGGTTCGATTCCCAGCCTCGCCCTTTCTTCCCAGTTTGACCAAAAAAATCGAACTGAATGTCAAAGTCCTTCGGAGACTATAAACCGAGGCCCCGTGTTCGAACACATGCAGAACATCTTGCGCACACGTTAAATCCTGTTCCGCTTTTTGGAAGAGTAGGCCATTGTGTGCGGGTGGAAACAGATGACAACATTTACAAAACCGCATACACACGGGGACTGGATGTAAAAAAGCACATGAGTGCTTATTCCATAATCCTCGATATAAAAGAATAAATAAAAAAAATAACTAGAGGGGGGGGGGGGGGGGGGGGGGGTAGAGAGAGGAGAGGACGAGAGAGAAGCAGGAGGCGGCAAGAATAAGAAAGGGGCAGACAGTTGGGGAGGGAGGTGGTTAGGAGTAGACATACATACTTTCGCCGATTGAAAATGCATGGCAAAATTACTTAGTGGCTTCACGTAGTAAAATACCATATCATCAGGATAGTGATACATTATTTATAAGATGCACATGGTACACTTTTCTAAATACAGAAACACTGTTAGTCTTATGGAGGCTAAGGTTAGAAATTTCATTCCATAATGAACCACTGGAGTATGTGAGACTGGATTTAAATAAGTTAATTCTCGGAAGTGGCACCCTTATCTTTATGGGCATGGCGATTGACATTTATTACGAATCTATTTTGAAGCAAGGGGGAAGCTAAACCAGACATGCTTTTAAACATAAACATGGGCTTATTTTGCTTAAGCTTGGTCTTAATGGAAGACTATCAAGTGTTCTATAGTCAGAGATAGTTAATGACGAAGATTTTAAAAGAACAAGCTTTAAAGCTCGTCTATGCATACTGAACAATGGCTTTAGAACATTTGCACTAGCCAGTCCCAAATCGTTGAAGCATAACTCACATAGGATATGATGTATGCATTGAAAAACATTTTCCTAGTGTTTAGGTTAAAAAAGAAAATTTAAGCTGTATTTTAGATATCTGATGTATACATTTTCATATTTTGAGGGGCACAAGACTGAGATGTGGTATATCCAAGAAAGATTGTTGTCAATTGTAATGCCAAGAATTTTGTGAAGATCTACTTCATCAGTTTTGTTATTGTTTATGTATATTGCGTAATATTGTTTGAGAAATTTTGCCGAGTTGCTGTAATTAAGTGCTTAGTTTTTTGGGGGTGAAGTGATTTAGCTCTGACCACTTAAGCAAATGATGAATACTTTCTTGTAAAGCAGAAGAAAGTTCAGTCAACTGAGAATGACAGGTATGGATAGTTGTATCATCTGCAAATAACTCGCATTGTGTGTTTAGAGATAAGTTATGTCATTTATGTATACAGAGAAAAGAACTGGTCTTAAGACAGATCCCTGGGGGACGCCATAATTGTTGGACAGTACTTCAGATGGGTACTTCATTTATCTGAAACACTTGTTTTCTCTGGGAAAGAAATGAGAGAGAAAAAAAACAGTCGGCACAAAGTGAAAACGCACACACACGAGGGAAGCAACCCCCCCCCCCCCCAAAAAAAAAAAAACCCAACCAAACCCAACACTTCAAAAACACAATCTATTACCATCCCCGCCACACCCTAAACAAATAAATATGAAAGTAAAATGAACTGCAAAACAAGAACAACAGAAAATAAAACGGAAATAAAATGCTAACAAATGAAAGTAAAAAAATACTAGCTGCTCCAGGTGAGGATCGAACTCACAACCTCCGCATGCCTCTGACCGTCTCAAGAACGGTGGAGGTACTGTCTATAAGTACGGCGCGCTAACCGATTGTGCCACTGGAGCTGCCGGCATACTGGTGAAATTGTGTTACTATATACAACATTCAAGATTATACGCATGGGCTTTGCGCACTCAAAATAATTTTTGTTATATGCAATATTTATGTCAAATACAATTAACAGTAACTCATATATAACAAATCAGAAATGAATCACAGCTCTTAAATTATGCTTCTTTTTTTTACTTACGCGAGAAGGTAACGTCAACAAACATGGCTGCCATCCCACACCAACTTGCTTTTTGAGTCTGCTCCACCTTGTCTTCGCATTGTTTCAATTTCAGGTTTTATGGCTTTTACAAATTTATGATTTATATTAAGAAAAACGTTTGCATTTTTGTTTGCTTTCAGTTATTACATTGTTAAAAGGTTACATCGTTATTTTGCGTAATATGACAGCTACAAGACACATCACCAGTAAACATTGCTACCTTCGCTAATCCCATGTAATAATAAACTAATCGAAAAACATGATCCTATTCGAATTTGGATTGTAATCTACTGGGTTGTTTTATAGCGAGAAGAAGAAGACTGTATCAGTCGTTTGTTTGTTTTGTTTGTGGTGAGTCATACAAATTTGTTTGGGTACAACTCGTGGGGTCCTGCCCATTTTTGTTTTGTTTTGGGGGTGGGTTGGTTTTCTTTGAGTTACTGAGTTAATCAGAACCCATTAATTATAACTATAAGTCAACTGAGGCTATCCTGATGGATATGTTTGTTATAAGTCCATAGCAAGTGGCAGTGTCATTTCTTTAATTCATTATGAAGATATTTGTTTTAAAGTTAAAAGGATTCAGATTGTTCTGTTGTGACTTGTGAGGATGACAATTGGTTTGTTTTTTCAGCTGCCAAGTACTGAAGTAGGCCTATGAAATAAGTTCATAGTTAATCAATTTTGTTTTGTTTGATGGTGGAGCACACTATTATTATAAGCTTTGAGCTTGTTGCTGCTCCAAATGTATTTGTGAACATTGTGTTTCTTTTCTCTGTTTTCTGAATAAACATCTGTTGTGCGACCAATTTCACCAAGTGACAATACCAATTCACCCAGAGTAGACAAACTTATGATGTTATGATTTAATATTGTACTCAGGTTGTCAGTTGCACTTCCAGAGAACACCCTCCAGTGCATGCAAGAAGCAGCTCTCTAAATTTGCATAAACTTATAATGTCATGGGAAAATCAGCATATGAATACCAAATGAAAAGAATTAACATACTTTTGAAATAGTTTTACAATTATTTTCAAAACTTATGGCATTTATAATGATTGTGCTTTGACTTCAAGCCCTTTTTGCATCAGTAACTAAAACTTCAGACTCAGTAAGTAATTTAGTATTTTAATACATTTAAGAGCAGCATTAACTTTCAGTGCGTGCGTAAATAATTTTTTATTTCTAGTCAATGTTTTTTGTTTTGTGTGTGTGCGTGGTTTTTAAGAATTGTGTTCACAATTGGTGTGTGTGTGCGTGTATGTGTGTTTATGTGTGTGTGTGTGTGTGCATGCACGCGTGTGTTTGTGTGTGTGTGACATTTTTATTTGAAGTCATTTTGGAATGTTTTAACCAATATGAAGTATAGCTTTTTTGTGTCTTTTGAGATTTTTGATGCGTATCAGTCTGCCTGTCAGTATTGTAATTGCCCATCATGGGATGATTAAAGTGTTTTGACTTGACTTGACAAAGGAAACGAAAGAGAGAGATAATGTATGTGTGTGTGCTTGCCTGCTTGCATGTGTGTGCGTGCTTGCCTGCAAGTACCCTTACTTCCAATATATCTGTTCACAAGGTTTATAACATACTATTAATGTATTTCATAGTCAAGAATGCATGCTGGAAACATATTAGGAAAAAACAAATAGATGCTGGATACTCTCTGTAATTCCTCTTATTATGACTTTAGACATATTCTTCGTTCCCCAGTTGACAGATTTGTGTCCCATTAGTAATCTCCTGTAGCAAATGTGATGTCATCCAGACTGCCTTTCCAAAGCAGGGACTTTTGCCTCACTGTTTCTTATCTCAGAACAGTTGAGGATGGTTTTCATTAGTTTGAAAAAAACTGACATTTGAAAATAATATGAATATTTGAGATTGTTTTGCCACATATGCAATATATATATATATATATATATATATGTATATGTATATATATATATATATATATATATATATATATACATTTCTAGCAAATTTTTCCTGGAAAGCATTCAGTTTGAGTTTCAGTCTGTAAATAAGACACAATTATTGTTCTTAGTTCCATTTGTGAATATCCAAAGTGGGAATGAAGAATATGTCTAAGGTTAGAATAAGAGAAATTACAGAAAGTGTATCCAGCATCTATTTGTTTTTTCCTAACATGTTTCCAGCATGCATTCTTGACTATATTATAACCTTTGTGAACAGATGAGATAAAGGAATAGTCGGGGCACATGTATAGTTTGAATTCCTAGCCACTTTTTTTGCAGCTGCATCAACTTTTTTGTTATAGTACACATTGCAATGCAGTAGTATCCAGCAAAAAGTTATATCGGTACCTCTTAATTTCAGGAAATGGATGAGAATGTTAATATCAGTTACAAAATCTTGTCTAGCTTTCAAGCCTTAATGTCTAAGAGATTGTAAAACTGACTTTCAATCAATACACACATAAGAGTGTGTTGTATGATTCTTGTAAAGTCAAGCAAATGATAAAACCATCAAGATTGAAGTTTATTCTGCAGTAAAGATGGAATGATTCATTCCAGTAATACATTTTTTTCAACTTTTAAAAAAGGAATGATAAAGGCAGCACCCTCATCATTACTATCTAAAAGGGACCCATTGGGAGAGTGGAGTCTGCACTGATGTTAACTCCAAGGGAAAATATCCCCTTGAATGGGAATCGAACCTGGGTCGTCAGATTGTTAGCGCAATGTTCTAACCACTAGGCTATCCCATCCCCCTTAGGAAATGTGTGTATCTGTGTCTGTGTTACACTAAAACTAAACCTGTAGATAAAACATTCTCTTGCTTTATAACTTTAAAATATAGACTTGGTGGCATTAGCTTTTGGTTTCATTCAGTTTATTCTAGAAAGTTAGGTGCAGTCATAGTCTTAACTGAATACTGTGAATAGTTGTGTTAATAGGATTTATTTCTTGTTTCTGAAATTACAGGCTGGACAGTCTAACATCCTGTGTAATTTACAATGAGCTGGTGGGATCCTAAAAGCTTTTCTGGTCTTGCTTCCCAGGTAAATGTGGCTCTTTGACAGCAGCAGCATCTGTCACCTGTCTTCTTTACTCCTCCTCCTCCTGCTTGTTGTTGTTGTTGTTCTTCTTCTTCCTCCTTTTCTTTTCCTTCTTCTTCTTCTTCTTCTTCTTCTTCTTCTTCTTCTTCTTCTTCTTTCTTCTCCTCTTCGTCCTCCTCCTTTTCCTTTTTTTTAACATCATCATTTTCATCATCATCATAATCATCATCATCATCATCATCATCATCATCTTCTTCTTCTTCTTCTTCTTCTTCTTCTTCTTCTTTATTGTTTTAAACCATCTTTATCAACTGAAGCATCAGCACAATTGATTTTACTCTTTTGTGGTATTTGATAAATTAACATGTGTTGACTGTTTATGTGGTGTGTTGACACTGTTACATGTGTAACATTATTAAATTACATTTTTTCTGGATAATAGTGTTGGGTTCAACAGTAACATGTAGCTTAACCTAAGTTTCTTTCTATCAATTTTTTCCCCAATTCCATTATCAGAAATTCGGTGGGGGAGGGTGGTTGTGGGTTTTTTTTCAAGAAAGGAGGATAACAAGAAGAAACCATGGTGACTGGCACAGAAAGGAATTATTCGTATCATATGAGCTGGACCAAGAAGGTGGCTGGATGGTTTAAACGTTCACTGCCTTACAAGTAAACCATGAGGTTCTACATTTGATTCCCAGCCGTTCTTCCCAGTTTGATGGGAAATTGAACTGAATCAGTGAATGCCAAGTTTTTCATAAAATGCTCTAAACCAGTCGGACCCTTGTGCCTACGGACTTGTCCACATCATAATAACCCATGGCAGTTGAAAATTGGAAAGAGCAGGGAGGTACCTCCCAACTGTTTTGGCAACATTTGTAGGTTCAATTCCTATATGTGTCCCTGAAGTCGGTGAAGACACCGAAATCTTGGTTTGGTGTGTTGGGGGCAACAGTTGCGTCTGTGAACATCTCATTATTGGTGAACCTAGGAGTTTTAGCTTAGGAACGAAAAGATGATTTTTTTTTTTTAAACCTGGAATAAATTTCAGAGGTGAGATAAGGTGCGTGTGTGTGTGTGTTGATGGATTATTTGTTTTTGTACAGGTTTATTTGTGAATAATTTCTTTTTGTGTGTTTTCATTTGTAAATAGTTACAAGTACAATGTTAATTTGAGCTTTAGTTACCAAAATGGGGATCATAGCCCTGTGATAGCTTCCATGGTTGCAACCAGCATCATGATTGATTGAATGGCATAACTGTTTGGCATTGTTATCAACTTAGTATAGTAGGCACAAATATAACATTTCATTTTAAAGTTATTAATGATACATACAGTGTTTGAAGTTGAATGGGTTTTTTTAAAGTGTAATTGTTTGGGGAAAATAGAACTTTAAGATACCATGACAGCATGGTAAAGCCCACATCATTCAGCTCTTTCTGTACAACTGCCTGCTATTGCTTTATCATCATACACACGGGGACTGGATGTAAAAAAGCACATAAGTGCTTATTCCATTATCCTCAAAATAAAAGAATTTAAAATTTTTTAATTTTTTTATCTAAATTCTAAGCCATAACTATCAAATTGAAAAAGCAAAAGAGGAAAGCAGCCATTACTATGCTGTTGTTAATGTAATAAACAAGATGATGATGACAAGGAATCCCTAATTTTCAACTCCATTAAAAGTGGGATTCTCTATAAGACTATATTCATCAAACATCGTTCCATTGAAATGAAAGATACTGTTTTCTCTTGGATAGTTGTTGTTTTTGTTTGGGTTTTTCCTTTGGGATTTGTTTGTTTGTGTTAGTCATAGAATATGTCTTTGAAAAGATAACCTTATGTACAGCTCTGTCACTAAGATGAAAGTGAATTAAATATAGACCTATTTATTTTGGAAATCAAGGAAAATGTTTTAATATTTTCATGCTTGTTACAGGCATTAAAGTCCGCACAGAAACAGATTGATAAAGTTCTAGACATTGATGAAAGAGAGAAAGAAAAAGCAAAGAGCTCTGCAAAAAGTGGAAAGTCTGCACCTGGTAAGTCATTGTTTGTTTTTAAAAAATACTGATGTGACAGAAAATTGTGTGACAGACTGACTTAGTGTTTGAGTCAGCACTGAGAAATACGATCCATATGAATTGCTTTTACCAGTAATCTGACACTTTTAGATCAGAACTTTATCCAAATGATTTTGCAGTATAAACACTACGTTGTGGTCTATCTATCTATCTATCTGTCCCGTAGTCTGACGACCGTGGGGGCACCCTCAAAGACTCAGCAACCAGTTCCCTCCATTCTTCTCTCTGTTCTGCCTTTCTCAGGGTTTTGTTGAGTTCTAGGCCTGTCCATTCACTGATGTTATCCTCCCAGCTCTTCCTTGGTCTGCCTCTTCTTCTTCCTCCTTGGACAGTGCCTTGCAAAACTGTCTTTGTAATTCCTTGGGATCTTGTGACATGCCCATACCACTTAAGTTTACGCTTTTTCACGATCGTTAGAAGGTTCTCATAGGGTCCAATGGTTTGCTGGATTCTGTTATGCACGCTTTCGTTGCTTATGTGGTCTTTGTAGGAGATGCCAAGGAGTCTCCGAAAGCATCTCATCTCCACTGCCTGTACTCTCCTCTCCAAATCTGCAGTCAGGGTCCATGATTCACAGGCATACAGAAATATGGATATGACAAGGGAGCGCATTAGTCTGATCTTGGAGATAAGTGAGATATTCTTATCTCTCCAGATGGTGTTTAGTTTTGACAAAGCTGTTATTGTCTGTGCAGTCCTGCATACTACTTCTGGCTTGGATCCCTGGTCGGATACAATGGCTCCCAGGTACTTGAAGCTTTGAACTGTTTCCAGCTTCTGGTCATTAACCCTGATATCAGTGCTAATGCCGTTGGTGTTATTAGTCATCAGTTTGGTCTTCTCTGCACTGATTTCCATGCCGTATGTTTTGGAGGCCTTATCCAAGTGTTCTGTTAGGCTGGCAAGCTCTTTTTCTGATCCTGCTATTCCATCAATGTCATCTGCGAAGCGGAGGTTTGTGATCGTTCTGCCACCAATGCTGACTGATCCTTCATGATGTTCCAGTGCATCAGCCATGATTCTCTCAAGGAAGATGTTGAAAAGGGTGGGTGAGAGTAGACAGCCCTGCCTTACTCCAACTGTTGTTCGAAACCATTCTCCAATGTTGTTGTTGTAGTACACTGCACTGGTGGCCTCCCTGTACAGCTGTTTGATGACTCTGATCAGGTTTGCATTGATGCTGTACAAGTTCATGGTTGCCCACAAAGCTGCATGCCACACCCTGTCAAATGCCTTCTTAAAATCGATAAATACGTGGTATAGGTCTTGTTGATGTTGAAGGTACCGCTCACATAGTATTCTGAGGTTGAATATCTGTTCTGTTGTGCTGCGCCCTGCTCGGAAACCTGCTTGTTCCTCAGCAATGATGGTCTCTGCTTGTGGCTTCAGTCTATTCAATATTATCTGCAGCATGACCTTGCTTGGGTGACATATGAGGCTGATTGTGCGGTAATTATGGCATTGTTGTAGATTTCCTTTCTTGGGGAGGGTGATGATGAGCGACTGCGTCCATGGTGTTGGCCATTTTCCTGTCTGCCAGATCTTGTTGCAGATTCTTAGTAGGGCGCTGATCATGGCTTCCCCTCCAGCTTGGACCAACTCAGCTGGAATGTTGTCAGCCCCTGCTGATTTCCCCTGTTACGTTGTGGTATGATATGAAAAAATGTGACAATAAAAATCATCATCCTTTTTCTGTCACTCATTGTCTTTAGCATCAACCACAACTACTTCATACAATCTGCTATTTCAGTTCAGATTTCTCAAATTTTGCTAGTGACCATCAGACATTTTGAAAGACATCATAAAAAGCAGAGAGGGTACTGACTTGTGTTTATTCTGTGGTCTTGGAGAAAAATAAGGACTGTATGTAGCTGATTCTGCCAACTGACAGTAAATAAGAATACACCTAATTTTTATTTTAAAAGATAAATGGAAATTCGCCATATTTTTTTGCTCTCTATGTTGTTCTTTTTTTTCCATTACGTATGAAATACATGTATACTGAATAGGCATTTAATGTTGCAATTATCATAGACACCACTATTATGCACCTCCCCCCCCCCCCCCCCCCCCCCCCCCCCCCCCCCCCCCCACACACACTTTGTTTGTGGGTGGGTGGATTTTTTGGTTAACATTTCTTTGCTTTGTGTGTGTACTTGCATGCATGTGTTTTTGTGTGTGTGTATGTGCATGCAGGTGTGTGTGTGTGTTGAACTTTCTTTTTATATTTTTTTTATAGATAATATTTGTCCATCTTAAGCAACCAATTTGAATCAAGAAACAGTATGATTATTTTTTGTCATTGTAATAAATCAGTAAATAAATTTGTAATTTCAGTTTTAAAAAAAATCTTTATCCAAAAATCATACATATCTCTTTTCCAAAATTCAAAGCAAGCGGCCCTGAAGGTGAGGCCTCAACAGAGGAGTCCAATGCCTGGAACTCATGGAGCTCATGGATGACCCCCAAACCCTCAGACAGCGATGAAAAAACGGAGACAGAAACCAAGACTTCACAGTCTGCAGCCGCCTCTTCCTGGAGTTTTACCTGGGGGTCCCAGCAAGAGTCTGGCACCTCCTGGGACAGATCTCAACCCTCAAAGAGTCAGGCTTCTGACAGAGAAAAGTCACCTTCAGCAAAGAGAAAACTCCGCTTGTCTGGACATGACAGCCAGAAAAAGAGTACATTACCATCAGGGCAGACACATTCTTTGGTGTCAGAGACAAAACTACCTGAAGAGGATGAATCAAAAGTGGAGACCAGTTCAGACAGATTAAATGCTGATCTTTGTGAGACCAAAGATGGGCATAGCGAGGTGCAGAAAGGTGTGGAATCTGTGCATAAAGAGGCAACCACAGCTGTCAGTGCTAACATTCCAGTAAATAAGGACTCTTCCTCGAGTATTGAACCCGCATTATCACAAGATATTGCCCCTCAAAAAACAGAAGAAGTAACTGAATCAAGAACTTCTCCAGTTTTATTAAGTGAAAAAGGTGATGATACTTTTGTCAGTGAATCTGAACCACCTGAGGAATCTGAACTGTCCGAGACAAGCAGTGTAAAAGAAGTGTCAGCAGATTCAGGCAAAGATAAACAGCAACATGACAGAGCAGCTGAACAAGAATTGCTTGAAACATGTGATGATGTGAATGTTGTGACAAGATCTGAGCAAAGTGAAAAAGATTCTTCTCTGACCATAGAATCTGCAGACTTTGTAAGTGAGGCATGTGAACCAAGCATCAGCCAAACATCCTGTGCTTCATATGAAACATTTGAAACAATTACTGAAGACAGTAGTAGAGAGGAGACTGAGGCAAGTTCTGATAAGACACCTAGTGAACATGGGCCGGAGACCATCAGGGAACCAAGTCCAGAAACTGCTTTGAGCAGGGACAGCAGCTTTGCTCACATTTCTTTCAGTGAAAATGCACAGTCAGAGTCAGTCACCAGTGTGTCATCAGAGCCCACTCTCCTGTCTCTGTCCACTGAGGACAGAGATCCTGTCGCTGCTGTTCCTGATGAAATATCACCTGAGGCCATTCCTTTCAGTCCTCAGAGTCACAGCTCTCTGACTCTGGAAGAAGATAAGGAAAGTGAGCGTCCCCCTGATCATGCCTTCTCCCCACTAAGTGAAGCATCGCCCGTGAGTAGTCCCCCACTGCAGGACTCTGCAACAACCACCAGCAGTAATGATTCTTCAGAGACAAGCCGATTAGACAGCAGTGCTGATACTGTGGTGGATCATTGTCAACAGCTAGCAGAGGAATTAGAGAGTGACACGGGGACTGGAGATGAAAGTAGTGGTCAGCAGTGGCTGGGAGACTCCAGCTTAGCAGCCCTGGAGGCTTCCAGTTCACCCAGTGCTTCCTTCGTGAAGTGCATGATAGAAGATGCCATGGGCATGGAAGACCCCTCCAAACATGAGGATTCAGGCAGTGACAATCACTCGGAAGAGAAGTCAGAGAGCTCCAAAGTGGATTCCGAGTTTGAGAAAAGTGTTTACAGTGGTCATGAGTCAAGTGATGAAATTGAGACGACAACTTCATCTGATATTGAGATCATCTCAACACCAACACCTAATGGTGAAAAGAATATTGTTGATTTGTCCCCCCTCAAGTTCTCATTACAGGTATGTAGCATATTTTGTGATGTTCATTATCTGGTTTTTAAAAAGAATGAAGACTGATGTGTTTGAAAAAGTTACTTATCTTTTTAAAAGAGATTTGATACAATTTTGGTGGTTTTGCTTCTATATCAAAGATGTATATCAAGTAAAAGCAATATTCTCATTAAGCCAGTATTATGAATTTGTAGTTTACTGGAAAGCAGTGCAAGTTTTCTTACATATGTAACTTTGATATTGTGTTACGGTTACATAAATTACTTGTGCATGATCCCCACATACCGCCGAAAGGTATAAAACTATAATTCCACTGAACAAAGTATTGTTGTTTTGTATTTGTTCAAAAATTTTCCTTTCTCTTTTTAATGTTCATAGTTCTTACCATGAGGCTCTATAACAAATTGATAAAGAGAGCAGTTGATGTTACAGATCTGAGTGAATTACAACATTCTATTTTTAATTGTAGTCTGTAACTTGTGCTAAGTGTATAATAAACCCCTACATGGCTAGAAATAATGCTGAACTCTAATGATAGTCAGCGTGTCAGCACATCTACTGTGTAAGTAGGTAACCAGTACTGAATAATGCCCTAATGGTGTGTAAGTGTGGCAGTGACAGTGTGGATACATTCATAAAATAAACACATGCACAGAAGGCAGCCAGGAGCCACGGTCCTGGTCACCAGCGCACAGACAGCCAGTCCAGCTCCAGCACCAACAGCAAGGGAGAAGGGGATCAGCTGTCTCCAGAGCGAGATGCCATCCATGAACGCCATGACTGGCACCGAGAGGGTAAGGGCCCTGGGCAGCAGCAGGATTCTGCTGTGCAGCGTGAGTAGTTCTCTTTTCCAAGACTTAGGTCTTATCGTACAGTATGCTTTTTTTCTTCCATTACTACTTGCATTCTGACAACACTCATTCAGTTTCTGTGTCTCTGCAGTAATGCTGAAAAGTCACAAAAGATTTCAGTATTAACCCTAGTAGCGCTAAATAAACAGCAACAAGCCTCACTTCTATTGGCTGAATTAACATTGGCTAGCATTGTTTTGGAGCATGGTGGGCTCAAACAACCCTTGATATTGATATATAAAACTGAATTAAATGTGTTAAGCTATAGATCACTGGAAAGAAGAGATAATATGCTTTTAAATGAGTATAATTTTATAATAGTGTGTAGTGTTTATGATTATGTAAAAAAAAAAAAAAAAAAAAAAAAATCATGTTCGCACTACCGATCACTGTTCCACTGTCAGGGCCCCGGATCGATTTTAACACGATAAGTAAAGTTCTTGCGGTGCATAAATGTCATGATTAGGTAAACACTATTTCTTGACATTAGTTTTCAAAAAATAAGGAGTTTGTATTGCTTTATCGGTCACCAAATACTCGGAAAAGTTCAGCGACAGGATCGACGCCATCGCGACCGTCATGGCGGAATGTGCGAAGTGGTGGCTTTCTATGACAAAAATACAAAGATCGCTTGATTTCATGTGATGCAAAGTACTCAGCAGCATAGTGATTTGACTCAACAACAGTTATTTCGAAGCCTCGTTGTGTCAAAATAAAGTAAAACAATCTGTGACGTCGAAATCGCCGAGTAGCGAAAAAGTCCATCCAGCTAAACTAGCACCGCTCGATTCAGTCCGATCGCGATCGATTTTTACCAAGTTTTTCAAAAATATTCCACAATCCTTACCTCATCGTCTCTCTCATTGTTTATTTCAACCAAATCCAGCCTCTCTAAAACTCTTCCTCGCTGTCAATTTTGTAAAAAAGCTCGAAAAAAACGCTTGAAGAAATTCTAGTGCAAACGCTGGCCGCCATTTTTGTTGAAGACGATCTCGGCTGGTCCGAAAAAAAATTAAAATACACTCTTAACCAATCAGATTCTTCGTTGCTTGTGTGTGTCAAACGACCTTCACCCCTTTCTGCGGGCCTACGACGGCCTTAACATTCATTGGCTGACCTTTGAAAGCGAAAGTAAGCTTTCAACTATGACCACCCACGTCATCCCGGAATATTCCGGGATCCGCCACACAGCCTAGACCCGCCTTTCCCGGAATATTCCGGGAACCGCGCCACTAGGGTTAATTTGTTCCAATGGTCAATGGTTATAATTCCTTGTAGACAGGATCATATAATTTTTGACATATGATCCTCCTTTTTAACAAGGCTCAAGATAAAGAAGCCTGATTCAGTGATTGACTGAGGCTTTTGCCTATGAGCATGTTAACAAGTTCAACAACAGATGCGCAGCCATGTTGGAGCCTTATGATTTTATTGTTATACCAATGGAACACTCACATAAATTGGCTTTTGTGATCCTGGCTGTACAATGGGGCTAGTCAAAATAGCTTCCTACAAAAGTCCTTCGGATGAGACTATAAACCGAGGCCTCGTGTGTGCGAACGCATGCAGAACATCTTGCGCACACATTAAATCCTGTTCCGCTTTTCGTAAGAGTAGGCCATTGTGTGCCGATGGGAACAGATGACAAAATTTACAAAACTGCATACACATGGGGACTGGATGTAAAAAAGCACGTAAGTGCTTATTCCATTATCCTCGATATAAAAGAATAAAATAAAATAAATAACACAGATGAGTATCACTTCTATCTCATGAATAATTTTCTGTGCAATTGATTGTTCAGACATGCTCTTACAAGGTAAGGTTATATAAATCCTGTTCAAATGCAAAAGTGCTGATCGTACTGAATAGAAAGCAGGTGGTGGGATTTTTTAAGCATTTGACTGAATTTAGTATGTAACTAATGTAGGTCAGGGTAGCAGTGAAACAGTGAAATGTTTAATATTTGTTTACACTGTATTACACATTTGCGGCAGTAACTGTTTTGATTTGTAAAACAAGGCAGAGGCCAAGTCCTGGGGGAAACTAAGATCAAATTGTAACGGGATGCCATCTATTTGGAATTGTGATTCATGCTATTTTTGATTGGAACATCTTCCTGTGTTTTAGATTGTTTCTCAAGACATTTTGTTTTCATCATTTATTGTGTGAAATCATAGGCATCAGCTTTTTCAATTTTTTAGTTCCATTCCATACATTATTATTATTATTATTATTATTATTATTATTTTAACATGCTTTTGTTTAGTGTAGTGTGAGATCATATACTGATATAGTTCAAAGCCTGCCCTAGAACTGTTCAGGTAGATGACTTATTATGTCACTCTGCCTGCCCAGCACTCCCTACAAATGGCCCATGTACTTGGATTGGTGGGGCATTTTTAGGGTCTAAACTGTAATGAGAGTGTGTAGGCAGAAGTCGTATATCAGACAGGTACATAGCAGACTTCCATTGAGATAAGGACATCTTTTTGCCAGAATTGTAAAAATTAATTATATGTATACATTTTTGACTGATGGAGGAGTTACCAAATAGGTTGGAACTATTATAGTCCAACAATTTTAATAACATGATGTATTACCTCTGTATATATTACTTGTACATTCCTAAAGGATTAAAGATGAACAGTGGTGAAATTAATTGAAAATATCTACTAATTTAGACCAAAGTTGTTAATTCTTTAGTAGTCTGTAAAATGGTTTTGGAGAGCATTCTCTAGTTTCAACTGAATAAAAAAAAAGTACCATTTACTTGCTAAAGCCCTGCATTTAATTTCCCTTACGGAAATCGAGACCAGTCACACTGGTTAAAAAAAAAAAAGGAGTATCTTTAGAAAAATGAAAAGCACATAGTAACATAACCATTACCAATTCAGATTTCTTCTTTTGTTTGTTTGTTTCTTTTACTCCCTGATACTGAGAAGCTGTGATCAGGTTAATAGCTGGTGAGATTAACACAACTGGGACTGCTGGGAAGTCTTGTCTATTGTCACATTGGCCATTATTGGGTGGAATGCATGGTGCCTGGTCTTCTCCTGTACTTGTAACATCTTGCACACACCTTAATACCTGTTCCGCTTTTCGGAAGAGTAGGTCATTGTGTGCTGCATACACATTGGGACTGAATGTAAAAAAGCACATGAGTGCTTACTCCATTATCCTCGAAATAAAAGAATAAGTAAATAAAATAGATGAATATAAAAAAACACCTCTGCAGTAGGTTTGCCTGCTGGCCTTAGCTGACATGTTCTGACTTCAGGGCAGCTCATCAGAAAGATTATAAGAAAAAAATTCAGGTTTGCATGACAGAAAGGCAGGAGAATGGGCTAGGTAAGCAGAAAATAAGCATGAGAGAGAGAGGCAAGGATAAAGACAGAAACAAAGGGAGTGATTGATAAGGGGAAATTTCTAGCACAGAATTTCCAGAAATTGGGGATGCTGTTTATTCTGAAGCCCCCCCCCCCCCAGGATTCCTACAGGGGATATTAGATTTAGATCAGGTAATCTTTCACCTAGAATTTCACATAACTGAACATTATCAAGATTAAAAGTGGGACTTGGTAGTATTGATTACAATAGTGACAAGAAAAACCAACCTTTTGCCTTGGGATGTTGACTAAAGCAGACACTACTGATACTGCTTTCAGAGGAGGACCTGGACAATCCCCAGCACCCACAGCGTCTGCTGAAGGTAAGTATGGCGGGTGATGCCCCTTGTTGCTGCTGACTGGTTGCACCTCGGTCTGGTTGCACCTCGGTCTGTACTTGTGTTCAGTAGAACTTGCAGACACTCACCCCCACTGTCACAGTCTCACTGCAGACTATGGCTGTGGGGCTGTTGTGTTATATCCATGACTATGCAACTTGGAAGTTTCTCATTTTGATGGAGAAAAAAAGCAAGACCCCTCCCACAAATTAAACATACATACTCAAAGAATAAGAACCAGGTTGGTATTGGAAGATAAGCTTTATCATGTTCTACTGAATATTGTTTTGGGTTTTTTCTTCCTTATATTCTGAGGCTGCCTTCTTGTTTCATAGTTAAAAAAATAATTTTGACTAAGATTTGATAAAAAGATAAAGCTTTTGGTTTTTGTCTTGTTTTGATTAGAGTGTGTGTGTGGGGGGGGGGGGGGGGGGTATTTGTGTGTCTTATTTTTGGGTGGATTGGTGGGGGAGGGTTGGTTTTCTTCTGTGACATACTGTCCTACTATTCATAAGCTACTCTTTCTGATCTCACCATCCCATTCATATTGAGGTTGGTCATATCCTCAAGGCTTTGAGTCCTCAAGGCTATGAGTCAATGCTGAGACCTCCAACCAGATGGACCCTGCACTGCTGCTGGGTCAGTTCAGAGATACCTGTTCTAAGTGTTCTTCTACTGATGGTAATATTGGCTTAATCATGGAGCCAGTCTGAGTGAGACATCCACCTGTTGTGGCAGCCATCACGGCCGCCCTCCATCAGCCAATCTGTCATGAATCTCCAGACACCAAAGGCTTGACACAAACTTGCCACAGGTGTGGAAGTGCAGGAAAAACCAACACTAACGTGACCACGAGACCAGAGCAGCATGGGCCACTGAACGGATTGTTTTCTTTCATGACATG
This sequence comes from Rapana venosa, assembly GCA_028751875.1. Lineage (NCBI taxonomy): Eukaryota > Metazoa > Mollusca > Gastropoda > Neogastropoda > Muricidae > Rapana > Rapana venosa. The sequence continues at coordinate 952,879 of CM054134.1, read as the reverse complement.
ACAATCAGTGGTGATGAAGGTAACTACATAAGCACTGATGCTGTGGAGATGCATCAGCTTTGAGACTGCTTGACAAGGCTGTTCTCTACGCTTCTTGTCAAAATATATTCGAGAGAGAGAGGCCGGAGACCTATTGTCACACCCTCAGTGTTGGTCAAGTAATTTGAGAAACCTTGAAAATTGCATCTGAAAGTGGATATTGCTGTCAAGACTATGTGATCCCAGTCTTCCACTGAGCCATAGCAAACACATTCTGGGTAGTAGCTTGGTAGATTAAAAAAATAGATTACTCTTATGGGATTCAAACCTATGATCTTCCAGACAGAAATCAAAGAAGCTAACGAATGTCTCTCAGGACCTGGTGAGATTATGAAATTTACGCTAATTGTCATATTTATAGAGAGTGGTTTATGTATTTAGTACAGTGAACTGAAAGGGGGTTTTGTTTTTGTTTTGTTGTTTCTTTCTATAACTATAAGGGAATGAAACATTGGTATATCTTAATCTATCAATGTAAGGTTTCTGTTTTTTGTTATTAGCACAAATTCTATATAATTGCATGAGAATAGAGAATGCATCTAGAAATGCAGTTTGAAAAAATACGAAATAGCTCCCTTTTTAAAAAAAAAAACCTTCTTGGATGGGAATGACTTACTATAGAGTTATTATTGACACATAGACAGGATTTTTAAAAAATCCATTTGAGTTTTGAGAAGGTGGCCTCATAAAAACATTATGTACTTTGTTGACCTTTGTCTGAATTGGCTTTGGCTTTGAAACTCATGTATCCATCACAGCAGGTGCTTTGTATTTCTGTGCCTGCCAAAGATTAAACATACTGTTTTGGGGGCCATTGGTGTCAAGCTCCTGTTTTTATTGTGTAGAAACTCCTGGTGAAAGGTGACACACTTCAGCACTTCATGTATATGTGACAAGTCATCATTGATCATGCTCCTTGAAGTCTGTTTTCTTTTTTGTCGGTAGAATTTCAGTGTTAGTTTGATGGCCCTATTGTCTGCTGCAGTATTTTTGGTCGATCACAAATAGTTTGAAAATCATTGACGTGATGTTTTAGTAGAGCCTGGTATAGGGCTGTCATATTACCACGATTAGTGTGCTCCTGAGAGGGAAGGTAGGGCAGAGGGAAAGCAGGCGAGAAAAGTGTGTGTGGTGAGAGAGAGAATGGTGAGAGATTGTTGAGAGACAGGTAGAGAGAAAATGCCACTGTGTGTGTGTGTGTGTGTGTGAATGAGAGAGAGCAGAGAGACTGAGCGAATGAGGGAGAGAGAAGGTGGAGTGCTGCTATTAAGTAAATTAAACTACATACCATTTCTCAAGATCTAGCAAGTTTGTCAACTTTATGTCTGTCACAGCTTCCTCCAATCACAAATCTTAAGGACAATCATATTTGACCAACAGAAATTTGAAAAAAGGAAGGTATACTTATATAATTTCCAGCAGTTGATGGTCAGAGTCCACTTAAACTGTTGACAAAGAGAGAAGTGGGAAAAAAACCCCAAAAAGTCACGTGGTCTTCTATTTTGACATCTCATTTTCCATTTTACATAGTTTATTGGGGATGAGGATGATTGTCTCTGGAGATAAATTTGAAAAGGATTATCGCATAAAGTTAGGTTTTGTTATGTTGCCAGTAATGTTTCTTTCCCTAGCAGTTTAAATATAGGAGAGTTGTTTTTGTTTTGTTGCGTCTAAGACTCTGCCTGCCTTAAAACTCACTTTTGCTTTTTGCTGTCGTTGGTAATCAATCTGTGGGTATTGGATAGACTGCTGATTAATCTGTAAAGCTGTTTATTCATCAGTAACTAGTAGTGGTTTGAATTTACATGTCCTGTTTCCTTTCACATTCCTTTTTATTTTTGTTGATGTCTTTTAAATCAGTTAGAGAGGGGGACAGGATAGCCTTGTGATTAGGGCATTGCACTCACAGTTTGACAGCTCAGGATCGAGCCAGGGTCCAAGCCACCACAGAGATGCCCTTTCAGTTGGATTTTTTCCCGCCTGGAGTTAACATCTGATTCCACTACCCTAAAACTATATAAACTGAGCCCCTTTGTGCAAACACAAAGAACATCTCACACCCACATTAAAACCTATTGTGCCTTTCAGAAGGGTAGGCCATTCATGCCAGTAAGACCAGATGACCAAAAAATACATTTTAAAAAAACACATGCACACCGGTGTCCTGTTTAAACATCCCCAAAGTCAGAATGTGGCTGCCTCAACACTATCCCTTCATTAAGGGAAAGAACCCCTCTTTCCCAGTATGCGTGCACTGTGCACATTTGTATGCTACTCTAACCCTGTAGTGGGTGATACAGAGGGAAGGGCAGGTAGATGGCTGGTTACCCTATAGTGGGTTACCCGTAGGGAAAAGGTTAATGATGGGCAAAAACAGTTGCATACACAAAAATCTCACCATTGGTGAACCTCAGACCTCTAGCCAAGGAATGAAAGATAAAAAAGAATCAGTCAGTGACATTGTTTGATACTTTTTTTTTTAAAGTCTTTTAAGACAGACTTTTAGATTAATCTGCATTTTAAAGTACATTCATCATGTTTGAAACAACTCAGAATTCGTTCTGTTATTCAGTCAGTGGTGTGACAACAAGGAGCAAAATGCAGCAGTGTACATGTATAAAATATGTTTTAATTTGCCTGTTTCAGTGATTAAGTTTAAAAGTTTGATCAGAACTGACATTGTACAGAAAATGAAAAGCAAACTTCATATGAATCTCGATCAGTCTTGAAAACAGACATGTTAAAAAATTTCATGTAGTGACACTTATGTGCTCATAAACATCTATAACTATACATCCCCCCCCCCCCCTCCACACACACACACACACACACACACACACACACCATACACATACATATATATATATAGCTTACCAGAGAGACAAAGAGAAACATATTCAAGAGGAGGTAAAAAGCAACTGATGCTGCAAGGACAGCTGTATCTCTGCATCTAGTTACTATCAAGGTTTCGAAAAATGGTTAGCTTCACTAGCTTGTTTTATCTCTATCATTTTGATGAAGAGTATGTTTTTAAAATAAATAAAAAAAGACAAATAACCACAATTGCCTTCTCATAAAGGAGAGGCTTACAATTCCAGACTCAGCATATATTTGAAACAGAATAGGAAAAAATATATCAAATACAGTTGTGTAACAATATAATAATTATTGATATCTGTTCACATGTATTTTGCACATACTAGGTTTTAATATACGCAGACATTTTCTTTTTCCTTTTTTTTTTCCTTCTTTGCTGCTTCATCTTCTGTGGCATTCCTGTCATGCTGTTCCCACGCTGCTCATTTCATTCTCTCCACTCAAGCCACATCCAAAGTCGTTATGTTGCACCCTCAGGGCTGGGAGTCCACAGGGAGCCCATCAGTGTTAGACCGCCATGGGGCCACAAACCAGAGGGGCCCTGCACTTCTGCTGGGTCTCTTTGATGATGCTCAGTTCTGAACTAACTTATGCAGGACACCACTTACAAAGTCCCCTACTGACGATAGGAATAGCTCATTTGCAGAGTCAGACTGAGTGAGACACCCTCCTGGGGTGGTGACCACATCCCACCAACAACCTTCTCTCATGAACCTCCAACCTCAAAGGTTTTGACACAAACTTACCACAGGCACAGACGTGTGTAGAAAACCAAAACTGAGGTCACCATGGAACCAGAGCCACAGAATCAGCACCTTTTTTTTTTTTTTTGGTATGGTGATCAATATGGGGATGATGTAAAAAAAAATGCTGCTGTAGAATTGCATGTGCTTTGAGCTACATGACAAGGCTGTACTCTGTTTCCTATCATGATATATCCCAGCATCAACCGGGCCCTAGAGATAAAAACAACTGCAGTATTGGTCAGTGTTGGTAATTTGAGAAGCTCTCTCTCTCTTAAAAAAACCAACACACAACATAAACACCTATCTCAAAATCGTATCCGTAAAGTGTAGAAGCTCAGCTGTGTATGGTCCCAGTCTTCCCACTCAGCCTATAGCAAACTCACGCTGGGTAGGAGCTGGCCAGAGTCTGAAAGATCCCTATGATTCTTATGGGGTTTAAACTTCAAACCTAAAGCCTTCAGGTCTGTAACCCAAAGTTAGCTAAAGGCATCTGGTCCAAAAAATACTTTCTTGTTGTTAGTCCCTCACTCTTTACTTTAGCACTGCATTAAACATCTGAGCTGAATAAAGTTTCTTAGCATTTTGTCCCAGAAACTACAGTCCTCCGTTATCATTGTGGATGAACAGAACACCATGGTGGTGGTTGTGGTTGTTGTTGTTGTTAGGTTGTTTTTTGGGGAGGAGGGAGGTTGGTGGTGGGTTTTTTTTTATGGGGGGGGTGAAGGCTGGGGTTAGGATTTTTTTTTTTTTAAGGGGGTGGGGGGGGGGGGGATTGAAGGCTGGAGTTAGGATTTTTTTTTCTTAATTAAAAGGGGGAGGGCTTGGGATTTCTTTTGGTTTGGGTCTTTCTTTGGGGATTTTTTTTTTGGGGGGGGGCTGGTAGGAGTAAAATAAAACAAAAAAAGGTTTGGGATGGGGAGGGAGGGGTGTAGAGTAGAGCAATGCTGAATTAAAGTAACAGATACAAAGAAATATTATAATATTGGATTTTACAGTAGCAGGGGACGGGATAGCTCAGTGGTCGGAGCACTCGCTTTCCCCCAGCCAAGTTAAGCAGCGTCGAGCGTGGTTACCAGTTGGATGGATGATCGTTTGCGCGCCTTGGCTTCAGTACAGTTCCCCCAGTTCACCCAGCTGTAAATGGGTACCTGCCCTCTTTAGGGTCAGGGAAGGTAAAGCAGCGAGGGAGAGGAGATGGGCGCCGCCCTCAATATGCTGGCCTCTAGAGAAGTGAGGTCTCTGACGCCTCGCTCCCCTACGACCTTATAGGTTATGGGACACCTTTACCTTTACCTTACAGTAGCAAAGAGAAAAATCTCAAATCAAACACATATTATTTGTTTGTGGTAGTACTGCTGAATAGGTGTTAGTGGTACACTCTGCTAGCATTGCCTCCATAACCCCAAACGAGGCCTCTACCATATCCTTCCAGCCACATTATTATGAATTCATCTTTTTCATTGATAGTGTTACGCAATGTCTGGTTTGCCTGTGGATGTATGCCTTCTCTCTTAGTCTCATTTTTTTCATATGGCATTCAGCAGCACCTGGTTTTCATGTGTACCTAAGCCCCATGCTTCTTTTCATTCCACCCTGACCAGTCGCAGTCATTTGTAATTTGTGTGGTTTGATGTTTGACAAATTTTCCTAAGTTTCACAGAAGCATTGTAGATCTTGAGTATTCTTAACTTAGCAATAGGCCTATGTTGGGGTTTTGTTGTTGTTTTTATAAATGATGCACCTGAGAATACAGATGATCTGCTACAGCATGCACAAATAATGGTGCATTATGCTTTTTTTATGCTTTAATATTTTAGTTTTCTGTATCATCACTGAAACATAAGTCTTTTATCTGTTTGAATGAATGACTGTTGTAGCCATTTTATTTTTGCCATTCTGCAAGGAGGTAACTATTTTTCTTCCTTGTGTGACACACAGTACTTTGCAAATCCTACATCTGGTAACTTTTTTTTTAAATGTTCTTCGGCATACAAAACTCAGTCAGTTAATGCTTGACTTAACAGAGATCACACATCATGATACTCTCTGTCATATGATATTTGGAACAGGTTGACATTTTGGAAGCCTTTTTTTAAAAAATTGTTTTTTTTCCTTTAAGTTGATTTAAAATATATATAATGGCACCCATGATGGATTGAGATTTCTTAAAGGATTTATTAAATACCCGATCATGCAGCCCTATGAAGCTTTGCTATGCAGAGTATAATTTTGTTGAATATCAAAAATGTAGGAAACATGTTGAGAACTCTTTACAATAGAGGTTTTTATTGATACTTGTAATATGCTTGTCTTTCTTTTTTCTTTTCTTTTGTTTTCTTTTTCCTCAACACTGTACAAGGAATACCCTTTTTTTTCAGTCTGCAGTATTAATTGTTGAGCTTAGATGACCAAATGAACACAGTAATAAAAATCAACATAGCTGCACAGCAACAACATGCAAAGGTGACGTTGATGAGTAACTGGCTGTAGTTTTTCACCGTAGCCTGCTAAGTAAGTCAGAGTGTTATACATTTGCCTTCTGTTTCTTTTGTGACACATTTGCCCTTTGTTTCTTTTTCTTTATTCTCCTTAGGCTGTAAAAGCTATTCTACTAACGAGGCAGTTACACCGATAAGTTGATTGATAGTTGTTTTAAGGTCGTCCACTACCACCATTCACAGCTGAATATCTGTGCTGTTCTTGCTTTGTGGATTAACTAGCCATTTTTTTTCTGGCTTGCAGTACCCAGTGGTTATTAATTTCCCACTTAGCAACTAATGGCCGTGTATCTCTAATGACAATCATTTATTTGTGTGTGTTGCGTGTAATCAAGGAGACAGATTCCTGACTGTATCTAAAGAAACTATAGACCATATTGGAATATCAGAGTTGATTTTATTTCTTGCTTCCTACATTTTACTTGACACAACATGCCCCATAATTATATTCTGGCACATGCATACATGTGTATGTTTGCATGCTTACATCCATTTGTATTTGTATGCCATGACAGATTTTAAAAAAATTTTTAAAGTAATGGCAAATTTCTCTGAATGAAATTCGGCAGTCAGAATAGCTTTTTTGTACAGAATTTTGCCAGGGACAACTCTCTTGTTGCCGTGGGTTCTTTTACATGTGCTGAATGCGTGTTACACACAGGACCTCAGTTTATCCTCTCATCCAAAAGACTAGCACCTAGACCACCACTCTCGGTCTAGTGGATGATGGAAAAGTTTCGGGCAAATACATGCGTGCACAGCGTGCGCACACACACACACACACACACACACACACACTCCTCTCTCTCTCTCTCTCTCTCTCTCTCTCTCTCTCTCTTCTCTCTCTCTCTCTCTCTCTCTCTTGTGCACATGCATACACACTGCATACACTGCAAACACACACACACACACATCTGGCTCTTTTCACTTTAACAGTCATCAGTTTTAATGAATTTAATTTTTACTGCTCCTCTCTCTCTCTCTCTCTCTCTCTCTCTTCTCTCCTCTCTCTCTCTCTCTCTCTCCTCTCTCCCCTCTCTCTCTCTCTCTCTCTCTTTTATATACAGCATTAACATATCTTCACTTTTCAAGAATATCTAAATTAGGAAAATGATTTAGGTCATCTAATAAGTCCATTCCTCAGTCATCAATCAGTTCATGGTTTGCTTAAAATGTATAACAAACTTTTTCTAAGATACCTCTCTCTCTCTCGCTCGCTGTGTGTCCATGTGACATGTCTTGTCTGTTGTGTTGCTTTTCACTGTCTGCCCCCCCTCCCCCCTTCCTTTTCTGCTCCTGTTGGTATGTTTCTGTGAATATCTGTAAAAAATCATCTCAATATTCCCTTTTCTTCTGTTAGTGTCTCCCACCATCAAAACCCAGCATGTTGTAATGTCTGTTTTTGTTTGTTTTGGTTTGGTTTTTTAAATTTAGAAAAACCAGGAAAAGAGAGGTTACAATTCATTCATGGCCATTTCTTATCAAATTTATAATAAAAAAGGACATTGGAAAATTCTGTGAGACAGTGGCATGTAATTTGCAATTAACTCAGAATCATCAACAATTTTCACACCTATATAATAATATAAGAGTGAGTGTGTCTGAAAGAAATGTATTTCATTAAGATCCTCTTATCAGCTTGTTTTCATTATTTGGCGTAGATTATTAGTGCATGCTCATTGTTCATTTCAGCCACCACCATTTTGTTGGTTACGCTAGTACTAGTTTAGCACTTGATTAAAAGTGTAATGTGTTTGTTTTGTTAATTGCATGATCTTCCAGAGTTGTAAAAACCAACAGGACAAAGATGTTGTGAAGGTAAACTGCATTTGATTTTTTTTTTCCCCTGTCTGTTCTCTTTTATTTTTGCCTACAGTTCCTTTGTTCTTCTTTTCTTCCACTTCTGTGTTATCCTGTGTTTGGCTTTGTGCAGCAACAAGCACTTTTGCTGTTGGTTTTGACATTGATTTATCTGGTGCTTTGTGTTGCCTCTGTGCCCAGGCTGGCTTCCTAGTATCATTTCAGTCTGTTGATTACATAAAAGTTTTACTTCACTTTGAAACTTTAAAAAAAATACACCTATCGTTAAAAGTGGAATTCATGGTTATAATTCTTAAGCATAAAGTAAAAAGGCCAATGCTTAAAATGTCTTTCTATGCTTGTTATCTCTTTAATAAAGTATTACACTTTAGATTTATTCAAAATTTGTGACTGTAGATTTCAAAATAAAAAACAAAGGACAAGCAAACAAGCGATAAGGCAAAAGGTAGCAGAGGCTGTTTCTTGATAAAAAAGCAAGTCTCCATTTCACAAAAGCAAAACAAAAAAATCATCTGGGAAACTGAGGAGAAAAGAAAGTAAAAAGAAATACACAGAAAATATACAAGCAAACTCTGTGATGTGAGTGTTTTGTGAGAGAGAGATGACACTTCATATATCGCTTGGAGTAACTGAATGTGCTGACAGACATTATCACATGTTGCATAAACAACAATGTAACACCTTCCTCTCCCTTTTGCGCAAATGGTTTGGTCATCACTACATTATAGAGAACAGAAAACTGGCTATTTTATGGGACTCCGGGATGACTGGAGAACACTGCACTGTTTGACTCTTGTCAATCGCTGCAGAAAAATGTAAAGTTAGGAACTGTGGGGTTGGGTTTAATGTAACTGAATAGAGCAGCCCACCAATTCTCACTCCATTATTTTGTTGAAGAGGTGTTTTTTTAGGCTTCTGCTATCTCCTGTTTAAAATCAGGTGAAGAGACTAGGATCACTTTGTAAAATTCTTCTATTTCTTGGATGTGGCATTGTGCAGCTTGCTCTCTTTGTACAGTCTCAGAGTGAGGTCAGGGTTTGATTCCAGGACCTGTTGTAAACAGTAAGCATAGAATAAAACTCATTCACTCTGATTCAGAGGCAGGATGACTCTCTCCACAGCAGCCATCATGATATGAAGACAGGGCTCAGATTCTATGCTTCAGTGTCTACATTCTGGTAAAGATCAGAAACTGGGGTTTTTCTGAAAGCACTACTTGAGTGCACATCCAAGAACCAGTGCTACAAGAGACTTTGTCCGTTGCAGTTATTTTTTCTGGAAAAAAAGTACTCGGGTGGGTCCAAAATAAAGAAGAATATTGACAAAGATGCGTACAGGGAAAAAGAAATGACTGTATGTTGTGGTCAGTTTTATCCTGAAACAGTGTCCCAAATTTGTAGGTAAAGAATTCAGCTGTGGCAACAAAACAGTAAGACACAACTGAACACACATGTGTACATTGACTGTTGAGAGGAGTTCTGATTTCTTGTTTTTTTCTATGCCAATTGTAAAAACAGTGAAAACTTGTTAGGGCCAGAAGAACCAAGGAGATGATGCAGTATTAGTGTCACTTCCAGTGCACTCTTGGCATTTAATCAGTTTCACTCCAGAAGTCAGTATTATTTTTTTGCTAGAGATTTTATAGGCAATTTGAAACACATACATTAATTTGGTCAAAATAGGCTGTGCTGAATTCTGCGGCCAGTCAAATGATTCTACAGCAGTGTAGGGTGCCCCCTTGCTGTTGGCCCGACAACAGACTTCTTTTTCAGCTCAGGTGTAGGTGTTTTTGGTGAGGGCAAGAGAAGTGGCATGGGCAGAGTGACACTATACAGGCATACAAACAAACAAAACACAAATCACAGTACATTACCGGTAGCATGTAAGTAATGGAGGTCTAGTGTTACTCCTCTTACGCTTCCAGCCTAAAGAGCTCCCCATCCCCTCTTCCTGTTTCCTTCCCTACCCTACCCCACCCACTCCCTGTCTCTCACTGCTGGTCCAATTCCACCTGTTGTCAGTTTGGGTTTGGGTTTTTTAAGTTGGTTTTGTTTGTTGTTGGGGTTGTTTGTTTTTTTGAGCAAGTTTTCTCTTTTTAAGCATAAAACCTTACCCACTTCTGTCATGTATTCTTTGTGGTTGATTTCTCAAAGACACACTCACTCATCCATGTACCTGCGGATACATATGTAAATGCGCACATAGTTAGCATGAGTAAGTGTGCATGTATGTGCATAAGCGTGTGCATGCACATTCTTAATCTCACAACTTACACACGCACGCATGCGCGCTCGCACTCACATACGCGCACACACACACACACACAAAACGCACCGACTCCACTCCCCCAAAAGTCCTTTGGATGAGACTATAAACCGAGGTCCCATGTGCGAACACATGCAGAATATCTTGCACACACATTAAAACCTGTTCAGCTTTTCGGAAGAGTAGGCCATGTTAAGCCAGTGGGAACTGATGACAAAATTCACAAAACTGCATACACAAGGGAACTGGATGTTAAAAAAAAACACATGAGTGCTTATTCCATTATCCTCAAAATAAAAGAATAAAGTCAATAAAATGCACACACATGTACATGCAAAGGCACACATGCATGCTGGAGCAAACACACATACATACATTCACACACACACACACACACACACACACACACACACACACACACACACATGCATGCGCTCACATGTGGCTGTCATACAAAACATTGGTTGAAAAAGGGAAAAAAGATAGTGATCGTGAAAAGTTAATCTGTTTAACTTCCACAGAAGGAAAACTATAGAATCATATGTACTGTGGCTGCAGAAAGGCATGCATGTATATGATTGGGATCTCTGTGAATGAGTACAGAGATGATGATAAGACTAAAAACTGTCAATATTACTTAAGTTGAATGTCTGCCAATCTCGATAGGTTGAGTTTTCTTTTGTTTGTTTTTGTTTGTTTGTGTGTTTTGTTTTCATTCCTCGGCAAGAGCTCCAAGGTTCACCAATGGATGTAAAAAAGCACATGAGTGCTTATTCCATTATCCTCGATATAAAAGAATAAATAAATAAATAAATAAATAAAAATGGCGAGACTTTTGCATATGCGACCGATTTTGCCCATGATGAAGGTAACCGTGTTCCAACTTCAGGGACTAAGGTGGAGCTTTTTTCGGGAGGGGGGGTGGGTTGGTGGGTTTTTTGTTCGGTTTGTTAAACATTCGGTTGTTTTTTGTTTGGTTGGTTTGTGTGGGGTGGTTCGTTCATTTGGGGGTGGGGGGGGGGGGGGCCCATGGTTTTTGTTATGGTTTTTTGTTTGTTGGGGTTTGTTTTGTTGGGGTTTTTTGGTTGAGGTTTTTTTGTGTTTTTTTTTTTGGGGGGGGTGTCCATATGTTATCATTTTGTTTTGTTTTCTAAAATTGAAGTGAAGGACATGGTAAATCAGAAAAATTACTAAAAGAATCACTTATGGTGGAAAAAGAGTATAGAAAAATTTAGAATTCCAAATGTTGAGCAGTCTCTGGATCTCTAACTTAAAACAAACAAATTGAAGCGCTTGCACTCAAATCATGTACACGCATGCAACTTTCCTCAAATAACATAATAAGAGATTTCAAAATTATGTGCACACACACATACACGCAAAGGCGTGTGGGGGTAAACAGGTTTTTAAGCTCATTTTATGGTCCTAGTGTGGAACAAAGCAAAGTACAATGGGGTGGTGAGCAAGAGATAGGGGTAGAGACTGAGAGAGACTACTCAATGCACACTGAAGCAGAACAACACAGAGGGGGTATAGCTACTTTGAGAGATGTTGTTAACAGTTAATCTGTCAATCACACAATAAACAAAAGTGTACGTAAAGAAAAAGAATGAGAGAGTACAAGACAGCTGTCATTCACAAAATCAATAATGCAGATGTCTTTCTTCCTGCATCTGATATATATCTATGTCATGTGCAAGATAAATATTGATTTTTTTTTTTCAGTATCTATGAAGCATTTGTTGATCTGTTTCTCAGCTTGTGTCTTTGGTTTCTGACTGTGCTGTTTGTTATGGTTGTGTGATGTGAATGTGAACATTGTTAGGGAAGCTGAAGATGCCTTGGCTAAAGTCCTAGTGCACAAGGCCTCTGTATTCTCCTTGGAACCTTTTCTTGGTATTAGGAGTTTTTCTGTTTTGGAATTGACAAACTTTGAGTGAAATACTTGACTTGGGGTCAGATAAAAACTGTTTGTCTGCTTTGAAAATCATTCTGTGCTGTTTCATTTCTTTACTCTTTTTGCAGTTTGCACTCTGTCAGATTTGGAGTATCTCCATGTGCTCATTTTTTGCAATAGAAAACTATGAGAGGGAACATAAAGTAAGGTGTTTGAGTTTGAATAGAAACTGAATTGACATTCCAGATGCTTGAAGGGTTAATCAGGCACACAGCAATACTCCTAAAGACTGATTTTACAGAAAGAAGTGGTGTCACAAAACAGCAGTAGAAAGGTGTAGTGTGTATGTGGGACCATGTATGGGCATTCATCTGCCTTTCAGTAATTGGTGTGTGTGCACATGCATTGTGTGCATATATTTGTGTGAAAGCACACTGGTGTGTAGGTACATACAGCTAGGTTCAGTAATTTTTATAACCATATCAGACATAAGGATGTTTACTTTTAAAGAGTATGGTAATCCATATTCGGAAGGAAAGAAAAGGATATTCTGTTTATCGGTTTAAGGATTTGTTTTTAAATGATTATCAGTGCATTCACAATTTTGGGAATCTGTTTCTTGCTTTTCAAGTTTTCTGCGCTGCCCATGGTGACTCTCTAGTTTTCCATTGATACTGTGGATTTTTTCTGATTTATTTCAGTCATGCGATGACTGAATACTTATGGGTTTGATTTGGTTTTGTTATTTTTGTGGGGTAAGTTACCTGAAGTCTTCTGTAATTTTAGGCTGTGCATCTTCCCTTGTGTAGAAGTGGCTGTAGAAAATCTGTTTTTCAATCAACATACAGTGGAGGACAAAGAGATCAGCTGATAACTATTTACAGAAGTCTGTTGAGAAGAAACATTCTAAAGAAGGGCACATGGAGTTCCAATGCAGTTGTTTCCAAACATCAGCATATACATTTAGTGAAAATATCCATCATTCTGCAGAAACTGAACCCTTATTAGAGTGAATGTAACTCTCTTGCCTTTGCATCAGCTACTCCTGGCAGGCCTGAAGTTAACTCTTGGGAACAGGACTGGTTCAATGCAGCCACAACCCACCTACTCAAGGTTAAGCCCATGCATGCATTGTTCTGTATTGTTATAGATACTGTCGTGATGAAAACTTCCACACTTGGAAAAGTAGGCTGGTCATTTCCATTGATGTGTACTTCAAAAGTCAGATTTTTTTTGATTTTTTTTTTTGGGGGGGGGAACACTTTGGATACGAGAAAGATCCCATGTTTTAATGCATAATATGGTAAATATGAGGGGTTTTTTTTTTTTTTGGGGGGAGGGGGGGTGTTGGCAAATAAGTTGTAGTACATGTTGCTTGTCAGGATTGGAAAGTGTACATCTTAAGCAAAAGGTCTTAAAACATGCATGTCAACACCTTTTGACAGAATAAAGTGTCTCATTCATCATATATATATAGAGATATATATAGAAATATATATAATCAGAAAGAAGTGGTGTTTCATCTCATAATTATCTGTCCTTGCCTTCAGTGGCCTAAATTCTCATCACCCTGCTGAAGCATATAACCTGTGTGTGTGTTTGTGTGTGTGTGTGCGTGCGTGCGCGCGTGTGTTTGTGTGTATTTGAACTTTTTAAACTATTAATCATTGTTGGTTGCATGTGTAGGAGTGGAATGGATGCAAGCGCTTTGGTTTGTTGTTTTTTACAAGATATAGCGCTATATAAATTCCATTTATTATTATTATTATTATTATTATATATAATGCAAAATCTCATCACCACTGATGAACCTCCAAGCTCTAGCAGAGAAACTTTTTTTTTTTATCTAAAGGAAAAAATCTTTAAACTTGATCTTGTTTTCTTTCACTATATGAAGAGCTTTTAAAAAAAAAATGAATTGGTAAAAGCTGTCTCAGTATACATCAGTTCCTTTCCTTGACATGAACATTACCATGAACTGCGTTGTCAGATAGGTAAATTCTAAGTGTGCTTTTTTTCCTTCTGCTTCTTCTCAGTCATGTTTTCAGTGTCCACGTTTTTGCCTTCTCTGATATGCCGTTTGTAGTGGTATTTCTGTCAGACTCCGCCACTTGGGGCCATTTGTCTCAAACACTTATATACATATCTGCGTACATTTATACAACAAACATGCCAGTTTGTACACACACAAACACGTACTCTCTCTCTCTCTCTCTCTCTCTCTCTCTCTCTCTCTCTCTCTCTCTCTCTCTCTCTCTCTCTCTCTCCCTCTCCCTCCCTTTTCCTCTACAGGTTTTTGTATGTAGAGGAGTTTTCTGTTTTTGTTTTTCCTTGCTTGGCTAGAGTTCTATGGTTGACCAGGGGTGAGATTTTTGCATATGCAACCATTTTTTACCCCCACCATCTAGGTAGCCGCATTCTGACTTGGGGAATGGTGTCTAAACACAACACTTTTGTGCATGCTTTTTTCAAAATGTCGTCCATTCCTACTTGAATGGAATGGCCTACTCTTCCTACAAGCGGAATAGGTTTTTTACATGAGCACAAGATGTTTTGCATGCGTTTACACATGGGGGCTCAGTTTATAGTCTCATCCGAAGGATTTGACATTCGGTCTGATTTTTTCATCAAACTGGAAAGAAAGGGCGAGGCTGGGAATTGAACCTAGAACCTCATAGTTGTTAGTCAGGTGAACAGCTTAATAATTTCCATTACCTTCCTTCTTATATTCAAGTATAATTATATCCACAGAGATTCCTTCTTTTTTTGTAGTGTCTTTGGTGTTATAGCTATAGGTACATCAGTTATGATATCACAAATTGACTTGTATTCCCAGCTACATGTTGTATTAGTTTTTTGTAAACTAGTTAACAGTGTCCAGTCAAAGGAAAGCTACTCAGTACACTGTTAGATCAACTATTTCTCTTGGGCAAAGTTCTTTCCGTTTAACTGTTATTCTCTCAGTAAAGTAAGGGGGGAGGGGGGCGGGGTTAATGTTATTATGATGTATCTACCTATGTCTAGATTTTCTCAAAAAGCATGCCGGCACAAGAGGAGCAAATTCATTTTTCAGTGTATATATATATATATATATATATATATATAAACACAAAGATAAGGACATCTATGATAAAGGTCTTGTTGGTATTAAAAATATTCAAAATGACTTTGAAACTGATACGTGGTCTATGTCTGGTTATATCAGTTTTATTGTATTTGCTAAATTTTTTAAACAAAGGCCAGAACGGTGTGTCACAATATTCTGCAGTATTAATTTGATTGGGATTCCAGTGAATGAAACCTGTTTTTCTTAGCTGCCTCTGGTGTGAATTTTTATACTCATATGAAAACAGCAAGGCTGTTATATTTCCTCTCTGTCTGCTGTTCCTCTTTATTTTCTTTTTCAGAGTGTGTTTTCATTTTCTTCAGCATTCATGTAAACCCGCCCCCCCAAAAAAAATAACACTTCTCGTGTATCATCTGCAAAGATGCACCGTGTGTGTTTAGAAATATGACACAGTATGATTCAAGATTTCCTCCTGTCATCTCTTCTCCTTTGTAGTGTCTGTCAGTTCATTTGATTTTCCTATAAACCTCTTTTCATTTTTGGGCGTGTCGAGGTCCAGTGAAGTATGTGTCTGTATTTTTGTGGTTCAGAAGAGGCTCCTTTTTTTGTCTCTCTAGAACTGCAGAACCATTATTCAACAGATAAATCTGTAAAATTCTGTTAACCTTAGTGCAGTAATTATTCTCTTTTTTGGTAGTTAATGAGCAAAAACGTCAAGTATGCTGTAAGAATAAAGGGGGAAAGCTGTACAGTACATGCGGAGACTGGCTATTGTTAGGTAATGTGAACACTTTATAGAGAGGATGGTTAAGGATTAGGCTATATGCTTAGAAGGGATGTGTATATAGCATGCATTTGATTTATGGAACAAAATGTTTACAGCACACACACAAACAACACATACACACAGAGGCAGTAATGCACAAACACCTGTGCGCACAGTGTGGCATTGCTTATTCTATGTACCATTTGGAAATAAAAAGGATATTCTTACACATGCACACCCATCAAAAAATAAAAATTTCTTTCTCTCTCTCTCTCTCTCTCCTCTCTCTCTCTTCTCTCTCTCTCTCTCTCTCTCTCTCTCTCTCTCTCTCTCTCTCCTCTCTCTCTCTCTCTCTCTCTCTTAAGAGGTCTCTGTTTTATTCTACAGCTGATGTATTTTCAAAACTGTCTCAATCAAATGGTTTTATCTATCTCTGGCTTGTGTGCTTCTGGTTTTTTTCAATGTACCATCTGAAAATAAAAGTTTGACTTGACATGACCTCCTCACACACATATATTCAAATAGATATAATATATATATATACACATAATGCACCCATACATTATCTTGTCCTCGGCTCTCCCACTTCCATATTTTCATAATCATTCACAAAAACCTGTGTTTACGCTACAAAAATGATAAACGATCAGTTGGTCAATCTTCAATACTTCTCTTGAAGGCAGCAAAACAGGTTTTTCTCTCCAGGTTTTGCAATCATTGATACATTTGTGATTTGGGATGTTTTTATTCTTACTTGTTTTTGTGCAGTATTCGTGATCACAGTATTGAGCACCATTCAAATGAATTAATCTTAGTAATGAAGTTGCCAAGCTCTAAAGTTGTATTGCAGACATTTTGATGTTGATAAATTATGATGATTTTTATTAAATATGTGTACAGGACTTGACATATTCGAGTCCTCTATTATTATGAAATCTGTGTACAAGACTTAACCTATTTAAGTCCTATATTACAAAGGAACACACACACACACACACAACACACACACACACACACACACACACACACACACAACACACACACACACACACACACACACACTTTAAGAGGTCTTTATTTTGCAACTAATGCATGTTTGCACACACATCATTGCCTGCACAGAGTCACAGTCATATGTGTACACTCTCAGCAACCATGCAGAGTCAGCTAGGAAAAATAGTACCAGGAAAATGGTCTCTGCACCCCTCTTATGTGCCTATGTTCCTGCCAGTCTTCACTCCAGAAATGTATAATCTTTGCTGTAGACAGAAAACTCCCACCATCCCTTAGTCCTGTGGACCATAGGGGTAGCAATGAAGATTTTGGAAATCTGATACTGTAGGTGATCAAAACATGATCAAGTCATGCTTCCTAACCGGGTGCTCTTTCCACTTATCTACAACTCCTGAGAGGCCATAACAGTTAGGAGAGACCGTAAAATCTCAAAGAAAAACCAGATCGTGAAACAGATAAAAAGGAAGACAGAGCAATAAAACCTTTCAGTTTAGAAATGAAAGGAGAAAGGAAAGTCTCTGAAAAGTGAGAACTGTTACGGTTGTGTCATAGTTATCAGTGCTGATGGTGGTGGTGATGATTTTACACACACACTCACACACACGCGCGCGCACACATATACACACGCACACACACACACTTCCATGTCCAAAAACAAACTACTTTTTTTTAAAAATCCCAAAACGAAAGAAAACGCCAAAGTTTTAAGAATTAAGCTCTAGATAGTTTTTATGCTAGGCATGAGTACCCCACACTGCACACTGCTGCACATAAATGCAAAGCGAAATTGTGCTTAGTTTACACAACAGCACTTGACCTGACGAGTGTGTGTGTATATGTGTGTGTGTGTGTGCATGCAGAAATTGGCAGAGATGGCGGAGGTGCTGCAGGCCCGGGAGAGGCAGCTGGTCCAGCTGAGCAAGGACAACAACGACCTGCTGGAAACCAACAGCATCTTGCGCAGGTCAGCCACACGCTGCAGGCCCTGTGTTATCTGCCTCATTGCCATTGCCCACTCCACCTTTTGGAAGAGTAGGCCATTGCATGATGCCATGTCTAGACATCATTCCAGGGTTCCCATTGTTGAAATGTTAACCCTTTCCCATTTTTACCCGCCGTAGCCCGCCGCTGCCCGCTCGCCCGTATCTATTTATACCCGCCGCAGCCTGCCGGACGTCATTTCAGCCTAGTGGGGATTTTCCATCACGCACTAAGCTCTACCTAGTACACGCACACTATGAATGAGCATTCCACTGAGGTCAGCATAAACTAAGGAAGGAATGGACCCCAAATTCAGTGCTACACAGCCTCCCTTTCACAAGAAATTGGCCAGTGACTGGCTTTGTCTTTCCCACGCTTTCTTGTAGCTAAAAATGGCAGCAAAGATTGAGCATACAAGTTGGGAGGAATATACTGATGTGGAAATTGAAGCTATTTTGGCTCAAGTGGAACAGTTCGAAAGAGAATAAAATGTTGAATCCGATGTTGAAGTAGATGTAGAAGAAAGAGATGAAATAGGAGAAGGTAGTGAGTCGGAAAGTGATGCTGAGGATAACATTCCGTTGGCTTCATAGCAGACGACATGGCGCAGCGCACAAGTGCCTTGCTCAGTGCAAGACTTCACGCTGCCGACTGGGCCGGCACAAACTCTCCCACTGAATGCCAAGCTCTTAGATTACTTTGTTTTGTTTGTGCCCCAACATTTTTTTCAAATTGTAGCAGATGAAACTAACAATTATGCCAGGGAAAAGATCGCTGTGAAAGGCTTAGTCATAGATCCATTACGGACAGAAACAACACCTGATGAAATTTGGGCTTACCTGTCGTTTTGATCATGATGGGGATCAAGCGTTTGCCAAGGCTGCATCTCTACTGGTCTACTGAATTGACATTTTCTGAGTCACGGATCAGTAATATTATGACGAAAACCAGATTTCTCAAAATTAATCAGTATTTTCACCTGAGAAACACGCCAACACACCTGGACGCGACACTGGCTGTGACACCTGCATTGTGACAGCCATGTAGCTATTGGTGAAGGACACACTAGTGTCTGTAAATAGTAGGCGTCAGCATATATTTGTAAATAATGTATATACGCGCATTAGTCAACGTCGTTTTCAATATGTTTGAACACTTTCCACTGAGGAAGTGTAGACTTGGTGACAGTAATTTTGTGACATGTGAATGTTCGATTGGATTACCATGACGGTGGATGCGATGGAGGACACATTCAGGCAGGACCACACATATTATTTTTTTAATCACATACCTATATTGCACATGTTAGAGGGTAGTTGTAGACTAACAGCATGATGTCACTGCAATGTTACCTGTATTTGGTGACAAAGAGGGGACAGCAGCATGACACATGTAGGTAGGACACACATCTTGGGGTGCAGAACAAAGTATGACATCATATGAATACTTTGGCCAAATATGACTGCTCTGCGAACAATAGTAACTGTACAGGACTATGTGTACTTGAGGTACCTTATTCTCTGAAAAACCAGCGTAAATTTCCGAATACTACAGAGAGTTTCTCTGTAAAAAATGCGAATGGTAAAGGGTTAATGGTGGGCAGTCAGACATCATTCCGGGTTTCCCAATGTTTAAATGTTAATGGTGGGCAGTCACATGTTAAAAAATCTCACCATTGGTGAATCTCTGAGCTCTAGCCAAGGAATACACGAAGAATGGTGTATTTTTTTAAAGGTTTTGATGGGCAGAAGTGAAGCTTTTTAGTGAAGAGGAGTAAGAAGTGTGACACCTGAAAATGCCTGCTGTTTTCAGCCAGCTGCAGCAGGCGGAGGAGGCAAAGGAGGCGGAGATGACAGACCTCAACGCCCTGACAGAGGAGTTCACACGCAGAATGGGAGAGGCAGAGCGTAAAATGCAAGCTGTCTTGAAGGTAGGTACCTCAGTTACTCTGCGCCTTGGATTTATGCAGCAAGACTATGTGTGCCATTTTGGGGCTGGTCTTTACCTCTCTGTGCGCCATTTTACAGACTTACCCTCCCTAGGTTTCTTTTATATGACATTTGAGGACAAAATGGTGACAATTAAAAATGTTGCATGTTTAGTTGGAGCAGTTAAAGCAGAAATGCTTTTCTTCAATTATATGTTCTCTTTTTCCTGTGTAAGTGTTTGGCTTTGGCAGACATCTTGTGTGTGTGTGTGAGGATAAACTTTAGCCTAGTTAGGAAGGCTATATGAAATGTTGGAACATAAAATTATGCCCATAGTTGCTAGGTTGAAAGTTTCTGCGAGTGACTTATTAACTACATGCTTTCAATGTTCTTGAAAAATATATAGATCATACATCCATTTGGATGTTGCTTGAATCCACATATCCATGTTTTTAACTCTTAGTCTCATATAGAGAACTGACACTATCACTTCCTGCTCATGGAAGGATTTGGCCAAAAATGAGCTGAAATGTTAAAAATGTAAATCTCTCATACTATATGTGCATGGAATTTGAGAATAGTGTTGGCAAATGATTATGACATATTATGTTGCATTATTTTTCTTACATGTTTGTAACATGTATCAAAGTTATAAAAAGTAGGGCATGATGATTCTTCGTTTTGGTGTGGTTTATGAGACTAAGAGTTAAAGTAACCAGTTTGCTTTTGTTACAGGGTTCGTACAAATCTTAAAAAGCCCTAAAAGGCCCTGATATTTGAAGATTCAAAAAAAGGCCCCTAAAAAGCCCTAAAAATGAGACCTATGGCCCTGGAGGCCCTAAAAGCCCTAAAAATGGGAACCGTGAGTGAGAGTTTCTGTTGAAATGTAGATTAAACAAATACATAAAATAAAACTTATGAGAAATGAAAGCAAGAAGGATGTCCAAAGATCATATTATCACCGATAGAGCCTGTCGTCTGCTATTCATGTCGCGCCACCTATTTTGCCAAGGGAGGTAATTTGTCTCCATTGGAAGCGCATATTCGCTTTGCTTTCATAAGTTATTTTTTACATGCCGAAAACTACCTACCCCTATGGTATGTCCGTAATATGTTTGGAAAATGATGTCTAACTATGGAACTGCAATCATGAGTCAAAATAATACCAGTTTTCTGTTTACTGCACTACAGTCCTTCTCTACGAGATTTTTCAATTTTAGCACAGCTGCACTGTGAATAGCAAGGCCTATAGTTTCTCCTGTGCGCAGTTTACAAAATGGCAGTCAGTGATACAGTCGTGTGTCAGAATGGGAATACAATAAAACCTGTAGCCAGATCTATTTTTTTGAGGAGATTATCCCACAGATTTTCTGCAGAATGCATACAGAAACGAATCCAATTCATAAGGCAAGTCATAAATGCCTGAATATTTACAAATGTACAGGAAAAATACAAATGTTTGAATATTTGCCACCGCTCAATGTGGTCGATTTAGTTGACTTTACAGTTTACTTTAAAATTCGCAGCTTATTCAGTTATTGGCCGACTTGATCTGAAGATTCTTGCTTTAAAAAAAAACCAACTTTGGGCAGAGGGTATTGGCATCCTTTTCAGCCAGTGTTAGGCCTGCCTCTCTGTCTGCATTGACGATACGGGACTTGTACATGTATTCATAGTGAAGAGAACTTGCGTCCAGCAGCCTCTCTCTCTGTCTTTCTCAGTTTCTGTCTCTGTCTCTCTCTTTTATGCATGCATGCGTGTGCATGTACGCACATGCGTGTGTGTGTGTGAATTCCTGCATGTACGCATGTGTGAGATTGAAATAAAGGAGCAGAATTTGGAAGTGGCACTGTGACTGTGTGAGGGTATTGTTATTACCAGTTCTAGTACCGGGCAACCATCTGCATCTTTAGTAAGGCAAGGAGACTAGTTCACATCAGATGAAGTTTGAGGGATAGTGTCTTTTAAGTTCACTTTGCTAGCTGTTTGTGTAAAACATCTTAGAATCAGAGACACTTATTTCAGTTTTCACTTTACTTCGTATTTCAAGACATGGACACTTCCATCACACCATGGATGTTTTACTGTGTGAGGATTTTAATTCATTGTAGTATCTATGAGTGAAAGACATTTTATTCTAGAACTTCACTTGAATTTGTGTCAATTATCAATATCCATCATGCAGTTGTAGACGAGAAGACTTTGCTTACATGAATTTGAGATTGGTTTATCAAAGTAAATGTGTACAAAGGTTGATAACATACACTTTGATACCCTGCGGCTAGGCCCTAAATTTGGAAATAATGGCCCCTAAAAAGCCCCAAAAAGGCCCTAAATTTTTTCCCACCAAGTCTGTATGAGCCCTGTGTTACACTGATTCGTGTTTATTCTTGAATGACTGCTCTTACAAGGCTATCCTTGCATCAAAGAGTGGTGTTTATTTTCTGTGAAGTCATACCTAGTGAACTCAAACTGAAGTCAGATGCACTGGGCCTGACTTGTTAGGCGTTTAACAGCAGGGCAACGCATTGTTGATCATATGACAGACAATAATAGTTGCTGTCTGAGTGTTCAGTGAAGAAGATCTAGTGAAGTGACTGGAGACTTCTAGGGATTAAGTCTTGCAAAACCACAGTATAAGGCTTGGTAACTGCAGAATGCAATGAACTCTTTTTTTTCTTTTTCTTTTGGGGGGGGGTAAGGGTCTGGACACTAAAGCTCAGACACCACCAAATTCAAATTTGATATGCAACCCACACTTGATTTTATCAGATCTGTATCATGAGGAATGTAATTCTGTGGTTCCTTCTGTGAACAGGAAAAAGAGGCATTGAAAGAGCAGCTACGTGTGGCAGAACGTGAACTGGCCAGCCGGTATGTTTTATGATTGGTTTGATTTTTTTGGTCTGTTGATGTGCACTCAAAAGCGTGCACATTCATTGATGCATATCCACAAGCGCATATGCATGGACACACGCACGCACGCACGCACGCACACGCACACACACACACACGCACACACACACATATATGAATACGAATACTCGTGTGAGTGTACTGTGTAACTGGCATCAAGGTTCCATCCTTTTCCACATCTTATCCTGATAATAAGGAGAAATAAGGGGAAACCCTGTGACATGGTAACCCTGTGTGGCTTACTGGCTGAGCCAGTGGTTGGTAGTGTTATTTGCCTTTATCATGTAAAGGTGTAGCTGATAGCATTGTAAAGTTGATAGCATTATTTGTGTATTTTATGCTGTTAAGTTTATAACATTATTTGTGTGAATGCTGTAGTTGATAGCATTATTTTTGTATATATATGCTATATTAAATTTGATAACATTATATGTGTTGATGGTCTAAAGTTTATAGCATTATTTCTGTATAGATATGTTGTAAAGTTGACAACATTTTGTGTTTATGCTGTAAAGTTGATAACATTATTTGTGTTGATGATATATTGTTTATTGCATTATTTGTGTTGATGGTGTAAAGTTTGTACCTTCGTGTGGTTTGATGGCATGAAAGTTGATACGTTTTATTTTTGTTGATGATGTAAAGGTGAAAGCATTGTGTTGATGGCGTGAAGTTAAAAGCTTTATTTGTGTTGATGGTGTCCAATCAACATTTATTATTTGTGCTGATGGTGTCAAGTCAACATTAGTATTTGTGCTGATGGCCTTTAGTTGTTAAGGTTATTATTTGTACTTTCTACAGCTCTGCAGACGTCAATCTGGAGGCAGTGTTGGCAGAAAAAGATGAGCAGATATCAGGACTGATGGAGGAAGGTATGTGTATATAGAGAGCACTGTTGGCAGGCAGTTTCCATGTCCTCAGTTTTCACTTAGAATTTATTCATACATTTTTCTTAGAACTTTGTTTGATTGTAGCTTTATATTGTGTTGTTTAGTCATATAATTTTTAAGGAAAGGGGGGGGGGGGGGTGTTCTTTATTGTTGGTTGTTTGTTTCTTTTTGTTGTTATTGTTGGTTGGGGTTTTTATTTTGCTTTTATCTGGATCTTGAGTATTCTTTGCAGCAGTTTTTTGACTTGGTGGTTGGGAAGGGGGGGGAAAGAATGATTACAGTTTACACAATTCTTCCTCTGTCTCACCGAGTTCAGTGTAAGCCGCCATTCCCAATGGTAGTGACATGATCCTCCTCCTCCATTTGTTACTATCTTTGCTGGCTGTGCTCACTTCATGGATTCTCATGCCACAGGATCCGGTGATGTTGCCACTGAGAGAAACTGGTGGTCTGGCTTTTTCTTTTCCCCTTGGTCTTGCCTTGAAAGACATGTTTTCACGATGTTCCTGTCTTGGTTGCATAGTGCATGGCCTACATGTCTTGTTCATTTATTGTAAAGTAAGCAGTTTCCTTGTTATTCCCAGTTCGTGTCATATGCTTTCGTTTGTTCTTTTATCTGTCCAGCTGACTTTGAACAGCCTTCTATAATTTAAAAAAAACCCACCAAAAACCCCCACCTCAGCTGCTTTGATTCTTTTTTCATCAGCTTTTCTCTGTGTCCAGTTGTTGTTCTTTTTGTTTGTGTCTTATTTGGTTCTTTTTTCTTCCTTAATGCATTCATCACTGACTGTCTCTGTATTTCTCTCTCTTCCAGACTTTTGGGTGTGTTTTTTGTGCAGTACCAACCATGATAAGCATAAAATACTTTTGTTTAGTGAGCATGTGTAATGTGAGTGTGAAAAGCCTGGCTTCATGACTGGTGCAGG
Source organism: Rapana venosa (assembly GCA_028751875.1). NCBI lineage: Eukaryota > Metazoa > Mollusca > Gastropoda > Neogastropoda > Muricidae > Rapana > Rapana venosa. Next base: position 928,248 of record CM054134.1, on the reverse strand, counting down.
CAGAGAGTGGACAACAAGGATGTGACATTGCGTTCATGTTGCAGGTGAAAAACTCTCCAAACAACAGCTGCAGAACAGCAACATCATCAAGAAGCTGCGAGCCAAGGAGAAAGAAAATGAAAAACAAATCGCCTCCCAGAAGTAAGTAATCATTCCATCAAAAGAGTTGGGGGGGGTTATTTTCTATTTAAAAAAAAAAAATTTATACCACTTAAAGTCACGGCAGATTTTTCTGCATGAAATTCAGGCTGCTGTCCCCGGGGAGAGTGCATCACCACAAGAGCAGCCCCACCCATTACTTTTTTTTTCTTTTTCCTGCCTGCATTTGTAGTTGTTTCCCTATCAGAGTGACTTTTTTCTACAGAATTTTGCCAGGGACAACTCTCATGTTGCCATGGGTTCTTTTAGGTAAGTGCTCCGACCACTGAACTATCCCGTCCCCCATATGGGTTCTTTTACATGCACTAAATAATTATGTGTAACACATGGGACCTTGGTTTATCGTCTCATTCAAAAGACTAGCACCCAGACCACCACTCATGGTCTAATGGATGGGGGGAAACTTTCAGGCCCAAACGGAATTTGAACCATGGCACACTTCTGACCCAGACTTTTCACTTTCTAGGCAGGTGCATTACCTCTAGACCACCGATCCACCAAGTTGGTATCCAAATGAAAGTATCTGAAGGAAACAGTATTTCGAATCGTATCATCACTCCATAACTTGATACTGTAGAATATGTATGGGAGAGAGGGAAGACTATAGA
>CM054134.1:852481-922481 GCA_028751875.1 Rapana venosa | reverse complement strand
CTTTCTTGTGGGCAGAGCCTACTTTTGAGTGATGATATCTTGCCATGAATTGCATTTACTAAGCATGTGCTTGATCAGACCTTAATAAGTTCATGGTCATCATCTCATCAGAAATAAGGTCCAGTGGATGTGAGGGTTTTCAGTTCAAACAGTGTTGCAAAATAAGCCAGAAAAAAACGGAAAACACCCCAAATCCCTATTTTGTTTGAAATACAAGAAGCACATCCATCTCTTTCTAGGAAGGCAGTAATGTCAGACATGATGAAGGAGTGGGCATGGCATTGAGTCCTGTCAGCAGTGCCTGAAACAGCCTTAAAGTGCTAAACACTGTCTAGACACAGACGTCAATTTTCTCTTGTTTCATCAAATCACATCAAACGACCTCTTGTGAATAAATCATTTGAGTTCTCATTCCAGGTTTTTCTCTCTGTTCTCTTCTACACACACATGAACACGTGCCAGCCACTAAGCTGACCGACATAAGATCAGCACCAGGCAAAGTTCTCCTTCAGGTCTTAGTACGTCTTCTGCTTCTGAGGGGCCAGATCTCTCATAGTTGGCATTGGCCATTTTTCCTGTAATATCGTTTTGTGGGTTGTTGGGTTTTTTTTTTCCAGCGTGGGTGTTTGTAAAGCTATTTTGTTGATGTTTGACAAAAAGATGAGGAAATTTAAGTAGAAGCTGACAGTATAATCATGTGCTGAATCTTTTGCATTTCAGTGATGTGGCTCAGTTGGAGCTTGCCAAACAGAAACTGTCAGATGAGGTGGCTAACCTTCGCAAAGACAAGGTCAGTCAGCCAGTCTGTCTTGTGTAACTACAACTTCTTTCTGCTCTGTACTTTTTTTTTCATGTTGTTTTTTAATCTTCAAAGATGATCTGTATACGGTTGTGCAGATTTGGGATTTTACAGAATCAAGGAGAGAATATATTGGAATATTTTGTTTCTCAGGTATTTTTGGAGTCACTGTTGGAAACGGAGCGGAGTCGCTTGGAATCGGAGAAGCAGAGAGTGGCTGTGGCAGAGGAACAGATACGCATTTTGGTCAGTACACATACGTGTAGTATTGTACATTTCAGTAACAGTCTTAGTATATGTCCTTGTTATCATACATTTGAATATCAAAACCTCTTCTCATTGCCTTGAAACAGATGCATTGATATTTTTGTCACCTCATGATGATCACGCTTAAAGAGCAGTGGTGTGCATTGTTGAGCCAGTGCTTCCTTTTGTGGTGCTCTGGTCAGGGATAATAAGCGATAAGCAATTTGTAGTGGAGGTTACTGTCTCGTTTTCCTAAAATGGAGGACGCTGCTATTTTCCAGATGCCAATATTATATTTTTTGAAGATCAGTTTCATTTCTTTTTCATTAGTCTAGAAAATTAAAATGTATTGGAGCTGCAGTTTGCCATGACGACTTGGCATGTGAATATACACCCATGTTCACATGATTTTGTTTTTCTTTGGACAAAATTGGCTGAAGGCCATGAAATAATGATGGCGTATGTGTTTTGTTTATCATCTGTTACCATCAACATTTGATGTTAAATGTTTTTTAAGTGCTATAGCTTTACAGGCACATCACTTTATTGGGCATCTGTGTGTGTGTGTGCAGGAGAGGGAGAGGCCCAAATCTCGAGGCACACCATCCCCGGTGTCGGTGTCACGGCAGGAGAGTATGAACAGCAGCTTCAGTGAACGCTCCGCCACACCCACATGGCTTCCTAAACCGGTTAGTTCTCTAAGTAGTGATGGTCATGCATCACAGGATGAATTAGCTATGTCAAGTTGTTGGGGCTTAAAGACAGCTAGCTAGCTGAATCCAAATTATGACCAGATTGTTGGCGGTTGATCCCAATGCTGTTGTACATTACTTTATCCTATCAAGCTTCTTCCTCATGGAATGCTTGACCACTTTCTGTCTGCTGCCATTCTGCTTCCCTTCTCTCTTTTACAGCCTCCTTCAAAACTTTATTATCTGCTGCCTGAGTTTGGTTCAAGTTGCTTGCCACTGTGTGCTAGGCGGAGATGGCTGTGACTGAGAGAGCAGGAAGGTTGACTCTGTGTGTGTGTGTGTGTGTGTGTGTCCTGCACAATCAAACTGTCCCTTCCCTGTCTTCAAACACAGATCATTCACTACTGTCAATTCTGTTATAATTTACTGTGAATTTATTCTGTCTTAATTCATCATCACCTCCATTTTCAAGCATACACAGCTATCCAAGCAACACATAGTTAAAGCATGTGCTTGTAACAGCATAGACTTAATATCATTCTGCCTAACTTTGTGTCATCATTGACTGTAAGGAAATCCTACCATTGTTAATCTTTTTTTTGTAATAGTTTATTACCCAAAGTTATAGTGAGATCATTTTTAGTATTCACTAAAATATTTTTCAAGCAAAACAGAAATTAATAAGAGACTTATAATTCTGATTTGGTAGATAATTGGAATGGAGCCATAATTAATGCTGGCTGATTAAACAGTTTCAGAGTTGCATAGAGTCAGACCTGTCAGATGTGGGATCTTCAACATAGGAGATGTGCTTAAGTGTGCCACATGGGAAAGAAAAAGACAAAGCAGCATACAATTTACTGGGATTGATAGTGACTGCACATCAGCAGTTTTCTCACTGGAGAAATGTTCAAATGTCAAGCATAATAAATAATGAAACAAATCAAATCATAATTTGCCACGATAAACAGAGCTTAAAAAGCTTTTTCCTACATAACACCAGCTTGAACTACAGGCTGGTGTAAACTGGAGGCATGCACTGGTCCATATTGGTCTACAATAAAGCTTTCAGCCTCCACCACCCTCTGCTCTTCATTGTGATGGCAGAGTCTGATAGAAGTGTGTTCCTAGTACAAGTCTGGAAAAATGTTTCACAGGGTCTAGAAAAAGTATGGAATTTTGTTTGGTCAGATTTGTGCGAAGCCTGGTCATGCCATTTTGCCCCTTCATCCAGCACTGAAGTGTATTGCTTGCAGGAGGAGGGTGACAGTGCATTCCTAACGAGTCACGGGGTGAAGGTCAGCCTGTATGAAAGCATGCGGCAGTCTGGAGCCAGCTCACTGATGGAGAACCTGCAGTCTCAGCTCAAGCTGCGGGAGGGGGAGATTGCCCAGCTTCAGGTGTGCAGCTGTTGGGTTTTGTGGTTTTTGCGGGTTTTTTTAAAAAGCCTTTCACAAAATACATTTTGTCTCCAAAGCAAACAAGGGTTACTTACAAGCTTGCAAGCAGGAAGGCACACAAGCACATATGCATGTAAATGTGGGTATGCAAGCACATGCACGCGTGCACACATGCACGTGCGCGCACACATGCACGTGCGCGCACACACACACAAAGTAAATTTTCACAAGGAAATTTTTTTTTCATATAAGGAAAATTTTGCAGTTCTTTTCCTTGAGGTTTGGGGATGAATTTAACAGAAAAGCTAGTATTGCTGTTAACATGATATTATGTATCCCTTCCATGACCAAAAATAAGATTGCAGAAACTGAATACAATGTGAATTTGGGGTATTGAATGGACTGCATTGATGTAAAGAAGGACATCACTGTATACATGATAGAAAATAGCCCATCATTGCTTTAAAGAGCACCCTTTGCCTCAAGGTATCGACACCCAGCAATGTGCACTTTGGAAAGAGCAAAACGAAGCTGTTGCACATTGGCTATGACTGTCCTAGGAAGAATTGTTTCATGTTGGAAGGACCTATTCTAAAACAAAACATAATGCACACTTGTGTATGGTTTGTTGGGGATGGAATAGCTTAGTGGTTAGAGCATTGAACTTGGTGGTGACTGACAGGGTGGGCTGGAGCCTCTGCAGAGGTGTTCATTTGAGAGTTTCAGGGTTTTTTGTTGTCTTTGGGTAACATTGATTCCAACTCCATTCCCATGCAGGTCCTTTAGATTTTGTTTGGGTTTTTTGTTGTTTTGTTTTTTTGCGTTCATCAAGTTCTTTGGATGAGACTTTAAACGGAGGTCCTGTGAGCACACACGTGGTATCATGTGCACTTTAAATACTTATCTTTCACAGCATAGACGTTCCGTCAAGAATGGTAGCATCAGTGACGCCAGCATACTCAGCATGCACTCTGTGACCTGCAGAGAGGTTCAAACTGCCTGCCACACACTGCCTGAAACATTCAGTGCGGCGCCCCAATATTTTGTCAAGGAGGGGGGAGGGAGATGACGGGTCAAGGAGCAAGTTGTGTTTGATAGCAGAATTTGATTGATGGAAACTGTTCCGTTTTGTCAGGCGGACATTCAGCAGTTGGAGCGCACGCGTGAGTCGATGGCCCGTGAGCTGGTGAACTTGACCAACCTGAATGAAGAACTGCAGGAGGAGGTCAAGGAGCTGCCTGTAGTCCGCACACAGTTCAAGGTCTGTCTGTCACAGGGGTGCTACATGTGTGTGTGTGTAAGGGAGAGAGACAGACAGAGAGATGGTGAGGATATGTGTGTGAGAGAGAAAGAGAATGAGTGTGTGTGTGTTTTATTTATTTGATTCTTTTATATCGAGGATAATGAAATAAGCACTTATGTGCTTTTTGTACATACAGAGAGAGAAAGTATGTGTCTCGTGGGGGGGGGGGGGGGGGGGGTTTAGAAGATAAAAGTTCTTGTGATATAACCTCACCTCAGGCCTATCACAGATCTGTGATACAAGTGTGTATGTGTCCTCATTCCATGTCACCTTTTCCTACCTTCTTTCTTGTCCAGGATCAGAAAGGATTAGGGTACATGCCTCCCTCAGTGTCTTGTATGCAGAAGCATGACAATGCTTGAAGAGATGTAGTCATTCATGGTCATGACTGTGGTCATTCAGTCGTATCAGGTGTTTTCTCTTGGCCATCCAACATTTCAGCCTCAAAAAGATTGTGAATTACACCGAAAAATGAATTGTGCTAGATCATGGAGTGGTTTTGTGGTCTCAAACATGAGTGGTGTTTGTGTGTTGGATTGACAGGAGCTGGATGCGCGCTACAACGCCTTGCTGCAGATGTATGGAGAGAAGGAGGAGAGAGTGCAGGAGCTGATGCTGGATCTGGAGGACGTGAAAGAAATGTACAAGCAACAGGTGTGTGCAACATACACAAATGCAGCGTCATGTGTTGTGTTCTGACAAATGCACCATACAGATAATTCCACAGTAACATTAGGTTTTCATACACCTGCAGATTTCAGCTACAGCAAATTGTCCCCAATCTAAGAATCCTAAATTTACACCAGCTACCATGGCGCAGTGGTTATGGTGTTGGATTCCTGGCTGAGAGGTCAGGGATTCAAATCCCATACAACAAGAATAGTTTGCTGTCTGAGCATTCATCTGAGAGAGAAATCCCATAAAAATCACAGAGTTCTTTTAGATTCCGGGCAGCTCCTGCCAGATGGATATGGGCTCATTGTGAAGACTGGGATCACACAGTTGAGTATCAACCACTTAACAGATGTGATATCGCCAACAGTGCGGCTGCATTTATCTCTTGTCTGTAACTATGTAGGCAGATTTTGGCATGCATGGTGATTTTTTTCAAACCACCTACAGCCCCCATACTTTGTCTTCAAATACCCTCAGGGAAAAAATTGTTTCGGGGGGGGGGGGGGGGGGGGGGGAGCAGGTGAATCAGTTCTGTGGGCAGAATTAAAATTTTAAAATTAAAGACGCTTCAGAGAAAGAGAAGAGAAGGAGATAATAGCACAGGAAAGAAATGATAAGGGGCCTTTTACTTACATAGCCATCAGTTTCCCACTATGGCATTATGAGTACAAATTTGTAAGTCTTGTTTCCAGAACATTCCTAAAATTGTGTAAGATACCAGAACTATTTTGTAGTATGAGTAAAGGAAATATCAAGGAACTAATGACAACAGAATTGAAGTACTTTTTGAAGGAAAAAAAAAGAAAGAAAAAAAGACAGCTAATGTGTTGCTTACTCCCTGTCTTCAAGCTGTAGAGAAAACTGACCTTTAAAACGAGGTGAAGGAAGCTGTCCTTTACAAAGGACAACACAACTGGGAACATTCTCACAAGTGCAGTTGTGGAACAGTAAACACTCTAGATCTATCCTCTGCTGTGGTTTTGAAAAATATAGCATTTCACTTAACCAGACCACTATTGAATGAAAATCATAGCCACTATTTAAAAGCAAATGTATTCTTGTTTTCAGATAAACTCCTTGATGAAGTGAGAACCGGTGTTGTGTGCCTGCTAATACCTTGTGATGACTACATGGGGAAAAGTTGAACCAGACATTGTTGTGATATCCATGTACAGAAACTGTGGGGTACACTGGCTGCCAGTTACCGACATCCCATGTGATATTTGTGCCTGCATTTGACAACCATGACACTGCAAAAGGGCTGGGAAGACACCTGCCTCTGGTAGAAACAGTGATCTATAGAAATGTCCGCTTGTGAAGTGAATGATGCAATGTGTTCATCCCTTGGGGAAGAAGTAGGGAATGTTTGCCCTGAGAGAGAACGCTGTGGACAAGATGTGTGAAAGCTGGTTGATGGAACAAGTGCCATGGAACTGCAAGATCAGAGCAGAGATCTCATGCACAGTGTGAAAGCAGCTGATGGCTTTTTTCTTTGCCTGGAGATCTCAGTAGGCCTACACTACTTCACTGCATGTGCTGCAACCCTTCAGTGAAGGAGAAGAGGTCGGTCATTTCTAGAGTGATGAACAAGGAAAGATTCCATGGCTTTCAACTCAATTCACCCCAGCAAATGAGATTTGTAGTTCAGAAAATAAAGACATTTATGAACTTGTATGGTAACTTTTTAAAAAATTAATTTATCAATGTCTTACCTAATTTGAAAATAATTTAATGTACAGTCTTACTAAGAAATGAATGTTTAACACATAACACAACAGGTTTGTTCATGTTACGGTTGATAAGGATTACTTTCGGTTTTGTGTGTGATGGTCTAACCAGCAAATTTGCCTGTTCAGATCTGTTCTGAGATTGTCTGTATGTGAATAAATGAAAAAATAGGACAAGCACCTAAAAAGTGGGCTAAAAACATTGAATTTTGGGACAGTGAGACTCAAAAAAATCCCTGGCGTAAAAGCTTGATTACAATGTGTTTTAGGGCAAGCCCATGGTAGTGCTGTGAGCAGGACTAATGCATGTCTGCGCTTCACATGCTTTTCATTTTAGTTCCAGTACATAATTATGATGTGAAAGGCTTGTCTGTGGGCAGTGGAGGGTTGGTGACACCCTGTGGATGCTTTTTTGTTGTTGTTTTCTGGGGTTTGTTCATTCCATGTTGTAAATAAGGTCATGAGAACTTGCCCACTGAAACCAATCCCCCCACCATATTAGTCTGGATTCATTTATATTAAAACAAGGTTTGTGGTTTATTTCCAACAAACTTAAGATTGTTATGTGTACAAAAATGCAAAGAATGTGTTCAGTAAACCAAAAACCAAAAGAATGAGGTATATGATCAGTTTCTGGGAGGAATTTATACAAGTGAAATTTGAATCATGATACCCAAAGTTGCCAAAGTGGAAAATGGCTCATAGTGATATGTTTTTCTTCTTCTTTTAAATAAAAATCAATAATAGATCAAGCTGTAAACTTTTTGCTGTCCAGATTTGGAATCCAGAAAAACTGAACATTTTTGTTTCTTTTCAGTTTGTTTATTTTTTGTTCTTTGGCTAGAGCTCAGAGTTCTTTTCAGTTTGTTTATTTTTTGTTCTTTGGCTAGACTTCAGAGTTTCAACAATGGTGATATTTTTGCGTATTCAAAGGACTTTGACATTTAGTTTGATTTTCCCCTTAAACTGGGAATAAAGGGCAAGGCTGGGAATCGAACCCAGAACTTTACAGTTTACTTGTGAGGCAGGTGAATGTCTTAAGCATCCTGCCATCTTTCTTCTTAATTTTAGTTTTAAAATGAACAACAATGAACTTTAGTTTTTCTCTGGAATGCTGATTTAGTCCACATAATATTACAGAAAGATGGAGGCCTGTGTTTACAAAGATGGGCGGGGGGGGGGGGGGGGGGGGGTCTTTTTTGTTCCTCGGGTAAAGCTTCGTGGTCCACCAATGGAAAGATTCACATGTGCGGCGGATTTTGCCCGCCATGAAGGTAGCCGCGTTCAGACTCTGAGGATGTATGCTGGGTATGTTCGTGTTATGTTTCTGTAAGCCACAAAATGCTGACATGAATTACAGGATCTTTAATGTGCATATTCGATCTTCTGCTTGTATATATACACGAAGGAAATCAAGGTATAAATACTTAAAGTTGACCTGGGAGATCAAAAAAATGCCCACCCTTAATTCCCCCAACATCACCGAGAGTCGAAACCACGACTTCATGTACGCATGGGATTGAAGTCGAACGGTCTTAACCACTCAGTTGTGGTGTCAGTCACAAAGGTAGGGAGTGATGTCCTGGTTCATTTGTAGCATATGCAGTGTGGTAGAAATGTCCCTGACTAGATAAGGCTGTAGATTTCCATTTATTGTGCCACACATTAGGGAGACATTAGAGGATTTGGATGAGACTAGTGTTGCAGCACTCATCACACATGTGCAGTGTTTCGGTTATTTGTGCAAATGTGTATCTTCATTAGAGTTGGGGGGGGGGGGCTTTATGAAATAAAGTTTCATTTCATAGGGGGCCTGGAAAAATTGTACTAGTTAATTCAAATGCAAGATTTCCCCAGCTTTTGTAGGCCATTGTTGATATGCCTGCTAAGATTTTTAAAAAATTATGTTGTCCTGCATCCAGTAGTGAGCTGTGCCTGTGCTTTCCTTACTGCTGATTATTACCGCCTACTATTGGTTACTTTCAAATGCTTTACCAGTGTAAGCAAACTCCATACGTTCAAGTTCTGGTCTCCACTCTGTTGAGTATACAGAAACTGAACACATTTATTCTTTGTAGCCTACCCTACCTATGCTGATGGCGAGGTTTGGACAGCTGTCAATGAATGTGGTCAGAAGGGTATTTTTTGTTTGGCGGTTTGGTTGTTTCAGGATTTTTTTTCAAATGAAAGGAATGTCTGTGCTACAGTAATTTAAATGAAATCAACACAGGAATGGCCCAGGCCAAAAGCTTTGTTCGTTATTGATGTAAGTCATATGCCAAGGCCTACACCAATATGTTATTAGGCTGAGATGTTATGTTGAGATTGTTTTCAGCCGCGACAAGCTCTTAGCATTAGAACATGCACTCTCCTTTAGAGAAGGAAAAAAAATCCTCTTTAAGTCAAAGTATGGCTGCCTATATGGCACAGGACTTGAAGAGAGTCGTATACACCAACTCCTCATCCAGTGTGTGCTTTGCAATCTGAAAGTGATTCCCATGTTGGATTAACGAGTCAAGAGTGAATATTCTGGATCTCACACACACACACACACACACACACACACAGAGTGTGCTAACTGGGGAACATGCAACAAACAACAGTGCAATCTCGTAATGTTGTGGGCAAGTCATTAACATCATTTAAATTCCACAAAACAAAACAAAATCATTTGATGGTGTTTTGGGGCTGTCTTTTACGCTGGATGTTGATCTAAATATTTATCAAGATGTGGTATATGTATAATCATTGGGTTTGATGGTAGACCTATTGGAATATGTGTTATGAAAATTGAGGTTGTTTTCTTCTCGGTAGTGCTTTTTTTTATTTAATACATGAATGCACACTGTTCATAGTTGTGGATTATTTAATACATTGGGTGATGCAGTTGGTCAGCATCTGCAAAGTGGATTTCTTGGTGGGTTGTGTTAAGTGTGTTTAAATCATTCTGCGTATCACCAATTCTATCACAGTGTACATCAACTGGTGATGAGCAGTTGGGGGATCAGGTGTCTTTAATGTGAGGGTCTTTTCTTTTGAGAGGTTGTGGGGGAGAGGCATTGTCTTAAGATTGTAAATGTATATATATATATATATATGTTAGCCAAATATAAACTTTGGGGGAAAATGCCTTGTAAGATAAGTATACTAGCCAAATGAATTTTGGGGGAAACATTCTACTTTTGGTGGTACTGCATCACATTAAAAGGTTGGTGTCTGATAAGTATACTAGGCTTACATTAATATGTGAAAAACATTTTTAGTATTTCTTTGTCATGTCTAATGTCTAATTACGTGTCATTTTTATTTCAAATTTATATTATTGAAATTGTTGTGCAGTATATAGTTTTTCCAAAAGAAAAAGGGGGTAGAGTAGAAAAGAACTGAGACTGTGCGTCTGATTTTAACATCTGTTCACTTCAAGTGATAGTAGACGAAGAGATGGTGCATATGTTAATTACTGTACTGAAAACACACACACACACACACACACAACTTTCCTAATCTTACCTAGTATTAGTGAACGCTTGGTCAAGTCTTGATATGAAAATTGGGTAGCCGCAGATATATGAAAAAAATGTTTAAATATTAAGATAATGAAAAATGCTTAGTGTATGTGTGTTAGGTTTTTGTTTTCATGTGTCTTTCTATCTAAGGTATTTAGGTAAAAGGTAAAGGTGTCCCATAACCTATAAGGTCGTAGGGGAGCGAGGCGTCAGAGACCTCACTTCTCTAGGGCCAGCATATTGAGGGTGGCGCCCATCTCCTCTCCCTCGCTGCTTTACCTTCCCTGACCCTAAAGAGGGCAGGTACCCATTTACAGCTGGGTGAACTGGGGGAACTGTACTGAAGCCAAGGCGCGCATACGGTCACCCATCCAACTGGTAACCACGCTCGACGCTGCTTAACTTGGCTGGGGGAAAGCGAGTGCTCCGACCACTGAGCTATCCCGTCCCCAGGTATTTAGTAAAATCAATTTTAAATGGCGAATGAGAGTGTAAATGTTTTATTGTCACGGTATGCCAAATATTATTTCAGTACATCTGAAAAGTGGGCTGTTGGTACAGTTTGATTATTTTTCATTTATTGGATGGATTTGTTGTTTGTTTTTTGTTTTGTTTTGGGTTGTTGTTGGGGTTTTTTTGGGGGGGGGTTGTTGATGAAACTGTGATACAAAGTGTGACGTGTTCTTTTTAGATTCCCTTAACTTGCACAGGAACTTCTGAGGCGTGCATAACAAAAAAGGCTAATTCACAGAGGGGAAAATGTGAATGAAAGGGATGAATGTGAAATGCCATGTTTGGTATTTGTGGGAAATAAATCTTGAAACATTGCAAAACTTGATCGACTTCTTTTTTATTTAATGTTTTTCTCTGTCTTCTTGCAGCCTGCAAAAGATCATTGCTGTGCTTGTATCTCAAAAACTGGTGTGCATACTATTAACAACTGTAATCATCAATATTCAATATTTCAGTTACAATATATTTCTTCTATTGTTTTGTTGACAACTTTGAATATTTCTGTCATCTATCAGACTAGGGAAGTAAATCCAGGCTACTTCTGATTATTAAATGGAATCACAAATTCATAACATGATTTTCCAAGCAATCTGTATTGTTCATAATGAAGATCTCTTGGCTACAGTACACTTCTTCCTTTTTTGTCATGTTTCTCCCAGGGGAGGTTTGACATTGATGAGCCTTCTCCATCTCTCTCTGTTTTGAGGCATCAGTACACATACATGGAAAATCATTTTTGTGGTTGTAAAGGCTACTTGCAAATACCATGAAAGAAAATTTGACTCAGTGCAAACAGCACTTCAATTTTGATATGGAGATAAGCAATGCTGTGATTGACAGTGCAGTGGTGGTGTCCACTAAAGCGTGCTGTTTTGCTTGGTGGTTTAACTGTTAATCTCATGATGAAGATCCCCATCCACATAAACGTTCTGGATAAGAGACCTTGATCCGGGCTTTTGTATGGTTTGAATTTTCACACTTGGCACACACTGTCACGAATGACATTCTAATACAATTGTAAAATTCACTGCCCCTTGCCCCTTTAACACTATCCCTACATTAAGGGAGAGAACCTATCTTTCCCAGCACGCATGCACTGTGCACATTAGAATGCTACGGAAAACCAGTAGTGGGTGATACGTAGGGAAGGGCTAGTAGATGGTTGGTTACCCAATAGTGGGTTACCTGTAAGGAAAAGGTTAAAAACAACCAATGGTTGCAGACTTCTTAGTGTGAGCAGGTGACAGGTGCCTTTTCTTTATCTTATGGGCGTTTGTGTCAACAGTAGTGGACCATGAATTGCATTCTTGGCTATGGTATTATTCAAAAATCATATATGGACATTTCTTGGGTTATTTTGTAGGTAAATAGATTGTTTCAAGCACACTTAGCTTGCATGGATGTATACCTGTATATGTTCATCAAACTGCGTGCATCAGTTTGCACAGCAAGAACATAAAGTCTCTTCCATTATGACAGCTGCAAGTGAGAAGCAAGCCTGTAACCTTACATCAAGCATCAAACCTCCTACCCACTGGGTCAACCAGGCCCCTACTGATACCACCAGACACTAGTGTACATTGGAACCAATCAGATACTATTCAAAACTTGATCAAGCTCAGACCACAAAATATCAAGTTCTTCCAAAACAGTCAACAGCCAAGTCTTGTCTTTCACATCCTTTTAATGACAAATGTCCACTTCAAAAAGAGAAGAAGATACGAAATTCTTAAAAGACCACCAGACTGAAAAAGACATAACCACTCCTCGATGCATTCATACGATGAGGGAGAAAGGCCTATGCAGTTCCATGCCATCAAATGTTGTGGCAGTCTTTGTGCCCTGGCTGCATGCTGGGCGTGTGAGGCCAGAAGCTGGGTCTCTTGACAGGGTCCAGAGCCAGATCAGGGAAGTAGTAGGCATACATCTCCATCGTCATGGCATCTGCCTTGGGCAGACTGTCGATCTTGGACAGCTGTGCCACAAAGAATATATAGTGCAAACATAGTGCCATGGACAAAACAAAAACAGAGATGGGTACACACATGGGTGAATAATCTCAAATCTTTTTTTTAATGCAGACGGAAGCAGTACAGACCATTTGAGAAAATTTCTCAGACATATTAAATCTCGCTGATACTGTCTCATATTATTTCAAGATCAGTCTTCCTTCAGATAATAATGAACAGCTGTACTAAGAATGTAACAGTTTTCTACAAGGATTTCCATCCCAACCAGTAACAAGGTAAGTAATTTGCATGCATGCTCTCTCTCTCTCTCTCTCTCTCTCTCTCTCTCTCTCCTCTCTCTCTTCTTCTCTCTCATCTATCTAGTTCATTTGATTGTCTGGTATCACTTTAAGTAGAAAGTTGTTAGAATTGAAGACCCACACACACACACGCACTCGCATGCACACACACAAACAAAATGAAACCAAAAATAAAATCAAACATAGAACAAACAAAAATTACACGCACACATGGAACAAATCAAAACTAAACATTAGACAAACAAAAATTACTGTTACGAAAGGATAGAAAAGGCATTAAATTTCAAAGTGATAGAACAAACTTTGCACAAAGAACTTGTGACAACTTATATATTTTTCTTGAATTAAACTGCGACTAAGCAAATGAATGCAAAAGTAAAAACTAGACCACTACAGTCTGGAAAACAATGAAATAAAGAGAATCCATTCATTCTCATAAGAAACACTGCCTATGCTGCAGGAAGTATAGTCCTTGGCTGACAGCAGCCAGCATGCTCCAACTTCTTACAACACAATACCACATAACTTACCAGTAGCTTAGCATCATTGATCTCCTCCTGTCTCTCAGCAATGTAAACTTTGCTCATTTCACCCTGCCAAAAAAAAAAAAAAAGTGTTCTTGCTCATCTGAATAATATCTGAAATAATATCCATACTGTTATACATGATATACATTGCACAAGTTTCATCATAACAAGACTTCTCCTTGTGACTTGTTCTCAACTTCTCATACAAAAACATGACCCCCATGCTAATCTGGACTTCATACAATTTGCTGAGTGCTGCCTTATACCATCAATATCGGGAACAATCACAATGCCAAACATAAGTATTTGTTATTCTGCATTGCATTTTAAGTACAGGAACACTTCACAGCTGTATAAACGAAAAATTACAGCTGACTTCTTTCTCAGCTCATTTGAAGCATACACTGAATGTTTAACAACGCTTACTACTTACATTGTGTCTTCGACCATGTATCAAGAGATCTTTAAACCACTAAACACAGCACTTTGCCACGTCACCATTTTTTGTGCAATGCAATCACTGCTACAGTCATTGACACATTTTCACATTTTTAACAAAAGCTGAAGAGCTTTTTGAGCAACTACATTCGATAAACTACAATATTCACTGAAAACCCAACAGCAAAATTATTTCTGTGCATGTACTCTGTGAGATTCAAAACCACTAATTCACTGACAACATAGCAGCAGCAGAACTTTATTTCTTCTTCTTCTTCTTCTTCAAATGCTCAGACAGCAAATATTGTTGTCTGTTATATGAGCGAAAATGCGTCACGCTGCTGTTAAGTGCCTGACAAGTCAGGCCCAGCGCATCCGACTTTGGCATAAGAGAGAATTGTATTTTTTTAAGTCTTTCTGGAAAAAAGGCAGGAGAATGGACCAAGAAGGCAGAAAACAGACAAGGAGGTGACAGGAAGAAAAAGAACAAGGCAGAAACAGAGAGAGTGATAGAAAAGAGGAACTTTCTAGCACAGAATTTCCAGAATGTGGGGATGCTTTTTATACCAATAGGCCCCCAGCATCCCCACCGGGGAGAACTTTATTTTAAAGGAACACAAACACATTTTATGACATTAAAAAACAAACACACCCTATATTCTAAATGTAATTTCAGAAAGTCTTACCGCTGCCTTTTCCTCAGCTTCAATGTCTTTCAGCATGTTGCTCTTATCTGTAGGATAAGAGACACTGACGCTCTCATACTGCAACATCATAATAAGACTTCTTGCAATTATATAATGCATCAGTCAACAATTCTTGATCTCTCTCTCTCTCTCTCTCTCTCTCTCTCTTTCTCTCTCTCTCAGGCACACACACCCACACACACAAAAAACAGAAAGCAGGAGAGAGAGAGAGAGACTCCTCAGTCTAACAAGTACAGTGCAGCTTATCTTACTGGTCATGAAGTTACTGGTTAAAATGATGACAGTGTCAAGAAGAGCGAAGGATTGAGATGTCTACAGTTCTCCAGTATCTTCAGAACATCATGTGAGTAGGCCTCTCAGTCAGTCTTTTTCTTTTCTTATCCTTTTCTTATCAAGTCCTTCGGATAAACCAAGGCCCCATGTGCGAACGCATGCAGAACATCTTGCGCACACGTTAGATCCTGTTCCCCTTTTTGAAAGAGTAGGCCATTGTGTGCCGGTGGGAACAGATGACAAAACTTACAAAACCGCATACACACGGGGACTGGATGTAAAAAAGCACATGAGTGCTTATTCCATTATCCTCAATATTAACTAACACACACACACACACAAAGTCACCTGAGCGCTTTGATTTGTTGCTTTACAAGATTCAGCGCTATATAAATTCCATACATTATTATTATTATTTATCTTCATTCCTGTCCTGCTGCTCTCATTTTGATTTCTCCACCCCAGCCTCACCTAGGCTCTTTAGTTAATGTTGAATCCCTAAGATCCAGTTGAGAGAAGCTTGTCCATGTGTGGCCATCCTGAGGCTGCCAACCACTTCTAGGCCACTTAATTGGTGTTCAATAGTGCCCATTCTGAGCTGACACACAGACACCACCTACTGGTGACAATAATACTTCACTGAATGCTCAGACAGCAACTACTGTCACATGAGCAAAAATGCGTTGCACTGCCGTTAACTGCCCGACAAATCAGGCATAGTGCATCTGACTTTGGTGTGGGAGGAAATTGTTATTTTATAAGTCTTTCTGGAAAAAAGGCAAGAGAATGGACCAAGAAAGCAGAAAACAGACAAGAAGGAGGTGACAAGAAAAAAGGAACAAGTACAAGGCAGAAACAAGGAGAGGGATAGAAAAAAGGAAATTCCTAGCACAAACTTTCAGTAACAATAATACATGCTTTGTCACTGATCAAGACTGAGTGAAACACCCACTTGGGAAGGCGACCACCACAGCATCCTTCCAACCACCTTCGCCAATACTATACCCCTGACTAAAGGCTTTGGCACCAAATCACCACAGACATTATAAACAGACATCAACCAGGCCTGAGAGAGCTCTATTGCAATACTCTTTAAAAAAAAAAAAAAAAAGAATTACATGTGATCCATAAAGAGACTGATGATCAACTGTAACTTGTAAGGTCCTGGTCTTCTAAATAAGCCCACAGCAAACTGGCTATGGGTAGAAGCTGGCCAGGGTAAGAAAAAAATTTGACTTGTGGGATTTGAACCCACAACATTCTAGCCAAGGACCCAACACACAAACAACTGCACCATAGCGGCTGGTCACCAGAGTCTTCATCTTCTTTTGAATGTGCACAATGTTAACAAAATAATAACTGAACAACACAGCAACACCCCCAACAATGAAGGATGTCTGTGCAAAGAACTTTACAAAACATTCACTGATTCAGAATTTACATAAAACAATTTCAGTTCAAAGTAAACCACATAAAAACAAGAGGTCACAAACAAATACCAGTATTATTAATATTGATACTATTCCAGTATAGCTATCAAGATGTTCATAAGTTGAAAGCATAAAGAATTTAAACACAAGACAAGTAGTGAAGAACACACACACACACACACACACACACAACACACACAAACACACACACACATACACACACAAAGTAACTCACTGCTTTCTGGAACTGATCAGCCAGGGCAGGATTTGGAAGCCTTGCTTTGTAAAAAGCAAAATCGATCTTTGGCAGCTCCTCCGGAAACTGGTGAACTCTGAAAATAACAGGGAAAAACCACTAGCACTCATAAGGAAACCATATCATGACATTTGATGTAACATAGCACTCGTAAGGAAACCATATCATGACATTTGTCATTTGATGTAACATAGCACTCGTAAGGGAACCATATCATGACATTTGATGTAATATAGTACCCATAAGGAAACCATATCATGACATTTGATGTAACATTAAGTGATTAACAGTCCAGAATCAGTAAACCCACCACCCAGTTATGCTCAATCACACAACCAAGGAACAAGCTATGCCCATGAAACATTCAAGGTTTCCAGTCCGATGAGGCTCTGCACTGCTGCTGCGGGTGCTGGATCACTTTGACCACTGTATTATTTTGTATGATCTATAATTGTATTCATTATATTGTTATGTTTGGTACTGTATTTGCAATGTGTTATAGTTATACTGCAGATTTCTCTATATGAAATTTGGACTGCACTGGTGGTGGTTGTGCAGAAGCATGTGTGTGTGTGTGTGTGTGTGTGTGTGTGCGTGCGTGCGTACGTGCGTGCGTGCCTGCGTGCGTTCGTTCGTGCGTGCGTGTGGTGTGTGTTCAGGAAGGGGGAGGAGGGGGGGGGGGGGGAGGGGGGTAGGGGGCAGATCTTACATGGATGGGGGAAGGGGAATGTTAGAAATGGAGTGGATGGGATCACAAAATTCAATTCCATCTTTCAACAGGAGACCGCTATCGCCTGCCGGACGACTTAATATTATTTAATAGTATAGGCCTAACTCTAGTAACTGTAATAAAAACAACAAAACTAAAAGATGCACAATGTCCAACACACTGACACTGGCGTCATGTCAAGCCATCTGAACTGAATGTGGAATGTGCAACCTTCATGATAGAAAAACGTCCTCGCTGAAGAACAAATAAGGCTTAATCTGTTGCCATCACGACCAAATCATGAGAACACATGACCTCTGGCTCCTGGTCCTGTGGTTGCAGACGATACATTTCATTTCGGAATGTTGCGAAAGTACAATTATTCAACAAGTCTCCGTGAAATGTGCCATTCTGACAACAACTACTCACTTGTTTACGAAGTGATCATTCTTCGCTTTAAAAAGTCGGTAAAATTCCTGCTGCCGCGGGGGCACCCGCTCCTTGAAAGCAGCCCAGTCGACAGCAGACCTCGCGATCCTGCGTGCAGCCATTTTGCCCTGTGGAGGTGACCTTGCAAGGTAGCACTGCAGAGTTAGAGTCAAGGGTTATGGCTGCAGTCCACAAGTTGTGAAATGACTGGTACTTTCTTGTCTCTTCCCCCCCCCCTCCCCCCCCCTTTTTTTTTCTCCTTGGGTTTTTTTTCCATAATCATCGTCATCATCATTTATATTATTATTATTATTATTCCTGAGGCTTTCACTTTAGCCGACTGCAAAGACAGTATCAAAGTTGTCAGCTGTTTGATTTGAAAATAAGGGGATCATTCTGAAAGTTCCTAATCACACAAAAATGTTACACTTACTTGCCTTCCGTTCATGCCAACTTTTCAAAGTACCCTCTCTGAGCTTTAATGCAACAACGGGCCATGTGTGAAACCAGCTCTTCCACACTTCAGTACCATC
Source organism: Rapana venosa (assembly GCA_028751875.1). Taxonomy (NCBI): domain Eukaryota; kingdom Metazoa; phylum Mollusca; class Gastropoda; order Neogastropoda; family Muricidae; genus Rapana; species Rapana venosa. The sequence goes on along the minus strand of CM054134.1, from coordinate 904,049 downwards.
AATAGCCCTCGTGAAGGCTCGGATCAGGACTTGACTTTTGCAGGTGATTGGTGTGTCTTTACTGATCAGTTCTTTGACGGTTGGCATTCTCTTGGGTACCAGCAGAAACAAGTCGGCCACAACGGTTCTCATCATATAATTAAAATGACCTCTACCAAATCCATACTCCCGGAACCACATGCTAACAGTCGATTTTCCTGGTGCAATGGACCCAAAAGCTTCACACAAGTTTTTGTGTGTGTGTGTGATTCTTGATAAGTTAATGCCCTTGTTCAGGTCATAATAGATTATGGCTCGAAAATCACGATTTTCAAGCCCCATGGTTGATGTCAGAAACAGCCTAGGGTTACCCTTTTCTTGGTCAGTTATTGTATTACCCAGATGAACGAGAAACTTCATTTTTGGTGTCATAGCTTAAATGACATAATACTCTTATGACGTAATCAAAAAGATTTATCTGCAGCAGCTTGACTAAGAACTTTTAGAGGGATCCTTGTACATTTAAAAACAAAACAAACAACATCAAAAAAACCCTGCAGCCTTCAAAAGGTAAAAATCCAAGAACGTAACCAACCAGTCACGATGTTTAGAGCTACACATGGGATATGGTTTTAACCTTTTCCTATAGGGTAACCAGCTATCTACTAACCCTTCCCTCCGTATCACCACTACTGGGTTACAGAAGCATACAAATGCGCAGAGGCACATGTACTGGGAAAGAGGGGTTCTCTCCCTTAACGTAGGGATAGTGTTAAGCATCTTCTAAAGGCTTTGTAGTGGAACGGAGTCAACCAGAACCAACGTTTAACTTAGTACAGAGCGGAACACTGACAGATGGCTCAGCAAGGTACTCGAACCCACGCCCTCAGATTAGGCCTACTCCAGGGTCTGATTTCTTCAGAGTCTGGTTATTCCAGAGTCTGGTTACTCCGGGGTCTGATTACTCAAGAGTCTGGTTCCTCCAGAGACTTAAACCCTTACATATTCATTGTGCTACCTGACCCCTAGATCTTTTTAAATGTCGTGGTACCTGAAATTAATGTCAGGATGAGTTCATTTGTGCAGGAGATGGGGCGGGGAACACGAACATGAATATTGAGCTTGTCAGAATCTAATACATTCTCATTATCAAAACCGTTTGAAACTGATATTAAGAAGCAAATTATGATATACAACTGATGTTGTAAGCCTCTTTTTTTTCCTAATGGTTATTCAAACAGTTTCGTTTTGTTTTGGTTTTCTTTGCCCAAGCCAAAAGTTTTGCCAGTTATTTATGTAAGCTAAAGTGCGAGGCCTACATTAAAATGAGATTGCCTTCAATCACAACAAGCTTGTAGTGTAACAACATGCGCTCTCCCTTAAAAAAGAACAAATCATCTGAAGTTTGAGTATGTCGCAAGGTACCTGGAAAGAGTCATAATTATATGCAAACTTCCCATCCAGTGTGTACTTTCAATTTCAGGGTGGGTGGGATGAGTGAGTCAGAGAGCACATTCTGAGTGACAGGGTCTGAGGAACACCCAACAACAAATGCAACATTCTGAGTTACTTTGATAGTGTTGATGGTTTCCTTTGTTTTGCTTGTGAGCCGGATTTACAAACACTGTATAGCCTTCTTCAAGAAAATTATTTACATCAACAAAATATCAAAACATGTTTATTTTGTAAATGGACATTCATCAAAACAAAAAGTAGGTTAGGAATATGCTGTCATGGGTTTAAAACCTCATTTCACTTTGACTTGTTTAAGAGAAACAAACAAACAGAGCTCCTGTGCATCTCCAAAAAGAACACACCTTGTAAGATCCTACAAAAATTCCACACAAAAAATAGTCTCGTAAAAAAGAATAATTTTTCAGAACTGACACAGCCCATTAATTGTCTTTTTTTCCCCCCGCCCATTTAATTCACACCTTTTCTTTCTTTCTTCCCTTTTGCATCTGCTTCATCTCCTGTGCACTCCACTCTCTGCCCCATCTAGCCTAGTGGTTAGAACATTGCGCTCGCAATCTGACGACCCGGGTTCGATTCCCGTTCAAGGGGATATTTTCCCCTGGAGTTAACATCGGTGCAGACTCCACTCTCCCCAAAAGTCCTTCGGATGAGACTATAAACCGAGGCCCCGTGTGCGAACGCACGCAGAACATCTTGCGCACACGTTAAATCCTGTTCCGTAAGAGAAGGCTGTTGTGTGCCGGTGGGAACAGATGACAGAATTTACAAAACCGCACACACACGGGGACAGGATGTAAAAAAGCACATAAGTGCTTATTCCATTATCCTCGATATAAAAGAATTAAATTTTAAAAAATCTATCCCTACTGGGCTTATTATGTCGTCAGAAATTCATGGGAAGTTATCGATGTTGGGCTGCCGGGAGGCCACCAGATAAGCCAAACAGAACGGCCCTGCAGTGCTGCTGGGTCACTTCGGTGGTGTTCAGTGTTAGTGGTACCTGTTCTGAGCCATCACATGCTGGACAACACCTACTTATCTCCCTACTGATGACAATAATAAGCTTAGTCGTGGGGCCACAGTGAATGAGACACCCACTCACCTGGGATGGTGACCATTTCATCCCTCCAACGATCCTCTTAATACACTTTTAACTTCTGAGGCCTTGACATCAACTACCACTGGCACACACAGCATGAGAAATTGTGGTCACTTAACATCCAGAGTAACAGAGGTGCGCCGAATCAGAGAGACAGTTTTCATTTACTATATAATGATCAATAGTGTTGACGATGATAATTATGACAATGATGCTATAGAAGTGCACATACTTTGAGACTATTGGACAGGGCTGAATGCTAAGCTTCTGATCATGATATATCCTGGCGTCAACCGGACTCAGAGAGAGACAGACACCAGCAGTGCTAGTCAAGTAATTTGGACAGTGCTTTCAAGCACCTAGAGTGGATGATACTCGACTTTTGGGTCCTTTCCAAAAGAGACCATAGCAAACACACACTAGGTAAGAGCTGGAATCTGAAAAAAACACCAACGTATTTGAGCCAGCAACATTCCAGCTAGGAACCCAATACACTAACCACTGTGCCATGGTAGGTCAATATTCTTTCAGTCAAATGCATAAATCTCTCTTCACAGGTATTGCTGTCAAAATTTGGATCAGAAGATAGCATAAACTATATAAGCAACACTACCAGTGCAGTGTGTGCGTCTTTTTATTCCTCTTTGGGACCGAGATTGATCCACATACTATCATTGTAGACAGCCATAAAACTTGAAAATGCTAGTCTTTTTACACTTCTCAAGTTGGATACTTTTGCATAGTTTGACCAATGCATTTACACTGAAGTTTGAAGCTGTTAATCCTCTCCAATTATGTGGCACTTACTCTTGTGTCTTCATGTCTGAGAGGTTCCTTCCCTCAGCCCACTGGATCTTTGCTCAAAGTAGCATAGTTTAGCACCGAGTCAGTGGCAGGAGCCAAGTTTAACAGGTAGAGAATACATACCTAATACTAACAAAGACTTCATACCCCACACTGAAACTAAGTAAGAATGCTCTTGCTAACAGAAAAAAACAAAACAGACAGCCCTGCTTAAAAGGTGCATTGCCATGAGAGAATTTTCAGTCAAATAATCTAAACCACATATAATTGTAATATAATATAAAAAAAACACCACATAATTGTGTATTATGTGAATGTGCATATGTAAGACTATGTGGATCAGATGTAATTATAATGTGCCCACAGACATATTAGCAAATGGACATGTCTGAATGATACTGCCTCTTGTAAGAACAGTGTCTGGTACTATTACATCTCATTCCTTCTGAACTCTCTCTCTCTCACACACACATACACTCACAAAACTCTTTTGTGAGACACATTCAAAGTTTAATACTTTTACTGATCAGGTCAAGAATGTACATTCAAAAGCTGAGGATACAAGCAAGTCACATGCCCACTCACAGTCACATCCATTCCATGAGTTGCATATCATCAGAAGACAGTAGTTTAACGACACTGGAGACACTGCACACAGGAGAAAGACCAACAACAAGCTTCATTTTGATCTAAGCATTTTTTCTTTACATCAATTTGCAAAGGCATTCAAGTAAAATCTGAAGACTGCTCAGAAACTATAAAAGTGCTTACAAAAAACAAGATCAGAAACAGTAACTGTTTGTCAAGAAACAATGACTGCAAATACAAATATCTGAAGACCGGTTAAAAAAAAAAGACAGAGCATAATTTTTTCTGAAAAAAAAACCACAACAAAAACTGGATAAAATGTCTGGTAGCAGTAATGATAATCATCTGAAAAGTAAATGATTAAAAAACCCAAAACCAAGCCACAATAACTGAAGCCAACAGAAATAGTAACACAAAGAAAGAACTTTTTAAGTGCTGTCATCTTAACTTTAACCCGGGAGCTACTTGAACTTCACGTCAATAGTAAACTTGCTTCATTTTTGCAAAGGTCAGTGCAGCTACTCATACTTGTCATAACAGCTGCAAAATATTAATTTCTATCTCTCAAAACAAATAAGCACACAAACAAACAAATAATAAGTAAACCAACCAACACTAAGGGCATTCAAGATCACTCATTATCAGTACTTTGGAAAAGAAAAACAAATTGGAATTTGGAGACTCGAGCAATGTAAACGACATTAAAATTGAGATAAAGATCCTAGCCCATCCATTTCAAAGAAGTCATCAGCAATCCCGCTGTTTACAAAGCTTCCGTATCTGAGAAGGCAGATACAGATAACTCTAATTATCTAAGGTTACAGATAAAAAGTAGGAACCATCTCAAAACTTTCCACAAAAAGCCTGCTTATTTAAACACGAGGGATACAGTGAGTAGCACTTGTGTTTCTTTGCTGAATACTGGTAAAATGCACTGCCATGTTTGTGGGATACTTAACAATACACATGGTACAAATGCACAGCCTGGCCTCTTACATCTAAGTTTCATAAAGCATTAAATTTCCTGTAAACTCACTTTCTGTAACTAGAGTGATTTTGTACATTTTTTTCAATCTCAGATAATGATCATACTGCTTTGTCATGATTACAACATATGCTCAATAGCAATTTTACTCTTACTTTAACCCATCAAGCCCTCCCCCTTGATGTCTGTCTTTTCTTTCTGTGCAAAACATTGACATATAGCCAGACACAGATCACTGAACTTTGGTCAAATCTGATATCTTAACACACACTTAAGAATAATCTACAACAAACACAAAAACTACCGACACAGACATCGCTCAGTTTCAATCCTTACAAGTTCTATAACGCCAATATAACTTTTCACTGCAGAAGTGGATCTAATGCCGAATCTGCTTCATCTTCTTTGTGATGCACAGCCTGTATCACTGACTGCTGTCAGCATTTTCTCTGGTCTCACTTTAATTTATATGTGTAGTTTATTATATAAAAATGTTTCAGGTTTTCACTTGAAGCCATAATGTAAGCAAGATAACTTTTTTTTCAGACTTCCTAACACAGGTTGGTCAGTGTCTTGGATAAGCCTCATTTAGAGGAGATGGCTATGGTTAGCTGAGATTCTGTGGGTTGAACCACCAGTGACTAAAAAGGATTTTTTTTTTTTAGGAAAGGGGGTTGGGGGGGGGGGGCATGAACAGGCTTACAAATCATGCCAGCAGTCCCAGTGCAACCCATCAAAGTTCACAACAAACTACCTAACTAACCTTATTAGTATCTTTTGCATGCATAGATGTTTCCTAAATTTTTAAGTCTTTTTTAATTCTTCCATAAATACAACCAGACATTGTCTTCAAGGCAGAGCTGTCCCTGTTTTTGTTAAAAAAAAATTTATATTTATTTATTCATTTCTTTATTTTTTTTTGGAGCTGTCCCTGTTTATATACCTGCTGAAAGAGGACAGAGATGGTGATGCGGTGGTATGGCTACATGCTCTGCCTATGTTGGTAACTGATACTGTTCATCCATTATTACACTGCTGTTAAAAGTCCACAGGTTTTCAACAAAGACACCTCTTTCTTATCGTAAGTTGACAGCCAGATTTTCAACATTTTTTCCCTGTTAACATTGATTTTTCATACATCAGTGACCATACTAAGGGATGGAAAGAGACCAAAGGGAAGACCTAGCAAAACCTGGGCTGCCTGTATTGCAGATGATCTTAGAGAAAGGGGCATAAATAAGTAGGAGCTCAAAACAGAGAGAGATGGAGAAGGCTCATCAATGTCAAACCTCCCCTGGGAGAAACATGACAAAAAAGGAAGAAGAAGAAGTGACCATACTAAGCCTCAGTTTTACTGTTAATTGACAAAATGGTGAACATGTGCTGAATGCTTCAAAGGCACCAGGCATGAACAGCCCATGTATACAGACAGACCTTGTTGAAACACACATGGAAAGAGTTAAGTAGCTATGTCACTGACACTTTGATACACAACTCACAATGAAGGGCTCTCTATCATATCGAAGGGGGAAAAAAAACAACCCAAACAAAAACAAAAAAAATATCCGAACCAATCAACCTGACAAAATTGCACTCTTCATAGATCTGAGTCAAATATATATTTTTTTAAATCCACAAATTCAGAGCCAATGTACACTTTCTCTTCATAGAAAAGAAAAGGGCTGACATTATTTTTTAACCAGTTGTCTTATCATAGAATCTGTGTTATCTATTTCATCTTTTCTCTCTTCTTTTTACTCTGAGAATGATTCATTTCACTGCCCTATTTTACTCTTTTTTGGGGTGGTTTTAGCCCAAATACAGAACTGCATCAATATATTCATTAATGAGTACACTGGCAGTGAACCCCCCCCCCCCCAATTTTTTTAACTCTGTCATCATCAGTTATGAAGTCTTTTTCTTATACTCATCAGTAGCACTGGATATTTTAACAATCAATGATAGAATGGATGAATTTCAGTACTAACTAAATAGCAAAACTGAAAAGCTCTTTCTCTTTTTTTCAAATGAATAAATCTGCCATCATGTGTGAAGAACGAATAAAGAAGACAGAATGGATGAAACTCAAAAGTAACTATTGTCAAACAAAACAACTTTTTTTTTCAAACCAGTAATCCCATCATGAAGGAAAATATGTTCATGATTAACCACTGACGAGATACTTTCACCAGCACAGTGATCAGCCCAGTATCTGAGCAAGGAAATGTTGTAGACTGCTGATTAAACCCTGTGCATTCAGTGATCTTTCAGTGTTTTCACCATACATAAAGACAAACATCCCCCCTCCCCCCCCCACAAACTTCAAACTAAAATGATGCTACAGGCAGGCTCCAATAGTTATCCCAGGCAGTGTTACATAGCCAATAATACATTCTGTTCATCTCAGTTCCCACTCCCTATCCCTCCTGCACCCCCCCACCCCCAAGAAAAAAAAAGTTGGCAATGATTTACACTCTCTTACTCTAGATATATAAAAATATCAATTTCATCTTTGTTTTTCTAACACTCTCCCTTCTCCATATGCAGGGAAATCATACATTCACCCCTGGTCTTTTCTTTTTGCCAAAAGGAAAGGTCTGGTTTGCACTCTGATTTATTGAACATATCAACCTACAATGACCTTCTCTGGGAAGAAGAGAAGGAAACAGCAATTAACCATCTCAGTTTAAAAAAATCAATACAATAAAAAACCCACCAAAACATCTTTATAATTAACGCAAAAGAAAAATGAAATAATGTGAAACAATGACAGCCATTCTAACTCTCCTGCTCACACCACATACATAAAACATCAAAGACACACACAGAGGCAGGAAACGGGAGATGATGGACACTCAGTGAACAGATATAGGGCAATGATGACTGATCAATAACCTTCAACACCAACAATCACAATGATGACCAACTAAAAGTTCAACACACAGAGACTGTGAAAGACCATGAAACAGTTGTGGTTACCCGATTTTTTGCTATCATTACTATCTACACAACAGTAACAGAACACTAATTTATGTATCAGACACATCCGCATGTAACTCACAGATTCATGAAAACAAATCACATAGAATCGGTCAACCATTGGTCAACCTCGCATAAATTTGCATTCACAGTTTGCAGCAATATGTAGAAGAAACGACACTGAAAATATGACATGAGCTCTGATGAACACCACGCCCAATTTTTTTTTACACAACTAGCTGTTACAGGCAGAAGCTTTCCTCCTTAACACTATACTAGTACTGCTACACACACAAAGTGTATCCTACCTGCTTATCACATGCATTTGATATAGCATGGCAGTATGGATAAGCGTTTCCTTTCTGCCACTCACAGAGCACCAGCACAGAAGCAAGCGCTGGTCTCAAATTGCAATTTTACGTATTATCCAGTCTATGTGAGCTCCTGTATTAGTTGTTCATACTGAGACAAAAGAACCTAATACACACTTCAAATGTAACAAACTTGATGCGAAGTAGATGAAAAAGCCACATGGAACTAAGCGTAATGCTACTGCACACACAGTACACAAGGCATTCCATTTTTATGATGAAGTTGCCAATAAAAAGAAGCAAAAAACACACTTATTAGCAGAAAGTCATTGTCTGAAAATTATGATAAAAGCTCTTCCCATCCTACAAGAAGCCATTTTATCTCATAAAATGCATTCTTCTTGCTTCATTCACCATGCCATGCATTTTCCGCAGAATTGTGGACTACCCTCCGATACCTACATGGAAATTTCACCCACACGGCTTCTCCTCTACATGCTGACGCAGCTGTCCTTAGCATTGCAATCACTGTCATCAGATTCTCCTCTCTCTCTCTCTTTCACACACACACAAATCCAATGCTGCAGTAGCACTCTCCACATTTCCTGACAGGATAAAACAGTTGTAATGTCACCGGTACTGTTCCCTGAATCATCAGCGCTGGACACTAAGAAGAAAGTCAACATACTTCCATTTTTGTCTCTCTCTTCTCTGTTTGATCCCTACATAGATATGAACTGCTTTAAGATTTTGTGAAATTAATCATCTTCTTTTCACTTATTCCGAAGAGAAGGGGTCAGGGATGGGGAGGGGTTAGATATAATAGCCCAAATGTTTCTGAACAGTAGATTCCCTGCACTGTGTGCTTACACATTTTACCAATGATAAAACGATGACCCCACTCCCAAAAACAAACTAAAAAAAGGAAACAACCCCCTCCTCTCAACAAAAACATTCAATACAAATGCAACAGACTTTGGAAGTACTGCAGAAAGTCTATCCTATCAATAAGGTATGTGTGTGTAAGTGATACAAAAAGCAAATTCTTGCACACAAAGGCTTTTCATTTCAATGCCTTGACCTTTGGGCTTTACTGATGGTACAGAACTGTACAAGATTTAATATGTTTATGGTCATTGGAGAAAGGAGAAATGCACTGCAATTTGCCTATTTTTACAGCTAAATCTGAGCTTTTATCAACCATATCTTTCATTACAATAAAATATGCCATTATCTTACTTGGCAGGGTTGTTACAAGGGATTCATAAAACCCAAAAGAGAAGATGAACGTAAGCTGGAGATCCAAAGCCACATCAAAGGATTGAGGACTTATAAAGGCAACCTATATACAACAAAGATTTCTGCAGAGAAGTCGATGGTAAATAGAACAGGCAAGTGGAAGCTTTGGAGAGAATCCAAAGAAAAACAAGAAATATTTAGAGAAACCAATGACAACTGGGAATCACAAAGAGAAGCCAAAATCCAACTGGGAGCTGTAAGATGAAGCCACAGAAAAGGATGAGGAGAAACCAAACATTTGGGGGTTATACGGAAAAGCCAGAGAAAAGAGACATAAGGCCTTACAAAGTTATAAAGTGATGCCAATGCCTCTGGGAGAGACAGAGAAAAGCAATGACGAAAAGGAGTTCACCAGAAAGAAGTTTCCATTCTTCACTACTACTACTACTACTACTACTACTATTACTACTACCACTACTACTTCTTCTTCTATCCTCTCTCTGAAAACTGCACCACACCAGTAGAACTAAAAGTGACAGACTAGGCTTAGACACAGATTGCCTGCTGGTGCACACACACACACCAAAAAATACAACACATCTGTTTATTTAAAACACAAAGTCTGTTAACATCTCAACTGACAGAATAAACAGAAAGGGTACAGGAGTAGGTAGGTAAAAAAATGCTCTGCATCACAGTCCAAATGAACAAGATTAGAATGCTCCAACAAGTCTACATACATACATACATACCAAAAGGAATCTGAGTCAAACTATCCAACAACATCACTCAAAACCTATCAACATCAATCTGCCACAACATAAAAAAGAAACCCACAGAGTAGAATCAGAAACTGTAGCAGGTAAAACATACATTATATCTAAAAAGCAATGGAACGTATCAATCCACTTCTGCCATCCATCATGCTTTGAGGCATTGCGGTTATGTCAAACAGTAAACGAGCCATCGCACTGCTGTTGAGGCAGCCAAGCTTCTCACCATTCTTTCCCCAACGACAGCATTGCAAATAACCTGCCACTTCAACTACGACAAGAATCAACATATGAGTGATGCCTACACTATTTAAAAAAAACCATCAAATACTTAAGAAAACAAAATTGAGACAAGAAACAACTTGAAAGCTACTGTCAATAACTTACAAACAACACCCTACCAAAAAAACACCCAGTCTTTACAGCTAAACCAATGAAAGCAAGCCACTTTGAAGGTTCTCTCCAAATTCACTGGTACATAATCTCTCCCAAACACACCATTATGTTTGCACATGTATGTAAAAGAGACATGCATCGTACAGGCATATAATACATACCAATACCAAGTTTAATCAAGGCATGTACAGAATCTTGTCCAGAATTTCATTATTTCTGTAAGTTTGTTACACAAAACCCAATTACTTCAACTGAGTGTACAATTCTTCAATGGCTTTCCTCCCTCTCCTCACTTGTCCACATCAATACTCCATGATACAATGATTTTACAGCTCACTGTCAGTCCAACAGGCAGACACTGAGCAATCAACAAAAACCCAGTATGCCAGTGTACGGTGTCTTGAGGAGAAGAGCCGGAACAGGTTCCTCAAACACCTTCATTCTTTATTGCCGTAGTATCGGTGCCACACCTCGTTGATCTTCACCTCCCAGTCTTGTGCATCAGAGCTTCGGCTTTCCAAATAGTATGTCCTATTGGGCTGTAACACAGAATGAATTTTGAGTGTAAGTGTGTGTGTGTGAGAGAGAGTGAGTGTGTTGTGTGTGTGTGTGTGTGTATGTGAGTGAGAATATGGTGAATGCAAGTGTGTGTGTGTGTGTATGTATGTATGTGTTTGTGTGTGTGTGTGAGAGAGAGAGAGAGAGCAAGAGAGAAGATAAATTTGAATGATTTATTCACAGAAAGGCCATTGGCCCATACATGAAGAGGGTTGCCAAAACTACTTAGTATTTTAGTGGGGGGTAAAAAAAAAAAGAAAAAAGAAAAAAGCAACAGCAATAACAACAAAAAGTTATTGCGTACTAAAAATAGTCAGTTACAAAAATATGACTGAAGATACCAAGATATCTCTTATTCTAAATGCATTACACAAATATACAGTGAGGCTGCGCACGACCTCAGGATGACTAGTCACCATGAATAAACAGTCTAAATAAATTAGGCTGTCTACTATATTGTAAGGGGATGTAATTCTGCTTAACATCCTCTAATACAGGACAGCACAACACACAAAATGTACCTCATCCTCCGGTGCTTGCTTACACAATGAGCGTAGCAACTTGAGGTCATCAACATCATGTTCTATTTATCGAAGTTTATGAACATTTATGTCTGATACACCAAGCCTACACTTAGATATAGTTCTTTTTAAATGAAAGTCCATATCAAGCTTCAGAGAGAGGGAGAGCACAATGCATTTTTGTTCATAATTATGATAGACAACAGTAGTTGCTGTCTGAGCATTCAACGAAGAAGAATTCAATCATCTTCTGCAAGCACTTACATTCTTTTTTCCCCAAACCACAAACAAAGGAAGTTAAAGGCTTGTCGTCTTTTTGGTGTATTTTATGCCCAAAACAAATCGAAGCTTTTTTCATCTCAAATATGCCTTTCAAAATCAACATCGAAGTTAGAATACAATTCATGAGCTACTCCCTCAACAGTTTCATAGTAGAATTTAATTTTTGTCATCCACATACTGCTGATGTTGAGATTGTATTAGAGTCCCAGCGGATTTATCCAATTTAGGGACTGTGGCTGCAAGTCCTCCTGCTTTGGTGCCATGGGCCACCTTAAAAATAGTACACTTCTTGAAGCAACAGTGCTAACTGCTTTGGTGCCATGGGCCACCTTAAAAACAGTACACTTCTTGAAGCAACAGTGCTAACTGCTTTGGTGCCATGGGCCACCTTAAAAATAGTACACTTCTTGAAGCAACAGTGCTAACTGCTTTGGTGCCATGGGCCACCTTAAAAACAGTACACTTCTTGAAGCAACAGTGCTAACTGCTTTGGTGCCATGGGCCACCTTAAAAACAGTACACTTCTTGAAGCAACAGTGCTAACTGCTTTGGTGTCATGGGCCACCTTAAAAACAGTGCACTTCTTGAAGCAACAGTGCTAACTGCTTTGGTGTCATGGGCCACCTTAAAAACAGTACACTTCTTGAAGCAACAGTGCTAACTGCTTTGGTGCCATGGGCCACCTTAAAAACAGTACACTTCTTGAAGCAACAGTGCTAACTGCTTTGGTGTCATGGGCCACCTTAAAAACAGTACACTTCTTGAAGCAACAGTGCTAAGCCTGCACAAGCACAAGAATACTGCACAAGCCTGAGCAGCTGGGATAATGATATTCCAGACAGTGAGGACACACAGTCCATTTTATAGGCCAGCACAAACCAGCTGTACTCACCGTGTGCACAAAAAAGATTTTGAAGTTCTTTGCTTCTGGTCGCAGTGAAGGTGACCTGTGAAAACAAAGGAGGATATGCCATTGACACAGGACATCAGCACTTAATGAATGACTAGAATGGATTTTTCTGCCATTGGCAGGAACGATGTACTGTACATACAATGACATCTCAAAATTTGTTTTGCTTTGATCAAATATGGCCTTGAAAAGAACAGAATCTTGATTACAAGGGGGAAAAACCATGCATGAATGCACTTATCCACACAACGCACACGCATGCATGCAACACACACCTAGAAACCTTTTAACTGACTTCATCAAAAAAAACCACACACCAAAACATGATCTTCCACATGATAGCCCTGGACAATTTTGATTCTCTATGGCCTGGTTAGCCCTGGACAATTTTGATTCTCTCTGGTTAGCCCTGGACAATTTTGATTCTCTCTGGTTAGCCTCAGACAAATTTAATTCTCTCTGGTTAGCCCTGGACAAATTTGATTCTCTCTGGTTAGCCCTGGACAATTTTAATTCTCACTGGATTGCCCCAGACAATTTTGATTCTCTCTGGTTAGCCCCAGACAATTTTGATTCTCTGATTAGCCCCAGACAATTTTGATTCTCTGATTAGCCCCAGACAATTTTGATTCTCTCTGGTTAGCCCCAGACAATTTTGATTCTCTCTGGTTAGCCCCAGACAATTTTGATTCTCTCTGGTTAGCCCCAGACAATTTTGATTCTCTCTGGTTAGCCCTAGACAATTTTGATTCTGTTTAGCCCTGGACAATTCTGATTCTCTCTGGATAGCCCAGGACAATCTTAATTCTCTCTGGATTGCCCTAGACAATTCTGATTCTGTCTGGTAAGCCCCGGAAAATTCTGATCTTCTCTGGTTAGCCCAGGGCAAGTTTATTCCTCTGTGCTCTGCAACTGACAGGGTGTGGAGTGAACGCTGTGAAGTGCTCACCATGGGATCTCTCCTTTCAGCACCTTCTCCTTTGTGGAGTAGTCCACGTAGTACAGGTGTGGTCCTTCAGTCAACAACAACATGCGCTTCCTGGCAAACAAGCCCTGTGCACACACACACACACACACACACAGTGAGATATACAAAGAACACACATAAACAGAAAAGTCAACATGAGCAAACTCTAACATTTCATTCATACCACTTGTGTATTAAGTCATGCAATAATTCTCATTCTGGGGTATTTACATTAATTCACATATATATCCCAGAATCAAACAAAAATATGTGCTAATTATTACATAACAATTCACTGAGGATGTTTCTTTTCTTTTTTTTCTTTCTTTGCATGCTTCCTTTATTCACTTTTTCTCCAGCATTGACCTCCAGGTTTTAGACTGCTAGAGATTCCAGTTAACAATCAAAAGATCACATGCCGAATAAGTATTTGAGTGTTAATTTGATGCCCATAATGGCAACTCATTTTTCCTATAGTTTTTTGCCAAGGGCACCTCTCTTGTTGTCATGGGTTCTTTTTTATGTGCCAAATGCATCCTTCACACAGGCCTTGTGCATCATCCCAACAGAAAAACTACCAGTGTGACCATTATTCACTGAAAGAGGACCAAGGAAAAGTCTGCCTCTGACCAGGACTCAAACCACAGACTTTCCCTTTTTTTTCTGAACAGGTGCATCCATCCCCTGCTGCCACCTAACACACACACACAGACACACACACATATACATTCAGTCACAGATCATGCTAACTACTGGCTCTGACGACCTGCTTCATCACTTGGTGGAGATGCCATACAGCAACCTCAAGAAGACAGTGGCCATACAAATCAAGAGGAGCTGGAAAGGACATGCCATTACATTTCCCAGACAAATCTGACGGTGTAACAGCAAACAAGAGAAGAAGAAGAAGAGTTGGCGGAGGACCACTCACTTTACGCTTGAGGACTTTGCCCTGCTTGAGGATCAGGTTGCCCTCCACCAGGGTGTGGTAGTCGTTGTTGGCCTCCTGATGCAGCAGCTTCTGCCTGTGCTCATCCTGCGGCAGTCTGCTTCACCACACACACACATACACACAGAGACACAAACATGCATATACACACATGCACACACACACAGACAAACACACACACACTTGAGGAGTTGTTGGGGCACTTCATGGGATGATTAAAGTGTTTTTGATTTGACTATGGTGAATTTTTCCAGCAATTTGTTGTGGACAAGTACACCACAGTGTATTGCATTTTTGCTCATATGACAGACCAGATTTGCTGGTATCTCAGCATTTGATGATAACGACGAAGAAGAAACAGTACATAAAAGTTTTAACACTGACAATTTGTGATGGCACACACATACTTGTACATACTACCATCCAAAAGTTGATCTCTCACGTACATGCAAGTTAATTCAACTGGTGCCGAAGACAGAAAACCTGGAATCTTATGATCTTTTCTCTAAGCCAGGCACTGCACACACAGTACAC
Organism: Rapana venosa; assembly: GCA_028751875.1. NCBI lineage: Eukaryota > Metazoa > Mollusca > Gastropoda > Neogastropoda > Muricidae > Rapana > Rapana venosa. The sequence continues at coordinate 888,699 of CM054134.1, read as the reverse complement.
AACACTTACTCTTGCACAGCCGGTTCCCTGGGTCTCTCGTTGCTGATAATGATCTCTGCCAACCTCCGGTCGTCAAATCCAGTCTGTGACATAACAACTTGCTATATCACACTGCCACCTACACAACAGGGAGGGAGATGGGGAGGATTGCTGTTTTCAGAAAGCTACATTTGAATATTATGAAAAACAATAAAAGCAATGAACCACACTGATTAGGAGCAGGGCTTTAAAAATAAAGGGGGTAGGGGTGGGGGGCACTCAGTTCTTTCTTACAAGCAACTAGCACTGTTCTAATTTCTTCATGACAACTTGGCTTACTGGAAAAAAATAAAGAAGGAAAAACCCCAACCAAAACTATTTTTAGTGAGAATATTCATATTTATCAATGCATGTATATTCAGGCCCATACATATTACGCGCCATGAGAAGTGAACTCTGTGTGTGTGTGTGTAAGAGAGAGGGAGAGAGAGAGAGAAAGTGTGTGTGTGACTGTGTGTATGTTTGTGCGTATGTACGTGTGAATGAGTGTGCTCAGGTATCAAGGAAAGAGACAGACAGACAGAGAGACAAACACGCACAACCATAGCAAAGACATAGAATATTGGTAATAATTATACAAGGGCACGGTTAATATTACAGATTTATTTATTTTGTTGATTTTCCACGCTGTCAAATGTACACTTGAACTGAGCGACTGTTACCCAAACTTTGTTGTTCACCTGACAAGTGTGTGCACCACGCCAACTTGTGGGCAGCTACAGCCTGTGTTAAGCAGCAGAAACCTCAGCACACATGCCCATCCCAGCTTTCAATTGTCAGAGATAAAAGCAAAACCCAAAAAATCCATGTAATTAAAAACATACCATGATGGTCCCTGTGATTCCATGTTTCCCTCACTGCATAAAATATACTTTACAAACTTTAAAAAAAAATCTGTTTATTCCTACCCCCTAAAAAAAACATACCCTTTAAAAGCCCCACTCTTACAAAAAAGAAAAAAATCCCCCCAAAAAACCACCCATACCTTTTGCTTGATTCACTACAACTAAATTCCTTGTGCATGAAAAAACAACAACAACAAAAAAACCGAAAAGCATTCCACAAATACACACACACTTACTCTGACTTTTGCACCATACCGCATCTGAATTCCATGCAGTTAAGAGTTATCACGCAAATAATTATTCTGTTACCCATTCCTCTGATGACAAACCATGACCTTGTTCATTGCTAGTCTTCATGTTACAGTCCGATGAGCTCTACAATGGAAAGTAAAAAGGGACAGAACAAAAAAACAATCACACACAGACAGACAAACAGGAAAACAAAGTATCAGTTAAATAAAGAATTCCTATTTTGGAATCTGTATAAGTTTACAAAATCTTATACAACACTTTTGAAGACTAAATTCAGGGAATATCTACAGACCATTCATACCCTCACATACTTATCTTTTATCTGTTTGTAAACGCCTTGCCCCAACAGACATGTATGCACACACACACACAAAAGCAAACAATTGCATGCTCACACCCACACAGGGTTCATACAGACTTGATAGAAAAAAAGGGCCATTAAATCTGGAGTTAGGAACAATGCAGTTCTAATACTAACTTGACGCTTGACCTATACATTGTGTTATGCATTGATTACACATTTCCTATCAGGATATTCTTGATTTTGATCTCCCTTACCATTTTCTTTCACACAGATGAGGTAACACAGAATATTCAACAAGCAGTGACATATTCTTGAAAACATTGAAAACACACACACAACTACCACCACTCGCAGCAGTCACATTCACTCACCCTAGACTGGTTGCTCCAGAACTCTGGGTTTCCCTCCCTTGCAGGCAGATAGGGCACCAGCTCTGGAGCTGGCTGCGATTCCAGGTCTGTCCACAGCACTCCCTCGAAGAACTTGTGCTGCCTCAGCATGTCCATACCTCCCATCTCAGTACAGCCAAGCCGCTCCTTTGGATCCACAACCTGTCACAGGACAACCACCCAGTTCATAAACAGACCATTAAAAATTGTCACTGGATACAAACCCTGTCACATGACAACCACTCAGTTCATAAACAGACCATTTCATTGGATACAAAACCTGTCACATGACAATCAACCAGTTCATAAACAAACTATTTCAAATCAACCAGTTCATAAACAGACTATTTCACTGGATAAAAAACATATGCTAAGGCTTGTGCAGCACCCTTGTGCTTGCATGGGTCTGGCACAGTTGCTTTCAGAATTGTACTATTTTTAGGGTGATCCGAGGCGCTCAAGTGGGATGACTTGCGACCGCAGTCCCTAAATCAGAAATATTTCACTGGGACTATAATACAATTTCAAAGAAATGGATACAAACCCTGTCACATGACAATCAACCACTTCATACTCAGACCATTCTTCCTGATCCCAAACAAAACTTGCAGCAAGAAAAGATTAAAACTGTTAACAGGCAGAGTGTTCCAAAATCACAGAAACTGCCAGTTTTGCTTGACAGATAACCTCTTTACTGGATTTGTGTATTTGTTAAGTGAATGAAATGACTCATCTAAAAACAAAGGAAAGGCCAGAGATTTGCTGAATGTATATGTGGAACATTTCAAGCCTGACCTATTTCACTGACCTGACAAATAATTCAATGGGGAAAAAATGGTACACAGTTCATACATATTGAATGCTGAAAGATAGCTGTAAAACTGTAAAGCGCTTAGTAATAACAGTAAGGGGTTACAAACACAAATATATAATTCACAGCTGATGTCAGAAAGTATCAGTTGATATAAGATAATAACAGAAAAGGAATTATCAACCATATCATTGGATCGAAAGCATCTCAGAAAAAATATCTTTCTTACCAGCAACTTTGTCACCAAGTCAGCAGCAATGGTGTTAAAGCCTTCTGGAAATTCATAGTCCAGCTTGCAAACCTTCTGGAAAATCTGATATTCATGGCTGAAAACAAACAACAATGCTCCCATTAATTTTACACACTATAATGACACCATCAGTAAGAATATCATGCAAGCTTTTTAAGTCTGGCAGGAAATTTATGTTTTACAAATTTTAAAAAAAGGCCACCATAGTATCAAAATATTTTAAAACAAAAATTTACAAGAAATGATGAATTGAGAGTCTTGCAGTAAAACACCTGTCTAGAAAGCAAGAAGTTGCAGGTTCGAATCCCATCTATAAAGTAAAGTATGTTCTTTCGAGCCAGAAGGCCCATAGAGCCGGAGCTTATCCCGGTTTCTGTAGCGTTAAGCGAACTGATGGTTTTTCACCACCCCTGTGACAGGACGCTAGTCTGTCGCCAGATACTTCCCCAGCAGAGCTGGTACCCACTTGTACACCTGGGTGGAGTGAGGAAAATAGGAGTAAAGTGTCTTTCCCAAGGACACAACACCGAGCCGAGCGGGGATCGAACCCGCGACCTCTGGATCACGAGTTGACCGCCTAAACCACTCGACCACGGTGCCTCCTGAATCCCATCTATACCTGGATTTTAATACCCTTATCCATTATGCCTTGGGTGGTCTGGGTGGTAGTCTTTTGGATAAGATGCTTTATTGAGACCAAGTACGCATCATTCAGCACACATATTAGAGCATACAATGACAAAATTCTGTAAACAAAACCCACATGTGCAGGGAAACAAATATACATGTTAGACAGGAAAATCATCCATAAAAAAAGAAAAATATATATATATATGGATAATGCTACTTTTGTGGTAAAATGGTCCCTCTGGGGAGAGCAGCCAGAATTTCATAAGGACAAATTTGTAGTAACTGAAAGTAGTATACATTTTATTCCTACGTATTTTTAAAAATATAAACATGATACTAAGCCTCCACAGTCCAACCCGACCCTACCCCCAATTATAACCCTTTTCTTTTATAGCTTCCTCAGCTTTAGAAAGAGTTGTATTGGAATTTTCATGATTGTGAAAAATAAAATAAAAAACCTTCCATGATTAATACCAGATCTTTTCTTTGAAGCACATTCTACTGAGAAAACAGGAATGAAAAAGTTATCACAAAGCACACCTGCACACTTACACACACACAAATAATTCTCACACATTCTCTCACAGTCTCTCTCTCTCACACAAAAATTCTCTCTCACACACATTCTCTCACATAGCCTCTCTCTCTCTCACACACAAATAATTCTCTCTCACACACATTCTCTCACATAGCCTCTCTCTCTCTCTCACACACACACACACATACATATTCACTCAAACACATTCTCTCTCACACACACACACACAAACACAAGCAACAAAGAAGGAAGAAAACAGAAACTGCATGTGTACCCACAAATATACAGGTACACTTCTTCCTAATTTTGTATTTAGAAAACACAGGCACAGCTCTATGATCAACCTTACCCTCCACGGAAAGGCGTTTCTCCAGACAGAAACTGGAAAATGATACAACCAAGTGCCCAGAGGTCGGAACTGTAGACAGAAAGCAAGACACAAATGCTTTCATTCCCACTAATTAGAGCATTCTGTACTTGATTTTCCTCACAACATCACTAATTCAACATTCAAATAAATAGTATTTCCAAACTATATTACCACAATACAAAGCTTTCAGTCTTAGAATTTGTGATCTTTCTTCCAATCTTTCTGAATTCCTCTTCTGATTAGATCTGTACATCATTTTGACATGCTTTAATCTCTTTGGACATACTGATCCTATCTACTTGGACACACAAACAATGTGTGTGCATGCATGCGTGTGTGTGCATGAGCGTGTGCATGTGTGAGCATGCACTGAGTATTTATATTCAAAGAGAACATCCTGTTTATCTTAAATATGTGAACTTTTGTGGAAAGACTATACACTAAGTTTATCAAGAAAGCACATGAGAGCAAACAGTCAGAGATATAATGTGATTTAATTAAGATGAATGAGTCTTTGATATATTTGTTCTCAAGTTCTATGACCATTGAAATAAAGGGTCATAATCCCTGCATTTACACATCATGCTCTCTCTACAAACAGGCAGTCTTTAAAACACACACACTCAAATTCAATCTCTCTCACATGCACATGTGCGCACACACACATGCACCCACACACACCTGAAATACGCCTTTTTGCTGTTGAGGACTTCAGGAGAGACATACTGAGCAGTTCCCACAAAGGAATTTCTTCGATGTCCTTGTGCTGATGGTGGTCTTGAAGCAGGATCATCTGAAAAATAAACTCTCTGTTTGAAAAATGAAACGTTATTCACTTATGTTATTCCCTTGTGTATCTAAAACTTGGTTTATAACAGAGAGGAACATTCTTGAACAGGCTAGGTTAGGAAGTAATACTGAGAAAAGAATCATAATGTCATGTTTTTTCCCTCCTTATATCTGTTAGTGATTAATCGTACCATAGGCTCTCTTCCTTTTGGTAAGGTTATGACGACCTAACATTGAGCAGAAGTGTACTGACTGTAGGATGAGGCAAACTAAGAGTGAGGGGGCTGTGTGTGATGGAGTCAACATGAGGCATATACGAATTACACTGAGAGGAGACAGTGTGGGTCAGCAGAAACCAATTAAAGTAAACCAATCTGTCACAGGTTTCCCACTGTTTCTGGCTCAAAAGTAATATGTTACAGGCATTAAAAAAATGAAAATAAGACAAACAAATCTTTCGTTTATTACTGTGAACAATTCAATGCTTTCAAATAAAAACATGGCAAAATGAACTTTCATCACTTTTACATTGAAGATGTGTCATGTGAACAAATAAAAGAAATAACAGGTTTGTGTTGGGAAGACAAAGACTGACATACCATCTGTTCCATCCATCTTGAGAACCTTTGCTGACCCAAAGTCCGTGATCAAGATATGCATGTGCTCATTCAGGAGAATGTTTTCTGGTTTCAGATCTCTGCAAAGATAACAATTTCATTTCATTATGTCTAAAGCCATTCAAATTCACACAAAAAAACTTACATTGATTCAAAATCACAATCAGTTGCAACCAACTAGGTCAGCAGCCAAGGAGACTGCACAGGGATTGTCAGAATATGATAAGACTGGCACACCATATGATCAAAATCCAAAATCTAAACAGAAAAAAAAATGTATTGTCTCAAACACTCACAATCATAAGACTACGCCAATACACATAACCAAACAAGGATCTCTAGCCACAAGAAAGAAAAAAAAATTCTGTAGTTAGTTTTGCAATGCCAGCCCAGTCATCCCTCATGCAGTGCCATTTGATCAACTTGTCATGAAAAGATCTAGAGAACCACAGGAAACGAAGAGCCCCCGTAACCACACTTCTATATCAAACAAATTTTCCAGCCATAGTTTTCCTTCCATGAAAATGACCTCCAGGTCCATGTCTTGAAGAACAGCTGCTTACCTGTGGATGATGCCTTGACTTTGTAAATAGTCAAGGGCCTGGACAATTTCCGCAGCATAAAACTGTGAGCACTTCATGTCAAATGAAGACAGCTTGTTCATATAGTAGAGAAGATCCCCTTTACGGGCATACTGCAAAACAAAATCTTTGTAAACGTCAAGGAAAACATCATGATAACACTTCTGACCAATCTGATTCTACGCTCCATATAGCAAACAATCATTATGGCTTCAGTTCAACATATGTGACCCGTTTTTACGAAATGAGTCTTAACTCGCACACATTGAAAAGGAGAGAGGCCCAAAAAAGGGAAGGTGGGGTCCATTTAACCAATTTTGACTTTTCATCAAAAATGGAATCTGTAGTCATTAAATTTCCTATCTATGTACTTGAACAGGTTAGATATGATTTAAAAATGTGTTTTTTAACCGTTTTTATCGACCTACCCTTCTGCAGTTTTCCAGTTTCATTGATTGTTACCACCCTGATTTCAGTCATCCCCTTATCATTACCCCTGACTGGGCCCCACACATGTCGTATACCATTCGAAAGGTTGTGACCTGTATTTTCAATTCCACACATTCTTTACGTGAAATCTAACCAATCAGAAATACTGTTTTGAGTTATTTAGGCGTAAACAAAAAGTGAAAGCTCGAGAAGATCGACCAATGAGAGTTGAGGAAGCATACCGCCTGTAGTAACGAACAGGCGGCTTGCCTGTGATTGGTTGGGAGGGAGATCGCTGACGACGTTTCTGTTCTATTTTAAGAACAGCATGGCCGGAAAACTTCACAATTTGCAAAGAATAATGGGCATTTCTCTCATTTCTTGCTGATCTTCCACTCTTCGAATAGCAGATCAGCAAAAACGACATGTATTATTTACCAAATACTGTGATGCATCTTATTGTGAAGACAAAAAATTAAACGATCGGGACGAAGGCCCGAGAAACTTGAATAAAATAAACAGTGATCTATGTATTAGGGTTCAAGTGAGATGCACGAGGCGCTGGTATCTGTATGCAATGTTAATAAACATGGGTATGCATACAGATCAAAGCTGCAGATCTAGACTTGAACAGTCTAGAATTCTGGGGAGACTTTTAGCATTTCACCTGTCAGTGCATGACATGAGAAAATCAACTGTTTTAAACTTACTTGAATCATGTGTGTGTGTGTGTGTGTGTGTGTGTGTGTGTGTGTGTGTGTGTGTGCTGTTGTTGTTAAACTGAATAAATGTGTATGTGTGTGTGTGTGAAAATTATCAAGTCAAAATTGAGGGTAAAGGATTAAGTTCACACAACTTTCTTTTCATCCTGCCTGTGTGTGTGTGTGTGTGTGTGTGTGTGTGTGTGTGTGTGTGTGTGTGTGTGTGTGTGTGTGTGTGCAATTAATTACACTAAGTACTATTCCAAACAGTACCTTTTTGTGCTTAGTTTCAAAGTAAAATGCTTTACAATATTTAATACTTACATCATTACAACAAAGTGAGTGAGTTCTTTATATCATAACTGTCACTTTGTTTCAGTTGAAGTATTTATCATGTATCCAGGCCTTTTATCAGTTAAAAATACATCTTCTGATCATACCTGGCACATTATATGCTATCAAAGAGTATATCTTTGCAATATCCCTTTTTAGTACCAATTTTTGTTGGTATTACCAAAGTGCAACATCCACATTTTATAAGTTTAATGTAGATTTCAAGGGTTTAGCCAATTGTTATTGTGAAGAAACAAGCAGTGCATGAGGTATTGTGAAAATTGAGATTTTTCACTTAGTGTTTGATCTTCTGACAGAACACTGCTGGCTAACATCTCAAAGCAACCTAGAAATTAAACAATTTGATAACAAAACTGATACTGAGTACTGTTTAACTTTTAATAATAGTTCATGATGAAAGTCTGCAGAAACAGACTCTGTGTGTGCGTGTGTGTGTGTGTGTGTGTTTTAGATTCAATACTTTTTGTTTTGACAACAGTGAATAAGCAGCCATGAGCTTCAATTCAGTCCCCATGTGCATGGAGCTTTTTTAAATATGTCATCCCTTCTGTGTGTGTGTGTGTGTGTGTGTGTGTGTGTGTGTGTGTGTGTGTGTGTGTGTGTGTGTGTGTGTGTGTTTGTGTGTGTGTGTGTGTGGTTTTTCTTCTCTATTTTGAAAGATCATTTTCTTTCAAGGGTAATGAATAAGTAATCTGTGTGTGTGTGTGTGTGTGTGTGTGTGTGTGTGTGTGTGTGTGTGTGTGTGTGTGTGTGTGTGTGTGTTTGCCTTGAATGTTTTGATTCAAGGAAAATGAATGAGTACTCCATTGATTTTTTCTACATGCAGTCTCTGTGTGCATGCAGTATTTTGTCATCTGTTCCCTCTGGATGGTGTCATACTGATAATCTGTTTTCTTTTTTCGGAGCAATCAAATGCTATTGAGTCTGATTGTCTCTGCTTTCACTTGCATGTATTTGTGCATGGATGTGTGTGTATGTGTGCGTGTGTGTGTATGAAGGAGAGAGAGAGAGAGAGAGAGAGAGAGAGAGAGAGAGAGAGAGAGAGAGAGAGCAAAATTAAAGTCAACATTTTATTTCCAGATGACAACATTGAATAAGCAATGCATAACATTATTGTTGCCTTTTATAAAGCCATCCATCTAAAAATTAATAAAGTAACAACAAAATCAAATTGAAAATGTGTATGCGAAATGAATAACAGAAAAAGCAGGTATGTAGTTATTATTATTTCAATTAATCTATTATAACATTTTAATTCATATGTAACCAAGTATCATTTATCAGATTCTACATGTTTTCAGCTGACTGAGTTCATTCTATTGGATATATGCTAGTCAGATACTAACAAGTCTCCAAGGTTCTTCCACTTCATGCCCTTTTTCAGGTGGGGGGGGGGGGGGGGGGGGGGGGGCCTATGAGCTAAATATCACAACGATGACAGTCAATATGTACAGTATTTTTTGTCTGATGCTGTGAAATAGTATGTTTTAACACCATATCAAATTTGGCCATCATCAGTTGAATAAAGTACCCGTTGCTAAGGTGTTAGTTAGCTAGAGTGGTGAAAAACTTTAAAGCCGATTTTCTCAGAATGTGAAATCGCTGGGTCACCCATTTCAAACACCCGTAACTTTGTCAATTTTATAGATAGAATAATGTATCATGCATCAAAAGAAAGGTAATGATCTGTAGATTTCAGAAAATATAACAACTCAATTTGACCCAATTATACTTTAAGACTCCTTTTGTAAAAACAGGTCACATATGATTAAAATGGCCACAGCAACCAAATACTAAATATAATGAAAAAACCCCAGTAACACAATACCACAGTACAGGGGCCATGCAGACTTGACAGTGTGAAATTCAAGGAGTTTTTAAGGAGATTTTTTTTTCACTGTAGAGTATACAAGTACACATAACAGATGCTTGATGCTGCATGTGTGCATGCACACACACTCTCCATCTCCCTCTCTTATCTGAGATGGAGGACGAACAGGAAAAAAAGAAAACTGACAGCGAGTAAAGGATACACAGACGGTCAGTATCTTGGAATGTGTAGAACAGTTTGATGATGAAGGGATGGTTGGTTTTGGTCAGCACGGTCTTTTCTCGCATGATGTATTCACTCTTCCTCTCCTTCAGGATGAACTTTTTGTCACACACCTTGACTGCAAACCATCAATATTCATGTCAAGTATGCCTTTCATTCCGAATCAAATTCCTTTGATGATTGAACAATCACATTTTCAGAAAAACAAAACTGGCAGGAAGGCAAAAACAAACACAGACATGGGGAAGAAAAAGACACTCCCATTCTTTCACATGCCTGTATAAAAAGATAAAGAGAGGGAGGGAGGGAGGGAGCGAGAGAGAGAGAGAGAGAGAGAGAGAACCAAGCCTATACATATATGTATGTATGTATGTATGCAAGATGAAAATTTTTACTGCAATTTTACTGTTATAACTCAATGTAAAGGAAGGTGGCAGGATGGTTAAGACGTTTGCCTGCCAACAAGTAAACTGTGAGGTTCTGGGTTCAATTCCCAGCCTCGCCCTTTCTTCCCAGTTTGACCAAAAAATCGAACTGAATGTCAAAGTCCTTCAGATGAGACTATAAACCAAGGCCCTGGGTGCGAACGCATGCAGAACATCTTGCGCACATGTTAAATCCTGTTCCGCTGTTCGAAAGAGTAGGCCATTGTGTGCCGGTGGGAACAGATGACAAAATTTTTTTTAAACGCATACACACGCATAAAAAAAAATATATATATCATCAGAGCGCTTTGATTTGTTGCTTTACAAGATTCAGTGCCATATAAATTCCATACATTATTATTATTAACTGCAAGCCTGGAGGGAGTGGTGTCCAGCAGAAGTGTGGGTTGTATAATTTATATATATATATATATATATATCAGCATCATGATTTACCTGCTTGTCATAGTCATAACAGTTTCTATGCACCTATTCTTTTTTTAATTTTTAATGTGGCAACAGACAACATCTGGATCCAGGTGTGGCGAACAGGGAGGATGGGACATCCTCATGATATGAGTTGCGCTGCACTGGAGGTCAATTTTTAGTTGTTAACTTGTTCTCAATATGCAATAAAAAGGCTATTCAATAAAAAAACCAGATTGAAAATCGGACAATTCAATGATCAGATATTACAAACTGAAATGATATACACTAACTTTATTGGGGGGACAGGTTAGCCTGGTTGGTTAGAGCATTGCGCATTGTGCTTGTGATCTTCTGAGCAGGGTTCAAATCTCGTTCAAGGGGATCACTGCTGACTCCACTCCCTCAAAAAGTACTTCGGATGAAACTATAAACTGAGGTCCTGTGTGCGAACGCACGCAGAAATCTCGTGCTTACAGTAAAACCTCCTCTGTTTTTCAGTAGAGTAGGCCACTATGTCAAACCGATTTCTTTGGATGTTTTCAGGTCCAGTAACTGAGCGCTGCAACCCACTTGAATCAGCCTATCTGCAAACATGCTAAATGTGCAAAATTTCATGTACAGTATACATGGCAGAAAAAGCTGAAAAACTGAAGTAAGAGCGTTAATCCATGTTGTTGTGAACTAACCCAAAGTGTCAATAATCAATGCTGAAAAGCTGATTTTCTTACTTTAGTGTTTTACATTTTTGGGGGTGATTTTAGGCCTATCTGTGCACAAAAGGAAAGGAGAAAACTCACCATCCTAAAGGAACTCATTATAAAGATGGTTAAACAAAACACCATGAAAGCTTCTTGAATTATACCGATACTCTTGAGAGAAAAAAGCCTAGAAAACTTACTTGCAAATTCTGTCTTTGTCTTGACTTCCTTAGCCAGATAGACCTGCAAAACAACATGCAGTTTCTCTGTGACTTGCAACAAAGAACTATGGCATCGTGGTAAATAAATTCACAAATCAATACAAATCAATAATCTCAAACCCCCTCCTCCCCCAAACAAAACAAAGCAAAACAACACCACCACCCCCTCAAAAAAAAAAAAGCAAAACAAATACCCCAAAACCAACCAACCAAACAAAAACAAAACCCAACAACCCACCCTCAAAACAAAAAACAAACAAACAAACCAACAAGAAAACCCACCCACCTTCTCACCCACCCAGCCAGCCAATCAACCACACAAAATCAAACCCAAACCAAACCAACCATGGTGACTCCCTAACTTTCATGTTTTGTTACTTGTAGTTGTAACTAGTGTAAGTTAGCAACTCTACATGTGCAGACAACTGGCTCCAAAAGTCATCCTAAGTAAAAGTACCTGCCCAGGCTCACATCTTTCTCTCAGTCTCAGACAACACATGTCTAGACATCCATGTACTGTATACATACATGTGCAAACTGTGGGCCTCAATAATTAATGGTTAGAGTGTTTGACATGTGAAACCTTACCAAAAAATACTGGATATTGAAGGTTAAAGTAATCATAACGCCATCCATCTGTTAAGCATTTCTTGTTAAAAGAACACTGGTTGTGATTTCACTCTTCTGCACTTCTTTTGGATCAGACCATAAACCTGAGATTGCAATATGTGCAAACACAAAAATGACATCTAGTGCAATACATCTTTTCTTCTTCTTTGCATTCCCTTACTGGGTGGGATGGGTAGTGCCTGGTCTTCTATGCTTGTAACTCTGCAGGAGGCTGCTGGCCTCAGCTGACACATTTGGGCACATCTGATTTCTAGAAAGGATGTGAGTGTGCTCCCTTTGTGGGTGATCGATTGCAACTACAATAAACTGTATGAAATCATTGAAATGGTAGAAAAATATCTATCACCTGAAGTGAAACATAAAAGGAACCTTTTTTTGTGTTGTTCCTTCGCTAGAGCTCCAAGGTTCACCAATGCCAGCAATGGTAAAATTTTGCGTATGCAACGTTTTTACCCACCATTAAGGTCGTTGCATTCCTATTTCGGGGATGGTGTTTCAAACACACCTGTGTGCATGCATTTAACCTCTTAACTGCCCAGTGCAAGTGCACCCTATATGCCAGGGAATAGAATTCTTATGTACCACTACTATGTTCATATCCCTCTTACTCAGAAACTACTACATGAATATTCCTGATAGTCTACCCAATGACAGTATATATATATCGTAGATTACTTCGAGGCAAGCTCAAATTAGTTAGCATGATATTTCACTGCGAAAATATATTTAAAATGTAAAAAATCGACCAAAAATACGATTTCTTCATCACCACTGTCATTCTGAGTACCCCCCATTTCAATAACATAAAACATAAGTCTAGGCCAAATCTCATTCATTGTTTTTAATTACATGATCTCCTGAATCATACGCGATCGTTTTCATCACTGTTAGGTAAATCTACAGTTTTATTTGCCACTTTTACAGCTGTGTAAAGTTATTGATGCCTTCAACAAGAAGTGTCAGCCATTTTGAACAAGAACTTCCCAAGCAGTCATGCATAAAAACACAAAATACAAGCTAAAAAAACGATCGTTTTTGCCACGGTTTTTGCAGCTGGATGTTGCCAAGCAACAGGAGAGTGATCTCCATTAATTCTGGAGTTCTTTCCCTTTAACTGTAGTCAAGGAAGCAGGCTTGTTTACTTCGGTTTGACACCCCAGAAATTGTCCAGGTTGTAGGCGTATAGGGTGCACGTTTAGCCCCGGAAAATTTCTGAGGTAAGGCAGTCTAGTGGTTAAAAAAAAAGGTATTCCATTCCTACTGGCATAAAATGGCCTACTCTTCCAAAAGGTAGATTGAGTTTTAAATGTACTTGTGCATGCATTTACACACAAGGCCTTGTTTTACTGTCTCATCCAAAAGACTTTAGCCAGTTTAGTCAGTACTGTTAACTCCAGGAAAGAATTCCTTAAAACTTGTGTCTCTGTTGTGGCTTGATCCCGGGCCATCAGATCACAAGTGCAATGCTCTAACCACTGGGCTATCTCACTCCCTAATGGTTATAATACAGCAAGATTGATGACTTTGCATCTTGAACAACACAGGATCACACTATTCCTAAGCAGTAATATTAACAACGGACGCCATAGCCAAGTGGTTAAGATGGCTTGACTTCAATATCATGGGTCCATGAAATCACTGGTTGGAATCTCAGTGGTGTCTGGTGAATACAGGGTGGGGATTTTTACAATCTCCCAGGTCAACTTCAAGCGCATACCTGCCAGTGCCTTAATTTCCTTTGTGTGTGTACCATGAAGAAGATCAAATATGAATGTTAAAGATCCTATAATTCATGTCAGCATTTGGTGGGTTACACTTACAGAAACGTGTACATACCCAGCAATACAGCTACCTTCATGGTGGGCAAAAAACGGTTGAATACATGTAACAAGCTCTCGGTCATTGGTGAACCCCGGAGCTCTAGCCAAGGAATGAAAAAAAGAAGTAACATAATCTTGTACTTGTAAGGACAATTTGCTCAGTAATGTATCATAGATTGAATCGCCATTATATTAAACTAAAGGCCAGATGAAATAACTTATAAAAATCATAAAAGTTAATGACACATGCAAATTTATTCAAAAGCTACTAAACTGCTAAACACACACTTCTTCCCCATCCCCTTCACACATTATACATGAGTATGCACATACACACTTACAGTTGAGTAAGACCCTTCTCCTATGGATTTTCCAAAGATAAAGTCATTAGGCGTCCGTTTGGTTGGTGGCTTCCTGGCACTCTCTTGGTGTGATCTGGCAGCAGCTATGCTATCTGCTGGAGGGCTTGTGGAGGCCACAGATGAGGAAGCTCCGCTCTGTTGGTTTGGTGGTGAACCTACCACATTTTCATTTGATGGCAAGCTTTGGGGCGTGGCTGCTGCCTGGGGTACAGGAACAGCGGGCACACTAGAACTGTTGTGTCCTTGCACATTTGCCATGCTACTGACTGAGGCTGATGGTGTGTCTGTGTCTGCCATGTGTACCAATCACGGAGTCAGTTGCATGAATTTACTGTCTTCTGCTGGCACAACAGGGACCACATTCTGTAGATATCTATTTATCTGAAACACAATCAATTACAAATTATATTCTTCTAACAAAAAATGTTTATATGAAACAAAATCAACTACAAAGCATATTTTTTCACATAAATTGTATATGAAGGCCACTTTTTCTATCTTTTGCTTAAAAGAGATTAAAGATTTAAAATAAATCAGAGCAGCATCTGATTCTGTAATTGAGGAATATCATAAAGTAGCTGTTTGTGTCTATGAGCAACTGTATTCTTTTTGCTGAATTGCTTTGATAATGCTACAAACATGAGAGTTTTGGTTTTTATTTGGCCAAAAGTGCTACCCAATACTGAACACAGTGAACTGCTTAAATAACATCTTCAATTCTTGGTGGCAAAGACATCTAAAACACTATCACCACATTTAAACATGTGGTTGACAGACACAAGCTAGGAAGACTTAACCTGAGTAAGTTAGCCTGATGATGATGCAACATCCTTTTGTTCCAGTTCAAAGGCCTTTTTCCCAATTTTTGTCCCTTGCATCTCTGCCCTCCCACTTAGCAACTGCCAACATTGAGATGACCTGAAACATCTGCTGATGCAGGAGATCAAGCAGTCTTGGTCTTGTGGGGTGGGAGTACTGTTCAACTCTAGATCTATCATCTAGTGTTCAAAGTGTTCATTCAAACGTTTTTCTTTTTTTAACTCAGAGGTTACAATATATAAGCTAGACTGTATGTTTGTCATCCATACCAACAGCCATAGCTGGCCTACTCTTCTACAAGAAGTGGATGGATTCTTTATAAATTATATCATATGTGCACAAGATATATGGGTCTTCATACACGCGCTCATGTACACATAATTATTAATAGGCCTGTGCATTCATATATTGAGCAGGTGGACTGATGTCAACTGTGCCTTCTTCCAGGCAAAAGAGATCTTTCTGGAGGTTTTTCTAGGTGATCTGTGGTTTGTTTCTGCTACTGCATGTTAAAGATCAGAGTTGCTACAGGGTGTCATTCAATAGGCCCTAAAACAACATTGGAAGCCTCTCACAGACCACTGGCATACAAAAAATGGCAGAAATACGCTGGCTCTTTGTGATGCTTTCTCTGATTCTACTGGTACCAAAATGTAAAAGCTGACAGTGCCCCTTCTGACACCACAGTCCACAGCCTGCATTATTCTCTGTCTGTTTGGCTAATGTTCTTCATTTTTTTTTAGGTAATCACCGTAATATTATCCTTCGGCTAAGGTATTGTATAGCTGTGTATCACTTTGTGAGTCCTACCCTTTGGAAAGAAAAAAAAAAAGTCGAGTCAATGAAAACAAACACACAAACAGTACTTGAGTTCGATCGATGAGTTGCATTTCTTGCAACCTCATTGTACAGCTACAAGAATCGATGCTAATTTACAATATTTGCTATTATCATATTTCACAAAAGAAAGTCTGGAACTGTTAAAAGATCCACCATGCAAGAGTCTCACCCACAACAGAGTTTGTGACAGTGTAAACAGATAGTACGATGTTAATAATTAGCCTATCTAATTATCTAGAGTACTGAGACAGCTCCAAATCAACACACAACAATACATTGAAATCAAGACATTCTAAGTATTATGAATATCCTCCTAAAACACTGGTTGTCGGCTGATTCAGTATGCAATCAAATATAACTCCTTCATGGAAAATAAAACAATAATGAGGATAATAAAATGCAGTGCTCACTATTTTTCACTTTTCCTTTCCCGAATAGGAAGTTACGATACCCTGTTCACTTGCCGGAAACGACGGAATATCATAAACATTCAACGACTAAATCTGTTACACATTTTCTGATGATGCTATTGACAAAAGAGCACTGTAATCGTGACGTCAATACGTAAACATCCGGGGATTAACAGCATGGTGGGCTATTTACATGAGATTGAGAGCAGACTGACTAATCCAAGAGTACCTTACATAATTATTTCTATCTGTTTTATGATTGTAGAAGGTGAGAGATTAGAATATATTCATAATTTCTTCTTACTGTGTTCCATTGGACAACTCTCTCTCTCTGACTCATTTGTAAAAAAGATGACATATATAATTTTACATAGTTTCTAAACTGGACACAGACCGAAACAGTGATGGAGTCCAGGATTCGGGATCCCCGTTATTATTAATTTTTGTATCACGAACTAGGCTAGAGTACTAGGCCTAACGGTACTCCTACTGCTTGTGCTTGTAATTCAATCACCATAAAGATTTATCTTAATTAGTTTGGCCGTACTTGTGGTTGATACCAGAATCTGGGTAGGATTGAAGACAACTTGACCATTGATGTCAAAGTGTGTGTGTGTGTGTGTGTGTGTGTCACTGTGTGTGTGTGTGTACACGTGTGTGTGTGTGTGTGTGTGTGTGTGTCAGTGGAAGAACTGGAGCATTGCAATAGGTAATGGTTTGATTGATAACAAAGTAACCTGTACACAGAAAGTAGTATGGCAGTTGACACATTTAACAAATTAATGTCTGGTTAAATCAGTTCTCTCTGTCTGTCTGTCTGTCTGTCTGTCTGTCAGTCTGTCTGTCTGTCTGTCTCTGTCAGTCTCTGTCTCAGTGTCTGTCTGACTCTCTCTCTCTGAGTCTCTCTCTCCCTCCCTCCCTCCCTCCCTCCCTCTCTCTCTCTCTACACCCCCTCCCTCCCTCCCTTTTGTGTGTGTGTGTGTGTGACTGTGTGTATGTGTGCACGAACATTTGTGTGGTTATAAATTATGAATTCATAGTACTTTAGTTGTAACTAGTACTACTACTACTACTACTACTACTACTACTACTACTACTACTATCCTGTACTAGTACTTTGTAGGCTATGACTCAAACTCGAAGAGGATGAAGAATTTGGATGGTCATTGAAAGTAGGAGTGCTATGTGTGTGTGTGTGTGTGTGTGTGTTGTAGTTGTAGTACTACTACTAGTACCAGTAGTAGTATCAATAGTAGTAATAGTAACTAGTATCAATAGTAGTAATAGTAGTAGTAGTAGTGGTTTAGGCTTCAATCTTATATCTTTCCACATAAAGTGATACCAGATAGGAGCAGAAATTATCAAATTTATCTTTCTTTTTTTAAAAGTCTAAGATAGAGATCTATCTAAGATCCCCGATTCCTTCATTACGTACACTTGGTGTGGGTGTGTGTTTCTGTGTGTTTTGAACTTATGATTTATCACTTTTTCCATAATAAAATGTGTACAGGTGCATATGTGTGTGTACACGTATAATCATATCTATATATATATATTATTATATATATATGTGTGTGTGTGTGTGTTGTTTTTGTTGTTGTTATGTTCAAAGTCAGTTCACATTTAATGATTTAGATGAGAGACAGGGGAGGAATAAAAAATAGATATATATGTTAAAAAAAGAAGGAAAGAAAGGAGGAGATTAACAGGAGACTGAGAAATAACCCTAACTACACATGTCAGCTACTGAGCTAGCTCTGGTTTTCAAAGAAGCGTACTGATGAATTTGTTGTCCCGAATTTCAATACCATATTTTGTTTGTGTGTGCGTGCGCGTGTGCGGGCGTGTGTATGCATGCACATGTGGGACTCTGTGTCACGTGTGTGTATGTGTGACTGTGTGTGTGTGTATTTTATTTATTCTTTTATTTTGGGGATAATGGAATAAGCACTCATGTGCTTTTTTCATCCAGTTCCCAAGTGTATGCATTTTTGTAAATTTTGTCATCCATTCCCACCAGCTCACAATGGCCTACTCTTCCAAAAAGTGGAACAGGTTTTAATCTGTGCGCAAGATGTTCTGCATGCATTTGTACACAGGGCCTCGGTCTTTAGTCTCATCTGAAGGACTTTTGGGGAGAGTGGAGTCGGCACTGATGTTAACTCCAGAGGAAAAATCCCCTTGAACGAGATTCGAACCCGGGTCAGCAGATCACGAATGCATCACTCTAACCATCAGGCTATGTGTGTGTGCATGCATGTGTGTATGTATTTTCTCCATAGATGTTCGTATGTAATATCATATGTCATTATATGTGTCTTTTTTTCCCTTTTCTTTACACAATTAAAAAAGCCAACATATTTCATTTATTTATTTTATTTATTAATTATTTTATTTATTATTTTATATCGAGGATAATGGAAAATGTGTGTGTGTGTGAGTAAAACTTTAACCTTTTGTGTAACTATATAACTGAAGTAAGGTACTGTGTGTGTATCTTATGTAAAGAAGGCAGGTACCCATTTACAGCTGGGTGGATTGGGGGACTGTACTGAAACTAAGGCAACCAATGGACACCCATCCACTTGGTTACCATGCTCAATGCTGCTTAATCTTAGCTTGGGGAAAGTGAGTGCTCTGACCACTGAGCTATCTCATTCCTGATTGAGTTATATGCCTGAGCTTAACATTTATGTGCTTTTGGCATTTTGCTTTCTGCACATTTTTAAATTTAAGATGATTATCCTTGGACTGTTTTAGATCTTTGAACATGGGGCATAAAGACAAACAGTTGGGGTTTTTTCCCAATCATTTCATATTTTGCAGCTAAATTGTTTTTTTTAAAATCCACCCCTTCATCTTTTTCAAGTTTTTGGGATAATATTTTTATGGCAATTTTGATAGTCATAGGATTGTAATTTTATTCCTCAATCCTTTTTATTATGATTGCATGTGTCGCTGTGTGTGTGTGTGTGTGTGTGTGTGTGTGCGCGCGCGTGTGTACGTGCATGTTAGTGTGTGTGTGTGAGTGTGTATGTGTGTGTGTAAAACTGTGTTCCTAAAATAACCAGCTTACTAACTTTAAATGCTGGAACCTGTACATGATCTAATCTTTTTTTTTTCATGCATAACCGTGGAAAATTATTTCTTTGTTCATTGTAATCACAATATAATTAATATTTTTCGTTTGTATAATTTTGTTGCAGAAATTGAAAATTGATATTGCCAGAACCTGGAGACGGAGAGTGCATCATTGTCCTAGTACTTATCAAAAGTGGAAGAAAACCCCTCAGGTCAGATTATATGTGTGTGTTTGTGTTGTGTGTGTGTGTGTGTGTGTGTGTGTGTCCCTCTGTGTTCATGTACATGTATACATGTATGTATACATGTTTAGATTGTGATACAGTATGATATGTGTCAGGTCAGAGACTCCCTCTGCTACTGGTAACCATGTAACCCAGTACCACCTGCCACATGTGGGGAGTAAACCCAACCAAAAAATCCGACCTGGAGAGGGATGGGCTCCGCCAGGTTTGATTTGCCCAAGATACACCAATGACAAAGACAGCCAGAACCTCCATACCGGATCGGTCGTCGCCCGGGTTACCAAGGACCGCGCCTTCTGTTGCTCATCAGGACAGATGTCGAAAGTATGCTACTGATGTAAAACGCAGCAAAATTCGTGCCAGACACAACACCATCATTGGCACATGAATGTACGAACACTAAGAGCTGCAGGCAAAGTGGAAGAACTGACACATGGATGTCCAGATATCATTGGCACATCCTTGGCTCTGCGAAGTCAGGTGGAAAAACATGGGAGAAACAACGACCCAGGAAGACCACAAATTTATACTACAGTGGAAAACAGGATAAACATGAACAACGGCGTGGGGTTTCTCGTTCACAAAAGACAACCGTGAACACCGTCATGAGCTTCAGCCTGTGTCCAGCAGACTTATTACCATCCGCCTGAGAGCAACCCCCTTTAACATAACTATAGTACAGGCATACGCCCCTACATCAGACTGCACAGATGAAGCCGTAGAAGAATTTTATGACCACTACAAGAGGTTTCGAATCAAACACCCAAGAAAGACATCCTCGTTGTGCAAGGCGACTGAACGCCAAGGTAGGAGAAGATGCATGGAAAGACTGGGAGGGCGTTTGTGGGCCACATTGTAATAACCAATCAAATGAAAGAGGCTTGAACCCTGGAGTTTGCCATTAACAACCACCTCCAGCTAGTGAATACACTTGGCCCACACAAGAAATCCAGAAAATGGACATGGCATAGCCCAAATGGAGAACACCACAACCAAATAGATTACATCATGGTGAAAAGACGGTTTCAGTCTAGTGTTAACATCGCACAGACACGAAGTTTTCCAGGAGCAGACATAGGAGTGATCATGATCTTGTGATGATGACTTTCCGACTACGTCTAAAGAAAATCCACAAGCGAACAACATCAGGATCAAATTTGACCTCAAGAAGCTGAAGGACCCAGAGGTATTAGAAAATTTCAAGCAAGGATAGTGGAAAGTTTGCAGCACTCACTGTGTTAGACTCAGACATAGACACACTGACGAATAGTTTCAATACAGCAGTGACTGAAACAGCAAACGAGCTTCTTGGCAAACGCCGACCAGTCAAAAAACCATGGGTCCACACCTAACATCCTACAACTATGCGACAAGCGTAGAGAGTTGAAGACAAAGAAAAATGAAACAAAAGAAAGAGCAGAACAATATAGGGCAGTCAACAAAAGAATCAGAAGTCCATGACGGAGGCAAAAGAGAAATGGATCGGTGAACAGTGCCAAGACATTGAAGAGAACATCAAGAAAAACAATAGCAAGAAAGCATATCAGCTGGTGAAAGACCTGACTAGCACGAAACAGAGAAAAGGTTTAACAATCCAAGACAAAAATGGGAAGTGTCTCACTGACGACCAGGATATTCTGAACAGATGGACAGAATACTGCTCCGATCTGTATAACTATAGAACCGCAGGAGATCCAGAAGTCCTTAATGTACCCGAAAGCAAAGACACAGACAGTCACCCTATCCTCCGAAAGAAGTGGAAACAGCAGTCAGATCGCTGAAAAAGGGAAGTCAGCAGGGCTGACAACATTCCAGCTGAGTTGGTCCAAGCTGGAGGGGAAGCCATGATCAGCGCCCTACTAAGAATCTGCAACAAGATCTGGCAGACAGGAAAATGGCCAACACCATGGACGCAGTCACTCATCATCACCCTCCCCAAGAAAGGAAATCTACAACAATGCCATAATTACCGCACAATCAGCCTCATATGTCACCCAAGCAAAGTCATGCTGCAGATAATATTGAATAGACTGAAGCCACAAGCAGAGACCATCATTGCTGAGGAACAAGCAGGTTTCAGAGCAGGGCGCAGCACAACAGAACAGATATTCAACCTCAGAATACTATGTGAGCGGTACCTTCAACATCAACAAGACCTATAACCACGTATTTATCGATTTTAAGAAGGCATTTGACAGGGTGTGGCATGCAGCTTTGTGGGCAACCATGAACTTGTACAGCATCAATGCAAACCTGATCAGAGTCATCAAACAGCTGTACAGCGAGGCCACCAGTGCAGTGTACTAACAACAACAACATTGGAGAATGGTTTCGAACAACAGTTTGGAGTAAGGCAGGGCTGTCTACTCTCACCCACTCTTTTCAACATCTTCCTTGAGAGAATCATGGCTGATGCACTGAACATCATGAAGGATCAGTCAGCATTGGTGGCAGAACGATCACAAACCTCCGCTTCGCAGATGACATTGATGGAATAGCAGATCAGAAAAAGAGCTTGCCAGCCTAACAGAACACTTGGATAAGCCTCCAAAACATACGGCATGGAAATCAGTGCAGAGAAGACCAAACTGATGACTAATAACACCCAAACGGCATTAGCACTGATATCAGGGTTAATGACCAAAGCTGGAAACAGTTCAAAGCTTCAAGTACCTGGGAGCCATTGTATCCGACCAGGGATCCAAGCCAGAAGTAGTATGCAGGACTGCACAGACAATAACAGCTTTGTCAAAACTAAACACCATCTGGAGAGATAAGAATATCTCAATTATCTCCAAGATCAGACTAGTGCGCTCCCTTGTCATATCCATATTTCTGTATGCCTGTGAATCATGGACCCTGACTGCAGATTTGGAGAGAAGAGTACAGGCAGTGGAGATGAGATGCTTTCGGAGACTCCTTGGCATCTCCTACAAAGACCACATAAGCAACGAAAAGCGTGCATAACAGAATCCAGCAAACCATGGACCCTATGAGAACCTTCTAACGATCGTGAAAAAGCGTAAACTTAAGTGGTATGGGCATGTCACAAGATCCCAAGGAATTACAAAGACAGTTTTGCAAGGCACTGTCCAAGGAGGAAGAAGAAGAGGCAGACCAAGGAAGAGCTGGGAGGATAACATCAGTGAATGGACAGGCCTAGAACTCAACAAAACCCTGAGAAAGGCAGAACAGAGAGAAGAATGGAGGGAACTGGTTGCTGAGTCTTTGAGGGTGCCCCCACGGTCGTCAGACTACGGGACAGATAGATAGATAGATGATATGTGTGTATCATGTGTATGCTTGTGTCTTACAGAACTTTCCAAGTGTAAAATGGACATTTTGCATGTTTTGTCATGCATGTGTGTTCACAAAATCCTTTGGTGGCTCTGTTTCTCTTGACTTTGGAACAGAGTCTATTAGATCATCTTAATTTCATTTAGCTTAGAACTATCACTGTTCACTGTTCACTGGTCCCGTAACCCACCAGGGTCGTAGGGGCGCTGCATGGTGGACGAACGGTGGACCAGCTGGCTCCACTTAGCACGGTCGTGGGCGAGTGCCTGGGTGACACTGAAGTCCTTCCCTGTCCAATCACGGATGTCGTCGGCCCACTTTCTCATAGTTATGAGTTAGTTACACCCATAGTTAGAACTATACAATGGTGGAAAGTCGGTCACATTGTTTTCTCTGTATCCTGAAATTGTTTGCTTGCTGAATTTTTGTTTTGACATTTTCTTTGATTTTGAGGGGTGGAGGTGGGGGAGGGGAGTATTTTTGGAGGATGTTCAGCTGACTGATCCTTTTTAAAGATTACTTTATTCTTTGTTGACTGCAAATCACTTCTTTTGATGGCCATTAAGTAAAATGCCTGAAAAACATGTTGCTCTGCCTTTTAACCACTAGACTGCCTTACCCCGGAAATTTTCCGGGGCTAAACGTGCACCCTATACGCCAACAACCCGGAAAATTTCCGGGGTGTCGAACCGAAGTAAACAAGCCTGCTTCCTTGACTACAATTAAAGGGAAAGAACTCCAAAATTAATGGAGGTCACTCTCCTGTTGCTTGGCAACATCCAGCTGCAAAAACCGTAGCAAAAACGATCGTTTTTTAGCTCATATTTTGTGTTTTTATGCATGACTGCTTGGGAAGTTCGTGTTCAAAATGGCTGAGACTTCTTGTTGAAGGCATAAATAACTTTACACAGCTGTAAAAGTGGCAAATAAAACTGTAGATTTACCTAACAATGATGAAAACGATTGTGTATGATTCAGCTGATCGTGCATTAAAAAAAAAGAATAAGATTTGGCCTAGACTTATGTTTGATGTTATTGAGATCGGGGGTACTCAGAATGACAGTGGTGATAAAGAAATCGTATTTTTGGTCATTTTTTTTACATTTTAAATTTATTTTCGCAGTGAAATATCATGCTAACTAATTTAAGCTTGCCTCGAAGTAATCTATGATATATATACTGTCATTGGGGAGACTCTCAGGAATATTCATGTAGTAGTTTCTGAGTAAGAGGGATATGAACATAGCAGTGGTACATAAGAATTCTATTCCCTGGCATATAGGGTGCACTTGCACTGGGCAGTTAAGAGGTTAAAATAACTCATGGATTATTTTAGGTAGACAAAACAGACAAACAGACAAAACCCAACATAAAACACCCCCTCCCCCCAGAAGGAAAGACCAAAAAAAAAGACAACAAAACAAACAAAAAAGAGATGACAAAACTACAATGAAAAAAACCCAAACTCTTGAGAGGAGTGTCATAACTGATATGAAAATGTGTGTGTGCGTGTGCGTGTGGATGCTCTGTGCATGTGTGCTTGTGTATGCTCTCTGTGTGTGTGTACACACTTCTAGAGGGAGGGAAAGGGTGGGCAAGATAAACCGTCTAACCAACTAAAGCAGAAAGGCAGGAAATCAGATTACGGTTGTGATAGACTGAGAATAGCAACAGCACAAACCATAGTGCTCAGCCAGGCAGTCAGACGCATCCGACACAAGGGGAGGCAGAGAGAAGAAAAATAGATTATCCAGACATTCTGGAAAAGTAGAAATTCTCTCCCTTGCTTCATTTCCTCTCGTTTCTTGCTCTTTTTTGTTGTGATTTATGTATATATTTATTTATTCATTTATTTTATCTGTAGATGTGTAAAAGGGTGTGCGGAGAGGAGGGGTTTTTGAAGTTGCCTTTTGATGTGAACAAGCATTGATCAGTTTAGGGGAAGAGAGACCACACATGTACTGTAGGTATTTGTGATCAAGAGATAGTAAAGGATGTCAGAGTTGGTTAAGTACTTTATATCATAGCACAAACCAACAATGGCAAGCAAACTGTGCTTCTGGTGGATGTGGAGTTTTATTATTTTTTGTTTGGTGTGTGCGTGTGTGTGTGTGTGTGTGTGTTTAGGGTCACTTTCTCCACTTTTGTTTTGTTCTTTCTCGCTTTGAATTTGATCTTTCTTTTTCTCTTTTGTTTTTTGCTTGTTTTTGTTTTATTTGTTTTGTTTTTCTTTTTTGGGGGGGGGAACTCCTGTTTTTCTTTTCTTCTTCTTTTAAAAAAAAAAGTCTTACTGTCTTTCTGTGTCAGTTTTGTGTGTGGTGTGTGTGTTTTGTGGGGTGTGTGTTTTGAAGTATGGTGTGTGTGTGTTTGTAAGATGTGTTGGTGGGGTTTGTGAGTATGGGGTGTGATACTTTATTTCCCGAATTTTTTTGTAATAAAAATTTGATATTAAATTACTTTAAAATTGGAGTTTTTTTTTGTTGAGTGGTTTTTTAAGGAACAGTTGAAATTGTTCATCGTTGTGGGCTTTTTTGGGATGACACAGTGTGTGTGTTGTGTGTGTGTTTTGGGGTGTGTGGGTGTTTGTGTGTTTGTGTGTGTGTTAGATTATATATTTTGTGTGTAAATGTTTAATGTGTATGTTATAAATGCATTTCAGGCATGTATAATGTGTATTTGGGCATTCCTAGCTTTTGTCTTGTGCATTCCAAGGTGTGTTTTTTTGGGTTTTGACTACTGATTTATCTATTCTTTTATTTCATATGTATACTTGAACATTCAGTTTGAAATGTTTGGCAAAATACAAGCTTTTTAACTTAACTTTTCTTTTATAATCTCTTTCCTCTTGAGTAAAATGTTTTGTGCTGAAAACGAGTCAACCAGCTGCATCAGAACTGTTTCATGGAAAAAGTTTCAATGCTGAATGTTGAATTGCCATTTTCAAGTAAATCAGATCACAAAATAACCCAGACAACAACAGCAAAAGAGAAAACATCAAGTAAGGATGGAAAAAGCTTTTAATTTTATATGTGATAATTATATAGACCTTACATTTTCTTGTTAACTTGTTAGAAACAGTACTTTTTGTGCTGCTTTTACCCTTTTAGATTAGAAAAAAAGGTTTTAGATTTTAAAAAAATCTGAGGGTTTCTTGATTCAGTGACACGTGAAAATTTAAACCATACTGCAGTTTACTATTACAGTATAAGACTAATGGATCTATCTATCTATCTATCTATCTATCTATCTATCTATCTATCTATCTATCTATCTATCTATCAGCAGTGAAATTGCTGGAAGGACAATATTAATTTTTATCTTCCAATAGTAGAATAAAGTAAGGAGTGATTGAGGGTTGGTTTTGTCTTAGAAATTTATAGAAGTATGTAGGATAGAAAAAGAGCAAAGAAAATTTGCTCAATATTAAAATCGTTTTACTACTTTAAGTATTAGAATAAATTATCTCTGTCACAAACTGTGTGTGACTGTGAGTGGGGTGTGAGTGTGTGTGGTGTTGTGTGTGTGTGTTGTGTTTTGTAAAATTCTTGAGATTCCTTTTATATAGTTATTTACTGCCAGGCAATGTTTGTTCAGGAGACAAGAAATTATAAGAGAACTGCTCTAGCAATAGAATAATGATTTGGTATAGGTGCTAAAGAAGTGACTCACTGAAAATGGTTTTTAAACATGTTTCTTGTTTTGGGTTTTTTTTTTGTAGTAGTTGTTTGTTTGTTCGTTAAGGTTTTTTGTGTTGTTCCTCAGCCAGAGCTCCAAAGTTCACCAATGGTGAGATTTTTGGGTATGCAACCGTTTTAGTCCACCATGAAGGTAGCTACTTTCCAGCTTTGGAGATGATGTCTGAAAGTAAAAACACGACACCCGTATGCATGTGTTTCTATATTGTCATCTGTTCTTACCAGCAGGCAATGGCCTACTCTTTGAAAAGCAGAACAGGGTTTAATGTGTGTGTGTGTGTGTGCAAGATGTTCTGCATGTGTCTGCACTTGGGGCCTCAGTTTATAGTTGCATCCAAAGGACTTTTGGGGAGTGGAGTCTGTACTGATGTTACCTCCAGAGGAAAAATCCCCTTGCATGGGTGTCTCAGAGATGGCTGGAACTCCGACTCAATACCAGGCTGTCAAACTTAGAGCACAACACTCTAAACCACTATGTTATACCCCCCCCCCCCCCCCCTTTTGGTTTGGTTTTCTTGTTTCTGATTTTTTGTTGGGGGGGGGGGGGGGGTATGTTTTAAGGTTATGTTTCTTTTTTTAAAAAAAATTGCCTTTCAGACATCTTATCACAGTATTCTCAGGGAGGAATGAGTGAGTCAGAGGTGGCCCCCAAGGTGGGGGACACAAAGGAAGAAAAAGAATAATTACTACTTAATTTTTCCAGTTAGGATTAAGTTCTAGGTCTGAGTGCAGTGAAAGATGATGGGTACACACTAAATGTATGGCTTTTGTCAAAGGAGTAATGGTTAATCATATTAACTTGTGGTTAGCATCAGATCTATAGACCACAACAAAGATAATGTAATTAATAAATCAGCATGCGTAGCAGAAACTTCTTTTTCCTAACAAATAGTAACATACTGGAATTGATTTTATGCAAGAGCCTTGCTAACAGTACCTGGGTGATAATAAAGATGAAAATAATGATATTAAAGATTATGGAAGTGATGATGATGATGTGGAGGAGGATGATGATTATAGACTAAACATCAGTGAAGCTTACATATATGTCATTAGATTAAAAACTGGAAACTAGGAAAGGTTATGGGAAGTACCAACGTTAAAGTTGAGAAAATTTTCTTTCCATATTTATTTGATTAATGCTTTTAAATTTTGGTAACAAATGTGTGGAGCATTTGTAGTCCACACAAAACACTTTTTGTTCCTTTAGGGAAACTAATTTTGATTTATTAAAAGAAAAGAAGAAAAAACCCAAATAACTTTGTCAGTTGATTCAGACCATGAATTCAATAGTTTAAACTAAAAATTAATTAATTTTGAGTGCCCATTTATTCCTAATGATCCAGGTTGGTGCCTAATTTGATAATCAGTGCTGTGCAAGAGCAAATCAAATGTTGTTTGCACGAATTCAGTGATTCCCACATAGTATAAAGGGATACTAGTAATAGTATAGAAGTAGTGACTTGTAAGAGATGCCACACACACACACACACACACACACACACACACACACACACACACACACACACACAAACACAACACACACACACACATACACACACACATACACACACACACATACACAACACACTCACTCACCTCACACACACACAAGACTATCTCTCCCTCTCTCTCTTTGTATCTATCTCATTTTTTCTCTCTTTCTGTCTCCTCTCCCCTCCTTCTCCTTCCCCCCTCTTCCTCTCCCTCCCTCTCCATCTCTTCCTCCCCCTTCTCTCTCTACCTCTCCCTCCCTCTTTCCCTCTTCATCTCTCTCACTCACACTCACTCTCACACACATGGAGACAGACTGCATAATCATAAAGGTAACAGAAAACAACAAAGCATTGTCAGAAAGTTGTCTGTTGTCAGGATTTTTGCACGTAAGCACCTCCAGTACCTTCCAGATTCTGTCAGCAGATATTACCATTGTGAGTTGTGCCTGCAAATGCTAACCCAACTCCCAAAAAGAAAATAGGATGCTCAAGCCATATGATCGGCCTTTTTCCAGTTACGATTTTAAGTTTTACATATGGTACTGTATAGTACCTTGATGATTTTAACTTAATGGTACTGTAAAATTCCCTGAATATTGTTATTAGAAGATTTCAGATATCAAGTTTGTGTGTGTGTGTGTGTGTGGTGTGCGCGCGTGTGTGCATGAGCATGCGTGCATGTGTGTGTGCATGTGTTCATGCGTGCATGTGTTTTAATTAATTTTGAAAATCAGTGAAACAATTTTTTTTCCATATTGATGGAGTTGTGGTTGGTCACATGCTCTTACTCCTCTCTGCTATTACTTGTTCAATAAATGAATTGATTTTCTCATTTCATGTGAATGTTAATAATTAAAGTAATAGTGTGAGATTAAACTTGCTTATTATAATATTCAGCAATAATCATAACTGATTTGTTTATGAGGAAGCTGCACTGCTCTTCTCAGAAATAGCACATTGCATGGTATAACACCATACTTTTCATTCTCTCTCCCTCTATCTCTTTTTTAAAAAATCAGTTTCTCTCTCTCTCACTCACTCACTCACTCTCTCTCTCTCTCTCTCTCATCTCTCACTCTCTCTCTCTCTCTCTCACACACACAGTGACCCACTCCACTCTCACTCACTTACTCACTCACTCTCTCCTGCCACCGCTCTCTCTCTCAGTCTCTGCCCCCCCCCCCCCCCTTTCTCTCTCTCTCTGCCCCCTCCCTCTGCCCCCCCACTCCCCCCTCTCCTGATCCCCTCTTTCTCTTCCCTCCTGGGTGGTAAATGGGGGCCGACAGTGCTTTGGTATTGTAGTCTCCCAAGTCCTACAAACCAGATTTCTTGTTTAGAAATAGGACGATTAAAATGATCATCCACTTCTTCATTACATTCTGATGTACATCTTGGGTTGTGTAAAGTATCTCTTTTCAGAAGGGTCTTTAAATATTAAAGCCATGCATCAACAGAGATATTGTTTCTTGATTGATGCTTTCAAAATGAATTTAAAAAAAAAACCAAACTCACAATTCTTAAACTGCACACGAGAGTTAATTGAAGAGGTCAAGTCCTTCGGATGAGACTATAGAACCAAGGCCCCATGTGCGAACGCATGCAGAACATCTTGCGCACACACTAAATCCTGATCCGCTTTTCAGAAGAGTAGGCCATTGTGTGCCGGTGGGAACAGATGACAGAATTTGCAAAACCGCATACACACGGGACTGGATGTAAAAAAACCCACATAAGTGCTTATTCCATTATCCTCGATATAAAAGAATAAAATAAAAATTTACAAATAAATAAAATAAAGATATTTATGAGTAAACTGCTGTATATATACATTTTTTTCTTTCCAGTAGGTGTTTATACAAGAGAGAGAGAGAGAGAGAGAGTGGGTACACACACTATGCTGTGTTTCTGTTCAGTGAGCTGTCACGTGTCATGACAGTGAAGATATATATACATGTAGTAATATTAACGGCAGTTTGCCAGAACCACGGGGAAGTTAGGGTAACGAATTCTGTCAGTAATTCGCTATTTGCCAAGTGATCAGCTGTTGACGGTTGTGCGGGACTCCGTCTTGGTCTGCAAATGATCATGGATGTGCACTGGGGAAAAGTGTCGGCACGGTGGGAAGATGTATAGTGGGAGTGAGCAATATAGGCTCGTTCGTTGATGGAGTGGTATGGCAAACGCTGGGAACGACTGAAACGCCCAGTGCAAGAAATCAGCGAGGAATGCTTTCAAGGCGTGGGCAATTCGTTGATTGCCGTTTACTGCGTGGTCAGCGTGGTATGATCATGAAACCAAAAACTTTCTGTCCTTTACCCCCCCCCCCCCCCTTTTCCCCTTCATTAACCCTCTTTGACACAGCGGACTGCTCATATATTATTATAATCCCCCCCCCCCCCCCCCCCCCCCCCCCCCCCCCCCCGCCGTGCACGTCACACTGAGCAGTTATCAAACATTGTGAAAACAATAATGTCAGTTGAATCAGATTGATTTTTTCTGTCTGTGAACGACTTGTTAACATGGAAATGTAGGCGTACAGTTTAATGCTGAGTTTTGCTGATCGATGTTAGCTCACTGTGATTAATGATGCTAAAAGATGGCACAGCAGTCGTTAATTTGAACATACACACATGATTTTCAACTGTGCGGGAGGTGACGCAGTCACACAGTAGGCCACGGTATTTTTTTCTCTCCAAATCTCTAGCAGCAGCAGCAGCAGCAGCAGCAGCAGCAGCAGTAATGAAAGTAGTAGTGATAAATAGTTGTGGTAGCAGTAATACTACTGGTAGTAGAAGTAGTAGTAGTTAATGCACAAAGTAGTAATAACAGTAGTAGTATTAGTAAAGGCTTTTGTGTACATATCCTTCTGGTTTAAACATAAAAACATAGGATGACACAAGAAACAGCAGCATGAACATCAGTAACTGTTAAAACCGGTTTGATTTTGAAGTAAATGTCTGGACTTTTTGAAATGTCAGTATACGTAGCCTATATCATCACATGCACGGCTTTTCAGGCATCTTCTCCGAAATGCAGTTTATTTTTGTGGTTCTTGTTCACGTCTTATTGATTTGATGTAACTTGTAGTTGCACTTTCAAATATTCTGATTATTCTTCATAATTACAGTCAAGAAAGTTTTTCTTAAATTTGTTGAATCAAACTTTTTTAACTTCATTAAAAAGTTCAAGCATTTTCCCTGTAAACAGAAATCATGCGGGTTTGTGCAATTTTGCCAACTAAAGTGTTTTCTCTCCGATTACTACTACTGTGTTGTGTCTAGAAATAACCTTGCAAGGACTTCCTACTTTGTCATAGCTCTATTCAAAGCTTAATACAATAGCGAAGCACCGTTGCGGTGGCCCGATCAAAGGGTGCAACAAAGACTACTTTTGCAACGCTACTGATCCATGCCCTTTCTCTGTTGCCTGAACAAAAGGTGCAACATGTGAACAACCTGAGGTAAACTTGGGCAGAACTTTTTCCTGAAGATCACATGTGATAAGGATTCCAGACGGCGAAAGTGCACCGAAGTGAAACTTCTTGAGACGACCACCATCGAAATTGTTGCCGCATAGCGCTAGTAAATCTTACGCTCTCTACACTGACCAAAGAAAGAAAAGCTGGACAATTGTGATTCATGATGATGTGGACGACTGGGATACAGGACTTCTGCTAGACTGATAAGGAGTCTTATGGCTGGGGCCTACGTTATGAATGTTCATTCCAATCAAGCGGCCAGGCACAACAATCTGTGTTATCGTAGCAGTGTGCCAGTCTGGTTGAGGGCCTTTAACATTTGGCTTAAGATTTCCCGCTGTCTCTTCTGCCCAGTTGATTGCTGTGTCATGAAAAGGTTGTTGTCGTAAAGTGGATAGGCTGAACAGACATAAGAACACTTTCTGGGTCTGGAAACTTCCTGCGGCAAACAGAAAAACCTTTCTGTCACCAGGTGGGCTGCCAATTGTCTGTGCGACTGCAAATTGCAAAAGAAACCATTCCAAATCTGCCCATGTTTATGGTCTTTGTCTACGTGCAAATCGGATAAAACAACAGGTTTTCCTAGGAAAATTAGGGAGTACTCAATTTACGTTTTCAGTCTCGACTGAGTTTTTATTTAAATGTATCTATTTTATTGTTTTATTTTGGGTCGTGGTTTTCACGTGTGTTTATAGAAAATGATGTGCTAAGCAGTTTAATAATAATTTCCCTCTACATTTGGACCAGGTTCGTGCAGTTGATGGTTCAATCCAGTTAGCGACAGGAAAACCATTTAAGGACACCACAGTGGATCGCTGCAGACGCAGTATTTTGGCCGATAACGTTGTCTTGCACTCTGTGCCGCCTTTGACCTGACTCCAATGACGCTGGTGGCGTGCATGTGTGGACTGGGCAGCTATATAGCACCCACAACAAATCGCCGATTTCATCGATGGACAGAAATATAGCCTAAACTTTTGCGGGCAGGAAAGGAGAGAGGAAAGAAGAGGAGGGAAGAAGTAGAAGAAAAGAAGGAGAGGAGGAGGAGGAGGGGAGAGGGAAAGAGAGAGAGAGAGAGAGAGAGAGAGAGAGAGAGAGAGAGAGAGAGAGAGAGAGAGAGATGTGCACATTGTCAGTATTAGGTGTTGTTATTGTTGGGCGTTCCCCTGATGAACTCCCTGGGGTTCACCCATAATACATACTCTGCCTTACTCATCTGATCTGGCAATCACCGTGACACCCGGAATTACTATTTAGGCAGCCATACTCCGATTTCATGGGATTTTTTTCCTCCTTAATTGAGAGTAAAATGGGTTATGGTAAGAGTTCGTCATGGATGCAAACAATCCCGGCATAAGATTTCAAAGCATAACAGCATTTTAATGTAGTTCTTGGCAAAACTGTTGCCCGAGGCCACAGTATTCATGGACTCTGTTTTACTGTCATACTCTGTTTTGGATGCAAGTGACGAAAAGTGAAACCAAAACTGTCATTCAGAGGGAATGGTTACGATGTTGTTGTTGATGGTGGGGGGGTTGTTTTTTTTGAGTGGGGGTGGGGGATGTTGTTTGAGGTTTTTTGTGGTTGTTAAAACATTTACATAGAAAATCTCTGTTATTGAGAACTGAATATTGCTTTTTAGTGCAAAGTGTTTAATTCACTTATGAATCTGTTTTATCAAATCATATGTGAGATTTGGAATATATGTTCTGATTTTTTAAAACTGAATTTATTTGTAAACAGGCGATAGGACCTGCGTGCTGAAAATATACTCCACTCTAACCTTTGTAGATGCTTCACCCGAAAAAAGCTAGAGAACTGAAGGCTTTAATGAAGTTATAGTAACGGATAGTAAGGCTACTTCACGCACGGAACCTGTTCACATACTAACTTCCCCCTCCTTCCTTCCAACGTCTGCCATCGCTCTCAGAACCTTATCTTCCAGACCTGCAGAATGGTACCATCTTGATTTTACACCCATTATAAACAGGCAGACAGCTGATGGGCCCAGTCTCTGTGGTGACGGACGGTCTGTGAAGGTGAGGCGCCCTGAAGGCTTCTGGAAAGCATTGGCCGCTGCTGAGCATGACTGTATCTGATTCAGGCAGGGGCTGGACTTCTCTTGACTAAGGGCCCCATCACCCAGCCGAACCCTCAGTACCGGCGCTGAGTTAACAAAGCGGAGTTAATCAGATAGGTCAGAGCCCTGTGACTAATGAAGACTTCGTCAGCCTGACTGTGGCTGCCAACTATCAACCCTTGGGGAACGGGGAGAAGCCATCATCAGTCTTGCTTGAACAGATCTGGTGGACAGGTTGGCACGTGCCGTGGATGAAAGGCTGGTTGCCGAGGTGGCCCCAGTTAGCTGCTAATATACATGATATACTGACCGAGTCTGTCTGTGCAGTTCTAAATGTTTGCAGAAGGGCTTGGGTCGAATCAAAATAATGATAATAATACAACCAGGTGTTCCCTTATTATGCATACATGTAGAGGGGGATGGCGATGCTTCTTGGCTGCAAGCCGTCATTATGAGTTTCACTTGTAACACCGTGTGTATTCTGAACTATACGGTCTGTGCTCAGACACAAATGACATATTTCACGTAAAGCTGCAATCGGCCCATACAAGGGGGCAAAAGCTTGTTCCATAGGTCACGTACAGGGCCCATAATAATTTCAACAATTGTAATTAGTACATTAAGACTAAAGGTGAGAGTCGGGAAAACGTAGTACTTCTTCAGAAAATAATAAGTCTCTCTCTCTCTCTCTCTCTCTCTCTCTCTCTCTCTCTCTCTCTCTCTCTCTCTCTCTCTCTCTCTCTCTCTCTCTCTCTCTCTCTCTCTCTCTCTCGTGTTTGGCTGTACATTATGAAGATCAATGCCATGGTTTTCATGTCATGTAATTGCGTCGCGCTGCGACGCTTCGCTGCTGTATGAGCTTATCATCTTAGCGGCAATAAAATTTCGTTATCGT
Source organism: Rapana venosa (assembly GCA_028751875.1). Classification (NCBI taxonomy): domain Eukaryota; kingdom Metazoa; phylum Mollusca; class Gastropoda; order Neogastropoda; family Muricidae; genus Rapana; species Rapana venosa. The sequence continues at coordinate 853,826 of CM054134.1, read as the reverse complement.
TATTTCTCTCTCTCTCTCTCTCTCTCCTCTCTCTCTCTCTCTCTCTCTCTCTCTCTCTCTCTCTCTCTCTCTCTCTCTCTCTCTCATCTCTCTCTCTCTCTCTCTCTCTCTCTCTCTCTCTCTCTCTCATCTCTCTCCCCCCCCCCCCCCCCTCTCTCTTGTCAGTGTGCCTGCCACCTCTCCTATGTCCTCTCTCTTCCTCGTTCTCTGAATTTTTTTCCCCAGACCTTACCCTCTCACCTGTATATATATCTTTCGGCATATGTGTATACAGTTTACTGTGTGCAGGCGTACGTGCGCGCACACGCGCGCGTGTGTATGTGTGTTTCTAGTCACACCTTGTCTTCCTCTTTCTCCACTTTCACTCACTTTTAAGAGATCAACAGCGACATAGATAAGTGAGGAATATTTTGCTGAAACCAAAAACCATCCTGGATGGATTTCAGGCCTTTGAAGAAGAGACGAAGATGTAAGATACACGGATGAAATGGGGTATGCGCTCTTTCGGGGCAGCCAGGCGTTATGACCGTCAGGCAGAGGAGCACCCGGGAGGTATGAGTTATGAGCGAAGTGAAGGCAGCGGGTGGTGAAAGGGAATCCCCTGCAGATGATGGCTCGCTGTTTCATGGCCGTAGACAAGTTGTGGAGAGTTGGCGAGGTGTTACTTCCGCACCAGCCAGTCTGTTGGTGGCTGTTATCATTCACTCTGGAGCCGATTGGTGCCCTCGAGCTGGACTGATTGTGGTTGTCAGCAAGTTATTTTCTTGGGGGGTGGGCTTTTAGACCATGTCCTAAACACACCCAGACCATAGAGGACCATGCATCAGTGTCTGTTTCACCATGACAGGTTCATTTCAACAAAATGGCTCTGAAGTGCAGGTCATTCAGAGGCCATCACAGACATCTACAGGTAGAGTGGAGCTGAAAATGTGTGCACTCTTGTCTTGGCCGAAGTCAGTTGTTTAGGCAGTTATTAAAGCGGATGCTCTGCTGGATTACTAGTGGGGGGGTGGGGGGGGAGTGGGGGGGGGGGGGGGGGGTGGGGGGGGGGGGGGGGGGGGGGGGGGAGGTGTTGGTTTTTTTTTTGTTTGTTTTGCTGCCTTGTCTTCTGTGATGTTCCTGTCCTACCGTTCCCTCCCTGCCCATTTCAGTCTCTCCGCCCCAGCTTCGACCAGATTCGTCATGCCACATCCCTAGGGTCAGAAGGCCCCAGGGAGCCTATCGGTGTCAGGCCACCATGGGTCCACCAGCCAGAGGGGCCATGCACTGCTGCTGGGTCACTTTGGGTTGTATTCAGTGGTGCCATTATCTACCTAACTTCCCAATGAAAACAGTAATAGCTCAG
>CM054134.1:819981-847481 GCA_028751875.1 Rapana venosa | reverse complement strand
CTGTACAGCTTCTCCCCTGCTGTAAGTCCATTTCAGATCGATGTATAATAGAGAATTACAGGCCATGCCAGGTAGAAATTGTACGCTTACCATCGAACAAACTCATGGCTGTTAGCACAGAGTCTTGGAAGATGGCACTGACAAAAGTGGTTAAGCTCCGGAGAAACGAAGCCCTTGTTGAGAGTTTTCCCTATTTAATTTAAGACCTGTGGGAATCCCTACTTTCTGGGGACGTGCTAATGAAGCAGGGGGTTTAAAGAGGTAAGCAAGACCTTATTTATTTGGAGACCTTGTTAGCGGGCTGATCCAGCCCCAAAAAAAACCTTTGAGGAAAAGGCAAAAAGCCATCAATTTTGCTTGATTGGATCTAGTAACAGGAAAGCATGCACTTGGATGTTGCATCAGAGGAATGCTGATTTTAATAACTTGTGCGGAAATGTTTGCAATAAGAACAAGTGTATAGGAACATAACAGTAATACATTGCCTGTGCCATAGTAAAGTGTAAGATCAGAACCCTCTGTTACAAATGTCTCCTCAAAACAGCACCCCCCTGCTTCTGTGAATGTCTTGTACACTCCCCCTCATTCCCTCCGCTCTGCTACGGATACCATGTGCTTACGAACACCTAGATTCAGTTAGTTCACCGTTGGCCATCGCTCTTTCTCAAATTCTGGCCCATCAATCTGGAATAACCTCCCTCTCTCCCTTTGCCAAAAGCCTACTTATGGCACCTTTCAATCCAGCCTTAAGACACACTTATTTCACTAACCTGAAAAACGAGAGAGAGAAAGAGAGAGGAGAGAGAGAGAGAGAGAGAGAGAGAGAGAGAGAGAGAGAGAGAGAGAGAGAGGAGAGTGTATACATTGAGATGGGAGGGGGGGGGGGGGGGGGGCGGTAAACGAACAGTATAGACTTCATGTAACAGTCAAATTGCAGTACTCTCTCTATAGACACGCTGACTTACTTTTAATACCATTGCTGTGTCAAGGCAGATTTTTGGATCATTTGTCTTCCTCAGTTCCTGAGTACTGATTACTTCAGTGTTGATGGATTCAGGCTGTCTCATCTTCCTGACTTCTGGTTTATGTTTTCTTCACAGAGATGGCAACATGGTTGATTATCGATGGTTATACAAAATCGACATAGTTTTAGTATTTTCACTTTTAATGTTTTGATTTTTTTTACAAATTTCATTTTTAATTATACCTCCTCCCACTCTGAGTGTTTACTTGTACCACCGTCTCCTCTCTCTTCTCTCTCTCTCCCTCTCTCTCTCTCCTCTCTCTCTCTCTCTCTCTCTTCTCGTCTCTCTTCTCTCTCTCTTCTCTCTCTCTCTCTCTCTCTCTCTCTCGTCTCTCTCTCTCTCTCTCTCTCTCCTCTCTCACTCCCTCTCATCTCCTCTCTCCTCACACACTACACACACTCTTTCTTTTCCTCCCTCTCCCTCTTCTTCAGGCTGACAACAACATAAACAAAGGGGGGATGTTTTGTTGAAGCGAACAACAGCCTCAGCGCTCTTCTGGCCTTTGAAGAGGAGACGAAGATGTAAGATACACGGTGAAATGGGGTATGCGCTCATTCGGGGCGGCCAGGCGTTATGACCGTCAGGCAGAGGAGCACCCGGGAGGTATGAGTTATGAGCGAAGTGAAGGTAGCGGGTGGTGAAAGGGAATCCCCTGCAGATGATGGCTTGCTGTTTCATGGCTGTAGGCAAGTTGCTGAAGTTGGCAAGGTGTCACTTCTGCACCAGTGCGTCTAGTGGTAGCGGCCATCATTCACCCATTCAGCTGATTGGTGCTCTCGAGCTGGACAGATTGTGTTAATCTTGAAGGGGATCAGGCTTTTAGGCTACATACACCCAGACCAGAGAATCACCTGTGTCACCATGACCATTTCATTGCACCAAAATGGCCCCAGGTGCAAGTCATTAAGTGGGTATATTTTAGGCATTGCTGAAAAAACATGCACTCTTGCTTTGCTGAAGTCATTTATGATCACAGGAAGCGCTATGTTCGGATGTGTTATTTTTGGTTTGCATAAAAGTTATTACCCTCCACAGCCTGATATTGATGGGCTCCCCGTGGACTTCCAACTCTGAGGATGCGACATAACGAATCTGGGTTTGGCTGTGGCAGGAAGGTTCAAATGAGTGGCGTGGGAACAGCAGGACTGGAACGTCACAGAAGATGTGGCAGCACAATATATATATATATATATATATATATATATATATATTATATATATATATATATATATATATATAATAGCTGCTCAGAGACTCATGAATTAAGGCTTCATTAAGAAAAGGTATTTGGCAAATAAAACTGCATGATACACACACACACCACACACACAACACACACACAAAACACACACACACAACCACACACACACACACACACACACACACACACACAACACACCACACACACCACACACACTCACACACACACACACACACACACACACACACACACACACACACACACACACACACACAACACATATATATATATATATATATATATATATATATATATATATATATATAATATATTATATAATATATATATACCCTCCTCCTCCCCCACTGCCTGCTGTGAAAAGGAACATCTCTAACACACTACAGTTAGGGAATACTCAGTCTTAAAATAGCTGCTTAGAGACTCATGATCACCACAAATATTAAGGCTTCATTAAGAAAAGGTATTTGGCAAATAAACTGCATGATGTACTGAGGGAGAAGAATTTCTATTGTGAACTAAATCAATCATTAAAAGAATTTTGTATGGTATAAAATGCACAAAGCTGTACAGTTGGGTCCAGTTCAGTTGGTGAAATCAATTTTTTGTTGAAGATGATTTACTGCGTTGCAGAGAAAATCAGTATTGGATTTTGAGTAATTAAAAAATTGGGAGTACTTTCTTATTAGATTGGACCTATTTCATATTACATTTGATAATTGTCGATAGGCAGGAGCCAGAAAACATACTTTGACGATTTATCTGACATTGTTAGTGGCATCACTAAGTAATAGTGCATTTATCTTCAGTGAACAATTACTGGTATATTACAGCACTGCTTCTTAGGCACGGGTATGTGGATTTCAAGAGTCGTCGTTTATTGCGTGGTTTAACACGTCTTTGAATAAGTGTGTCGAAACTGGAAAGGAAAGAATAGAATGATAGTTGTTCTTGCAGTTATGATTGTGGGAAGAAGGTGTGAATGCAGTTGTGTGCAATTGCTGTTAAGGCATGTATAACCTTGCACACACACACAGATTTTACATCAATGACCTACTTATGTAATTGATTTTACACCTGTTCAAAGACGAAGCCGCTTTGATTGTGCCGATAAACATGTCCTGATCACTAAAAATAGTGCAGCTTCTCAGGACTGGCACCGCCCAGGTAAAACCTTGTGGTCAGAGCGTTCAGCTTCTTATGTGATGGTTACCGGAGATGCAGAGTACAACTGAGGTGTCTGATCCAAAATCAGGAAGGGTTGTGTTTGAGCCTGAATCGGGGTCCACTTTTCCCCCCCCGGGTTTTCCCTTTTCCAAGATTTGTCAAAATGTATCAAACTTTTTTTGCTGCTGTTGTCTCAAAAGAAAAAAACGGGCAAAAAATAGAAAAAAGGGGAAAATGCTTCCGACAGTGACAGTACTGACATTTTTGGCCATGTGTCACCAGACAGATGGCTTTTGCCAGTGGAGGGTCTTGCATTAGAAAATATTGATTGATTTTTTTTTTTGCTTTGTTGTAGGTTTTTTTGAGCATTGACAGCTTTTTGTCGCCCTTTTTTGTCTTATTGTCTCTCTCTGTCTCGCCCTTCACTTTCATCGTCTCTACGTTTTTGCTAAAAACCCTCATCATATTTTTTCCATCTTTTTTTTCCCCCACGACCCATCTTGTTACATACTTTTTTGATGAAAATCCCCCGAAAGATTGAGATGGGAGAGGTTTCCCGTGAAACAGAAACATATTGGGACAAGTTTAAAGGACAGCGACAGAAAATCATGCCTGGGGGGATGCCTAGGGTTGGCAAAAACGGGGAAAAATTGAAATGAAAGAGGATAGGGACATACCTGGCCCCTTGACTTGGCCAGACAGCCGCAAAGTTTTTTTCTTTTCTTGTCACAGAGACCCAACGTACGCCGGGGAATTTAAAAACTTTAACCAATCAAGCATTTTTTGATTGTAGGTTCGCCATGGTTTAAAAGGCAACGACTCTGTCTGTCTGTCGTTGTCTGTCTGTCTATCTCTGTCTTCTGTCTCTGTCTGTCTTCTCTCCGTTGTAAAGCCCCTTTTTCATTCACTTTAAGCTAGTTGTGATGCAGTTTTAAAATTTTCACCAGTTTCGTACTAGTAAAAATTTTACCTTCGTGTTTTTTTTTTTTTGTTTTTATTTATCAAAAAGTTTTAACATCTTGAAAAAATATTTTCTTTTTATTCTTATTTTTTTTTGCTTTATATCATGAATTTTTATAATTTTTTTTTGGGCCTCCTGGTAAAAAAAACAAATGATTTTAAATGCTTTCTGTCCCATATAAATGCTCTTCAAAATAGGCAAATGGAGGGAATTTTTCTAAAGTTAGCTATAAGGTTTTAAATTTTGTGTGTGGTTGTGGTGTGTAGGGCGGTGGCGCGCCCCGCCCCACACACACAAATACGAAAAAAATTTCAAAAAGGGCCGATAGCCTTAACCAAAGGGTGACCAAGCGACAAAAAAAGGAAAGAAATTGAAACGATCACGCGCAGTTTATAAAAACAAATTTCAAAGGCTAAAAACGATTAAAAGTAAAAGCTCCAGTCATAAATTTTTTCCAAAAGAAATCTCCCAAAATTGCAGTAACCACAGAGAAAAAAGTGGTTAAAAAGTGCCCCCAGCAGAGGTTTTGTAAATCATCTCTTACACCTTAACCCCCACCCACCCGTTGCTGTACAGCTTCTCCCCTGCTGTAAGTCCATTCTCAGATGCAATTATAATATGAGAATTACAGGCCATCCAGGTAAAATTGTACGCTTAACCATCAGAAAAAACTCATGGCTGATTAGCACAGAGTCTGTGAAGATGGCACGACAAAAGTGCGTTAAGCTCCGGAGAAACGAAGCCCTTGTTGAAGTTTCCCATATTTCATTAAAGACCTTTTGGGACCCCTATTTTTGGGCACTGTTGCTAATAAGCAGGGTTAATGAGGTAAGAAAGACCTTTTTTTGATCTTTGGGAGACCTTGTTAGCGGGGGCTGATCCCCCAACAAAAACCTTTGGGGAAAATGGCAAGAGCCATCATTTTCTTGAAGGGGATCAGTAACGAAAGCATGCACTTGGATGTTGCATCAAGAATGCTGTTTTTAAAAACTTGTGCGGAAATTTGCAATAAAAAAAGTGTATAGGAACATAACAGAAAACTTTGCCTGTGCCATAGAAAGTGTAAATCAAACCCCTTTTAAAAAATTCCCTCAAAACAGCCCCCCCCCTGCTTCTGTGAATTTTTGTACACTCCCCCTCATTCCCTCCGCTCTGCTAGAACCTGTGCTTACGAACCCCTAGATTCAGTTAGTTCACCTTTTGGCCATCGCTTTTTCTCAAATTCGGGCCCCCATCAATCTGGAAAAAACCCCCCTCTCTCCCCTTTCCAAAAGCCTCCCTTTGGCCCCTTTTCACCCAGCCTTAAGACACACTTTTTTTCACTAACCGAAAAACGGGAGAGAAAAGGAGAGAGAGAGAGAGAGAGAGAAGAGAAGAAAGAGAGAAGAGAAGAGAGAGAGAGAACGATACTTTGAGAAGGGGGGGGGGAGGGGGGGGGGGGGGGGGGGGGGGGGGGGGGGGGCGGTAAACGAACAGAAAAGACTTCATGTAACAGTCAAATTTGCAGTACCCCTCACTATAGACACGCTAAAACTTTTACTTTTTAATACCATTTGCTGTGTCAAGGGGAATTTTGTATTTTTTGTTTTTTCCTTTTCAGTTTTCCTGATTTTACTGATTACTTCAGTTGAGGAAAATTCCAGGTGTCCATTTCCTACTTTTGGTTTATTTTTCCCCCCCTTCCAAGATGGCAAATTTGGTTATTACGATGGTTTATACAAAATGACATAGTTTTAAGATTAAAAAATTTTTTTAATTTTTAAATTTTTTTTTAAAAATTTAAAATTTTAATTTACCTCCCCTTGGTTTTTTTACCGCACTCCTTTTTTTTTTCTTACCCCTCCCCCACCTAAACCCCGCCCCTCCCCCCCCTCTCCCCCCCTCCTCTCTTTCCTCTCTTCCCTTTCCCCCCCCCCTCCCCCCTTTCCTCCCTCCTTCCCCCTCCCCCCTTTTCCCTCTCCCTCCTCTCTCTTCCCCCCCACTAAAAACCCCCCCCCCCCCCCCCCCCCCCCCCCTCCCCCCCCCCCCCCCCCCCCCCCCCCCACCCCCCCCCCCCCCCCCCCCCTCCCCCCCCCCCCCTCCCCCACCCCCCCCTCCCCCCCCCCCCCCCCCCCCCCTCCCCCCCCCCCCCCCCTCCCCCCCCACACCCAAAAACCCCCCCCCCCCCCCCAAACCCCCACACACACACACCTCTTTTTTTTCCCTCCTCTCCCCTTTTTTTCAGGCGCAACAACTAAACAAACGGGGGTGTTTTTTTTAAAAGCGAACAACACCTCAGCGTTTTTTTCTGGCCTTTTTAAAAGGGGAGACGAAATGAAAGATACACGGGAAATGGGGTAGCGCTCTTTCGGGGCGGCAGCGTTATGACCGTCGGGAAAGGGGAGCACCCGGGGGAGGAGGGATTATGAGCAAGTAAAGGGTAGGGGGTGTAAAAGGGAATCCCCTGCAGATGATGGCTTGCTGTTTCATGGCTGTACAAGTTGCGAATTTGGGCAAGGTGTCACTTCTGCACCATGCGTCTAGGGTAGCGGCCATCATTCACCCCATTCAGTGATTGGTGCTCTCAGCGACAGATTGGTTAATCTTAAGGGGATAAAGGGGGCTTTTAGGCCCCTACATACACCCAGAGAGTAGGAAAATTTTTTAAAAAACCCCCCCAGGTGCAAGTCATTAATGGGTATATTTTGGCATTGCTGAAAAAACAGCACTCTTGCTTTGCTAATCATTTATGATCACAGGAAGCGCTATTTCGATTTTTTATTTTTTGGTTGCTAAAGTTTTCCCTCCACAGCCTGAATTGATGGGCTCCCCGTGGACCCCCTCAAAGGGGAAAAAAAAAATCTGGGTTTGGTGGGGGGCAAATGGGGTTTGGGGGGGGGGGAACTACGATTTCAGAAAAAAAAATTTTATAAAAATATTTTATATTATATAATAAAATAAATAATTTTTTAAATTTTAAAATAAATTTTTAAATTTAAAAACCCCCAAAAAAAAAGGTACATTTAAAAAGTACAAAAAAACCAAACCCCCCACACAACACACACAAAACCCAAAAAACACAAACCAAACAAAAACACACCACACAAAAACACCCAAAAAAAACACCCAAAACCCCCCCAAAAACAACCCAAAAAAAAAAAAAAAAAAAAACAAAAAAAAAAAAAAAACCCCCCCCACCCCTTTTTTAAAAAAATTTATTAAAAAAATTTAAAAAAAAATAATATTAAAAAAAATTTAAAAAAACCCCCCCCCCCCCCTTTTTTTTTAAAAAAAACCCAAAAATACATTTGGGAAAAAAGTTTTAAAAAGGAAAACTATACAAAAAAAAATTTTTTTTAAAAAAAATTTTGGGAAAAAAAGATTTAAAAAAAAGAATTTTATTTTGGGGGGAAAAAAAAAATTTAAAAAAAATTTTTAGGAAAAAAAAAACTGTACATGGGCCTTCAGTTGGAAAATTTTTTGTGGGGATTTTCTTTGAAAAATTTTATTGAATTTAGGGAAAAAAAAAAATTTTTAATTAAAAAAAAATTAATTTTTAAACAAAAACCAAAAAATTTTGAAAAAACCTTGTTAGTGGATCCCTAGTGCATTTTTTAAAATTTGGTATTTACCCCAAAGGGTTTTTTGGGGTTTTTTTTTCCCCCCTTTTGGGGGTTTAAACCGAAAAAAAGGGGCTAAAAGGGGGATGAAGAAGTTTTTTTGCAGTTGTGTGGGGAAAAGGTTAACTTGGGCCAGTTTTTTAAAAAAAAATTTTAAAACACTTTTCAACAAGCCATTTAAAAAATTTCCCTGTTTAAAAAAGCCGCTTTTATTTCCGATAAAAACCGCAAAAAATGTGACCCCGGATGGCCCCCATAAAAACCGGGAAATTGGGGAAATTTAGGTTCCGGAAGGATTTTTAAAAAGGGGGGTTTAATTTAGGGGTTTTTTTTTCTTTGGAAATTTTCAAAAAAGGGGTGGGGTTTTTTTTTATCCCCCCTTTTTCCCCCCCCCTTCCTCCCTTTTTCCCCCCCCCTTCTCTCTCCCCCCTCTCCCCTTTTACTCTCCCTTTTTCTCTCTCCCCCTTCCCCTTTCCCTAAAATTCAAATCTCTTTTTCTCCCCATTCCCCCTTTTCTCCTTTTTTGCCCCCTTCCCCCCTTTTTTCTTTTTCTTCCACTCCCCTTCCCCCCCCCCTCTCCTCCCCTCCTCTCTCCCCCTCCCCCCTTCTCTCTCCTTTCTCCTCCTTTTTCTCTTTCTCTCCCCCCCCCCCCCCCCCCCCCCCTTTTTATCCCTTTTTTTTTTCCATCATTTTAAATTTTTTCCCCTTTTTTCCTCTTCTCCCCTCCCCCTTGTCCTTCCCTTCTCCCCCCTCCCCCCTTTTTTTCCCCCTTCTTCTCTTAATATTCCTTCCCTTTTTCCTCTCCTTTTCCATTTCCTTTCCCCTCCCCTTTCCCCTTTTTTTTCTTCCTTTAAAATTTTTTCCCCTCCTCCCTCTCTCTCCTCTCTCTCCCTCTCCCTTTTTCCCCCCCCCCCCTTTCCCTTTTTCTCCTTTTTCCCCCCCCTTTTTCCCTTTTTTCTCTCTTTTCAATTTTCTTTTTCTCCTTTCTTTATTCGTTCTCCCCCCCAACCCCCCCTTCTTTCTTTTTTTTTTCTTCCTTTTTCCCCCCCCCCCCTTTAAAAAAAAAATTTTTTTCTTTTTTAAACTCCCCAAAATTCCTTTTTTAAATTTTCCTTCCAAAATTTTTTCCCCCTCTTCCCCCTTTTTTTCCCAGTTTCCCCTTTTTTTTTTTTTCTTCTTTTCGGGTTTTTTTTGCCCGGGGCTTCCCCCTTTAAATTTTTTTTCTTTTTTTCCCCCCCCTTTTTTTTTTTTTTTTTTTTTTTTTTTTTTTTTTTTTTTTTTTGGGTTTTTTTTAAAAAAAAAAAAAATTTTTTTTTTTTTTCCCCCCCTTTTTTTTTCCCCTTCCTCACTTTTAAAAACCCAAACTTTCCCCCCCCCCCCCCTTTTTCCTCTCTCCCCTTCCCTCCCCCCCCTCCCCCCCCCTTTTTCCCCCCTCCTTCCCCCTTTCCCCCCCCCCATTCCTCCCTTCTTTTTTCCCCCCTTTTCCCCCTTTTCCCCCTTTTTCCCCCCCCCCCCCCGGGGGGGGGGGGGGGGGGGGGGGTTTTTTTCCCCCCTTTTCCCCCCAAATTTTTCCCCTTTTTCCCCCCTTTTTTTTCCCCCCCTTTTCCCCCCCCTTTTTTCCCCCCTTTTTTAAACCCCCCCCCCCCCCCCCTTTTTCTTTTTTTTTTTCCCCCCCCCTTTTCCCCCCTTTTTCCCCCCCCCCCCCCCCCCCCCCAAAAAAATTTTTTTTCCCTTTCCCCCCCCTTTAAAAAAAATCTTTTCCCCCCCTTCTTTTCCCCCCTTTTTTCCCCCAACTCCCTTTTCCAAAAATTTTTTTTTCCCCCCTGCTCTTTAAACCCCCCAAAACCCCCCCCCCCCCCCCCCCCCCCCCCCCCCCCCCCCCCCCCCCCCAAAACTCCCCCCCCCTTTTTTTTTTCCCCCCCCCCCCCCCCTTTTTTTTTTTTACTTTTTCTAACCCCCCCCCCTTTTTTAAAAAAGTTTTGCTTTTCCCCCAAAAATTTTTTTTTTTTTTTCCTTTTTTAAAAATTTTTTTTTTTTTTTTTCTTCCCTTTTTCTTTTTTCCCTTTTTTCCTCTGTCTTTTTCCCGGGTTAGTTTTTTTTTTTTTTCATTTTGTTTTTTCCCCCCTTTTTCCCCCCCCCCCCCCCCCCCCCCCCTTTTAAATTTTGAAAATTCTTTCCCTCCCCCCCCCAAACTTTTTCCTTATTTCCCTTTTAAAATTTTTTGGTGTTTTTTTCTTTTTCTCTTTTTTTTTGGGGGGGGGGGGGGGGTTTTCCCCCCCCCCAACCCCTTTTCTTCTTTTCCCCGGGTTAAAAAAAAAATTTTTCCCCCCCGCCCCCTTCCTGGGGAAACCACAAATTTTTTTTTTTTGCCTTTTCCCCGGAAAACATAAATGGCTGGGAAAATTTGGCTTTCCCCAAACCAAACCCGGGGGGGTTTTTTTAACCGGTTTTTGTGGTCCCTTTGGGGGGTCATTGGAAAAACTCCCTCCCTTTTGTTCCAATTTTTTTTCCCTTTTGATTTATTTTTTTTTTCCCCTTTTTCTTCCCCCTCTCTCTCTCCTTTTTTCTCCCCCTTTTCTCTCTCCCCTCCACCTTTTCCCTTTCTCCCTTTTTTTCTACTTTTTTTCCCCTTTTTTTTTTTTGTTGGGTTTTCCCTTTTTTTTTTTTAAACTTTTTTTTTCCAAAATGGTAAGCAATTTCTTTTTTTTCTAAAAATTTTTTTATTGGGCAAATTTTCCCTTTCCCAACAAAGGGCCCGGGAAAAACGGAAAATTTTAAAAGCCAAAAAAAAATTTTGGGGGGTAAGGGATCATTTTTTCCCCCCTTATTTGGGGGGGGGGGGTGGGTGGGGGGGGGGGGGGGGGACTTTTAATTCCCGGGGAAAAAAAAAGGGGGTTTTAAGGGTGAGATTTTAAACCCTGGACGGTTTCCCGTTTTTATAGTCCCCTCCCCCGCCCCATTCTTTCTGCATCGATTATTCCCCAGTTATCACACCCACACTTGTTTTGATGATCTGAATAGAAGTTGAAAGCATTTTGAAGTCAATCTTTTTGGATGTGAGTTGGTGGGGGGAGGGGGGGGAATGGTATAGCGCCTATGTACAGTAACGGTATCAGGGAGCAAGAATAAATAACGGATACTAGGGTTGGCAGACAGGGAAATTAGAAATGAGAAGAGGATAATAATATGGCAACACACCCGTGGCCTTGACATGGCAGCAGACAACCACAAAGTGTTTTCTTTGCTTGTCACAAAAACGGATATACATATACATGTACGTGTCTGAGCTGCGGAATTGGACGTTTGGAAACAAGCCAAGCATGGGTGAGGTTGTAGTACAACCGCTGTATCTGTAGGTCGTCCTGTGGCAGGTCATGATGAAAGAAGCAGCTAACCCTCCTCTTTATGATATCCATTTCTTTTCCTTCCTTGAGTTCCTACGTTCTCATTTTCTTCTCCATCATTTCTCTCTCTCTCTCTCTCTCTCTCTCTCTCTCTCTCTCTCTCTCTCTCTCTCTCTCTCCTCTCCTCATCTCTCTCTCTCTCTCTCTCTCTCTCTCTCTCCTCTCTCTCTCTCTGTCTGTCTGTCTGTCTGTGTGTCTCTCTCTCTGTTTATTTTTTAAAATTCTTTTATTTCCAAGATAATGGAATAAGCATTGGTGTGCTTTTTTTTCTAACATCCATTCTCCCTGTGTATGTGGTTTTCTAAATGTTGTCGTCCTTTCCCACCGGCACTAAAGGTCCTACTGTTCCAAAACGCGGAACAGGTTTTAACGTGAGCACAAATGAAGATATTGTGCGTGGGTCGCACACGGGACCTCGATTTATAGTCGCATCCAACGGACTTTTTGGGGGGGAGGGACGGGGGTGGGTGGGAAGGGAGCGGAGTCGGCACTGATGTTAACTCCAGGGGGGAAAATCTCTTTGAACGGGATTTGAACCTGGGTCAGCAGATCACGAGCGCAGTGTGCAGCGGTTATCCCGTCCCCTCTTCCCATCCCGTGTGTGTGTGTGTGTGTGTGTGTGGCGCATGCAATTTTTTCTTACAATCTGAGTTTGTCCTCACTAGGGTGGACAGTGTAGTTTGTTATGAGCTGTATATTTGATATTTTACTAAACATTTTATGGGTCCGTGATGGGTGCATCACCATTGCAATAGTCTCAATTTCATATTGTGGTCTATGCAGAGACAGACCATGGTATTTTTAATGCCATTACTGGAAAAAAGATGGACATAACTGTTGGTATGGTCGTTTTGCTTGTAGAAATGTTGATTATCAAAATTGAATGGAAACTCATCCCCGAAGTCGGAATGCGGCTGCTTTAAATGGTGGGAGGGGGGAAAGCTGTGGCATATGCAAAAATCTCACCATTGGTGAACTTCAGAGCTCTAGCTGAGGAACGGGTGTGTGTGTGTGTTGTGTGTGTGTGTGTGGGGGGGGGGGGGGTAGTAAAGAAAACTATGTTGTTTTTTTTCTCTTGTCTTGTGTCCTTTCTATCATCCCCGAGATGATGAAATTCAGGCTGAAATGTTCCTTTAATCATGATTATATCAGCTTTGTTGAAATCGCAAACGGTAACGACTTTTTGTCGACTATTTGTTGTAAAGACTCTCCTCAGGATACAGGGCAGTTTTGTCAACTGAAATGTTTTTTCTTCCTCCATATCTTAGGCACAGTTTGTGTTTTAGACTCTGTCTCTATCTGTTTCTCTCTCTGTCTCTCTGTCTCGTACGTTAAAATCTGTTCCGCTTCTTGTAGGAGTAGGTAATTGTATGCCAGTGGGCATGGATGACAAAATTTACATAGCTGCATACACACGGGGACTGCATGTAAAAAAAACCTCCCAAACACATGAGTTCTTATTCCATTATTCTCGAAATAAAAGAACATAAAAAAGTAAAACACACCACACACACACACACACACACACAACACACACACACACACACACACACACACACACACACACCCCTCTCTCTCTCTCTCTCTCTCTCTCTCACCCCTCTCTCTCTCTCCTCTCTCTCTCTCTCTCTCCCCCTCTCCCCCTCTCCCCCTCTCAACCCCCCCCCTCTCTCTCCCATCTCTCTCTCTCTCTGTATCTGTCTCTCCATCTCCTTCTCTGTCTTTTCCTCTCTTTCTCCCTCTTTCTCTCTCTCACACACATATTCTGCAGTGAGGCTGCATACCTTGCTCAGAGTAAAGTGTAGTGCTAATGGAATGGAGGCCGAGTTGCCAGCAGATGATGGTGGAAAGGAGGCGGCATAGCACCTCGCCATCTGTTCCTATCATCTTGTGTGTTGATGGCTGGCACCTAAGACAAAACACGGCGTCAGCACCAGCCAGAAAAGAGTTGGGATCTGAGCACAGTTTCTCCCCTTGATCCCCTTTCTCTCGTCTTTTGTTATACCTGTCTTGTCTCTGACTTGGTCTCTGGCAGTGTGTGTGTGTGTGTGTGTGTGTGTGTGTGTGTGTGGTGTTGAGTGTGTGTGGTGTGTTGTGTGTCTATCTGCTGTTTCTGTTTGTCTGTCTGTCTGTCTCTCTCCTCTGTCTGTCTGTCTGTCTCTCTCTCTGTCTCTCTCTCTTTCATTCTTTCTCTCTCTTTCATGTTTTGGTTGTGCTTAATAAAATAATAAAAAAGAAGAAGAAAAGCAACAGTTCACAGTGATTTGTAAATGTAACCTAATATTTATCTGCATATAATTCAACTAACTTTTTGACCTGTATCTTTTCTTCTTTTTAATTTTTGTGTGCTTTGCATTCTGTGTAAATAAAAAAATTGTCCATCATCACTTAAAAAAACCCGTTGATCTTTTATTGTGTTGCAAAAAGGTGTGCTTAAGTTCAATGGATATGTACCATGATGATGCAGATTGTATCATAATGGTGTGTGTGTGTGTGTGTGTGTGTGTGTGTGTGTGTGTGTGTGTGTGTGTGTGTGTGTGTGTGTGTCCTGTGGGTGTTTGAAGTTGTGCATCTGTGTATTATAAAAAGTATCTAACTGGTATCTATGATTTTACCAGTGATCATTATTTTACATGATAAAATGTAGTTGTTTCAATAGAAAAGTGCAAGAGTTCACTTAAGAAGTTAAGATAACACTGAATGATTGTATTATACTTGCATCAATCAAAAGTGTCTGAATTGATTCTGGGAACTAACTTTTACATACACTTCTGCCCAACCTGTCCCCCACTGTAAGGTTATTTGTCACTGGCAAATCTGTAGAAGTACAACATAATCGAGTTAGTCACTCACCTATCTGATTCAACACATGGCTGATAGTTCAGAAGATGTGATGATGGACAGTGTACAGAAAATGAGGAATGTGGTCATGGAGGAGGAGGTTAATGGTATTTCATTCAGGGGTTGGCGCAGAGTTAATGAAGTAGGAGAGTTAATCAGATAGGTCAGAGCCTTGCAACTAATGAACAGAAAGTCAGCCAAGTTGATAGTGCCAACTGCCAAGTATCGTCCTAGGGGAATGGCAAGAAGCCACCAGTCTTGGTTGAATGGAGGTGGTAAGCAGGAAGGCATGTGCATGGGTGGAACTGTTGCATCAGAGGCATACTGACCGAGATTGAGCAGAGCTATATTGAACCGGGACAAAAAACAACAACATTTACCACAATATGTGTGTGTGTGTGTTTTGAAAAATGGTGTCTACAGAGGGATTGAAGACAGAAGACAGGACAATGGAGACATCTGACAGGGCATGTATCAGTGGCTACCATTAAAAAAAAATTCTTTTATTTCTAGGATAATGGAATTAACACTCATTTTTTACATCCAGTTCCCGCGCGTATGCAGTTTAGTAAATGTTTTCATCTGTTCCCTCCGGCACACACTGGCCTACTCTTCCGAAAAGTGATGTCGCTGACAGGCGAACAGGTGATGTTTTTCTTTAGTAAGCGGATCCCATTAAATGGGGTGTTATTTAGTCACCAGTATTTCTTTTGGGATCAACGTGAACTTTTGAATAGGGCTGAGCATACAGTATACAAGATCCTGACTTTATTAATAATAGATGTCAGGGGTAGGGTAGCCTAGTGGTGATCTGACAGCCCAGGATTGAGCCCCCAGTGAGGCATCCATTCAAGGGGATATAATATATATACCCTTGAATGGATATATCTATCTATCTATCTATCTATCTATTTATCTATCTATCTATCTATCTATCTATATTGTGTGTGTGTGTCCATATTTGAAACCCCCTCTGCTAAAGTGTGCATTTGCCTTGCCCCTTCCTTTACACACACACACACACACACACACACACACACACACACACACACACACACACACACACACACACACACACACACACACACGCACACACACACTCACACACGCACACACACCTACACACACCTACACACACCTACACACACACACCTACCTGCCCTGTTTCTGCAGCCCCACAACAACAACATAAACAAATGGGGAATGTTTTGCTGAAGTAAACAACAGCCTCAGCACGTTTCTGGCCTTTGAAGAGGAGACGAAGATGTAAGATACACGGTGAAATGGGGTATGCGCTCATTCGGGGCAGCCAGGCGTTATGACCGTCAGGCAGAAGAGCACCCGGGAGGTATGAGTTATGAGTGAAGTGAAGGCAGCGGGTGGTGAAAGGGAATCCCCTGCAGATGATGGCTTGCTGTTTCATGGCTGTAGGCAAGTTGTGGAGAGTTGGCGAGGTGTCTGCTCTGCACTGAGGGTGGCTGCTATTGTTCGTGCTGCAACCCGTGGTATTCTTCGACCTGGCATATTGTAGTAGCATGTAATTGTTTTGAAGGGGATGGTGGCCGTTGACTTTTTAACAAGGAACGTTACAAGTCTAGGACTGAGAAGAAGACATCTAGCGGTATCTTATGTTTTTTCTTTGGGTTTTTTTTGGTCAATGACAGGTTGTTTTTTTCCTGCGAAATGATTTGTGAATACTAAGATGGCATCAGAGAGTGTATATAACCACTCACTTGATTCCTGGAGTTAACATGAATACTGACTCCACTCCAAAAAGTCTTTTGGATGAGACTTTAACCCCGAGTGTGGATGCATGCAGAACATCTTGCACACACTTTAAAAACCCATTCCACCTTTCAGAAGAATAGGCCATTTTCATGCCGTGAGAATGGATGACAAAATTAAAATAACACATACACACAGGTGTCGATGTTTAGACACCATCCCCGTAGTGAGAGTGCGGTTACCATAATGGTGTGGGAAAATTATTGCGTATGCAAAATCTCACCATTGGTGAACCTTGGAGCTACTTTAAGCCAGGAACAACAACAAAAAAAACCCAAAACTTCAAACGTATGGCTTGGACAAATGTTGGTAAAGATTAGAAACAATTCATTTAAGTCAGTTCTTTGATGGAGGGGACGGGATAGCTCTGGTCGGAGCACTCGCTTTCCCCCAGCCAAGTTAAGCAGCGTCGAGCGTGGTTACCAGTTGGATGGGTGACCGTTTGCGCGTCTTGGCTTCAGTACAGTTCCCCCAGTCCCCCCAGCTGTAAATGGGTACCTTCCCTCTTTAGGGTCAGGGAAGGTAAAGCAGCGAGGGAGAGGAGATGGGCGCCGCCCTCAATATGCTGGCCCTGGAGAAGTGAGGTCTCTGACGCCTCGCTCCCCTACGACCTTATAGGTTATGGGACTCCTTTGCCTATCCTTTTACAGTTCTTTGATGACACCAGTTTGAAAGCAATGTTTTAGGTGATTGTAATAGAGAGTTAAAGTTGAGGGCTAGCTTTGTTCATAGTATTTTACTATGTACATTACGTTGGATCAGAACAGACAGCCATTGCACACCATCATAATAATTTTGGCACTTGGCAGTGTAGGACATCCTTTACTTAGTGGCTTCATGACATCTCTGCATGGATACAGCTCCTTATGGATCGCTGTGTGTGCAAGTGCCACAAAACGAAGCTTGATGTGTGGCTGTGTGTGATAATGCCCAGGGTGAGCAATGTTGGATAACAGCACTGGAATTTTGCAGAGAATGAGAGGGACCCAACATACGCTCACCTGAGGTAGCTGTTAGGAAGTCAGTGTCTGAAAGGAAAACTCAATGAGAATATGACAGTATACCTCGCTCAGTTTGAATTGGGAACCCTAGTCGTAGATAATGAACGTTGGCTGGTGGTCTTTGTAGCAGGCCTAGTGCTAGATGTGAAGATTTGATTAGCCAGCCTATCTCGAGAGCACAGGATGATGTGTACGTGTGTCCTTGAACTGGGACGTGGAAAATAGGGGAAGGACAAAAGACAGCGGAGTGTGGGAGGGAAGGATAGGTGCAAGGAGGGGGGGGGGGGGGGGGGGGGGAGAGAGAGAGAGAGAGAGATGCGTTGTGCAATAGTGTCAGTGTGTTTATTGTGGCTGTTTTGCGTATTTAAGAAATATATTTACACAAAAATGTGTCACACCTCATCTACACTAAAAGAACTGCACACATACATTCATACACATTTTCATAATCATATCCGCACGCACGCATGCATGCACATGCGCGTGCGTGCACTCACTCTCTCACTCACTCACACACACACACACACTCACTCACTCTCTCTCTCCTCTCTCCCTCATCTCTCCTCTCTCTCACTCTCTCAACCTCTCTCTCCTCTCTCTCTCATCTCTCTCTCTCCATCCCCCCTCCCCCCTCCTCTCTCTCTCTCTCTCTCTCTCTCTCCTCACCACTCTCTCTCTCTCTCTCTACTCCACTCTCTCTCTCTTCGTCATCATCTCCTCTCCCTCTCTCTCATCTCTCTCTCTCAGAGGACAGAACGGAGGCATCTAAATGTTTGGGTTTTTTTTTTTTCAGTGGCACTTTCATTTTTGCAAACAGTATAATGGTCTTTGCGTACTCGTCACTACTGACTAGAACGTTGCTCGTTTACTGTAAGATGGTACATTCAGTAGTTGTTGCGCGTTCCCCAGTTTAACAGTCGAGGTGGTCACACAGAATATGCACTCTGATTCACTCATCCCACCTGGGAATCAGGGTATTTTTTAAAATATCATTCTTTTATATCGAGGATAATGGAATAAGTACGTATGTGCTTTTTTTACATCTAGTCCCCAGTGAGATTGAAAGCACTCTCTGGATGAGAAGTTTGTGTGTATGACTGTTGTACTTCACCATAAAGGCGGAGGACTTCAGAGATTTTTTTCCTTTAAAGAATAGTGCAGGTTATGTTCAGAGCTTGTCACGGCTGAAGACAATTTGAACACAACATTTTTACAACATAACAACATTAAACGTGGTCCTTGGCTTAAATCAATAACTGACAAAAGCTTTTGGTCTGGGCCAGGACCTTCAGTTATGTGCGGGTGAAAATGTGTGGCATATCAAAAGCTTTTCTCTTCATCTTATCAGATGAAAGTGTTGTTACTTTTTCCAAATGTTTTCCCTTTCTTTTGGAGGGAGGGAGGGAGGGAGGGAGAGAGAGAGAGAGAGAGAGAGAGAGAGAGAGAGAGAGAGAGAGAGAGAGAGAGAGAGAGAGAGAGAGAAACGAACCCTCCCTCCTTCTCTCTTTCTGTCTGTTTGTATGCTTTTTGCCCATACCGTCCATACGCTCTCTCTTTGTCATTTTTCTGTTAGCCTTTTTCACTCCTCCTTCCCCCCCCCCCCCCCCCCCCCCCCCCCCCCCCCCTCTTTAACACACTCATGTACATCTTTTCGTTTTTTTCGGCTACATCTCCGAGGTTCATCAATGGTGAGATTTTGCATATGCAACTATCTAGGCCTACCCATCGATATACTCTTTCAGTTCGCGCGAGCAGACGTGCGTGTGTATTAGTGTGTGTGTGTGTGTGTGTGTGTGTGTGCAAGCGTAATAAAAACTGTTAAAAAAAGAAAAAGAAAGATGTAACAAGCAAAAACAGAAAAGATAATAAAGACCATGGTGTTTGTTGGTGGTTGCTTTTTACCCCATTTTTTACGCTCGTTTCACCATGCTACTATATTCGTTACTGGTGTTTGTCAAACAAGTGCACACCGGCCTCCAACGAGGAACCAAAGAGAGAGAAAGACAGATTTAGGGAGCAGTATTTTTTGGTACGCTATTTTCACTCTCGCAGAAGAAGCGAAAAACAGTTTGTCAGGTTACGAGTCAATGTGTCGTTTCTCTCTAGTGTTTGTTTCGTTCTTTCTGTCTTTCCTTTCAGATCGTCGTCGTCGTCGTTGCCATCAGTTTTGCCGTCGGAGGCTTATCTTTTGCAGCACTTTGTGAGCGTGCAACATGTGGGGAGAAAACATCACCTGTCTGGAATGTTAACGAACTTCTGCTATTGTTTGTGAACCCACTCGGATGTTCTCCGTCTTTTCTGGTTGTTTCTCCGGTTGTCTGTCTCTGTCTGTACAGCTGTCTGTCTCAGTCACTGACTCACTCACACAGTCACTCATTCACACTCTGTGTGTGTGTGTGTGTGTGTGTGTGTGTGTGTGTGTGTGTGTGTGTGTGACTCAGTCACTGTGTGGGTGTGTGTGATATTTTAATTCTTTTATTTTGAGGATTATAGAATAAGCACCCGTGTGCTTTTTATTTTATTTTATTACATCCAGTCCCCACGTCTATTGCGTTTTTCTCTTTTTAATGATTTTTGTCATCCGTTCCTATCGGCATACAGTGGTCTTCTCTTCCAAAAGGCGATTTAACATGTACTCAAGGTGTTCTGTGAGTGTTCGCACACGGAACCTCGGTTTATTGTGTCGTGTATGTGTGTGTGTGTGTGTGTGTGTGTGTGTGTGTGTGTGTGTGTGTGTGTGTGTGTGTGTGTGTGAGTGTGTGTTAGAACTAACTGGTTCAGTTCAAAAGCAGAAAGTGTTGTACACATTGTCAAGAATTCAAAGGGAAAAGAATAAAATAGCATCTCGACATGACATCGGACCTCGCACAATGATCTAGCTGCATTATGGAAAAAAAAGCAGCCTCCGTCCACCTTCTTTGTCAATTCTTCTAGAATTTGGTAGAAACATTTAAGATTCATGTAGGTGGCTACTACTGCACCTGCTTCAGAGTGTATTTCTCGGGTACATCCATTTTTTTCCTTGTGTGTTTGTTTGGCATTTGTATTAGAGACGTGATGTAATATTGACTACGCTTCAAACAATATATTAATAACGTTGTTATGAGCAAATTGTTACCCGTCCCATTCATTCTGCCTGTCAGTCCGTTTGGGCAAACTGAATGAACATTCTCCTGCCTTCCTCCTCTCCGGCCTTTCCTCCACTCTCCGCTCATTTGACCAGAATGTGCCGTGTCATCACATGGTGTCCTGCCGGCATGCAGACGATGATGAATCCGTGCAGGTATTGCTGAGTATTATGGAGGAGGTGACCCCAGGTGCTGAGGGAGACTTCCCTGGTGCTGGGCCAAGTTATGTTTTTAGGGAATGGGAAGAATGTGTGTGTAATGCGATAATGATGAGGCATGGGAAGCAAGCTTGCGTACAGGTCTGCAAATACAACCAACAAGTTTGTTTTGTAGATGATGGGTAACCGGGTGAAAAAAGGGCTTGTTTTCTGTTTTTATTTCACATGTAATGTACTGTAGGGGGTAAGCAGAGACGTTCAGTTAAAAAACAACAAAACTATGTCAAGGAAAGAAACTCGTTTTACATGATTGTGTACTCTCTCGCTCTCTCTCTCTCTCTCTCTCTCTCTCTCTTCTCTCTCTCTCTCTCTCTCTCTCTCTCTCTCTCTCTCTCTCTCTCTCTCTCTCTCTCTCTCTCTCTCTCTCTCTCTCTCTCTCTCTCTCTCTCTGTATCTCTGTGTGTGTGTTTTGTGTGTTTGCGCGCGAAGGAGGGGGGGGGGGGTGGTATAAGAAGTTTGAATGTTTCTGTATGGGCAGGGTGGTAAAAGATGAAGGGTTTCTAGTGGGGAGAGAGTGATGACAAGAGTTGAAGAGAGGAGAGAAGAGAGATTTACAATGTGTTTGTGGCTTTTACTAGAAAAATGTATATAAATGTGGAGAAAAAATAAAGAACACATTTTAAAAGCACATAATGATAAAGAGGAAAGCCGAAATATTGGGGAACACTTACATGATGCTTGTTGTTCTGCTTCCCTCTGCGTGTGTGTGTGTTGTGTGTTTGTGTCGATATGTATATATATATATATATATAATATATATATATATATATATATATATAAAGAGAGAGAGAGAGAGGAGAGAGAGAGAGAGAGAGAGAGAGAGAAGAGAGCACAATAGGGCTTTCGTCAGAAAAAAATAGGTCCACGAAATACCCTTACTACTACGTTATCATGAAACGCTTAACTTTCCCTATTTTTCTAGTGTACAGTGCAACTAAAAGAAAAAGCAAAAACCAAAACTCGATAGCAACAACAAATTAGGGAAAAGGTGTAAAAGTAAGAAAGAAAATATCATTAAATAAATAAAACTCTTTCCGTTTTGAAGTTTTATTCGTGTAACTGTCGATTTCATTTAATATGCTGCAGCATAAAGAGGAGCGAACGCAGAAGAACTGGGAAAAAATGATGTTTCGTTTATTCAGGGGACAATTTCTTCACTTTTCGATCATAACTACGCGAACGATTTGGTGTGGCAGGAACGAGATAAAGTCACAGGCTGGAAATATTAAACAATAACCCCAGAAGGGTAGTTTATTTTCTAAGCCAAGGCCCGGGATGCAAGCCATTGCTTCATGGCGGTCGTCTTTCTCTTGATAGGCTATACAGATGGATGAAAGATGTAAATTTATCTCTGTTGTCTGTGTCATTGAATCAGTCTGTCTGTCTGTCTGCCTCTCTCTCTCTTTCTCCCTCTTTCTCTCTCTCTATCTCTGTCTCTCTCTTCCCCCTCCTCTCTCTACCCCCCTCTCTATCCCCCTCTTTTTCATGCTCTCCCCTTCCCTATCCTCCCCTCCCCCCTTTTCTGTTTCTTCCATGACAAGCTCTTAACATAACAACCAGCACTCCCCTTTGTTAAAGGAGAAAAAAATCCTCTGAAGTCTGAGTATGGCTGCCTATAAGGCGAGGTACTTCAAAAGAGTCATACACGCAAACTTATCATCCGGTGTACTTCCTATCTCACAGAGATTCCCAGGTGGGATGAGTGAGTCAGAGTGCATGTTCAGGGTGACCCCCAGGGTGTAAAGCTGGGGAACGCACAACAACAACGTAACCGTGTCCTTCTTTTCCCATTCGCTTGCTTGTAAGGGTTTTCCTTACACGTTCCAACTATTACACACCTTAAAAACAAAGAATGGCTGGAAGTTGCTATTTCGCTATAATTCATCAAATTACCGTCACTGAAACCTTTGATTTTGGCGCTTTTCTTGAGAGTGGGCAAGAGAAAGCGAGGTGTGCAATTATAAAACTGCTGTAACACCTACCGTCAAATTGTAAACACTTAGACATGTTCATGGATAGTGCCATCCGTATATCAGCATATCAAGAACGATGGCTTATCAACCAAGGGAAGGGAAGTTGAAACCACAACCAGTCCAGGCAGTATCATAAAAAAAGAAGAAAGAAAAAGCAAAGAGAGAGAGGAGATGGAGAGAGAGAGAGAGAGAGAGGGGGGGGGGGGGGGGGGGGGGGGGGGGGGGGGGGCGGGTCTTCCGGAAATTCGAGGTGGGTGAAAACAAAATGGATGAAGTGCCAAGAAATCCTTGGTAATCCAGCCTGACATTTTGGGCCACAGGCACAGTGCTTCCAGGTGGATGGATGTCTTTTGCCCCGGAACGTCGGTAGGTAGGTAGGCAGGCCTGGGTGTGAAGAAACGTGTTGATTATTGACAACTGTCTTTCTCTTTTTCTCTCTCCGTCTGTCTGTCTGTACTGTAACTATCTGTCTCTGTATGTCTCTCTCTCTCTGTCTCTCCGTCTCTCTGTCTCTCTCTCTGTGTGTCTCCCTCCCTCCCCCGTCTCCCTCTTTTTGTCTCTCCCCACCCTCTCTCTCTCGCGCGCACGCTCTCTCTCCCTCAGTCTGTCTTTTCCTGTCCTTCCTTTCCTCGCACCCCCCCCCCCCCCCCCCCCCCCCCCTTTTCTTTTCTTCTCTTCGTCATCAGCTTTTTGTTGTTGGATATTTTCCCGTCTCATGTCGGTCTACAACGAAGGTCCAAGAAATAAAAGATGTTTACGGTCAGACTGACAAGTTAATAGATTAACAACCCACAATTTTGCTGGGCACCACTCCCTGCAAGCGCACAGTTGAGGTAAAGCAGTAAAGTAGTAATAAGAACACAACTGAGCACAACACAGGCTGAATCAGCCTGAGGGGAGCTTCAGGATAGAAGCGGAACTTTGCTGATTTAATTTTAAAGAAAGAAAAAAAAGATGAAGCTGAACACACGCGTGTGTATACACACACACATGGGTACCAGTTGGATGGGTGACCGTTTGTGCGCCTTGGCTTCAGTACTGTCCCCTTAGTTCACCCAGCTGTAAATAGGTCGGGAAGGTAAAGCAGCGAGGGAGAGGAGATGGGCGCCGCCCTCAATGTGCTGGCCCCTAGAAAAGTGAGGTCTCTGACGCCTCGCTCCCCTATACCACGTAGGTTAATAATTTGTCGAGTAGTCCCGAACAGCTATCAGCTGGGTTATGAAGTACTCCAAGCGACACTTTCAGTTTTCTGAGGTGCTCGTTTCGAGCAGGTTGTTTCAACCATGTTTAAATAGACTGAGACCGTTGATTTTCCAGCTGGGAACCTAGTGACTGTGCCAACCACCTCTTAAATTTTAAAGTGGCTAGACGTTTTTGTTTGTTTTATATTTATTTTATCTGATTTTTTTTAAATTTCGAGGATTATGGAATAAGCACTCATACGCTTTTTGTTTTACATCCAGTCCCCGTGTGTATGCGGACTTGTTAATTTTGTCATCCGTCCCGACCGGCACACAATGGCCTACTTTTCTGAAAGGCAGAACAGGTTTTAACGTGTGCGCAAGATATTCTGTATGCGTTTACACACGGGACCTCGGTTTATAGTCTCATCCGAAGGATTTGGGGGGGGGGGGGGGGGGGGAGGGGGGAATCGGCACTGATGTTAACTCCAGGAGTTGGTACTGATGTTAATTCCAAGAGACGGCACTGATGTTAACTCTAGGGGGGAATAAAAACCCTTGAACGGGATTCAAACCTGGGTCAGCAGATCACGAGCGCAATGCTCTACGCTCTAACCACCAGGCTATCCTGTCCCCTGCACATGTGTGTGTGTGTGTGTGTGTGTGTGTGTGTGTGTGTGTGTGTGTGTGTGTGTGTTGTGTGTTGTGGTGTGTAGCGCGTGTGTGTGCGTGTGTGTGTGTATGTGTCTGTGTGTCTGTGTGAAATGATGTTCTTGTTTTGTTTTGGTCCTTTGGATTGTTTCGGCCTGTTACAAAAACAGCTACGCGGAAGAGCTGTAGAACTGGATGCTGGGAATCTTAACAGCTCTCTTGAGGCATCGGTGTATCTCCCTGGTAGGCAGGCAGTACGTGCGAGTAATAATGAGAAGCAGCCCATTCCAACATTACTTCATTTCCAGTCTTCTTGGAGACTTTCTCTTCTTCCTTCTGCTACCTCGCTTATTTCCGTGCATTTATTGTTGTTGGTGGTGGTCTTTGTTTTTGTTTGTTTGGTTGGTTTGGTGTTGTTGGGGGAGGGGTGGGGGTATCATTATTATAGCGTGATCCTTTTCATGTCCATCTTTCTCGCGCGCTTGTTTCTGTGCCAGAGTCAACAGTGCATCGTGGTGCACTTAATGCCGAATGCTTCCTGGGAATCGTTTGCAAGTTTCTCTGATATAGGGAGGGGGGATGTGGTTGGCAGTGTTGCCAACGAGGGTTGGAATTTTGCCGTGGTGGTACCACACTAGAGTGTTCCTCACCTTGCCCTGTGCTGAGGCTTTTGTCGTCATTGTTACAACACATCCTGGCTGGCTACTTTTGTTGTTTCGTATTTAGCCAGATTCTTAGCATGATGACTGTCTAGATCTGTTACATTTATGTCCAAAAGTTGTCTGCAAAGAAATATATGTGACATGTCCTATAGTTGTCCGCGAAAAAAAAAATAAAATGTATGTTCAAAAGTTGTCTGAAAAAAATATATGTAACACGTATGCCCGGGTTCAAGAGGATTTTTGCTCTGGAGTTATCAGTGCCGACTCCACTCTCCCCAAAAGTCCTTCGGATGAGACTATAAACCGAGGTCCCTTGTGCGAACGCACGCAGAACATTTTGCGCACACATTAAAACCCGTTCGGCTTTTCGGAAGAGTAGGTCAATGTGTGCCGGTGGGAACGGATGACAACATTTATAAAACGGCATACACACGGGGACTGGAACAGGATGAAAAAGCACACGAGTGTTTATTCCATTATCGTCGAAATGAAAAACAATATTAAAAAGCTGTTTGCGAAAAAATACATGTAACATGCCCAAAAATTGTTTGCGAAAAAATATATGTAACAGATATGTCCAAAAGTTGTCCGCAAAAAAACAACAAACAAACAACAACAACAACAAAAACCCAACAGCATTTTGAGATATTTAGGTATGCTTCTGTCTTTCCAAATATTGTTTGATTGAATCATCTTTCGCTTGGCCACACCGAATCTAGCCTTGACAGTTTGTAGACAGGGGTCATTATGCACTTGCATGTTGTGAAGGGAATATTTTACTCTTATTGTTGTTTTTTAGTACCATTGTTGATTTTTTTATCTAGCACCAGTTTTGTGTCAGAATAATATAATTTTTCATTTTTTCCACACTGAAAAGTACTGGTATGACTTTCAGCACGCCTAGTTATGGACCAGAAGTGTCAAAAGGGTAATAAATAGTAGGATAATCAGTTATGGTTTGAACGGCTTTTGACTCGTCAATGATACCATACATCTTTCTTTTGCGCTGTCTCTGATGATCTTAAGTAATGGACTCAAACAATCGCCAGTTTAAAACGTTTTCACCGATGGTCAGTTGATGGCACAGTCCCAGGCTTGGCTGGGACTATAATGCAATCAGACCAAACCAACCAATGTTGGTTTCTAGTGCTGTGGGTTCAGTAAGCACAGATTCAGAAGTATGTGTGGCACGCCAAAGCGTGGCGGCAAAGTTCAGATGGGGGAAACCTTGGTGCTCTGATGCTGTTCATCGTTGTCGTCATCGCCTTGTCGTCGTCATCACCTCGTTGTGGTCATGAGTAGTGGTTCTGCCATCCCTTGCTCCCTCATGGTGGAGGCGTTTAGCGTCTCTTATTTTCCTGGTTTGAGGCTCCTCCCTCCCTCCCTCCCTCTCTCTCTCTCTCTCTCTCTCTCTCTCTCTCCTCTCTCTCTCTCTCTCTCCTCCCCCCCCCCCCCCCCCCTCCCCTCAGTCACTGTTATTCATGCTTTCTGTATTCTCTGTATTCTGCTTGTCCCTCTCTCTCTGTTGGGGCAGCTGGCTGGTTGCTTCTGTCTGTCTGTCTGTCTCCCCCCCCCCCCCTCTCCCTCTGTCTGTCTCCCCCCCCTCTCTCCCTCTCTCCCCCTTATTTTTATTTTCTCTTCTCTCCCCATTTCTTTTGTTCTCTGGTGCACAGACTGACAGACAAACGCAGACAGACATGCACGCGCGCGCGCACACACACACACACACACACATGCACACACACGTTCGCACACGCACACACAACACACACACACACACACACACACACACACACACACACACACACACACACACACACACACACACACACACGTGTACACACGCAAACACGCAAACACACACACGTACACACGCAAACACACACACACAAATAAATGATAAGTGTAGTGCTAATGGAATGGAGGCCTAGTTGCCAGCAGATGATGGTGGAAAGGAGGCGGCATAGCACCTCGCCATCTGTTCCTATCATCTTGTGTGTTGATGGCTGGCACCTAAGACAAAACACGGCGTCAGCACCAGCCAGAAAAGAGTTGGGATCTGAGCACAGTTTCTCCCTGCAGAAACTCTTCTCTGTGTCATTTAAAAAAAGAACACATCTCTATTCTGTTAGTCTTTGTGTCTTTTTTAAAAACCTGTCTGTTCTGTTAATCTTTGTGTGTCTTTTTTAAAACCTGTCTGTTAGTCTTTGTGTGTCTTTTTTTTTAAACATGTCTGTTCTGTTCGTCTTTGTGTCTGTCTTTTTTAACATCTCTGTTCTGTTCGTCTTTGTGTCTGTCTTTTTTAACATCTCTGTTCTGTTCGTCTTTGTGTCTGTCTTTAAAATTTTTTTTTTAAACCTGTCTGGTCTGTTCGTCTTTGTTTTCTGTCTTGTTTTTAAACCTGTCTGTTTTGTTAGTCTTTGTGTCTGTCTTATTTTAACCTCTCTGTTCTGTTCGTCTTTGTGTCTGTCTTTTTTAAACCTGTCTGTTCTCTTAGTCTTTGTGTCTGTCTTTTTTAACATCTCTGTTCTGTTCGTCTTTGTGTCTGTCTTTTTAAACATATCTGTTCTTTACGTCTTTGTGTCTGTCTTTTCCTTTTTATCTCTTTGTTCTGTTAGTCTTTGCGTCTGTCTGTCTTTTTTTCTTCTTCTCTGTTCCTTTAGACTTTGTGTCTTAATTTTTTTT
>CM054134.1:792481-814981 GCA_028751875.1 Rapana venosa | reverse complement strand
AAAGACAAAATGATGAAGTTCAAAGAAAAGTTATTTCAATAATGTAAATGAAAATAGAAGAAAAGGAAGGGCAAAGAAGAAGAGAGGAAGAGGAAAGAGAGAGAGTGAGAGAAGAAGACGAAGACAGACAGACAGCAGACAGACAGGGAAGAGAAACAGAGACAGGACATTGGGAGAGGACAGACTGACACAGAGACAGAGACTGACAGAGAGAGAGGAGTAACAGAGAGAGGGGGGACAGATAGCGAAAAATAGATAGATAGTAGATAGATAGGTAGATAGACAGACAGGCAGGCAGACAAACAAACGACAGACAGACAGACAAAAGATTGACAGAGACAGGAGGTGAGAGAGAGAGAATGGATGGAAGAAATCAAGGCAAGGAAAAAGGCACTTCATATTATTTTTCATTAGGGGACATAGGAATGAATATCTTCGTGAATCCTGCTTTCCACCGCCTTTGGAGGGGGGAAAAAAAAAAAACCCCTTTCAAATAACACTACAGCTTCCAAAAACAATGTGAAGAATACTTGCATCAAAAATCAAATCATACAATTTTCCACCAAAAATCACAAATTCACAACAATTTCAAAAGGGGGGGGGGGGGGAAAATCTATGACAATAAATGTATGGGAAAGGAGAGAGAGAGGAGGAAGGGAGGAAATTTGGGAGAGAGAGGGAGAGAGAAGAGAGAGAGAGAGAGAGAGCGAAGAGCTCTGCTTGCATCACTTCATTCATTTCTCCATGGACACTTAAAACTCGGGACACATACAGGGAAATACGTTCGCATACGTACGGGACAATTCACGAGCACGCACTTGGTCGCTTCACTCACATGCTTATATGAAAAATAATGATAATGGCGCGTTGTCTGTGGCGCGTGCTTCCCTGGAAGAGCAGCCCGAAAACACACGCAGAGAAAACGTGCCGCGACCCCAAAAACGGAAACAATACAATATAATTATAATACATATGTAATAATAATATCATACTCATACATACTCTAATCACATATACATTACCAATTCGCACCGTGCATGCTCGCGCTTGCCTGCTTGCAACACACACACACACACACAAAAAATACACCCCACACACACTCACACACACACACACTCACACAACACACACACACCCCACACACACACACACCACACACACACACACCCCCACAAAACACACACACACACACACACAAAAGAGTATATGTGCAATTGTAAAGAAGTTATTAATAAAACAATGCCGTGAAAACTTTCAAAAATATTTCGTTACTTTTTCATTTGCAATTTTTTTGGGCATATAACACTCATTACATCAAAAAAGGTGATTTTTCAAAGACCTTCTAAAGGAGTTATGGCTAGAAATTCTTTAGAGATGATGAAGCTGATTCCACAAGGAACCCCCACTGTAGAAAAAACTTGTTTTAAAGATATCAACTCTTGGGAGAGGCATGCTATTTTGAAATGATGCCTGTTGTCATTTATATGGAAACAATCTGAAATGGAAGTAGGTGCGCTCCATTAATTACCTTATGCATCAACAGTGCCTTGTTGTAGCAGCATCTCTGCTTTAATGGTAAATACCCAATGTTTTATAATCATTTTTTGGTCAATGAACTTGACTTAAGAAGAACTAATTTTAGAGCTCGCTTGTGTAGCTCAATAAAGGTTTTTTTTAGAGCATTTGCACTTGCAGAAAACCCCCAATGTAGAGGCAAAGTCCATAATCGATTTAATGTGTGCTTGAAAAAACAGTTTACGGGCATGAATGTTTAAAAGTGTTTAATTTTTGATAACTGGAACACTCTTTGAGAGATTCGTTTGCAAATATGAGAAATGTGGTCTGTCCATGACAGGTTATTTTCAATAATGATACCCAGTACACGTGCGATTGACTATTTCCACACTTGTCCGGCAACTGAAATAGAAAACAAATGTGTTAATACATTTTGTCGTTTCTGTCTAGTAGTTATACACATGCATTTTGTTTTTTGTGTTATTTTGGCACATATGATTGAGTTGTGTCCAACGAACTAATTTGTCAATACTATTTTGGAGGTTAGTTGTTATTTACAAAGGCTAACATTGTTTCAATGCATGGAACTGTCATCTGCAAATGTTCACAAGTTGTTGCTAGATGCATTGGCAAATCATTTTATATAATATGAATAACAGGGGGACCTAGTACGGATCCTTGAGGTATCCATGTTTAATAGTTTGAAATCTGAAACAGAAAAGTTCACACACTAATTGTTTTCTATTTGATAAAAAGGAGGAAATTAGTTGGACTGTGGAATCTGAAAAACCATATACCATTAATTTCTTTAAAAGAAGAGTATGGTTAATGACATCAAATGCCTTAGCAAAGTCAATGAAAACAGTGCCAGTGAGTTCATTGTTATTTATATTTAGAAGCCATTTATCAATCATTTGGGTTAGTGCTGTATGGCAAGAGTGGTTTTCTCTATAAGCTGATTGCTTTGGATGTATCAAGTTGTATTTGTTCAGATGGTTAATTAAATGTAGTCTAATATGTTTTTCGAATGGCTTTGACAAAACAGACAAAATTGATATAGGCCTATAATTGGATAGGTTTGTACGGTCTCCTTTTTTGAACATTGGAATTACCCTTGCTTGCTTGAAACATAATGGAACATAGTTCTTGTTAATGCACAGAGAGAGAGAAAGAGAGAGAGAGAGTTATGATCCGAAGCCAATGAAGATAGGAGGGAGGAAGAAAATACGCTCCAATGTCATGTTCTCTCTCTCTCTCTCTCTCTCTCTCTCTCTCTCTCTCTCTCTCTCTCTCTCTCTCTCTCTCTCTCTCTCTCTCTCTCTCTCTCTCTCTCTCTCTCTCTTTCTTAGAAATGACAGACATATGGTTGCATAATATAAATAAAAAGGCATTTACAGGTATACTCTTTATTGATTTTGCTAAAGCCTTTGATATTATAGACCACAGACTTCTACTAGTACTACGGAAGCTTGCAGTCTACAAACTATCCCCTAGTACCATCACACTTATTTCATCATTCCTATCTGACAGACAGCAAAAGGTATATCTAAACAACACTTCTTCAAGTTTTCTTCTTAATAGTTTTGGTGTTCCACAAGGATCAGTGCTTGGTCCCTTGTTGTTTCTTCTGTATATAAATCACCTGCCATTGAGTATAAATGTACAAAATGAACTTTTTGCAGATGATACAACTCTTGATACTAGCCACAAAAACCCTCTCCAAGTGTGTCAAAGTTTACAAGAGAATATCAACATAGTTGTCGACTGGACACAAATGAACCACATGGCCCTTCATCCAGGTAAAACAAAATTCATGCTGTTATCAACAAGACAAAAACGTCAAAATCTTAACATAAACTTACCTTCTATTTATGTCAACAGTGTTAAAATTGAAGAAGTTTCTAGTCACAAAATTTTGGGGGTAACCATCGATAATAATTTGTCTTGGTCTGTACATATACGTAATCTAACAAAGAAAATTGCCTCCAAAACCTACCAGTTAAATAAGATCAAACACTTTCTGAATCTGCAAGCGAGAAAAATATATTTTTATTCATTTATTCAGTCTAGTGTGGATTATGCATCTACATTGTGGGATTTAGCCAGTAATAACCTATTCAAACCATTAATCAGTATACACAAACGAGCTGTCAAAATAGTAATAGGTAAGTCATCTTCATTTACATTTTCCGATTACAAAAATGTCAACATCCTTCCTCTCAAAACAAGATTGCTATTTAATAAAGGTGTACTAATGCATAAAATTCTTCATGGTAGTGCCCCATCTTCCTTGAGCAGCATGTTCAGCGAAAACAACTTTCGACACTCACATAAAATTAATCTTCCTTTACCAGCTGTTTACTCTATTTAAATCAAGTCTAGTTTATAGTGGGAGCTGGTTTTGGAATAGGCTCCCAACCTTTCTAAAAAATGAAACAAAGTTTTCAAGATTTAAAAGTCTGTTCTATGATTTTCTGATGACTCATAAAAATGTCACACTGTTTTCACCGCAAATGTTTTGATCAAACCGCTAGTAGTAGTAATAATAATAATAATAATACATGGAACTTATATAGCGCTATATCTTGAAAAGACAAATCAAAGCGCATGCATTCAACCTAATCTTACACAGTCATGCAATCAATGATAAATAATCAATAGTTTAAACAAACAGATATTTACAAACATAGTGCGCTGCAGACAAAATCTATGAAATAAAATTTCAAAAGTCAAATGTTTTACAAAAGCACACACACACACACACACACACACACACACACACACACACACATCACACACACACACACACACACACACACACACCACACACACACACAACCACATCACTAGGTCCTATACTTTAGCAGGGTGATAGGACATGGGTTAGTGAGGGTGGGATAGCTCTGATATGAAACAGGAGGGGGGAAATCTTAGGTTTGCAATAAATATGTCTTGAGGCTGGATTTAAAAGTGTCATAACTAGGTTTCTGGCGAAGAGAGAGAGGGAGCTCATTCCAGGTCGATGGACCCGAAATAGAGAAAGAGCGGCGGCCAACAGTGGATTGGTTGAATCTAGGTATTCGTAGGCACAAGGTATCTGCAGTAGAGCGGAGGGAAGGTGAAGGAGTGTACAGGTTAAGACATTCACAGAGGTAGGAGGGTGCAGTTTTGTGGAGCTGGAGACATTTGTAACAGAGGGTACTGATCTTATAATTTACTCTCTGTGGCACAGGCAGCCAGTGGAGAGATCGCAAGAGAGGGGTAATGTGCTCAGATTTTTTCTTTCTGAGAACTAGTCGAGCTGCGGAGTTTTGTATACGTTGAAGGGAGTGGATAGATGATGCTGGCAGACCAGACAAAAGAGAATTACAATAGTCCAGACGTGAAAGAATGAGAGAAGTGACAAGTTTGGCTGTTGCATCAGTGGTCAGGTACTTTCGAATTTCACTAATACGCCGTAATTGATAGTAGCACGACTGACAGGTCTGAGTGATGAATTTTTTCATAGAGAGTGTGTTGTCGAGAGTGTGTAGTCACATAAGTTGTCTCCCCGGATGGTATAGTGAGTTTTGTTAGTATGCATTCCTATTAATTTTGTTTGTTTTCCATCATTTCTATGTTTATCTTAACTCTCTCTCTCTCTCTCTCTCTCTCTCTCTCTCTCTCTCTCTCTCTCTCTCTCTCTCTCTCTCTCTCTCTCTCTCTCTCTTTGATGTATTCTATATCTTGCTTGCTTTTCAGTGTGTGTGTGTGTGTGTGTGTGTGTGCGTGCGCGCGCGCACACGCGCGCACATGCGCGCACACGCATGTGTGTGTGTTGTTTTCTATGCAATTCTGTCATTATGCACATTTTTTCCTTATTATTTATCTCTTCTTTTTTTTCCCCCGAGGGATGGATGTAAAAAAGCAATGTAATGCTTAATCTATTACCCTCTGAAAAATAAAATTGTTCAAATTGTTCTCTCTCTCTCTCTCTCTCTCTCTCTCTCTCTCTCTCTCTCTCTCTCTCTCTCTCTCTCTCTCTCTCTCTCTCTCCCCACCCCCTCCCTCCATGTCCCTTTCTCTTCTCTCTCCCTCTTTCTCTCTGGGGGTTACATGACGGAACCAAAGTGATAGGGCCTGTTGAAAAGAGCTTTGATACTTTTTCTCCCCATTATAATGCCCACAAGACCAGTTACTGGGCTTCCAGCAGCTATGGAGGTGATGGTGAACGACTGGTTTAAAAACAAGACAGTCATCTGCTGGAAAATAACAAGCAAAGCCCAGTTGTTTTGCAACTCAAACCAGTACCCTCTTAAACGTCAACAAACATGGCGGAGCCAGTGTTAGTAAGATGCACGCCACAAGTACAATACTTCAGAAAGAAGCTACCCAGTAAACGCCGCTGTGATCTGAGGAGGACATAGCTACATTGACAGAAGCAGGCAGGTGTGACAAAACCCTTCACTAGTCTGGACAGTGTGTCACTTGTATCTAAATTAAGTTTGTCTGAAAAAGTTTTGCACACAGCGAGAATCTAAACTCAGTACCCACTAGGACTGAAATAGATAAATCTGTAACAGGGAGCAAGGTGTGTTGCATGAGCTGGACGATACAGCTTCTTTGTGCTCAATGGACTGTGACGCTGGGTTGTGTTTAGAGGTGCCTGAGATGATCACTCCACCAAAGTTTGACAGCATTGTTGATGGATTTGACTGTGGGGTGGTTAAAGACTATGTGGCAACTATAACTGACAGATCTATAATAAGCCACATGAAAGATGGAGATAGTCCTGAACAAACTGTATAGAAAAGTTGTAGCGAACAGCAGTGACAACGTAGACACAGTCCTGTGTGAATCGGGTGATCTCATTTTGGATTTTAGATATCACTTACTTAACTTACTTTACTTTGGCCCATCACTCCCCCTGGAGCATAGGCCGCCGACAACAGTCCGCCAGAGTCCTCTGTCCTGGGATATTCTCTCCAGCTGTCTCCAGGTATATCCCATCTTTCTGGTTTCTGCCTCATGGTCGCGTCGCCAGGTGTTTCTTGGCCTTCCTCTTTTTCGTTTCCCTGGGGGTTCCATGATAGTGCCTGCCTTGTGATGTTGCTGGCTGGCTTTCTCAGGGTGTGCCCAATCCATCCCCATCTCCTGCGCCGGATTTCATTTTCGGCTGGCAGCTGGTTGGTACGTTGCCACAGGTCTGCGTTGCTGATGGTGTCGGGCCAGTGGATCTGGAGGATTCGTCTCAGGCAGCTGTTGATGAAGGTCTTCACTTTCTTGATGGTGGTCTTTGTTGTCCTCCATGTCTCCGCTCCATATAGTAGGACTGACTTGACGTTGGAGTTGAACAGCCTGATCTTTATGCGGGTCGACACCACCTTGGAGCTCCAGATGTTCTTCAGCTGCTAGTACGCTGCCCTCGCCTTGCCAATTCTTGCTCTGACGTCTGCGTCTGTGCCGCCCTGCATGTTAATGATGCTACCCAGGTACGTGAATATTTTAGATGTCAGATGATATTATTTTGGATGGTCATGTGCAAAAATATGAATGTGTATACTGATTCATAAAACAAGAAGAAAAGATGCTGCTGGAAGAACATGACACCCTGCTTACTACTGGAAGGCAGAAGGACGGGGAAGAAGAGAACACACATAGGTACAGCCACACACTATACGGCTTGTGGATGTTCTGTGTGGTCTTGTCTGCTTCCATGGGTTGGGATGACACCACAGCTAATGAGTGGCAATCACTAAATGTCTTTTGAGCACAGGTTGTACTGATGTGGTTTCATGTCAAGTTTTCGCTTCAAAGTAGGTTTTGTACATGATGTAAATTTTTAAAACATAAACGTACGTATCAGTGAATCGTGCGATATGCTGCTCAATGGCTTGTAGAGCTTCAACATGAATGGATTTTGCTTTTTGTTCTTGTGCTGCTAAAATTGCACTAATCGTAGTTTACAATACCTGTGATTGTTGCAGCTACTAAAGCTAATCCATGATGTGGAATCCATGCCCTGCTGGTTATTTGGGATCTAGTGAATTGGTTTTGTCTCTTTTTTAAATATACCTTTGTGCCCACTCCCCTTCCCACTGTCCCCTGTGAATTGGCTTGAAATCTTATCACAATAAACCATTCTCTGTCTTGTCTCTCTGTTTGTCTGTCTGTCTGTCTCCCTATCGTTGTCTATGTATGTGTGTCTCTTTTTTGTGTCTGCCTTTCTGTTTTGATCATTCTTTTCTTTCATCCATTTTCTGTCTTTCTTTTGCTTTTACATGTTTGTAATAATTTCTCTTCTCTCTCTCTCTCTATCCTTTCTTCAGTAATTCTTTATTTTTTACAGTATTCATATTTTTAAATTATTCGTTCTTTCTTTCGCTTTTATATGTTTATAATGATATCTTTCTTATTTTCTTTCTATCCAGCCTGTCTTCAGTCATTTCCACCCCAGTTTATTTGTTTTCTGCTTTCTGTTTTCTGTACATCTTTGCAACTAGATTCTTTTGTTTTTTGTCGTAAGTAGCGCAATTTACTGCTGTTCCATCCAGGCTCCTCACTAAAACACCCACACACACCTACCTTTGCAGCATCTCATAACAAAAAAAGTGTGTGTGGGGGGGGGGGGGGGGGGGGGGGACTTGCACGCACCGATTGAGTCTATTCTTCCATCCATACCCATATGTTTTCACAGCAACCTATAATTATACCCCACTTCAAACAAACAGGTATTGCGCAGAATAAAAAATAAATAAAAAATATGTGTAGTAGTGCCAGAAGAAGAGAAGAGAACGGAGAGAGAGGGAGATAGAGGGAGAGTGTCTTGCAAAAAAAAAAGCTAAGAATTAGGGAAAAGATTGAAGTGTTGTTTTAGTTTTTCATTTTTCTTTGTTTCTTTTCTCTTTTGTCTGTCTCTGTGTCTGTCTTTCTCTCTCCCTGTCTGTCTCTGTCTCTCCCCTCCGCTTCTATTTCTGTCTCTCTGTCTGTCTTTCTGTCTGTCTGTCTCTCTCTCTGTCTCTCTCCCTCCATCCCTTCTCTGTCTGTCTCTGTCTGTCTGTCTGTATGTCTTCTCCCTCCCCTCCCTCCATCCGTATCTCTGTCGTCTGTATGTCTGTCGTCTGTCTGTCTGTCTCTCTCTTTCTCTGCTCGTTGCGACTAGTGGGGCTGAGGTCGGGGCTGCGTCGAGGTCTTGCAAAAAAATGCTAGATCTGGGAGATTGAGTGTTGTTTAGTTTTGTCATGTTTCTTTGTTTCTTTCTCTCTTTTGTCTGTCTCTTTCTGTCTTTCTTTTCCTGTCTGTCTCTGTTCTCTCCCCTCCGCTTCCCTATTTCTGTCTCTCTGTCTGTCTTTCTGTCTGTCTGTCTCTTCTCTGTCTCCCTCCCTCCATCCCTATCTCTGTCTGTCTCTGTCTGTCTGTCTGTCTCTCTTTCTCCCTCCCCTCCCTCCATCCCTATCTCTGTCTGTCTCTGTATGTCTGTCTGTCTGTCTGTCTGTCTTCTCTCTCCTCTCTCTCTCTCTCTTCTCTCTCTCTCTCTCTCTCTCTTCTCCTCCCCCCCTCTCCTTCTCTGCTCTCTCTGCTTCTCTTCTCCTCCCTCTCCTCCATCCCTATCTCTGTCTGTCTCTATCTGTCTGTCTGTCTGTCTGTCTGTCTCTCTTTCTTTCATTCCTTCTGTTTGTCTTTGTTTTTCTTTTCTGTGTTTGACGTACATGTGCTTATTCTGCAGGTTGATTTCTCCACGGATCCTTTTGCAGCATTTCTATCAGACAAACAAAAAAACTCTAACCAACCAACCAACCAACTAGCCAGCCAGCCAACCAATGAACCAAACAAGTAAGCAACAAAACAGATTTTGAACATAACGATCGAGTTCATTCGCATATCTTGATCCATAGGTTTCATATAGCAGCAGCAATACTGCACTACAAATGGGGGGGGGGGGGGGGGGGGGGGGGGGGGGGGGTAGAACAACAACCACCCACAGTATTTTGAGGGAGGGAGGGAGGGAGGGAGGAGAGGAGAGAGAGGACTGCAAGGTATGCTGAAGAATTAATGAACGAGAACTGGGATGCAGCGCTGTTTTTCTGGTTTCTTTTTTGTAGTTGTTGTTGTTGTTGTCTTTTTCTGTCAGCCTGTCTTTTTTTTGGTCTTTCTTTTTTTTCTTGTTGTGGTTGTGTCTTTCTTTTTCTTTGATGTTGTTGTTTTCTCCTTGCTTTGGTGTACATTACACATTCTGTCGGTTCGTTTCTCTACAAGTGTCGTCACATCGTTACAGGGAACACCAACCTAACAAACGTACGCATTAAATAAACAGCAGGAACACGGACGCACGCTCGCGCGCGCGCGCACACACACACACACACACGCACGCACGCACGCACGCACGCACGCACGCACATGCCACTTGTGAAAACAAACAACCCCCAAACAAAGGAAATAATAAGCAACAAATAAAAACAAGCGAACTGAAAACAACACAAAATTTTTGACACACTACAGCCACCTTGGCGCAGGTTTTGGCACCTTAGGTTACGAACTGGAAGGTCGTGGGTTCGAATCCCTTAAGAGTCAGAGGGATTTTTTGGACTCAGGCCGGCTCCTACCCAGAATGAGTGTGCTGTGGGCTCAGTGGGAAGACTGGGACCACACAGTCGAGATTTATCCACTTTACGGATGCAGTTTTGAGAGTGTTGCTCAAATTACCAGACCAGTACTGCAGGTGTCTGTATCTCTTGGGCCCGGTTGATATATTAAGATAGTATGCGTAGAGTACAACCCTGTCAAGTAGTCTTGAAGCTCATGCACCTCCATAGAGGCATCATTACGTCATCCCCATTATCACTGATCATCATGCAGTAATAAAAATTGCCTCTGATTCGATGGTCCCCAGTTTGCTCTGGTCTCATGGTGACCTTGTTTCCGGTTTCCCCATACACTTCTGTGACTGTGGTGAGTTTGTTTCACAGCCTTTGGAGTTGGGGGTTCACGGTTCACGGGTCCTGGTCGTTGGAGGGACATTGTGGTGGTCGCCACCTGAGTTGGAGACACACTCAGTCTGGCTCCGCGACTGCGCTAATACTGCCATTAGTAGGCTACTCATAGTAGGGGGCTTAGTAAATAGTGTCCTGCATATGTTAGCTCAAAACAGGCATCTCTGAACACCACCAAAGTGACCCAGCAGCAGTGCATGGGCCCTCTGGATGGTGGCCCCACGGCGGCCTGACACTGATGAGCTCCCTGTGGATTTCCGACCCCGAGGATTCGACATAACGAATGTGGGTATGGCTTCTGCGGAGAGTTGGAATGAGCAGCGTGGGAACACCAGGACAGGGACGTCACAAGATGAAGCAGCCAAATTGAAATTGCGACTCTTTCACAAGGGCTTGGTTTTTTTGTTTTTGTTTGGTTTGGTTGGTTGGTTTTAAATTCAAACACATGCTTTTTTCCACTATAGGTATCAAGACTATATAGTATATATTTACCACTGTTTTTGATACAATGCTGCTGTACAAACTGTATAAAAGAAAAACGAAAACAACTATACTGTTAAGGATTGGAAATATTAAAATCAGCGGTGAGTGAAATTGTCTTCTTCCTTTCAGACTGAGAGGAGTGGTACATTGTTGAAACAGTAGATAGAGAAGGGGAAATGAGCATGAGAGACAGACAGACAGAGACAGTCAGACAGACAGAGACAGACAGACAGGCAGAGACAGACAGACAGAGACAGACAGACAGACCTCTATGCGGCGGGGGGCAGTTGGCGAAGTAAGAAGAGCAATTTGGTGCCAGGCCAAACAGTTGACCTTGGTCATTAGATCAGACAGGCGGAGAAGTGTCACTGCCAGAGGACTGAATAGATGACGATTAAAACCACATGAAGCGGCGGAAGGGTGAGCGAGTGCGGACAAGGAGAGCTTGCGAGGGACAGATAGACAGGTAGGCAGACTGACAGACAGACAGACAGACAGACAGACGTTTTATCTACAGGCTCGGTTCTCATTGGTGCCTTGTAGCTCAGGGATGGGGATTTTTCAGATCTCCCATGTTGGACACATAGCACGCTTTAATGTTTTAAATGTGTGGAAGCATGTTTATTTTATTTTTAAAATTTATTTTTTAAATTTATTTATTCTTTTATATCGAGGATAAT
Source organism: Rapana venosa (assembly GCA_028751875.1). NCBI lineage: Eukaryota > Metazoa > Mollusca > Gastropoda > Neogastropoda > Muricidae > Rapana > Rapana venosa. The sequence continues at coordinate 803,334 of CM054134.1, read as the reverse complement.
GGCATGTGGAAGGAAGAGTTAGTACGTTTTTGAAAGATCTTGTCATTTACCACAGCGGCAAGCCGGTTGCGGAAAGGGAGACTAACCAAGAATAAATCACCATTAAATTAAAACTACAAATCTGACACAAGGGGATTAAGTCGCATCGAACGCTCGCATGGGGCGATACATGGGATTGTTTTTCATACAAAAGACTAGTTAGCCGTGAGAAAAGAAAACGACAGTTTAAACTATACCCAACTATTGTTAACATTTATAGGACTAAAAAAAAATGCTGATTTATAAACGTCAGCAGTATAAGCTACAGACATGGTTATGTGGGACCTCTGGCATAAGATCATTTTGATTGAATTGAAATTTCCCTTGGAAACGCATGATCTGAAGAACAAAGGCATCATGCACAGGAGCTGTCCCACAGATGGCAAACTCTGTTTCTTCTGGGGAGCTAGGGGTGCCAGCAGACGAGAGAATGCAGATGGAGCCTGATCATCTCTTTTATTGAAAAAAAAGAGAAAAACTGCTTGGTCAGGTCGATCAGACAGCTGTATACCAAACACTGATCTTGTATTGTAGTCTATAGCGATCCTGGCACAAGAATCTGCCTGCCTACCCCTTTGTCCTTATGGCAGGGACAGTACAGTGCTGCTCCCCAAGCCATAATGAAAAGTGACGATGCAGAAAACGTGCACAGCACACAGACACTACCGGCGTTCAGACAATGCTGTCGCACCACTGCTAGACAGACAGACAGACAGACAGACAGACAGACAGACAGACAGATCGGGAGACAGACAAAAGCTCATGGATTTGGTGGCCTAGAGGGTAACGCACCTGCCCAGAAAGCGAGAAGTCCGGGTTCGATCCTGGGTTCGATTTGTCCCCGAAACTTCACCCCTCATCCGTGGACCATGATTGATGCGCTGGGTGTTAGATTTTTGGATGAGACGATAAATCGTGGTCTCGTGTGCGGCACGTATTCAGCGCACGTAAAAGAACACCGGTAACGAGAGAGTTGTCCCTGGCAAGATTCTGTTGTACAATGATACAGACAAAGAATAAATGCAGCATTGCTCTGTAATGATGCTTTTTTTTCCAGTGTGAAGTGGGGGTAACTCTACGGTGACTGACAAGACAATGTGGAAAACGATACGATACTTATACGAATAAGACAGTTGGAAAATATAAGCAACGGAAAAGAAAAGCAAAATGCATAGTGGGCGCAGTGGCGCGTTATACCTGTTTGCTGGAAGCGTTTTGCGGAGGAAAGCGATGTGTGTGTGTGTGTGTGTGTGTGTGTTAGATGGTGCTACAGCTAGCTACTACGTGCTGTATCAGCGCTAATCCTCTTGTGTTTTTGTCGGCCTGTCCGTTCCGCTTCCACACTGTTTGCCTGTCATGTGCTTGCTTGTATATTTTTGTGCTGCACATGCTTCTGTCTCTCTTTCTCTGTCTCTCTCTGTCTGTCCCTCTCTGTCTCTGTCTCTGTGTCTGTCGGTCTCTGTCTGTATCTGTCTCTGGCGCGCGCGCGTGTGAGTGTGTGTGTGCGCGTGCGTGCGCGCGCGAGCGCGCGCGCGAGCGAGCGTGTGTGTGTACGTGCGTGCGCGCGCGCGCGTGTGTGTGTGTGTGTGGTGTGTGTGTGTGTGTGGTGGTGGGGTGTGTGTGAGTGTGCGTGCGTGCGTGCGTGGTGGTGGTGGTGTGTGTGGGTGTGTGGTGTGTCGTGTGTGTGGTGCTGTGCTCAGTTGTGTGCTGTGTTGCGTGCGTGGCGCGCTGTGTGCGTGTGTGTGTGTGCAGTGGTCACAAGTAAAAGTAATGAGGTCTGACCTATCTGCACACCTCAGTTGTTTTCCCTTTGTATGTATACGCATGTAGAAGTGGGTTTTATTTATTGATTCATTTATTTTTACGTTCGTTGGCTAGAGCTCCAAGGTTCACCAATGTTGAGATTTTGCTTATGCGACCGTTTTTGTCCACTATTATAGTAGCTGCATTCCGACTTCGGGAATGTGCAAAGTATTATATTAATATATATATATATATATGTTTGATGTGTGTGATTTGTATGTTTTGTGATAGTGTGTGTGTGTGTGTGTGTGTGTGTGTGTGATCGATTTTGTATGTTTTGGTATACAGTGACGTGACGTGGTTCTGTTCCGAACTGAATCTATCTTTATTTGTCGGTTACAGCAAGCAGCAACAACAACAACTGTGCATGCGTGTGTGGTCGAATTTGTATGTTTTGGGTATAAAGCTTTGAGTGGCGTGGTTCAGTCCTAAATCGAATTTATAACATTGTTTAGTTTCTTTTCATTTATTTGAAGGAGCCCAATGTATTTACTCAATCGTGGTGCAGATCGCGCGTGTGTGAATGAATCGAATGTAAGCGCTTTGATTTGTTTGCTTTACAAGGTACAGCGCTCTGAAAAAGTCCATATAGTAATAGTAGTAGTAGTTGTTGTTGTAGTGTTGTTGTTAATAATAATAATAATATTATTATTATTATTAACATTATTATTATTATCATCATTATTAAATATGTATGGAATTTATTGTGATTGTGTAGTACCGTATCTAGAAGGGACTATGGTATGCATTGAATACACATTTAATATATATATATATATATATATATATATATAAAATCTCACTCTCTCTCTCTCCAAATAGCATTGGATATCATCTTCTTCCTCTCACCCCACCCTCCCCTCCCCTCCCCTCAAAGAGAGAAAGAACCGGTTGGCGCAGCCTTGTGGCCTCTTGTACGAGGAAATGAAATCGCTGGAAGCCCTTAGTGGAGCTGCCCGACATTTATTTGAATGCACCTGTTTGATATAAACCGGCACCGCTTTAGAGGCGAGTCTGGTCGCTGAAAAAGGATGGTAGGGGAAGATGGATGTGGTGATGTATGGCAACCGTTTTAGTAAAGGCTTGGAGGGAAGGGGGGTGGGGGGGGGGGGGGGGTGAAGCAGTTGCTGAGGGGAGGGGGGTGGGGGGGAGGCGATGTTTCTTTGACCAAAAAAAAAGCCTTAGCCACTCCTGGTAAGACATTACCAGAGACCATGACGCAGATACTGCTGGGACACTCCAAGCCTCGAACTTTCTCTCTTTCCGTCTGTCTTTCTTTATGTCAGTCTGTCTGTCTGTTTTTCTTTCTTTCTTTCTGTTTCGTGTGTTTGGTGGGTGAGGGATGGGATGAGGGATATTAATTTTGTTGATGGATTTTTCGCACATGGACTAGTCGGGCACGCCTACGCTTACGTGTGCACTCTCTCTCTCTCTCTCTCTCCTCTCCTCTCTCTCTCTCTCTCTCTCTCTCTCTCTCTCTCTCTCTCCCCCCCCCTCCCTCCCTCCCTCCCCCACAACCTCATAATTACCAGCCGTTTAGAAATGCATGATTCCGCAACTGCACTTTCACATGGCCTTTTAATTGCATGCAAGAAATAACATGCTCAGGCAGGCAGGCACAGACGGACACAGTGAATCACGCGCACTTGAAAACGCGCTTATTATTATTGTTTTTGTTCTTTTTTTTTTTTAGTAATGGGTGGTGTCACACGGATCAGCACAGCATGCATATGCACGTGCATCTTCACATACGATTTCGTAATCAGATGCAGTTAAGTAGGGCTCGTGTACACTTGGTGCACTTTCACAGACTCCATTCATTACTTGCAAGAAAGTATGTATGTATACATGTATGTATATGTATACCTTAACATGTTAGCAGAAGCGTACACAAACGTGCGTGTTTACACACACACGCACGCACGCACGCACGCATACATACATACACACACTCACTCACACACACACACACACACACACAGAGGATGGGGTGGCTGTCCTATAACTTACCTGAAGCTACTCACACAGCTAACCCCCTCCCCTTCTAAGAAATGAAGTGTTGAAAGGGACCGGGTTAACAGTTTAGAAAGGATCTCAGTGGCAGTGGCACTGAGCAAAGGTACAGGATGGGGGGTGGGGAGGGGGGGTGAGGAGGAGGGCTGAGTATTAATGGAATGTGATTAATGGGCCCCTACGTGAAAGGGTCCAAAGTAAACAGCGCTGATGACTTGGACTTGCTCTGGTGGGCCCCTTCCCTTCCCTGTCTTTGAGAGTCTGGCATGCACTCAGCTAAACGAGTTTGGGGAGCGGGAGTAGAGGAGAGAAGAGGGTTGTCTGTTTAATTCAGGTGGGATTGCAATTAAACGGGGTCAAGGTAATCCGCAGTGATTGCTTTTTGAGAATGGGGAGGAGGAGGCTTTTCTGCAAATCAGCTAATTTGTAAAAAATGAAATGTGTAATTACGTAACGTGGCGTTGTGTGTCCGTGTGTGCGCTCGGTTATTCAGATTAGACGTCTGATGATGGTTTGTGGAGATCGCACGTCAAGAGCAAGTTGATGGAAATAAGTCAGGGCAGTGGTGGTGCATGCAAAATGTGTGTGTGTGTGTGTGATGTGTGAGTGTGTGTGTGTGTGTGTGTGTGTGTGTGTGTGTGTGTGAGGGGTGTGGTGGATAAAAATAGATAACAAAATTATGATGGTTGCCCGTTGGCAATCTTTAAGTAGGGTGTCATTTATGATTGAGCAGCTGTTAAAGAATATATTACATTAATCATAATAAGTTTTATGAGGTTTTCCTTTCATAAATTTGGAAAGAAACTGCTTCGACAGCAGCATCCAGATTTTGCTGAAAAATAAGAACTGAATAACAGCTGAAAAAAACATTATTCAGCCTATTAACATTGTTCAGAAAGACAATGACAAACTGTGATAAGGAAAGCCAAGAATTGAATGACTGTTTCTTCCCCGTGACAATCGTATGTTGGGGGCCCTTTCAGTATAAATGGCACCCCCACCTTTTGGAAGTTCTTTTGCTAGAAATGTCCCCTTTTCTATCACTCCCTTGGTGTCTGTCTTTCTCATCATCACCTCTCTATTTTCTCTCTCTCTCATACCTATTTTCTACGTACCCAGCCCATTCCCCTGCCTTTTTTCATGCAAATCTGAAAATTGTTTCTTAGAAACTTTCTCATTCCTGAAGTCGGAACGTGTCGGCTGAGGCCAGCGGGCAGACCTCCTGCAGAGTTACAAACACAGGAGAAGACCAGGCACTACGCCTTCTGCCCAATATGGCAGGGAACGCAAAAGAAGGAGAAGAAGGATGACTGTTTTTAGCTGTATTCTCTGCTGAAATATTGTGACTTGTGCACAATGTTAACTGATCAGTTATGCTTTTGTATTCTAAAACAAGATACAATTCTGTAACTCTAAAAGAATGACAGGAATTAAAGAATTAAATGACGGTGGGATTGGCTCGACTGTAAATTAATTGCTGGCTGATTTATTGTCATCTTTTTCGTACATATGAAACAACTTTTTGCATTCATTTATAACTATAAAATGGGACAAGCAAATGGTTCTAAAATGGTCTTTTAAATGACAGCATTGAAAATGCTGTACATAGAAGAAAAAGGGAAAAGTTCTGGCAACGATCACTCGCGAGTTTTAGACCCTGACAAAACTGTCCTTGAATACTGTGGCGGCAGTCCACTTGTTCTGAGTTTTCCTGTGAGAGACGAATAATAAAACGGCAGATCGCATTCGGTCGCTTCTTCAGGAATAAGCAGTCCTGTCACCTGTCAAAGTTGTCAAGAAAATGTGTAAGAAAAATAGGAGAAACCCAGATCACAAAACAACTCGCAAACAACAGAAACAACAACTTGTATAATTATTATCTTTGTGACTTTGTTCATGAATCTGAAAAGATGTGCATAAATGTGATAGCATTAGGATTTCTTTTTTACTCGTGTTTCACTGCAGTCTTTTTAGGGTGACAGAGGTAATCATCGTATCTTGTGATCTTGATGAACTGGAATAGATTTTCAGTGCAAATGAGTTTTGACGTGGATTGAAATGTAGGAAGTGATAGAGATTGATGCTTGCATAATATGGACGTTGGTTTGACAGTGACTGCTGACTGGTTGCAAAGCACATGGGCCTTGTTTTGAATTGAAACAGATCCAGACATTTTGTATATTTTCAAACCTTCAAGACGTAGTTTACTCAGAACGGATAGACCGTGAAGGAATGTAAATCTGTGAAATTCTAAGGAGCGTGGCAGTCAAATAATCGCCGATCCTCTGCTTCTCTCGGCACGGTGTGTGTGTTTTCGTGTTTGGGGTGATTATGGAAAGTTACATGAACATGTTCACATTTGGCAACAAACCGAGATGGCTGAACGTGATTCTCTCCCTTCCCAGCCTCTTATCTTGACCGTAAGACATATTGAAGGAGGAAGAGGAGGAAGAAAAATAAGTTCATTGAGAGGGGGGCTGGGGTTGCAGGGTTGGGTGAGGGGCGGGTTGGCCATGGCTTTGTACTGTTCGTCACTCATTTTTCGCCGTGGTTTTATACTTTGATGGCTGCCCTCATCATCCAAAGCATGAAAAGACTAAGCCGTTCTGGAGAGTGCTTAGTTTATGGAGAGTATTTTACCGACCTTCTTCTGTTCTGTCAGGCACTGCGTTCCTAGGAGGGAAAAAACCACGTTACAGTAATATAATGTTAGTAATTACTCATCTGCCATCAAAATATCCTTTAAAGATAAATCTCTATTCCTGAGCAAATAATGTTGTAAAAGTGTAGGTTGGTGGGATTTCCTTTCCTATCCAACAAAAGGAAACTGCGCCTACGTTTTGTCTGATGAAATAATATGATGTGAGGTTTAGAGAGGATAAAGAACCCAAAAAAATCGGGTGGTTGGTGTGATGGTGTGAGCATTCGAGGCTTGAGCGAATTGCACTGCACTGGGCTCTGAGTAGTCAACAAAATAGTTGTATTTGGAGTGGTTTGCCAGTAAAGTACATTGAACTAGTCGCTAGTCAGCTGGGCATTGGAAACATACCTGTGGCAGAAGTTCCAGAAAGTGAATCAATGAATGACCTCTGACTTGTGAACGTACTAGAAAGCAAACACAGAGAAGCTGACAAGCCTACAGTAGCTTCAGTTTTTATGTGAAGTGATCATCACTTCATATTTCGTGTTACGCGTTTCGTTGATTTGAAGAATTTTAATGTTAGGTCAGAAACTAAAACCCCATCTTAGGTCCTCGAGACAAGTAAGTGTGTGTGTGTTTGTGTGTGTTTGTGTGTGTTGTGTGTGTGTGTGTGTTTGTGTGTGTAAGTGATGATATATTACATGTTGTATTCAATATGTCCTGTTACACGCCTTTCCTTCCCTTAGGGGAGAGAAGACTGCCTGTCTACTACATACATACATACATGTTGTGAAGACTGCCTGTATACATACATACATGTTGTGTACGTATACTCAGCTGGCGGATCAGCTGACAGTTGCCTCCAGCAGCTGTATGTAAACATCCAACCCATCTTGTCTTTTTTCCAGCCGCTGCATCCGATCTCCCAGTACAGCCCCTCATCTCGCTCTGCGTTCTGCCTGCTGTACCGTGCTGTGCCGTGCCGTGCCGTGCCTGCCGCATCCCGCAGATCCTACCTGGCTCCCTCTGGCTGTCTCTGAAGGAATAGAAAGCGTCGGCCCCTCTTCTTGCTGTCTGCCACTCACTCACACCGCCGGGTACTGCTGCTGGTACGTACCTGTAGTTTGTAGGGGCCAGAGAGAGGATGAGGGAGAGAAAGATGAGCGCGTGTGTGTGTGTGTTGCATGATGTGTCTGTGTGTGGGGGAGTTGGGTGAGGGACAGAGCGGCTTGAGTTGCCGGCGGGTTTCCAGTTACCGGCATCACTTTCTGGTGGTGGGGGGCTGTGCAGCCGCTAGCCTAGCCTAGCCTAGCCTAGCTTGAGGGGGCGTGGACCAAGGTGAGAGGGGCTTCCCTCTTGGCGCAGGACGTGCTGTACACGTACGTACAGCCGGTCGGGGTGTACAGGGCCGGAGGGGCTGGCTCCTCGCTTGCTCGTGGACACTTCCAACGGTTAGGCCGTTGTCGGCTGGTGATGATAACCCTTCTGTGTAATCTGCATCAGCTGTTGTTGTTGTTGTGGTGGTGGTGGTGTGGTAGTGCATCGTCTGCACACGAAGTCAGCCTGCACAACAGTCATATGGATGAGGGTTGTCGCTAGCAATGTTGCATTTAGGAAATGCGATGGATGGCGAGTATTGTTTTGGAGTCTACCCGGACAGGACGCGGCCTGTAGCTTGAACTTGACCTCATCGTTTGTGTCTGCTTCGTTTCATGACCGGCTTCCTGACCATCCGTCAGTTCCTTAGGTTGATAGTGGGGGAAACACTTGTCCTCATTTCTCTCTTCCCTTTGATGACGAGTGGGTGGATGGCAGAGTGATTGACTAAGGCACACTACGTCAGAGCCTTTCGCCCCGAACGATGGGAAGAAGCGGGGCCGTAGGCTCGGAAGGGATGTCCCAGCACTGTGCCTTTCTCGCCGATGCTTTGTTCGTGAGCGGCGGTTTGGCCACGTCCTGTGTGATGGTCATTTGCGGCGCTGGCTTTCTTCCTTCCTCCCCTGTAGTTTATGGTGATATTTGGAGAGGTCCGTGTGCGCCTGCAAGTCCCCCTAAACCGCACTCTGGCGAGAGGAGCACATGGAATTACCTAACCAACCGGCATGGCCTGCCGGTCGACAGCGCCCTGTCCAGGTACAGCTGAGTCCCACCTGCCTCCTGCCCTGCTTGTCTGCCCCTTTGGCCTGTCCTTTTGCTTCGCCTGCTCTTCCCCCCCTGTCACAGTTCGTCCGGCGCCTCACCCTAACGCCACTCGCCCCTTCATACCTCCAAGCAGGCTCCTCCTCACTGCGCCCTGTCCAGTAGCTGCCTGCTGCTCTCCTACGTCTCCTCTCTTTCCTTCTCCTTCCTCCTTCCCCCATCCTCTCCTTCGTCCGCCCTCCATCTCCCTCTCCTCTTCCTCACTCTCTCTCTCTTCTCTCTTTCTCTCTCTCTCTCTCTCTCTCTCTCTCTCTCTCTCTCTCTCTCTCTCTCTCTCTCTCTCTCTCTCTCTCCTCTCTCTCTCCTCTCTTTCTTTCTTTCTTTCTGTCTGTCTGTCTGTTCTCTGTCTGTCTGTTCTCTCTGTCTGTCTGTCTCTATATCTCTGTCCCCCCACCCCACCCCTCTCTCCTTCATTGTTTGTCTTTCTCTCTCTTTGTGTGTGTGTGTGTGTCTGTCTGCCTGTCTGTCTGTCTCCCCCCCTCACTCTCTCTCTCTCTGATTTTTTCCGTGCTATAGCTATGTGATTTTTTTCTACCATGTTCTTTTTTCATCTTGGACGTCTTTACCGTCCCATTTTCTGTCTGGTTTTAACTGTCCGATTTTTTTTCTTCAATACGTCTGTCTCTCTGTCTGTCGTGCAGTGTGTAGTCGACAATGATGTTTAAACCAGGGCTCGAATTCGGGCCGTCAGATCGCGAGCGCAACGCTCTAACCACCGGGCTATCCTGTCCCTATGTGCGCGCGCGCGTGTGTGTGTGTGAGGGAGGACACACACATTCGGCTCCCTCTGTCCCCCCCCCCCCCTTTTTTTTTTCCTTTAAGATTTGTTTTTACATCTTTCGTTTATCTGTTTTCCACTCTTCTGGGTTTTCGAAAAAAAAAATCGTAACTGCCTTTTAGGGAAGGTGTTTTACTTTAACAGCGTCAGGAACTTGCAGTACATTTGACAGAAAGAAGCCCTACTAGGGTACAATGATTTTATTTCTTTGCAGAGCTTCATACTTGTCACGAGGAAAGCTTGCAGCATGCTAGAAACACAGCCTTATTGCGTCGCCCTCGACTCCGAACAACTCTCACCTATGTTCATAGCTAGTTTTAGTTTCAGTTGACCTAAACACATCAGACACACAAACGTTTACTGTTACAAACGAAGGTATGCTACACACACACACACACACACACACACACGGACGCACGCATTCGCGCTTCCCCACCCCCCACCCCCCAACACACACACACCACACACGCACACACACACACACATACACACGCGCGCACGCACGCGCTCAAGTATTGTAATCATAATCACTGGCTCACTCATTTTGATAACCATAGCCACAACTACTCCTGTATATAAAAGTTTTGATAGTCTGTTATTCGGCGCTTTCCGATTAATGCTCTTTAGCGTCTCTCATTCTGTAGCTGGTCTTCTTTTATTCAGATCTAACGATGCGTTGCTGCTGAGATTTGGCCGACGAGAGCCTTTTCGGCAGATGCGGCTGTATGGAGATGATGAGGAGGGCAGGGGAGTGGCATAGATATACGGAGGGTGCAGCGCACCACCCTAATAGCGACAACTCACTGAAGTGGCCAGATAAACCGCCGTTGTGTATGTTCATTATCGGAGATGCAGATTGTCGAATGCCTCCTAAACTACTGTGGCGTCTTTTAGCATTGATGATTGTTGTGATTGTTGTACGTTCGCCCTCGAGTTAGCCCTACATTTAAAAGGAAAGCAAAACAGTTAATTGCCCTCTCTCTCTCTCTCCTCTCTCTCTCTCTCTCTCTCCTCTCTCTCTCTCTCTCCTCTCTCTCTCCCTCTCTCTCTCTCTCTCTCTCTCTCTCTCTCTCTCTCTCTCTCATCTCTCTCTCTCTCTCTCACACACCCCAAAAAAAACCCAACAGATATTGTGTATTATATATATATATATATATATATATATATATATATATATTATATATATATCAATCATAGCTGCATGGAGAGAGAAACGCAACCCGACGCAACTTACGCAGATGCGCTGTCACGTACGTACACACACATGCATGCGCGCGCACGCGCACTCGCACACAAATGTGTAACTCTCTCACACACTCTCCAGGCAGGATAGCCTGGTGGTTACAGTGATGTATTCGTGATCTGCTGACCCGGGTTCCA
>CM054134.1:682481-787481 GCA_028751875.1 Rapana venosa | reverse complement strand
CTTTTCCCTCATTAGAATTAAGTTAAAGAAAAAGAATTAGGAATAATATCAGCAGTAGAAGTAGGTAGTTGAAGGATCAGCTCGCAGTCTCTCATTGTCTTCGTTTGAGTTGCACTTGGTTTGTTGAGTTTTTCTGTAGTTGTATCTGTAAAGTGGTCGTAGACCCAACCTTTGACACACAGCCGATGTAAATGGAGGAATCTATAGTGTACAACACTTCAGTATGGTGCTTCATTTACTCCCCGGAGATTGAGAACGACTAGGCCTACTGACTGTCACTGGCCATCGTCTGGAGCGTGTGGCATTTGTGGGGGGAAGATTTAAATACCAGAGACTGATAACTTTTACCAAGAGGAACCGATGGAAGATGTGCGAGTCCATCCCATGCCCCTCCCACCTCTTGGCTTTCTTTGCCTCCTACCCCCATCTGTTCTGATAGCTGTGGAGCGGCCCCGTATACTACCGAGTCTTTCAGCGGACACTTCCTGTCCCGAGAGGAGTTATCGGTCTGGGAGCTCCTTAGAGGAGCCCAGGGGACCGCCGTTTACGACCTCTCTGCCTCTTCACCCGCCCCCCACAGGGAGAGCCCGTCCTTGGGGACTGGTGCTGAGGTAGAAAGCCTGGGGGCAAAGACCGTTAAAGGCATAATGAAGGGACTGTGTGGGAAAGCAGGTGCAATTGGAGCTGGCTATTGAGATGGAGAGGGGAGGGAGCTGAGGTTAGTTGGGTTTTTTTTTTGCCGCGTCTGGTTTGTCGATTCTAGATACCTTGAACGCGTTGAGGAACAGTGTGTGTGTGTGTGTGTGTGTGTGTGTGTAAGAATGGGTCTGAGTTCCTTGCATGTGTACATTTAATTAATCAAACTCGAAAAGGGCTGATCTACATGCAATTTACTGGGGAGTCCAGAATCCTGCAAGAAGTATGTAGGCATAAATTAGGTGCTTTGTAATCAATCTGGCGTATAGCGGAGAGCAAGATGTTTGGCATGGTAATTTGTTCAGCGATAAAATTGCTGTGATGGTTGAGCTGTTTTACATTCTTCAAAAGAAGGCTTTCCCCGTTCCTCTTTCCTCCTGCTCCTTTTTCTTTCTTTCTCTCCAGTCTAACTCGTCAACCGTTGGTTGTGTAGAACCTGTATAATAGTCAATGTGGTGAATCAGAATTAACAGCATTGGAAGCTCTGCTTAGACTATTTGTTTCCTTCATCCTTTTGTCATGCTCCATGCGCAACGTTTGGAATTTCAAAGCGGTTTTCAATCTGATACTGCGATGCATATGTTAAAGTTAATAAAGTCATGGTTTCATTACAAGATTTGGTATCGGGCTCATAAAAAGTCCCTAAGCGCAGGAAAAAGGTCAGCTTTGACATTTCCCTTTCAGAATACCACCGTCAGAGCCCTGTGTGATTGTGTAAGGGCCTGGCTCCTGGCATTTTCCGTCTGACCTGCACAGCTAGGCCTACAGCTGATTTCTGTTCTTTTCCAGTCTGGGTCGTTAAGCCACAGGAACAGGAGGGGGGTGGGGAGAGCATGAATACGAAAGGTTAAGAACTGGGAACTGGCTGGAAGATGAGCAAGATGGAAAAAAAAAAACTTTAATCACCTGCTTCTACTCCCTCCCCAAAGAAAAAAAAATCAAAGGGACAAAAAGTTGATAGCAGCGGTAAGACAGGTGCCGTAATGTTGTCATGCCATCGGCACAGAGCGGTGTGTCTTGAGAGGTCGTGCTTTTCTTTTGTACTGGGTCTGCTGGAGAATTGATATAATATATAGGACGTTTTAATGCTCCATGCACTGGCTGATAAGCGTGGCACCAATCACCTGTCTGATGTCCTCGTTTCTGTGCAGTCCCTTCTAGTTTTGCTGAACAGAGAAGCTCATCCAACAAGTTGGTTTGAAGCTAGGTTTTTATTCATTGGTTTAAGCAAGGAACAAAGTTAACATAAAGAACACGAGCAGCATAGCAACAACAAGAAGCTAGAAACATATTGTGCTCAAGTACTGTACATCATCAACATTCACAAGGACATGGTGGCAGACACGAGTTTTTATCTCTTGAGGTTTGCTGAGGGTCCAGATGTTGCACTGGCAGGCCTATGTAGAGTGGGAACGAAGGTCGCATTGACCGGTTTGGCTTTGGAGTCTTTGTTTACTCGGGTGATTTAGTAGGGGTGCTAGTTGGTATTATAAAATTTGTGTTCGCCTACAGGTCGCCTATGTAGTGTCTCTGTCCAATGCTATACTCTGTTGGAAGTAATTTGCCCTAAACTGACCTGCTTTAATTATAAAACTTTTGCGTTTACTTTTATTATTATTGTTAGTAGCAGCAGCAACAGTTTGATTAAGGTATACGAATCAAAGAACAGTGATACGGGTGGCTATTCCCAGCGTCTTACTCGCATGTTGCCTGTTACAGACCTTTTTACGGTGTGTGTTGCGGGTGTAGTTTTCGTTTTTGGAGGAAGATCATTCTGTGGCAAAGTGATCGCACCCTCAACTGCTTATGATCATTTAGATGGTTTTGTGTATACGTGTATTTCCATGTACCCAAATAGGTTTTTCTGGAATAAAGAATTTTGACTTTGACTTGACTTGGTACCTCTCTGTAATGAATTATTTTACACCAAAGAGATTGATATGACACAGTTGTTTCCGCCATAGCCAGTTAGAGCATTCTTTATTGATAATGATGATAATAACTATAATGACGGATCAAAACATTTGAATACTTTATTGTAAGGCGACAGAAAACTAAGCTCTAATAGTAACATTAACATTATTTAAACTGGGCATGAATTTATTGATAAATTATCCAAACAATTTTTAGAATACAACATAACAAGTAATGTCAACAGTTCTGTAATGGAGTGCTGCTCCTTATGTGTTTGAAATGTAAAGGCATAACAGTTTATCGGGCTGCCGTGTGAAATTGTGCCTTGGTATGAGCTTTGGCGACAACAGCCTGTGTGATAGAGGCGAGAGGGAGGGGAGAGAGAGAGAGAGAGAGAGAGAGGAGAGAGAGAGAGAGAGAGAGAGAAATGAATGTATGAGAACACATAAAGGAAGGATGGGGAGACAGACGTAGACATACAGACAGGGAAGGGGGAGTGGGGGGGTATCTGGAAAACTCGGGGAGTACATACAGACAGGGCTGGGGAGGAGGAGAATTGTCTGGAAAACTTTGGGAGTCAGAGCATAACAGCGCTATAAAGCTCGGGACTGAGCGAGATGGCAGCGAAAAGGGTGACTTACTATACTGACTTACTGGTTGGTGGCAGGTTGGGTGGTTTAGTAGGGGAGAGATAAGGTGGGGCAGGTGCTGGCATGTCTTGTAGTGTATAGTCACCCATCAGTGACTCTTTCTCCCATCTCCCGCCGAGTTTGCTACCTGTATGCCTGCTCTCTCTCTCTCTCTCTCTCTCTCCTCATCTCTCTCTCTCTCTCTCTCTCTCTCTGTCTCTGTCTCTCTGGGGAGGGGTGGGGTGGGGGGTGGGGGGAGCAGGATAGCCTGGTGGTCAGAGTGATGCGCATTACGCTCGTGATTTGCTGACTCGGGTTCAGATCTCGTTCAAGAGGATTCTTCCTTTGGAGTTAACATCAGTGCCGATTCCACCCTCCCCCCCCAAAAAAGTTCTTCGGATGAGACTATAAACCGAGGTCCCGTGTTCGAACGCACGCAGAACATCTTGCGCGTACGTTAAAACCCGTTCCGCTTTACGGGAGTAGGCCATTGTGTGCCGGTAGGAACGGATGACAAAATTGACAAAACTGCATACACTCGGGGACTGGTGTAAAAAGCACACGAGTGCTTATTCCATTATCCTCGAAATAAAAGAATCTCTCTCACTCTCTCTCTCTGTATAGATATGTATGTATGTATGTATATATATATATATATATGTATGTATGTATGTATGTATGAGAGCTGTGTTGCTGTTTATCTAGCCTCCCTCTTTCCAACTTCTCACTCTTCACCTTCCATTAACAAAAATGTATATTTATTTATTTATTACTGTTTTATTTGTGGGGGTTTTGTTTGTTCGGTTGTTGTTGTTGGGTTGTTATTGTTGTTGGGTTGTTGTTGTTTTTTTTGGGGGGGAGGGGGGTATTATCGATGACACATCTCTTCCAAACCAGACCAGACATCCCCAAAAGAATTGCATGACTCAGCGAATAATGCCTTGTCATCGGCTTATGCACCGTTAGGACGGAGAAGAGCGTTACTGCTATAGGGTAGGGGGTGTAATGACCCCCCCCCCCCCCCCCCCCCCCCCCCATCTGTGCAAGGGCGACCGGGTTACGGGAGGAGGGACAGTGCAGAGGAAAGGGCAACACGCGTGCAGCAGGCTCAGCGCATATGGGCCTGATCATATGCACAAACACCTAGATACCTGATTGCTTGATGACCGTGACCATGGCAGGATCAGGCATGCATGTCGCGGAGACGGGGAGGCGAAGAGGGCAAGGGAAAAGGGTGGTGGTGGGGTTAGGGGGTATGGCGCAAATATAAATAATACTGATGAAAGATTCTTCTAGTTGGTTGGTGCTGCTAGAAAGAGTCCTGAATCAAAAACAGGGTTGTGTGTGTTTGGTTTCTTTATTGTGTGTGTGTGTGTGTGTGTGTGTGTGTGTGTGTGTGTGTGTTTTGTTGTTTTAGTTGTAGGTTGTTCTGTTTTTACACCTCAGTAGCCTGTTTACTTTTTTCGCTTTCAATCTGTCAAGTTTCATGTCTCGCGGTTTTATTCATTTGTTTGTGTATTCGTTCAATTCGAGGATATGGAATGAGCACTCAAACGCTGTGTTTTTTCTTACATTTAGTCCCCGTGTGCATACATTTTTTGTAAATTTTGTCATCTGTTTCCACCGGCATAGATGGCCTACTCTTTCGCAAGAAGGAACAGTTTTTAATACGTGCGCAAGATTTTCTGCGCGCGCGCGCGCGCGCGCGCGCGCGCGCGTGTGTGTGTGTGTGTGTGTGTGTGTGCACGCGCGCGCGCGCGTGCTTCTTTTCCTTTTACAGTTGCTCTAGTTTACCATGGCATTTTATGAAACAAAAACAATTTACGTCGTATTAATACTGAAAATACAAAATCAATCTTATACAGTACATCATTTTGCCATAACTACTTACTCTGCATAAAAAAAAAGAAAGTGATTAAGTAGTGTTGTTTCATTAGTGTGTGTGCGTGTGTGTGTGTGTGTGTGTGTGTGTGTGTGTGTGTGTGTGTGTACACGACCTGCACAGTAAACTCAGCGTGCAAAAAAAGTATTGAATGGTCAGGAAGGAGTGTGGAGTGTAAGACCAGGGAGTGATGTAAGCAGAGATAAAGAGAGAGAGAGAGAGAGAGAGGTGGGGAGGGGAAGATAGGAAGAGAGAGAGAGAGAGAGAGAGAGAGACAGACAGACAGACAGAGATTGATTCCAGCAGGCTCTGTCCTTGGAAGGGGAGGGAGGGATTAGATGGGGAGGTAAGGAAGGCAGGCCACACTCCCTCCTCCCTAATCAGAGCATCGCGGACCCAGTGTTTGTTTTGGAGGCCGCGTGTTTTCATGGAAGTCAGCGTTTCTGATCAGCTGTTGTAGCATTGGCAGCTAGGAGCATCAGACGATTTTTTTGTTTTGTTTTTTTGTTTTGGAATTTGTTTTGTGCTTGGTCTGTTTTGTTTGTTTGTTTGTTTCTGCATGGTTCGTTGGTAGTTAGGGTAGGGTTTTTCTGTTTTCCTTTATCTGTATGTCCGGGTTTTATTTTGTTTGTTTTTTTGCCTAGAACTCCCATCCACCCCCATCCCCTCCCTCTTCCGTGTATGTTTGTGTGTCTCTCATTGGCTCTCTCTCTCTCTCTCTCTCTCTCTCTCTCTCTCTCTCTCTCTCTCTCTCTCTCTCTCTCTCTCTCTCTCTCTCTCTCTCTTTCTCTCTCTGTCTGTGTCTGTCACACACACACACACACACACACACGCACGCACGCACGCACGCACGCACAGTCCTTGGATAAGACTGCAAACCGAGGTCCCGTGTGCGCGCACGCATGCAAAACATCTTGCGCACACGTTAAAACCTACTCCGCTTTTCAGAAGAGTTGCCATTGTGTGTCGGTGGGAACGGATGACAGAATTTACAAAATCGCATGCATACACAGGGGGACTAGGTATAAAATGATAACGAAGAGTGCTTAATCCATCATCCTCGAAATAAAAGAATTTAAAAAAAAAAAAGAAACACACACACACACACAGGGGGGGGGGGGGGGGGGGGGGGGTGATCCGATATGTTTTTGGTGTGTGGGAGGCCGAGGGGGTGTGCTTGTTTACCAAGTGGAATTCACAAAACCTGAACCTGCGTATTTGTCTGCTGTCTCAACAAATAGAGCGCAGCGCGGCTGTAGAAATACAAGCGAAAAAGCAACATAATGCGGGAATTCCAGTGTTCTTGAACTTTTGTTGCAGTGCGCCCATGTATGATAGCTCTGAGTGTTCTTTTACCTTTCCGTGTTCTATCAATATAGAATTAGTCTTTGCGTACATATTTTTTGTGCGTTATGTTGACGTAGGATATTGAGGAACCCCCCCCCCCACCCCCACCCCCACCCCCCGCCCCCGCCCAACCTTTTTGCATGTCATCGACGTGAAGTTCAAGGTGTTCAGTGTATTGATTATTTGCTTCAGTGCCTCAGTTCCGGGATTTTACTTTGATGCAGGTTGGTTTGTTGTTATTGGAGTTGTGTTGGGGTTTTAAGGTGGGTTTTTTGGGGGGTGGGGGTGGGGGGTTGCGATGTTGGTTTTGTTGTTGGATTATTTGTGTGTATGATTCTGTGAAATGCTTAAAAAAATTTGTGCACCAATTCGTGAAGAATTCTGTCGACATTTTTAAAAAATCCTTGCACTGCTTCGATGCCAAAAGTTGTTAACGATATCTTCCTTCTTCTTTGCTTGAGTTTAAAATGGAAATGTATGCCTGTGATTGTGCTAACTTAGTTTTGTGCATCACCACATCGATGTGTTCTTTCTTCTCGGTGTTCTGCATCACCACGATGCAAGTTTCAGAGTACTTTCTCCTCCCTTCCGCTACGTTTCTCTTCGGGCTTAGTCATGCATACTGATAGTCGTCGAGTTGGCATCAACTTTTGCACTGTTTTTTGATGTATTCATTCCGTTATAGCTGTAACTAGCTAGAGTGACACAACTGTCAACATGAGTGGTGATTGCTGCCGTTTTGCAGACATGACTGTCATAAATAGGGCCTATAGCTGTTCTTTTGTCCTTTCGCTGATATGTGCACGTTCTGTCTATATCTATCTCTCTCATATCTCTTTTATCTCCCCCCCCCCCCCCTCTCTCTCTCTCTCTCACACACACACACACACACACACACACACACGCGCACGCACGCACGCACGCTTTTCACCTTTCCTAATGTAATATAATCTCACGTACAGCAGCATGTATACATGTAAATAAATAATCCCAACAGGATTACCCGCATAAACTTCGGGGCTGCTCTGCCCAGGAAAGTGAGAGAGAGCCCTACGGCCAGATCTGCATGCAGCACACATGCAGTGGAGGCGGGCAGACAGGCAGGCAGGCAGGCAGACTTTGTTTGTTTGTCTTTGAAATAGGAGTGTTAGTGGGAAGGAAGATGTTTGGACGAAGAGTGTATTTTGCCCTGCCCAGGGTCACGGGGAGGGAGGGGGGTGGAGGAGTGGGAGGGAAGGGGGGAGGGGCTGAGTCTGATGGCAGCTGATACAACTGATAGGCTTCTGGAACGGATCTACTTACATCCTCATCCTCATTTTTTAAAATCTTTATTTTTTGCCCCCTCAACATGGAAAAGTGATTCAACGGGGAAAACCCAACCTTCACAGATTTTGTTGGTCAAATACAAAGGTGAGGATTTCATGTTGGGCGATGAAAATGTTTCAGAAGTATTGTGTACATCACTTGGAAACCTCGTGGTTTTGAACTCTCTCATTGTTGGCATAGGGCCTGGGGATTGATGAAGACGTAGTGGTAGGTCGGAGGGAGAGCCTAGGTCTCCAGTATTCATTGTTCGATTCTGACATGACGATTGAGGTTAAGGCGCTGAAGATCCTGGAAAAGAAGCACCACAAACCAGAGGGAAACCTCAGGTTAAGCACATCTATTGTTCGAACATGAGATGAAGATTTTAAATTCTAATATAGTTCAGTGGGCAAAGCTCGAACGTGGAACATACATCATTAAAATACCGACAACAACAACTACTACAACACACACACACATTTGCAGGCATGCACACACGTACGCACGCACGCACGCATACACGTACATACACACACACTTACACGCACACACACAACCTAACTAGCTAAACCAAACAAAATAAAACAGACAAGCATAAACCCTCCAAACAAAACCAGCCAATCAAACAAACAAAAAACCTCCAAAAATAACAATAACCCCCCGCCCCCAAACAAAAAAAGACACCCCCCGCCCCGCCCCCCCCCCAAAGAAAAACAACAACACCCAACAACAACAACAAAAACACCCCCAAACCAAACCAAAACAAACAAACAACCTACGGTTTTGTTTCGTTTTGATATTACTTTATTTTGGGTAGAAACATTCTTTTCTCTTATGTTGTTGTAGGTACAATGCTGGAAAGGACGCGATAGAAAGTGAAGCATAGGGTTTTTAAAAATCCTGCTTATGGTGTTATTCCTGCAGCCGTGTGGAAACGCCCCTTGTGCTGCTTTAGTTGTGCTGTTGTGCACACACACCCTGTTCCATCATGACTTCATTATCTCTTGTTACCCCGTGGGTTGCCTGGGATCTGTCAGTATAAATAGCATCCCCGCCTTCTGAAAACTGTGTGCTATGAATTCCCTCTTATCCTATCCATCCTATATACTCATTGCGTCTGTCGCGTTTCTGATGTTCTTGTCGCCTGCGCCTCCTACTTGACTATTTTCTGCCTTCTTGGTCATTTCTGCTCCCCCCCCCAGAAAGGTTTAAAAGATAACTGTTCTCTCCCACGTTGAAGTCGGATTCGCTGGGCCTGACTTGTCAGGCGCTTAACGGCTGCGCAATGCATTTTCATTCATATGACAGACAACAGTAGTTGTTTGTTTGTAGGGTTCGACAAAGAAGTGTCTCTGCCAGTTAGTCTGCTGTCAGTCTCTCCCTCCTCCCTCCCCTCCTCCCTCTCCTTTCATCCCCTAACATGACACACTTAAAAACACACACATACACACACTTCTCTCTGTCTCTATCTATCTATCTATCTATCAATCTATCTATCTATCTATCTCTGTCTGTCTGTCTGTCTGCCTGTCTATCTATCTATCTATCTATCTAATTCCTTTCTGTACATCCCTCCCTTACCCCCCCCCCCCCCCTCTCTCTCTCTCTCTACTCATCACACACACACACACACACACACACACACACACACTCGCTCACTCTCATCACCTAACCAACCAGCCAGCCAGCCAATACATCAAGCTGCTAAGTACACCTTTCCGGTTGCATATACTCCAGAACTCTTTTAAAGTTTAAACACAGACAGAGAGAGAGAGAGAGAGAGAGAGAGAGAGAGAGAACACACACACACACATACACACTTTAAAAAAACAAACTTTCCCAAAGACATGACGACTTTACCTGTCTGTTTTTTGTGCTGGGTGGCAGCCGCTGCCCCACTTTTACCTGCCGTTTTAATTATCCCCAGTCTGTTCCTCTGCACCCTGCAACAATGCACAACAACGCCGCTGGGGGGAAAGAAGAAGAAAACCACCCCAGAAACAAAACCTCAAAACTCCCTTCCATTTCTTCTGTATCACCATCCACCACCACCATCACCACCACCACCATCAGAAAATGAAAAATAAAAACAAAAAACAAAAGCAAAAAGCCTTCAGCTGCGCGGGAACCGAAATAGCTCATAACGATGTCAGGAAAATAATCGGAAAATGCCAGGGATGATGACTGTGTACCTCCTTTTTTTGTTGTTGTTTTTGTTGGGTTTTTTGTTTGTTTGTTTGCTTGATTTATTTTTCTCTGGTTTTGCTTTAAAGTATTGCTGCCGCTCGCTCGCCTGCTTGTAGATTATGTCATGGCTGGCGCTGAAAGAAAAGTTTGCAGCCGACAAAGCATTGATGATAGAAAGGGCGAGAAGGGGGTGGGGGTGGGGCGAATGGGAGGGGGTGGAAGTGGGGGGGGAGGGGGTGGAAGTGGGGGGGGGGGGGGGGGGGGAGGCGGAAGGTGAGTTTAAAAAAAAAAAGAAAAAAAGCAAGCAGAGTTTTTGTATGAAAAGGGAAAGAAAGAAAAATTAATGATAACGTTGGTGAAGGAATAATAAGGCGAGGGGTGTGTTTAGATTATGTGCATGGGTGCTCTGTTTGTGTTGTGTCTGTGCTGTTGCTCTTGTTTGTGTTGTGTCTGTGCTGTTGCTCTTGTTTGTGTTGTCTGTGCTGTTGCTCTTTTGTTTCTGTGTGTCTTTGTTTCTGTGTGTCTTTGTTGTTGCTCTTTTGTGTCTCTGTTGTTCTTTTGTTTCTGTGTGTCTGTGATGTTGCTCTTTTGTTTCTTGTGTCTGTGATGTTGCTCTTTCGTTTCTGTATTGTTGCACTTTTGTGTCTCTGTTGTTGTTCTTTTGTTTCTGTGTGTCTGTGATGTTGCTCTTTCGTTTCTGTATTGTTGCTCTTTTGTGTCTCTGTTGTTGTTCTTTTGTTTCTGTGTGTCTGTGATGTTGCTCTTTTGTTTCGTGTGTCTGTGATGTTGCTCTTTTGTTCCTTGTGTCTCTGTTGTTTGTTCTTTTGTTTCTGTGGAGTTGCTCTTTTGTTTCTGTGTGTCTGTGATGTTGCTCTTTTCTTGTGTCTGTGATGTTGCTCTATTGTTTCTTGTGTCTGTGATGTTGCTCTTTTGTTTCTGTGGAGTTGCTCTTTTGTTTCCTTGTGTCTTCAGAGAGAGAGAGAGAGAGAGAGAGAGAGAGAGAGAGAGAGAGAGAGAGAGAGAGAGAGAGAGAGAGAGAGATGAACGGATAGACAGACAAAGAACCGATACCCGTGGGTACGTTTTCTGGTATGGATACTGTTATGAAAATACAACAGTTTGTGAATTCGATTAGTTTCAGCTAGCTTGGCGTGTGTGTTGTGCTTGATGTTCTTTTTGATGGGACGAAAGTGTAATGGCAACGGTATCAAGCGTTGCGTCATTGTCAGTTTTGTTTCCAGGTGATATTGGATTCAGGTAGTCTTCTAAGAAGCAGGGTAAATGAATGAAGACATCTGAACTGTGTGTGTGCGCATTCTTGGTCTCAGTCAACACTTTATTCGTGTTTATATGAAATATGTATTGTGGCTGTACATTTTTGTGTTGCCAAGATCTGAACAAAGCTTGTGAGAAGCTATGATTATTTCCTCTTTCCCTCCTTGTACCTTGCAATCTATTGTGGCCAAAGGCCGATGTGCATTACAAAAATGTTCAGAGTTTCTCTCCCTCTCTCTCCCCCCCCCCCCCCTCTCTCTCTCTCTCTCCTCTCTCCCCCCCCCCCCCCCCTCTCTCTCTCTCTCACCTACACACGCGCGCACGCACAAAGACATACACACAAAAACACACACACACAGTGTTACTCGCATTCTGCCTCCCTCACTCCCAACCAGCTAGCTACCCACTTACCTACCATCCAAGGACTGCTTCAGCTGCAATTTGTGGAAAGAAAAATCCCCTTTCTATTTTGAACTGACAGAGTTGTTTCGTGTGTTTTGGCACGCGTGTGCGAGTGTCTGCCACACACACACTGTGTGTGTGTGTGTGTGTGTGTGTGTGTGTGTGTGTGTGTGTGTGTGTGTGTGTGTGTGTGTTGTGTTCGTAAAGCGCCAGTTGGCTGAGAATTATCTGTGACTCTTGTCAGGTCTTGTTTTCGTTTGCAGCTCGTTTTCACCTACCTGTTCCTGCCACTTTTTCTTTCTTTTTCTTTTGTTTGCTGTCTGTGTGTCTATCTGTTTATCTGTTTGTCAGTCAGTATGTGTGTGTGTTTGTCTGTCTGTCTCTTTCTCTCTCTCTGTCTGTCTCTTCCCCCCATCCCCACTATGCCTTTTCTGTTATTGACAAACACACAGACTATAAAGCCTCTTTCATGTCCCCTCACTCACACTCACTCACACACACACACACACACACACACACACACACACACACACACACACACACACACACACACACACACACACACACACACACATAGCGCGCGCGCAAAAGAGAGAGAGAGAGAGAGAGAGAGAGAGAGAGAGAGCTGTGTGTGTGTGTGTGTGTGTGCGCGCGCGCGCATTCAGAGAACTGAATGCGTGCACATTCAGACGCACACCACAATGTAGATGACTTTCAGGCGGTTGGCTTGTGCATGAATTTAACAAAAACGAGATTCTTGTAAACAGTATGGCCGCGTTCGGCTGTAACGAGTTTTGACGTAGGTTGTCAGTTGTGTGGAATTGACGAGTTGTTTGTGTAACTGCAGGAGTGTTTTGGTCTGACAGGCTTCCATGTTACTCTCATTCTATCCTTACAGTAAATTCTTATTAATTTTGCACTCTTAACGCGCGTTGTTCGGGTTTTCACTTCATAATAATTGATTTGTAATTTTTTTTATAGCGCTGAATCTTGTAAAACAAACAAATCAAAGCGCTGAGACACACCTAGACGAGTGTGTAACAAAAACTTAATAATTACATAATTTACAAGATTTCTTCTTGACCAATGATGTTATACGCTTACTCATGTATATTGCTGGCATTGTGCTGAGAATTACCTTTGAATGGTACCAACGGTTTCAGTCATCTTTAAAAAAAAACACATAAAAAACCAGAGGCATAGTTCGTTTATTCGGCGAGAGATGTAGGTTAAGTTCGATTTTACACAGACTTTTTCCTTTGTGCCTTGCTCGAGCGTGTACATGTTTCTAGTTTTGTTGTTAATTGTGTTGAAATTTTGTTTAAAGTTAGTTTGTCTAGATTTGATTGTTCAGCTTGCGCGCTCGCTTGTGTGTGTATGCGCGCGCGCGCGCGTGTGTATGTGTGCGTGCGCGCGCGCGCGCGCGTGTGTGTGTGTAGCTTTTTGGCAGGTAACTTTCTTTGTAAAAGCCGAGTTTGTCGAAATTTTAGAGATGAATGTTATCTTTGCCTGAATTTTATCTTTTCCAGTATCCTCTTCAAAATAACTTAATATAACATCCGCATGCTTCTTCTTCTTCTTCAGGTGTCCGGTCTGGTCCTGCAGACAACGACGATCATGGCTCTCCATTCTTCCCTGTTCTCGGTCCCTCTCATGAGCTCATTGTTGGTGCCCTCTTTATTCGTTGCGAATTTGTTTAAGCTGTCTGTGAATTTTGTGCGTTGTCTTCCTCTGCTCTTGTTTCCACAGATTTTGCCACTCAATAACAGTTTCTCTAGTCCGTCACCCCTGATTTTATGGCCGAAAAATTTGAGCTGTCTCCTCTGATGGTGTTGAGAAGGGATCTCTTGTACCCAGCCATTTCCATTACTTCTGCATTAGTTTTTCTTTTTGTCCATGAGATTTTCATGATTCTCCGGATGAACCACATTTCCACTGCTTCTAGTTGCTGTTCTGTGTCCTTGGCTAGGGTCCAGCACTCACATCCGTACAGAAGAATGGACCATACGTAGGCTCTCAAAACATGGATCTTCGTCTTGAGGCTTATCTTACTGTTGGTAAAAATGCATTTCACGTTGTTAAAAGTTGCCTTAGATTGACCGATTCTCTTCTTGATTTCTGTGTCACACTTGCCGTCCGGGGTGATAGTACAACCAAGGTATTTAAAGGTGTTTACTTGTCTGATTCTCTCTCCTTTACAGGCTATGTTGCATTGTGGTATAACAGCTTTTTTCGAGATCACTATGCATTCTGTCTTCTTTGCATTGAGCTGTAATCCTTTCTTTTCGCTTTTGTCTGTTACTGTTGTTAAAATCTTTTGCAGTTTTTCTTCAGAGTCGGCGATAAGGACTGTGTCATCTGCATATCTCAGGTTGTTGATGTTGTGGCCACCTACACTAATTCCCTCATGATTCTCAATATTTCGTAGAATTATTTCACTATATACATTAAATAAATCAGGATAATCAGGATCACTATATACATTAAATAAATCAGGCTGCATGCTTAGGAAGGCAATAACCGTAAATCAATTTTCACTATAAAAAACCCAACTCAATGGACGAGGGAAAGGTTTGTTGTTTTAAAACAGAAATTGTAAAAATAAATAAATAAATAAAGCTTTAGAATGTAGCAAATTTCTTGAAAGCCTGTGCATACAGTGTAATAACTTGCTAAGGGAAGATTTAGCACTGTGCAAGAATTGATAGCATCATTATCAGCATTATTGTGATCATTATCATTGGTAGTTGCGACGGTGCTGCTGCTGTTGTTGTTGCAAGGTATTTTCAGTCTTGTGATACAATTTCCAGAGATACGATTTCCAAATAACAGCACTGTTGTTTTAAACTTCACTAGTGTTGTTTTAAGATAAGTTAACTAACTCCCTACGGTCCACTGTGATTGCAGTGGTCTCGTGCACAACACTTGCCTTGGAACCACTGCCATTGCAGGATTTGACCTTTGGATTTTCTTTTAGCTCAGTGATGTCAACTTTTGTACAAAAATCCGGCAGCAGGCTTTCAACCTTGACCTTCCACCTACATGCCCACAATAAACCCTGAAAATTCCATGTACTTGTGTTGAGTAACTTTTTAAGTTAGTATTTATTTATTTATTTATTTTACTAATCAACACAAACAGTCCGTATACAGATATACACATAGTAAAAACCGGCCAGTATGGAGTGAGTTAACTTCATCTCTCATTCCGGAGCTGTTTTTCTTGTTATCGGGTGTATGACAGCATGTTTGTAGCAGGCAGTGACACACTGTGAAGGAAGACTGGCCCTTTGCGCAAACTCTCTCTCTCCATTGGTCAGCCATTTTATAGTTTGATGAAAGAAGTTTGTCCTGGATACCAAAGCGGTATAGCAGTTTCTCTTTTTTCTTTCTTTCTTTCTATGTTTTTAACCGATGATGTGGGAGTCTTTCCAGCTGCTGTTGTTGACGTGAAGCACTTTCTCCTCTTACTTGTATTGCCGGCCCGTGTTGTATCGAACAGAACAGAAAGCATCGTAAAGCTAACAGACACTGACAAGCAGGCCAGCCTTCATCCCCCGCCGGCCTGTTTAGTTTTCTTGCACTGGTGGAAACCAAACCGCACCGCACGGCACGGAGAAGAGATAAGAGGAGGGAAAGGAGAGACAGTGAAAAGTATAAGTGATGAGGACTTCACTTCCTCAGTAAGAGAGAGAAAGAGAGCCTCATTAGTACTCATAGAGAGAAAGGAGGTCCTGAGAGTTACCAGCAAGGACTACTATGATAATAATGACATCATCTTTCACAGTCACAGAGGTGTGTGCGTGTGTGTGCGCGCGCAAGTGTAGGCAGTAGGTGCAGCGCGGTGATGGATGGGAAGCAGAGCGGTGTTCTACCCTGCTGCCTAACCGATAAGATTATTGGGCAGGAGGTCTTCCAGACCCTTCCCCACCCCCTTATACCTCCCATTATTCCTTGTACTCCTTCACCACCACCACCACCCTCTTTTTTTCTTCTTCTTCTATCGCCAATCCTAAACTGCCAGCTGGGCTGCTAGCAGTGCCTGCCTCCTTGCTTTGTGCTGCCGTGAAGAACTGTTGTAGTGGAGTGACTCACTGCCACTGTTTGTTTCCTCTCCCCCTTTCTCCCTCTCTCTCTCTCTTTCTCTCTCTCTCTCTCAACAGCTGAGCTTCTAGTTTTTTGAAAAATAAAAAGGTTGAAAAGGTTCGGGTTTTTAAAAAAACGGAAAGTCTGGGGTGGGTGAAAATTCGGCTTGATGTGGCGGAACTGCCAGAACGTTCCAGAAATAACTAGCAGTCTAGTGGTAGGCCTGCCTGAAGAGTCAAGGCGCAGACATGTGGGGAATTGGTGTGTGGGGGCATGGATATCGGAGGTGTGGAGGAATGGTGTTGCTCGCTTTCTATCTCATAATCTGGTTTCGATGATGGAGACCCACGATTTGGAATTGAAAATGAAATCCGGTTTCGGTAGTTCTTTCTTTTGTTTCTTCATTCTATTATTTCTCTCTCTCTCTTCTTTCATCTCTTCTCTGTCTGTCTTCGTTTTGTCTGTACCTCTCTTTGTTTCTCTGTCTGTTATACGTATATAATCGTAAGACCAAGGTAATCGTAAGACCAACCAGCCTGCCTGTTTGTCAGTTCTCCTGTCTCTCCTGTTTCTATCATTATTTTCACCACTTTACTTTCTTTATTTTCCTTTCTTTTCGTCTCAGGGAGCAATGTCGAAAAGAGAGAACATAAAGAGCAACCTTAGACCATGGCACGATAGCAGTGGGTCCTCCCGGCAAGGGAATCACCGCACTGGTCATAAAGCCTTGTTCGTACTGGAGAGCAAGCAGTAGCCAGCCCGGACATCTGGAACCAGTACGGCCTACCTGTCCTGTGTTCTGGATGCTTCCTTATCTTCTCATGCTTGGGATTGCAAGAGTTGCTGCACACTATGGTTGTGCGCTTCACCCGATCAAACTTAGGCCTTTTCCGAAATGTTTTTTGTATCAGTTGTACCAGTAAAAAGTTGTAACTATTACAGTAATCGGAACCCTCACGAACATTTCTGTTTGGGGCTAAAATTCAGGACCCTAACCCAAAACACTGATTCTGGTATCATTCGATACTGTCACTGTCTCAAATTCTGATTTAAAGTAACAAGCATAGATCGATCAATCATCACCAAAATTCCAGAACCAGCAGCCAGACTCAGAATCATTACCGACATAATTCTGGTTCGGGACTCAAACGATCTATGGTTTAAAATTATCCATTAAGTTGATGAGAACCTTCTCCAATCATCTCTTGATTAAGAACTTCTTTGAAACTTTGAGAGGAAAAACAAAAAGCGTTAATTCCATCACCAGAATCCCTCCCTATCATGCGCTGGTAAGATAACTAGTTGAATTGACTGGCCGACCTTTTCTGGCTGTGTGATTTGTGGAGAACGAAAGGGGTTGCATGGGCGAAGGAAGGGAAGGAGGGTATAATATGCATAAATCTCTCTGTCTGTCTGCCTGTCTTTCTGTCTGTCTATCTGTCTCTCTCTGTCTCTGTCTCTGTCTCTCTCTCTCTCTCTCTCTCTCTCTCTCTCTCTCTCTCTCTCTCTCTCTCTGTGTGTGCTGGCGCCAAATAGGTAACTATCGCTATCCATATTTCCAGCATGATTTAAAAGCAAAAGAGAACCTTAACAGCTGACACTGATAGCACTGCTCGAGACATACTCCTAAAAAAACCCACTTTTTTTACTGCTGGATTCGGCACATCGTGCAACTGATAGAATTGATGTGTGTGTGTGTGTGTGGCGCGCGCGCGCGCGTGCGTGCGTGCGTGCATGTGTGTGTATGTGTGTTGAGTGTATGTGTGTGTGTGCGTGCGTGCGTGTGTTGTGTATGTGTGTTGAGTGTATGTGTGTGTGTGTGAGTGTGTGTGTGCGCGCGCGCGCGCGTGCGTGTGTAAATGCTTGAACATATCCCTATGTGTGCTGTATACACGTATGGACGTGTGTGCGTAGGAGAGAAGCCGTGTGATGCGTGTGCATGAAAAATACGTATCAGCCTTTTACAGATTTTACCCCCTTCTCTGTGCACTCTTGTTATACCACAACACATCCCTATTGCTTGTCCTCTCCAACTTCTCCTTCTGCCCACAAATATCGCACCTGCATTTTCCGACGCTGACTTGTGCCGAGGTAACAACGTTCACTTGGAGAGAGGGTTTTGTGAGAATGCTGTCCAGTTGGAAATCCCGGGTGTCGCACCAGATTTGTATCCCGTGAACAATTTGTCCGGGGGTATATTGTTTCTGCACAGTTATTGTTGGAAACAAACTGCTGAAAGATCTTTTGAGCGTTCTTTTTCTTTTCTTTTCTTTTCTTTTCTTTCTTTCTTTTGTTTTGTTTTTGTACATGCAGAAGGTAGAGTGTGCGTTTCCAAGATGAAGTAATAGTCATGTCGACTATGGAGAAACAACCTTGAGCTTAGCATGATCCCCAGGCTTCACCGGCATCATCAGAGAGTTAGGTCAGCATTTTTAAAGTGAATAATAATAATAACAATAATAATACTACTCCTGCTGCTGCTGCTGCTGCTGGCTGCTGCTACTGCTACTACTACTACTACTAACTACTACTACTACTACTAG
The DNA here is from genome assembly GCA_028751875.1 of Rapana venosa. Classification (NCBI taxonomy): domain Eukaryota; kingdom Metazoa; phylum Mollusca; class Gastropoda; order Neogastropoda; family Muricidae; genus Rapana; species Rapana venosa. The sequence goes on along the minus strand of CM054134.1, from coordinate 769,216 downwards.
TACTACTACTACTACTACTACTACTAGTACTACTACTACTACTACTACTACTGATGATGATGATGATGATGATGATGATGATAAAAGGAATTTTTAGAGCGCTGAATCTTGTAAAGGAAACAAATCAAAAGCGCTTGCATTCTAATCATTCACACACGCGCGACCATTCACAAATGACAATTTGGACAGGTGTGTGACTGTAGTGTTCATAGAATGCCTTATTATATGGGAATATTGAAGGAAGGGAAGGGGTAGAGAGGGGACTGAAAATGGATGGAATGACCGTACCGTACCGCACTACACTGCACTGCAAGTGCAAGTCAAGTCCTGCTGCAAGGTGTAAGGAAGGGTGGCATTGAGACGTGCAAGCTGGTGACGTTAGGAGAGTGCCTGAACCCTGTATCCTGTCTGACGTTTTAGCCCGTCTGCTTGCCTGCCTGTCTGCCACCGCCAGCTGGTTTGACTTTCATCGATCAACACCAAGGTCGGCACCCCCCCTCCCCCCCTCCTTTCTCTACTCATTTTCTCCTGCTATGCCCCCTGCCTCTTGTTCCTCTTTTCCGTGTAGCCATTATCTCTCTCTCTCAGTGGGGCAGAGATCCTGTATTATACAACATGTACATGTATAGCATAGCAGATCTCTGGGGCTTGCTTGCTCGTCAGCGTGCATCACCGCCAATGGCCTTAAGGAGAAATAATGACATTTTAGATATATTTGATAAGAGATTAACTTCAAATCCTGTGTGCCCTATATATTCTAAGCGTCAGAGAGTAGAACAGAATCGCCGGAAAACGAAGAAGTCACTCCGAAGCTCTTGAAAACGCTTTTACATCTTGTGAGTTTTCTAGAAAAGTGTCTTACATAGAAGCAGTGGCTAGCGCGCAATAGGTATAAAACCGGACTGTTACAGCCGCTAACGGTCAGGGTTTCAATTATCTCTTTAGCGGGATGGTCAGATGGGAGTTTCATTTTTTGTGCGCGCTAGTTTTGGGGTTTTGGTATTGTTCCTTTTGTTTGTTGTTTTGTTTGGGTTTTGGGGGGTTTCTTTTTTTAAACTTTTTTTTGGTTTTGCTTTCACAACAGCAAGCATAACGTCATTGTCAGGAGACGAAGAGTCAGTTAGCGTTATAAAAATGTTACGCGATTTAACTCTCTCTCTCTCTACCTTGGTTTCTTAAGACATATTTTTTAAAACTGATTTTTGTTGTGGTAGTTGTAGTTATACAATATATTTTTTTGGTGTGGTGTGCATTCCTTATTTTTCTCACTAAAATACTAAGCAGCTCGGCAACCCCCCTTTTGGCCTTTTTGAATCGAATTTGAGTTCTCTCTCTCTCTCTCTCTTCTCTCTCTCATCTCTTCTCTCTCTCTCTCACTCCTCTCCCTCTCTCTCTCTCTTCTCTCTCCGTCTCTCTCTCTCTTTCTTTTTCTCTCTCTTTCTATCCGTCTCTCTCCCTCCCTCTCCCCCCCCCCCCCCCCTCCCTCTCCTCTCCTCTCTCCGATCACCTCTTCAAGTTTTGGCAAGTTTTCTGTAATCAACATGTTTTTTGATGCACCTATTTTGCATCCTGCATTCTTTCCCCCGTGCACACCATCAGTATCCTAAAACATCCTTATGCTAAGTTTTTATCCAACATTTTCAGACCCCCCCTCCCTTTTTTAAAATTCTTATTTGAAGTTTTACATTCTTCGATCAAGTCCCAACTTTTTCCAAAGAAAAAAAAAAGGAGTGGAAATGCTTTGTCACCTACTCTTCACTCACCCCCCCCCCCCCACCAAACTCCATTTGTGTTGCTGTGTATGAAAAGAAAGGTTATTTATATTGCTCCTCTGTGCGCGCCCCCCCCCCCCCCCCCCCCCCCCCCCTCCAAACCATCATCACCCCAGCAGTCCCCTGCATTTGTTTCTGTGCCGGGTTGAGAAGAATCAAAGACATTGCTGCACCGTATCTCCTTGGTACCTTGCAGAGAGACGCTGTTGGTAGCATAGGATTGATCACTACGCCGTTCACTTTGTCTCGCGGTATGTTTGCCTGCCTGCCTGCCCGCCCCTCTGTCTGTCTGTCTGTATCTGTTTCTGTCTGTATCTGTTTCTGTCTTTCTTGTCTGTCTGTCTGTCTGTCTCTTTCTGTCTGTCTGTCTCTGGTTCTCTTTCTCTGTCTTTCTGGCTCTGTCTCTCTCCCCTCTCTCCACCCCTCCCCCCTCCCTCTCTCCCTGTGTGTGTGTGTGTATTTACGCGCGCTCCCCCCCCCCCCTCTCTCTCTCTCTCTCTCTTCCCCCTTCTGTGTGTGTGTGTGTGTGTGTTTACGGTCTGGTAACAGTACTTGGGGAAGTAGACAAGACGTCTGTGATGTGTTGGAGTGTTGTTTATAGCATGCTGCTTCTAGTCAGTCTGGCTAACTGCAAAGCCTTCTTCCCCCCCCCCCCCCCCCCCCCCTTAACCCTGGCATGGGGCTCGTGTCTTGTCTGCGTGAAAGGAATTCGGTCAGCCAGCCAGCTAGCCGGCCTTCCTCGAACCGTTGTTTGTTAGTGAAAACAGCAGAGAAGCAAAACAAACCGACACGGGGGATTTCAAACAAACGATTTGTCCTCGACACCTTCCTTTGTCCTTCATCCCACTAGCTCACCTTCTCTCACCATCTCTCTCTCTCTCTCTGTCTTTCTTTCTCTGTGAGTGTGTGTGTGTGAGAGAGGGGGAGAGAGAGAGAGAGAGAGAGAGAGAGCAGACGAAAACAAATTCTAACAGCCGGAACGTAGACAGCACGGACGCTAGCACGCTCTCTAACATACACACACACTTACTTGTATAAAAAAAAACAACAACCCAACAACTTTAATGAACAGTCATATAGGACACTTGTTATAGTTATAGATCATATTAGCATTTCTTATGTATTTGTTATGATTGTTTAGCCCCTGTCTGTTGCTGCTTACGATATTTAGCAACAGATACTCATTTCACTGCACACAACCATCAACATAAATCGATTCGAATCGAAGTAACAACAAAACACACATTTTGTCAGTCATTTAAAACCTACCCATTTTTAAGGCACACTAAAAGAAAATTGTTGGATTGTGCGAGTTTGCATCAGAATGCAATCACGAGGTTATAATATTGAGAAGAAAAGAGGAAGAAGATATCAAAATTAATTATATAAAAGTAACAACCGAGTGACAGTGTTATTCGATAAGCAAACTGGCTGGAGCGGAACCTATTAGCATGTCAGAAATGAGGCATGGTATCGAGCGGATTCTTTGCAATGCGTAAAAAACAACAACCCGATCATCCCCATAGTTACAAACAACACCGCCAGGATTTTCATGGGCCCGTTTTGTCTCGCGATAGTGTGACAGCTAGCGTCGACACTGATAAAAACTGCAGTCATAACAACATTGATACGCACGTGGTAGGATGACTGTGCATCACAACTCGGAAGAAGAAGATAAGGCGAAAGAAAATACCCGACAGGCATTACACAACAAGGCTGAAGATAAAGACGACAGAAAACATCCTACAGTGGTGTTGTGACATTTCACGCTTGCTTATTTATCAACACTATCTCTTACAAGCGTTACAAACCCCCCCCCCCCCCCCCCCCCCTTCCGTCTCTCTCCGTTTCTCTCTCTCTCTCTCTCTCTCTCTCTCTCTCTCTCTCTTCCTTCCTTCCTCCCTCTCTTGCCCTTCACCGCCCTTTTCTTTGCTAGCCAGGACAAGTGAGAAAAGTTGATAACGTGTGAGAGGTATCAAGAAACGTAGGAAGGGTGTCCGATCAAGACTGCATCATGTCTGTCTTCGTCATCGTCTTCTCCTATGCCCCACTCGCCATAGCGTCAGTTATCATGTTTTGATCAAGTTGTTTTCTGGGGTTTTCCCTCACTATGCCGTCTCCCCGCCAGTGACGTCCCAGTGCCGCTATTTTCATGTCCATCACCCCGATCTTACCGCGTACTGGCACGTGTAGTCTTTAATTTTTATTGTGTTGCACCACCCGTGTGGCATTTCGCAGGGAGCTTTCGGTGCTTCTGTCGTCAGGCCACTAACCAAAAGACACCCTATGCTTCTGTTTGGCTATGGTGATGTTGAGTAGGGCCCGTACGTGCATGCCAAGCCCTGGACTGACGATACAGAGAGAGAGAGAGAGAGAGAGAGAGAGAGAGAGAGAGAGAGAGAGAGAGAGAGAGAGAGAGAGAGAGAATCTGTTATAATTATAGACTAGCTGTGCCAGACCCAGATGATCAAGAGGCCAGTGACAGAGCAATGATCCCACCAACCATGTCAGTTCGACAACAGTTTGCCCATGAGTCTGTAGATTCTGACCAGGTTAACACATACGGTATTCATCTGAGGGGAAATCGAAACAGGCCATCATGAGAGCAAACCACGAGAAAATGGTCTTTATTGCCGATTAAAGTAGATCAGTTGGACAGTGTTGTCGTAGTTCCCGTTTGAGTTCTATTTCTTTGTCTGCAGACAGGACTTGTAGGACTGACAGGGCATCGATGAAGAAAACCTCTTGCTGGCATTCATCTTTTTGGAGTGTCTGTGGTATCGCCACTCTTTTGTTCCAGTAACTAAGGCAGATCTTTTGATTTAGAGGGAGGGGGGGGGGGGGGGGGGGGCAGAAGGAAGCCCCAAGCCCACCCCTACGCCTCCTTTCCCTCTGTGAAGTTTTCCCAATCCAGCGTGAAATTAAAAGGTACGGTTTTATAGATTTTAAACAGCGACTTCCAGTGTGTTGATCTTTCTTTTTGTCACGGCAGTAGTAAGCGATATAGACAAAAGGTAAACATACTTTCCTTAAAAACACAAAAGCTTATAGATGAAAATTATTCATAATTTCCTTTCAAAAGACATAAGTTGGGTGTCCGGCATATGCTCAGCGTATGTTTGACTTATTTGTTTTTCCTGTTCAGACAAGCGCATTTTCTTTAGACTAATGTCCTAATGCTTTGAACAACATACTGTTGGCTGTGCGAGAACCTCAGAATGGCGCAAGGGTGGTGGTGCTGGGAAGCCTGACCTCATGCTTACAGTTACGTAGTTCATTGAGGGGAAGCTAGACTAGGCTAGTGGACTGGTGAGAAGTAGGGCAGACCAGTGACTTTGTGGCGCGCGATTAAAGCCTAACAGCTGCTGGTGGTGGTGGTGGTGGTGTTGCACGTGCAAGTAAACGGCCGGCTTGCACAGGTCAGAGGGAACAAGTCAACATTCGGAGTGTTTGTTTGTCTCTGTCTGGCTGCCTGACTCTGGCTGGCTGGCTGCCTGTCTGGTTATGTCTGTCTCTGTGTCTGTCTGTCTGTCAGTTTGACTGCCTGAATTTTTTGTTGTTGAAAACAAATTGTTCATTGATATTCTATTTGGTAAAGATTCTTTTATATTTTTATTTTTTAGAGGGTTAGTTTTATATACATAACCCTTGCCATCATTTTGATCCATGACACACACACACACACACACACACACACACACACACACACACACACACACACACACACACACCACTTTTCGTAAGAGTAGGCCATTATGTGCCGGTGGGAACAGATGACAAAATTTACAAAACCGCATACACACGGGGACTAGATGTAAAAAAGCACACAAGTGCTTATTCCATTACCCTCGATATATATAAAAGAATTAAAATAAATAAATAAACAGAGGCGTACAGAGAGAGAGAGAGAGAGAGAGAGAGAGAGAGAGAGAGAGAGAGAGAGAGAGAGAGAGAGAGAGTGTTAAGGAACCCACTCTCTTTGCCACAGTCAAAACACAAAAATCAACTGTTCCCCCCACCCCTTCTCTTTCTCATTCCTGAAACCCTAGTGGTTGTCATGCAAACATTTCCCGCTATATCCCCTACATCATCAGGGGTGCCAGAATAACTTGTACAGCTGTTCACATCATCTCTGCCCAGCTATTTATTTCCTCGTACCTGCTGCTGCTGTAGCCCACTGTTTGATGTGCATGCCAGGTAGACAGACAAAAGACAACCTACAGGCCCCCCTCCCCTCCCCCAAAAAAAACAAACAAACAAACAAATCCTTCAGTCTCTCCAGCTCCTTCCTCCTGTAGCCTCCCTCACCTATGCTGATAAACTGAAGAAAAGAAAGAATAGAGGGTGGCTGGCAGAACACACGCCGCGTCCGTAACGCAATCGGCAGATTGATGTGGTGCGGAGGCGTTGTTGACTGCAGCAAGCGGCATGCAGCAAGTTGCAGGCAGATCGGATCTCTCTCCTTCGTCCTTCAGTGTCTGCTGTACTGGGAGGGCAGGGGAAGGATGGAGGGAGGGATAGGAGCTGTGGTGTGGTGTAGTGTGGTATGGTATGGTGTGCATGCCACCAGGGGCTGTATGTATGTGTGTGTATGTATGTATGTTCTTCGTGGCAGGTAGGCTAGTGTCTGCTCAGGGAGAGAGAGCATGCTTCTCTTCTTTTGAAGTGGAAGACAGACTGTGCTGTGCTGGATTGTGTGCATGCATGAGCAGTCTTGGGTATGGATGGGTATGTGTGTGCACACATACATACATGCATACATACATAAGTGGATACATTCAGGCGTGCAAACATACGTACATACATACATGCATACATACATACGTGCATACATACATGCATACATATAGTCCTTCGGATGAGACTATAAACCGAGGCCCCGTGTGCGAACGCATGCAGAACATCTTGCGCACACAATAAATCCTGTTCCGCTGTTCGAAAGAGTAGGCCATTGTGTGCCGGTGGGAACAGATGACAAAATTTAAAAAACCATATACACACGCATAAATTAAAAAAAAATCACCTGAGCCCTTTGATTTGTTGCTTTACAAGATTCAGCGCTATATAAATTCCATACATTATTATTATTATTATTATTATTATTATTATAATATATGCATACATATATGCATACATACGTACATGCATACATACGTACGTACGTACGTGCATACATATATACATACAATCATAAATACATACATGCATGCACACACTCATACATACACATATACATACACACACATATACATACATACATACATACATACATACATACATACATACATACACACACACACACAATGACATACACACACACACTCTGTACATTCAAGCACATGCATACTATCACCTCTCTCTCTCTCACACACACACACACACACACACACACACACACACACACACACACACACACACACACACACACACACACACCTCTAGAAAAAGCGGATACATATTTCCTTTATCCCCCCAGCGGTGGGTTTTGGAAATATCAGCTTCATCTTCAGAGCACAGCAGCGCAGAGCCCTGAATAACTTGCACAGCTGTCGTGATCATCTCTGCCCACACCACTTCTTCACTTCCACCTACACTAGCTCTAGCTCTAGCTAGCTGGGGCCCCATGCAGCACGGCTAGTCTTTTGATCTGCCAGCAAGGGAGACAAAGACTAAGAATCCCTCCCCCCCCCCCCCCCAACACACACACACACACACACACTCGCACGCACGCACGCACGCGCGCATACACACACACACACACACAAGAAAACCCCCAAAGCCCAACAAAACAACCCCCACAACAAAAACCAAATTAAAAAACACTACCAAAACCCCCAACCTGTCTGTATATATCTTTTCATTGCTCCAACACACACGCAACGACTCTGTGTGTGTGTGTGTGTGTGTGTGGTGTCTGTAACTGTGTGGTTGCAGCAGGGTTATGGGGTGTGGAGGTGGTTTGACTTTGTTGTGGGTTGCCAGTCTCGTCTTTTTTACTCTGTGTGTGTGTATGAGTGACAGTAATTACAGGAGGGTGCGAGCACCTTAATAGATTAATAATAAAAAAATCTCACACACACAAACCCCCCCCCCCCCCCCCCCCCACATTCTGCGTTTTTTAACAAACAAATCCCCCCCCCCCCCCCCCCCCCCCCAATATGTGGCTCGCAGACATGTAAGCCAATAGCTAAACCTACAGCAGTGCCTGCTCCTGTGAGGTACAAGAAGACAGCTGTGTTGATTCAGACAGATAGTGGTCGTATCGTGAAGGCTTTTTACTTTACTGTGCCCGCTTCGTCCTTCTCTTCTGTACCATACCAGCTGATGCTGCCACTGTAGTGTTAGCGCCTCTGCTGATGGTCCCTCTGATAGTGAGTGGTAGTAGCACAGAGAGAGGAGAAGAAAGAAGCCAATACAACCTTCACCCCTTTTCCAAGTGCTTCTTGTATAGCCTTGGTTTGTTGTTTGTTTGATTTGCTTTTAATTATCTCTCTCTCTCTCTCTCTCTCTCTCTCTCTCTCTCTCTCTCTCTCTCTCTCTCTCTCTCTCTCTCTCTCTCTCTCTCTCTCTCTCTCTCTCTCTCTCTCTCTCTCTATCTATCTATCTATCTATCTATCAGTCTGTCTGTCTGTCTGTCTCTTTCTCTGTGTACAATGTTCGCTTTTATTTGTGTACTTTTCGATTTTGGTCCCTACCCCCAGCACCTATTGTAAATGGGTTGAAAAACCTCACACGATGAATATTTTTTTGGTCATTTTCTCTCTCTCTCCCTCCCCTCCCTCCTCTCTCTCTCTCTCTCTCTCTCTCTCTCTCTCTCTCTCTCTCTCTCTCTCTCTCTCTCTCTCTCTCTCTCTCTCTCTCTCTCTCTCTCTTCCCCTAACATACAAACACACACAACACACAACACTACACACACACACCAGGATGGATTTTGAATTGATATTAATCATTGGACCCTCGGGGTTAAATAATCCTAGAACATGAGTATGTCAAGCATAAGTACTAAGGTAGAACGGGTCCTCTCTAACGCGATGCAGTGACATGTATTGTGGAAGCGTTTGTGATTTGCTCTAGATTGTTGATATGACTTTGTCCGTCACATTAGTCTGCAGTATCTCCGCCACTCTTTTGTGTTTGGCTAAATGCCAGTTTTTAGGAGTTTTCTTCTTCTTCCTCCTCCTCCTCCTTTATCAGGTTTCCAGCTGACATGAGAGCCCCAATACTTTACTCACAAGAAACCTACTTGTCTACGTAACCACTGGACTGGATTTTTTTTTTAAAGTGTATTCCCATGGTTAAATTCACTATACCGACAAAACAGCCGTGGTTCTTTCCCAAAGCCTTCTGCTGGAAGAAAAGGAAACAAAGATAGGCGAGGAAATATTGGAGACAGAGAAAGAAGCCATGCAACAGAGGAAAAAAAGAAACAAAGATAGGCGAGGAAATGTTGGAGACAGAGAAAGAAGCTAGGCAAGAGAGGAAACAAGGAAACAAAGATAGGCGAGGAAATGTTGGAGAAAGAGAAATAAATTTGCCAGGCAAGAGAGGAAACCTGAGAGAAAAAGAGAGCATACAGGAAATGACAGTCCTTAATTAGTTCACAGCAAGTTTGACATGACAGCTCTTGAAATTCTAGAGACAAGAAAGGAAGGCCAGAAGTAGGGGATTTGAAAGTGGGTTTGGGGAGGGGACGAGGGGGAGGAGAAAAAGGATTTCGTTCATGGCTGTTGACGCTGACAGTGAGTGACGCGTGGCTGCATGCTCAGCTTATAGAGCCGCTACTCAAGGCGGTTGTCTCAGATTTGTTTATTGTCCGTATGCATCCCATGCTCTGCCTGTGCATTGGAGGCTACTGCCGCACTCTTGTATGTGTAGGCTCTCTCTCTCTCTCCCTCACTATATTTCTCTGTCTCTCTCTGTCCCTCTCTTAACTGTCTGTCCGTCTCTCTCTCTCTCTCTCCTCTCTCTCTCTCTCTCCTCTCTCTCTCTCTCTCTCTCTCTCTCTCTCTCTCTCTCTGTGCATGGCATCACTATCAGGACCTGCAGATGTAAGTCATGTGGAGGCGCTGTGGACTGCAAGGTTGCAGACTTCGTCCTTCGCTGTAGCTTTTGCTATAGATCTTCAAGTCGCTTTTTCTGTGTGCTTGCATGCTCGTTGCATACAGGGGTTTTGCTTGCTATTTTGTGTTTGATATTTCTGCACTTATATAAATACACTCACGCGCATACTTGACCGTTTTGGAACACACACGCTCTCTCTCTCTCTCTCTCTCTCTCTCTCTCTCTCGCACACACACACTCGCGCACGCGCGCACCAAATTTCCATATATGATTGTCCACATGCACTCGCGTTCTTAGCTTACAAGTTTCATGGTCATACATAACAGGCTTGCGCTTGAACCCTACAGATGTACGCACGTATTCGGTCTTGTTTTGTGTCGGGTTTTAAAATGGATCTTTAATAGGAAACGTTAAACGTTCACTTGGCTAATGCATTTTCAAGACGGCAACAATCTTGGGTGAAACCCTTATGTTCCAAACACCCAGCCGGCTCGTGAACAGCTTGAAGCGTTGCAGTAGTAGGGGGACGGAGGGGGGGGGGGGGGGGGGGGGGGGGGGGGGGGGGGGGGGGGGGGGGCGTTCATCATCATTATCATCGTCATAACAGTTCAGGCTGTGAAGAATTCTAAGTGCTTGATCTAGATCTGCCAAAGCCAAAATGTTTACTGCCTTGCATGACGACAAAACCGAGGGAAGAAGAAGAAAGAACAAAAGTGTCAGACTGCAGTTTTGAGTGTTGTCGAAGGTGTGCCCCACCGTTCAGCGAGAGAAAGGCTTAATCATTCTGATAATCTGATGTGGACGGGATAGCCTGGTGGTTAGAGTGATGTATTCGTGATTTGCTGACCCGGGTTAAAATCTCGCTCAAGAGAATTTTTCCTGGAGTTCAGCTGACTCCACTCTCCCCGAAAGTCTGTTGGATGAGACTATAAACCGAGGTCCCGTGAGCAAACGTACGCGGATCATCTTGCGCACACGTTAAAACCCGCTCCGCTTTTCGGAAGAGTAGGCCATTGTGTGCCTGTGGGAACGGATGACAAAATTGACAAAGCTACATACACACGGGGACTAGATGTAAAACACATGAGTGTTTATTCCATTATCTTCGAAATAAAAGATTAAAAACGAAAATTTGCCATTGTAAGTGAATCACGCATGGCGGCGAAAAGACCCACTTTTTCATGCCATGTGACTGAGCCATAAAATGTGTGTGTACCTAGTTAGTACTGCCAGATTCCCTATGTCAGCAGTCGGCAGAAATCGATGAGGTCGGCGCCATGACAGCCAATTTAACGTTAGTTACCTGTGTACTGCAGCAACTGTTACACCACTGCAGTGCCTGGTGTGCTGTCTGCATGCTGCCATAATGCCCCGTGTGTGTGTGTGAGTGTGTGCGCGCGCGCGTGTGCGCATGTGTGGGTATGTGGGTGCGTGCGTGCGCAGTTGTGACGTGTGTGTTTGTGTGTGGGGGAGGAGGGTGTCTGTGTGTGCGCGCGCGGGTGGGGGTGTGTGTGAGTGAGTGCGGATGTTTCTCCCACTTTGTTCCAGTCGGTTCATCTGCTATTGTAGATGCACTAGAGCATTAGAACTAATTAGTCTGTTAGGGGAAGGGTGGGGGGGGGGGGGGGGGGGGGGGGACAAGAAAGGGAACAATAATTAACCTACACAGAAAGGAAAAGAAATAAAGGGGGGAAAAAGAAACAACAACAAAAAAGGGGGGGGGGGGGGGGGGCAGAAAAAAAAGGAAACAAAAGAAATGAAAACAAAGGAGACAATGAAACAAAGAAAGCCGTGTGCTGGCTTGCACTTTGCAGCCACAACTGTTGCCATTGAATAAAGATCACATTTCCACTGGAAAAGGGCGCGGTTTGCTTTCTGTTTACCCCCACCATTGGCTGTAGTCATTGCACGTACAGTGTGTCACTCTCCATGATATCTCCTAGGCTGTTAGAAAGGCTGCGACAGAGTTAAAACAGACTTGTATTGAACAGAAAGTCTCACCAAAATAAAAAGTGTTGATACAATTCTAGAAAGTTCAACATGGAAACTGATATTTTGTTCTGTCACAATAAATGCATACAAGAGTTAAGACAGGTGACTTTACAATATTTAATCATAATCGACTACAAGTTGTTCTTACAAATATTCTTAGAACACTGCATGATCTTCTGAACTACGGTTAAATGAGATTTTATCGGTCTTTCTCTTTTTCCTGTGCTGGTTGGTTGTTTCGCTTTGTCGTCGTATTTTTCCTTTCTCATTATTCTTTTTTGTATCATAGTTGGGTCACGCACCTCACTAATTGTGGATATTCATATTTAAGTTCTTTTCACTGTGTGTGCGTGCGTGCGTACGTACGTGCGCCCGTGCGCGCGCGCCTGATAAGGGTACGTAAATGTCGTTGCCATGATTTTTTTCTGGTCCTAAAAGTCATGGACATCTTTCGTCGCCTCATCATAAACATTGTAAGAGTTGTGTAAATTGCAAAAAGCGGATTTCTATGCGTTTGCTTGCTTTTGATGTTGGGTTTTGTTGTTTGATTGTTTATTTCGATGCCAATCATATTTTGTAATTTATTTTCGTCGTAAAGGCATGGTGGATATGTTTCATCATTTTTACGAGAACTTAGTGAATCTGGCACGTCAGTATGAATGAAAAGAACGCGAATAGTCTTTTGATTATTTACGTGGACTTTTTTCAAGTAATGACAAGGAAAGGCGGGGGGGGGGGGGGGGGGGGGGGGGGGGGGGGGGGGGGGGGGGCAGGGTCATATCACGAGCTCAGGCTCGTGCAGCACTCTCATGCTTGCGCGGTCTGGCACAGCTGCTTCAAGAATTGGACTATTTTTAGGGTGGCACTCGGCGCTCAAGTGGGATGACTTACGACCACTGTCCTTAAATCGGATAACTCCGCTGGGACTTTAATATAATCCCAAACAGACAAAGGGGGCAGGGTGTAAAGTCACGCCAGTTTTTCTTTCTTGAGAGTACGCGGAATCGGTGCCTTTCCCCGAGCAGCTAGAGAAAGAAAAGAAAAAACAGCCAGACAGGAATTTGGATAGGAAGAATTAAGAATGTCGCGAGGTCCTAAATGACTAATAAAATTGTTGTAAGAGGCAGACGTTAAAAGGCAGAGAAAGAGAGAGAGAGAGAGAGAGAGGATGAGAGAGAGAGACGAGGAGAGAGAGAGAGAGAGAGAGAGCGAGAGAGCGAGCGAAGTGCGCGCTTCAGCTCAGAGATGAGAGACAGACAGACAGAGAGAGACAGAGAGACATGTTGAAGATCACAGGTTTGGTTTGTTGCATGTGGCTGTGCTTGAGTGTTTGTTGGTTAGAATTGTCAGAAAATTATATTCAGTAAAATGACAAGAGGACTTTCCCAGATTAATGCATAAACATTTGACACAATCTGTTTAAATCAAAATGCCTGATTAGTGCAACAGTGCTTGCAAATAACTATTAGTTATGGTCTTGTTGAGTTGGATGATAGAGAGACAGCTTTTGTGTGTGGAGCGTAACTATGATCAGTTGAATCCCCGGTAAATATGTATTACATGGTGGATGCCAGGAATTCAGTGGACAAAATCATTCAGTAAGTAAATAAACAGCAATAAGAACAACAGTGATAAGTAATGATGATAATAATTCAATGTGGGTAAAAAAAATAATTGTAATCACTTGTTTCTTTTTTTCATCAAAAGCTTTCGTAAAATGAATGTGGGCAGGGAAACAGAACGATATGATTCCAAAACAAGGGAAGACAGAGACTGATGCACGGAATGACAGATAAATAAGGCACTTGGAAAACAGTCGTACAGGTAGGCAATCAGGTAGACTGCTAGACAGACAAACAGACGTTGTGTTTATGAAGTTATATGTAATAATCGAAACAGGGTGTCTGTGTATGTCTGTCTTAATGAAGCTGGCGAATCGAATGTCTGTGTCGTTCTGTTCTGTTCTGTCAACTGCAGACGACAAACTAGACGCACACAACCAACCACCCATCACGAGTTCCTCCGATCAATTCCAGGCACCTCCGCTGAACTTCACCTGCCCCGCTGAGCTGCTGACCTAGATACGCTCTCGTGTGTGTGTGTGTGTGTGTGTGTGTGTGTGTGTGTGTGTGTGTGTGTGTGTGTGTGTGTGTGTGTGATGAGGCTTTCCATGCCAGCGATTCAGACCGATATTGATCTTGACAGTAGCGCCGACTCGTGTCGAGGCGTAAGAAAGTCTGGCGTCGCCCGTGGGCCCGTGCTGCTGAGCGGGGCAATCCAGCGCCGTGTCAGAGGCAGAGGACGAGGAGATCCATCTTGCCTTCCCTACCTGCCAGCCTGCCAGCCTGCCTGCCTGTCTCTGCTCTTTTGACGTTGCTGTGTCAGTACAGGACTTGCAGCTCTGGAATCTGGAGCATAGCTGGATGTTGACGGCAAGTGCCACGCGTTTTCTCCTCATAGGAATCTGAGAGGGGGAAAGTCTTTCTGTTTGTAGGTTCCGCTCTAGCTGATAATGGTGTGATCGTATTAGTAACGGTGCAGGGTGCATAGCGCAAAAAGGATGTGACTTTACCGAAGTGGCCACGTTGTCATTTAACCATGACGGAGCGGTAGTCTCGTAGACTTGAGAGAGGTAGCGGACCCTTAATACAGACGGTAAGAGCAGAAGTGATTAATTATCTTATTGTATCGTTAGGTCACATGCAAAAGAGTATCACGAATGCCATTTGACACCCATTCTGTGTGTCCTTTTGTTATTGCTGCTGCTGCTGCTGCTGCTGCTGTGCTGCTGCTGCTACTGCTGCTGCTACTGCTGCTGCTACTGCTGCTGCTGCTGCTGCTGCTGCTGCTGTGCTGCTGTCGTTACTAGTCTATTCAAACAAGCTTTATCTACATTCATCTGAAGTGGGAAATAATGTGGTATAAAGCTATCCTCCTAAAAGATATACCAAGTCTCACCGCTTTATGAGCAATGATAACTGATTGGCTTAAAATCTATCCTGACAGTTCTGATCTAAGCTTGTGCTTGAAATACAAGAAGCGCAGTGCTAAAAGTAGAAGGGACCCTGCCAACACTGATTTAAAATGGTTTATGAGAAGTGACAGATATTGTGCTAAAAAGATATCCTGTCATTCCCAATGCAGATCAGTTTTTGAAGAAATTAAACAGAACAAAATATTTAACAAAAGTGCCTTGCCAGCGTTCATCACGTTTAGTGCCGTCTTCTGTCTTGCATAAATTCGAACTGATTGTTACCATCTCTATGACAAAGAGCACAACGGCACAGTAGTCTATGATTGTGAATACTGACCAAACTGTTGAACGGGTATGCCCTACTGTCTGATATACTATTGTGTCATAAGCTTGGTGCACACGTGTCACAAGTGTCATAGGATCAACTGTGTCACATGCGTTCTCTAGACCTGCTTTGTCACATGGGAAATCCTCTGCGACTATGACCTGCCGTGTCACACAAACTAGTTCTGTTACACACAATAGATCGTATCACACACATGAAGCGTGTTTTGCATAGGGATAAATGGGATCTCTGTGTGTCACAATCCCATTATGTGGCGTCCTAAAAATCACTTTGTGAGTAAGAGTACAAAAGGCATGCTACACAGTATGCCCATGACACATCAGACCCTGTGGTATATAGATTACATGTAAAGTTTATTACATGTAAAGTTTCTTGCAAAGGCCCGTAATTCAATAGACCCTGCAGCAGACAAGGCATCTTGCGCTACAGACAGACCTGTGACTCACTGGACCCTTCGGTATCCATCGTTTATATTACACAACGTCCTCCTAACTTTCCGTACTTGCAGGGGTCGGTTATTCTCGGGAACTGTTTTAATATGCCATAGGACCTATTATGCCATGAGTCTACAAAATGTTGTATACTTCAAGCATGGGGGTTTTCTGCTTTTTGGCGGAATTCTATTGTTGGAGATGCCTGCCTGTGTGCGAAGGAAGGCTGGGCAGGTGAACTCTACATAATGTCAATAGAACCTCTTCCCCCCCCCCCCCCCCCCCCCCCCCCCCCCCCCCCCCCCCCCCCCCCCCCCCCCCCCCCCCCCACCCCCCCCCCCCCCCACCCACACACACACACACACACACATATACTCAGGACTTGTGTGCCATGTACCCCATGGCACAAAAGATCTCTGCCATAGCTCTGCAGTGATCCTGGCATGTTGATCCTGTAGCTTAATTATCAGGCCTGTGGCACAGCGGACATGGCATAATTATCAGGTCTGTGCCACAGCAGACATGGCATAATTATCAGGCCTATGGCACAGCAGACATGGCTTAATTATAAAGCCTGTGGCACAGCAGACATGGCTTAATTACCAGGCCTGTGGCACAGCAGACATGGCTTAATTATCAAGCCTGTGGCACAGCAGACATGGCATAATTATCAGGCCTGTGGCACAGCAGACATGGCTTAATTATCAAGCCTGTGGCACAGCAGACACGGCCTAATTATCAGGTCTGTGGCACAGGAAGTTTGTGGCATAGTGGACCTGTAGCTGAGTGAGTCTGTGGCGTAATTATGGGGCTGTGGTAAAGTGTGCTTGTGGCAAAGTTGACCCGTGGCATGATGGGAATGTGGCATAGTTGACCCGTGACGTCACGGATCTGCGACATGAGGATGCAAATACGTTTATTAGAAGTGAGGAATAACTATGTTAAAAAAAAGTATGTCATGTCAGTACGTCCTCACTCCCACTCTGTCTTCTTCCTCCTCGGTTTTTTAAAAATTATTTTTAATTGTTTAACGCTTCTGAGTAGGCGCAGACAGTAATAATAACAGAAGATGGCTTGCAGATGATCTGTTTTCTTGTCCCATTTTCCCCGTGTGCCAGACAGCGCTTTTGCGCTGACAGCTTAAAAGCTTTTCTCCAGACAGCAGGTGATCGCCAGAAATGAGATTATGCTCACTTCAATGACGTGTTCATCAGTAATCATTTAAGGGGCAGGCAGGAAAGGAAAAAAAGATATTAAGGCGTACGTGTGCGCTCTTGAGAGAGAGAGAAGAGAGAGAGGAGAGAGAGAGAGAGAGAGGAGAGAGAGAGAGAGAGAGGTGTGTGTGTGTGTGCTAAATGGGGGGAGGAGAGAGAGTGTGTGTTAAATGGGAGAGAGAGAGAGAGAGAGAGAGGAGAGAGAGAGTGTGTGTGTTAAATGGGGGGAGGAGAGAGAGTGTGTGTTAAATGGGGAGAGAGAGAGAGAGAGGAGAGAGAGAGAGAGAGAGAGTGTGTGTGTTAAATGGGAGAGAGAGAGAGTGTGTGTTAAATGGGAGAGAGAGAGAGTGTGTGTTAAATGGGAGAGAGAGAGAGAGAGCAGCAGCAGCAGCACCTCCTCCTATCTTTAGTGGGGGTTTTTTAAAAAACTTTAGAGAAATGGCTGGGAGATGGAGTAATCTTTTTGATATGATGAAATTCTGTGGTTGTTTGATAAGGAAACAAACATAAGCAAGACACGAATGCACGTGTATACACAGGCTGTTGTTCACCCAGTTACACCACCCACCTTTATTTCGCAACTGGAATACCGTGCTCAGCGCTTTTACGACTTTGCTGCTTCCTTATTCTTTTTTGCAGAATTACCCCCTCCCTTAATCTGCTGACGAAAAGTTTACAGGAGAGAACCCTGACGGTGGAGAACAGGAATAGGCAGTGAATGTTTCTGCAGACCAAACCGGGTCGAAACACCAGCTTTTGTTTTTAAGTCAAAGAAGTTTGTTTTTTTAATTCAAAGAGGGAGTGGGGGTCCAAATATATCAAATGTAAAGAAATAAAATGGCCAAGTGTGATAACTGTGACATGGGAGAGACTATGGAAGGTGGTCTGTGCAACCAAAGTGAGGTATAGCAAGAGTCAAGACATGACGAAAATTCATGAAGAGTGACAGAAGAAAACAAAACATAACAAAACAAAACAGAACGTGGGATTATAGATCAGGGACAGACAGACTATTGGTAGTGTGACTACATGGAACGGCAGATAGGTGTCAGAAGCCAAAACTCAGCTGGTCAGACAAGTCTGGCCAGAGCAGCATGCCATCAAAGCAGAATGAAGAGTGATAGTGATGGATGGCAAGTCTGGCCAAGAACAGCAAGAAGAAAAAAACACCCAAACAGAAACGGAGACAGAGATGTTCAATACGAAAGGTCAACAAGTGCAGTAGAGAAGGTCATCTGTGTGGTGGCAGAGACTGTGCCCAAGAAAAGCCGTAAACTAGGTCAGAACTGTTTATCTGTTCAGCTTTTATTAACAGCAAGACATTTGTGTGAAAATCGCCTGGACAGTGGAGAGCACTGACAACACTCGGTCTGTTACATCTGTCGTTGTTGTCTTGTCATGTAAAGGAATGTGAGAGAAACCAGAAAGTATGTCAGGAAAAGGTTTGCGCAATAATAATAATAATAATAAATAATAATAATAATAATGTATGGAATTTATATATAGCGCTAAATCCCTCGGAAAGGAAAAGTCGGTCAGCGCAGATGGTCGATACGACCTCGAGGAATGGCAAGTAAAACCCTGGAAAAGTGGGTCAGAAAAGATCGTCTGTGCACAGCCCAAAGAGCGATAAGGGAAGCCAGATGGCGGAAAGCAGGTAAAGAAAACACCCTAGTACAGAAACAGGCGTTGGTTCAGGTGATCTGCAGCTCTTCTGACGGACGAGCAGACAGCCGCTGTGCGAGGGGGTTGTAGAGCAAGTGTAAGTGATCGGTCTGGCATAACTAGGCAAACGGGTAAATACCATGTACACCAGTGGTTTAGCTTGCATCGTATGGCGTATTATACACCCTGTGTGCCAGTGGCAGGCTTACTCTCAGCGGTAACCTTTCCAGTGTTATGGACATGTTTTCCTGTCATAGTTTTCTTTGCGTTATGCATCCGGATGAACACCGTTCGTGAACAAAATGCCACGAACTGGCATCGACCCGCTTGTAACGTAGAGGGCATATCTCACAGATGGGCAGATGTGCAAACACACTCGTCACCCATGCCTGTATAATCGTAGAAATAAATAGTGGGATAGAGGTAGGGAAAAATTGCAAGGAAATTGTGCAGCCATTGTGGTTGAATTTTTTTTAAAAAATGAATATCTGATGATTAGAAAGTTCAATTTTTTTTGTGCAAGGAAAGACGGTGAACCATCAGCTAGTGTAAACAAAATACTGGTAAAATGCAATCAAACCAGAAAATGTAGGTCGCGGGCACCTACATTGATTCTAACTGAGAACCAATGAAGTGCTGTCGACCTACATCAGTGGCAGTAGATTTAATATAACAAAACAAACAAAAATAAACAAAAGAGAAACTAGAGAGCCCTGCCTGTGCCTTGTGAAGGCAGTAGATACCTTTGTTCTGTGGATAAAGCCCGGGAAAGAAAAGCGAGTAGGCATAAAACGGCAGGTACGTAAAGGTACGAGGCTCGTGATCCCCGACGCTTTCTGGGGTTTGCCAGTCATGCCAATAGTCTGTGACCTACTTTCTTCTTTATTCTCTCGCTGCGTGCTTCATTACCGTTCTCAGGTTTCTCTAGCTTTCATCACAACCGTTCGTTTTGTGGCAAGGCTGCATTCGTTTCCCATCGCAATAGAGATGCCATCTCGAAAAGAATACACATTCAATTGAACACAGCAGAAAGGAAGTTGAAATAAAGGTTAGACTATTCTCTGTTGTTTTAAAACGATTATCGTGTATAGTTTATGATTAAAAAAAAACCACACACACAAAAACAGAACGTGACATATTTTTCAGCCAATACATAGTCTGCTTTATGCACACTTTCTTTATGCACACTTTCTTCATCGTGATCCCTCTTTATATAACCTGAAATTTGTTTTGTGCCTTTCTGCCTGAGAGATACGGGTGGCATGTTAGTTGACTTTTTCATTTATTCCAAGATCCATTTCTTCATCGACTGACAACAGTTGGTCCTTATGCAGGTCATTTTGCTGGTCATGTCCATTGAAGGAAAAGTGGCACCATTGTCAGAAGTGTAGGTGATCCCAAACCTTTGAATTGCTTTGAAGCTCCGAGGATTCTTTGTTTTAGGTGCAGGGGTTCCAGAGTTTTAAAGACCAAGAAAACAGCCTGCTAAAAACAGGGCACAGTTGATCAGTACATAATTTTACTCACCATTAAAGTTGTTGTTTTTAAAATTCAGACAAACGGGACAAGAACTTCAAAGTACTGTAGATTTGATTGACGTATAATTATATAAACCATGCGCTTGAGGTGTTTTGCAATGTAAATAAACAACCAGCATGTAGTATGAAATGGCAGAATATGTAAATGCATCTAAGAAACAGGATAATGCACGCGCAAGAGAGAGAGAGAGAGAGAGAGGAGAGAGAGAGAGAGGAGAGAGAGAGAGGAGGAGAGAGAGAGAGAGAGAGAGAGAGATATACAGAGACAGACAGACGGAGGTTTGTTCCAACCTTTGTCTACGAAGATACCCTTTATTCTTCGTTCATACATCAATCCTTTTCAAACAAACTGCCGTTGAAATCCCCAACTACTGTCCAGAATCAAGATGTTTGGGATTGATAATTGGGGCTTGCACTTGTCATCTGTTTATATATTTTTTTCCAAGGCAAGGTCTAAGACGCCCCAAACAAATAGGTGTTTCATCACTTACAGGTGATTAAGAATTACCTATCTAAATCAAAGAGAAGAGCAGAATGGAGCTCCCACTCTCGACACAGACTTTAAAGTCGGCATAGGTAACAACATGCCTCCAAGGTGGGGTCTTCTTTTTGTTAATGTAGGGGTGGTTTTTGCCCTGCCTTATTCTCGCACCTGCTGTTCTTCTGTGTTCAATCCGCCAGTCAGTGTAAGTAGAAAATATCAAGAAAAAGTAGTCGGGGCAGGGCCCTGTACACTATGGCATTAGTAAGCCATCTTAGGGAACACTTTTCCTTGATATTTTACTTGAGGTTGTCCACTTTCCACTCTGGACCAAACCAAGGATGGTGTATGCTTTGGTGACACTAAAAATAAAAAGGGATGGATCTGATTTGATTTAAAGCCATACTAATGTTTTGATGTCTAGCTGTTTGGAAGGCCAGCGCCTGAAATAAAAACTGGCGTTTTTGCAACGGTCACTGAAGATAGTATCGTGACCTCATTCTGGTTATGCCACTGCTGCCATAGGTTGGACTATTCTTTCAGCTCCCTGTCTGTTAATCTTATTTATTTATTTTTATTTTTTATTGTATTCTTTTATATCGAGGATAATGGAATACTTACATCCAGTTCCCGTGTGTTTGCTGTTTTGTAAATTCTGTCATCTGTTCCTACCCGCACACAATGGCCTACCCTTACGAAAAGCGGAATAGGAGTTAACGTGTGCGCAAGATGTTCTGCGTGCGTTCGCACACGGGGCCTCGGTTTATAGTCTCATCCGAAAGACTTTTGGGGAGAGTGAAGTCTGCACTGATGTTAACTCCAGGGGAAAATATCCCCTTGAACGGGAATCGAACCCGGGTCGTCAGATAGCGTCATCTCGATCATTGAGGCCTCCGATGTTTAGCCAGAACTTTTAACATTTCAATAATCTTCACCTGTCACTTGTCTCCATCGCCGCTGTCGACTGTAGGAGCTCCACGCAGAGCCATCAGGGTTCATCATCTTTCTCTGCTTCTGCTGAGTTCTACAGTCTCCTGAAACCCTCTTACACCACTGGCCTCAGTGATGTTGGCTGTGTAGGATGTTGGTGATCTGCCTCTTTTCTTTCTGCTCTCCACCTTACCTTGGAGAACTGTTGTCAGATTTGTATGTGTTTATGTTTGCATGATCAACATATCTGTTTCCGCTAATTAGTTTTATCCAGCATTTGTCTTTGCACTGAGAAGTCATCAAAAATGCTTTCATGTGTTCTTCTGTCTGACCATTTGACTCTTAGAAGTCGCATGTAGAACCATATTTCGGCTGCGTTTAGTCTCTTTCCAATGTTCATAGTGGACAAGCTTCTGACCCAAACAGCAGTACAGGCCAGATTAGTGGTTAGACAATTCTAGTTTTAAGATAATTAGTTATGCATCTGTTTTTTCCGAATGTTGTTTAACTGGATCATCTTTTGCTTGACCACACTGATTCTAGCTTTTACATCTTTTGGATAGGAGCCATTATTCTCTTTTACAGAGCCTAGATATGTAAAATTTTGAACGTATTCCAGATCTGTTCCATCGATTTTGATATTCGGAGGGGTGTCCTTCCTTTGGTCTTTTTGACATTTAACTCTGCCCTCTGCATCGACTGTAGAGAATTTTTCTCATGCCTGTGGTATCATTGGCCAAGAGTGCTGTATCGTCAGCATACCTGAGGTTTGTGATGTTTCTGCGTCTTATGTTAATGCCCATGTCATCGATGTCCACCTTTATCATGATCATGCCTGTGTATATGCTGAAAAGATGCGGGGATAATAATTAGGCAACCCTGACAGACTCCTTTTCAAAGAACTGAAAGTGCTCACCTTACCGTCGGATAGTTGCCATCTGATAATGAACATATAATTATTTGCCATAATTGAGACTAGATGCTTTTGAAAGCCCATTTCTAACATTGTGACAAAAAACGGGGATGTTTGACACTGTTGAAAGCCTTGCTGTAATTTATGAAAGCTGTGAATGCTGCATCTTCAGTGTTTCTAATTTTCTGTAACGGTATTTGAAGCACGAAAGGCGTTTTTGTTGTTCCTCTTCCGCGTCTATATCCTGCCCGACAAGAAGATATTCCTCTTTCAAATCTATTTCTTGTTCTGTTGAAGATGATAGTGACCAGAAGAATGTTGCTTGTCGTAGCTTATCAAGGGCTTAGGCGATTGTTCTGTACATGCCAGTCTTTAGTATCCCCGCTCTTGTGGAGCGTGACGGATGCTTGTAGCTTCCACCTCGCTGGGCCAAACGAAACAAACGAAGAACAACGGCAGAAGAGGGAGGGAGGGAGGAAGGGAGGGAGAGAAAGAGAGAGAGAGAGAGAGAGAGAGAGAGAGAGAGAGAGAGAGAGAGAGAGAGAGAGAGAGAGAGAGAGAGAGAGAATTCCAAGCACTTGGAATCCCACTGCTGCTACGTGCTTAACCCGTCTGAATTCACCGCAGACAGGTTGAAGAAGAACCGTTTTGTCGTTTATCACCCAGCTGTGCTCTCTGGCAATCTTGAGGATGCAAAGTTCAGGGACAGGGTGCTTTTCGATTTCTTCTGCTCGTGCAAAGTTGTGTTAGACTTGTGAACGACCAAGTAACGTCACCACTACAGTATATCACATGCTATATTTATAACAAGAAAAGCTTAAAGCTGCCAGTGGGTGTTTAAAAAAAAATCTGTCAAATGAACAGCTGAAGTCCAGTACTATTTGAGCTACAGACGAAGAAGGTTGAAAGAGAAAACGTTTTAACGGGAGGGCTGAAGGAGAGTGTGTAAATATATTATACGTACAGTAGACCGATATTGAAAGATTTTTTTTGGATGTCGAAAGTCCAGACGCTCAAGAATCAAAGAAGTGGGTTCTTCAGTATTGAAAGGAGATGGGGAGGGGAAAGAGTATGGAATTTGAGTTATTATTTACCATTGAAAAACTTCGTTTCGATACCTGTTACTGCAAGATTTCGGTATAAGGATTTGTTTGGGTGAAATTAAGAGAAATCTCAGTACGAACATTTGTTTTGATAAGTTAATCTCTCGGGGCAGTGCAGCAGTGTGCTATCGAAACAATCGGCCAACAGATTGACTGTGATAGATTCTTTGCGAAATGAACTTCATCGCCTTGCATGCCATTGAGGATGAAGTACCGATGTTTTGTACAGCAGTGTTTGGATAGAATACGCTGTGGACTGGAAACACCCGTTATTGAAAACAATTATCTTCCAGCAAAACATGCGTTTACGTACTCGTTTGTGATCAGTGTACAAGAAACACAAAGAGAGAGAAGAGAGAAGGAGAGAGAGAGAGAGGAGAGAGAGAGAGGAGAGAGGAGAGAGGAGAAGGAGGAGAGAGAGAGAGAGAGAGAGAGGAGGAGACCCCGACTGAACTTGTTGAAAGCAGTGGGCCGTATAATTTGCAAGCATGACGGGAAGACGCAAAAAGCGAATTCGGTGATGGGGATTTATTCCTCACTGTCTGACGTGACCTGGGGATTTATTGGGGCTTGCAGACAGAGAGAAGCACAGAAGAACAGGTGTCAGTGACAAGTTCATAGCGCTGGGGAACGGTTCCTATGACAGATAGATACTGATCGCCCAACAGCCTGCTGATAGCCTCCCTACCTCCCTGCCTCCCTACCTACCTACCTGCCTGCCTGCCTGCTGCTATCTGGAGGGAGCAGAGTTGTACTGGTGGGGTAGGGAGCAGGCGGAGGAAGAGTACACCATGAGATTTAGAAAAGAGAAGTGAACGGTGTCTGTTATTTGCTGGTGTTTACTTTTGTCCTTTTTGCCTTGCCCCATGGAATTCCTGTCTCTGTTCGCGCCTTTTGACTACTACAAGAGTCAGCCCACACATACACTCACTTCCGCATATATAACACCTATATTCGCAGTCAGAAACACACACACGCGCGCACGCACACATACATACACACACGCACGCAAGCACGCGCGCTCCCCCCCCCCCCCCCCCCCACACACACACACATACACACACACATACACACACACCACATGTACACATAGACACTGCACTCTTTTTTTTCGGAATTTCAAAGTACACTGAACTGTACTGATGTGGAAGGAAGTATCACAGATGTCAGTGATAATTGCAGAAGCAGAAGTAGCTGTAGTTGCAGCATGTAGCATTAGTAACAGCAGTAGTCAGACGATATAGCACTAGTCTTTAATGAATAGCAGCAGCAGTAATACTTGAGTTTGGTTGAAGTAAGAGTAGGAGGACTGCTAATGCCACTTTTTGTTCTCTTGTTCCTGAGCCGCAATCAAACAAAAATCCCCTCTTCTGTTGTTCACTGTACTAAGTGTGCAGGTGTGACGTTTTGTCTGATTTTTCTTCCAAGTTATTTTGGGCATACCGTATAGTGTCAAAAAACAGCCAGGCATGTGATTTGTTGTAAAAATGTGTAGTCATAAAGGGTGTGGGGAGGAACTTTCCACTTGGGGCTGTGTAGTGGAAAGGAAGGCATCTCAGTTTTGAGATAAGGGGGGAAGGCCACGTCTTTGGGGTAGGCAGCGAAGGGGATTGGGTGCACAAGGAAGCCATTCTGTGACTTAACTTTGGGAGGCAAGCGTTTGGTCAAGGGCAAAATTAGGCCACGATCTTTAAATGGTCTCTGCATGATCTGAAATCAGCCTGTAACGAATGACTCCTCAACTCTAAACCTGATTCTACCTCCCAGCATCGTCTGAAGTCGAGAAATTACCCCCCACCCCAACCTCACCCCCAATCTACCATCCCCGTTTAATGTATCTTAAGAATAAAGAACAAAACTCTTCATCGCCCAACTGGTGAATGTCAGCTCTAAAAATAATGCAATTTGCGTTGTGTTACAGACATGCCATAGAGAAAGAGTGCAATGCCCAGCACGAAGCGTTGGTAGCATAGTAAAGAACACAATGTGGTAGTGGCTGGTGAAAAAAAGGGAGGAGGATGAGAATCCGTGAAAAGTATTTTTTTTTAAAAGCACAGTCACGGCCATTTCCCAAGAGAGGTGTTTTAGTCCTTCTCCCCTTCACTATATCTATCAGCCTAGTGTATCTACCAGGGTGTGTTGCGTTCTCTGAGAGAACGTCTCGCTTCACATATCAGTCTTTTTTCAAACACACTCCCTTTGAAATCTCGAAATAGAGCCCAGAGCTAAAGTACAAGACTGACAAGTCCTGAAAAGAAAAAGAACCAACCCATGACAAGACCGTGCTTTATATGAGAAGTGGTTTCAGTCTAGTCTTACAGGTTCAGATAGGGTCGGATCACCAGACACACCCTTCTCTCACTCAATACCATGCGATTAGTGAATGAGTCATGGCAGACTGAAGAGGAGCACAAGGAGCTCCCTTTTTCTGAAATAGCTGTTTTTAGGACTACATGGGAAGTGTCTAGATATGTTAATCATTCTGGTTTCTCATTCAGATTGGCCTCGTCTAGATTTGTAGGCCCAACATGTTAGCGTAACAAAATTTATTTTTAAACTTTAACGAAAGGGGTAATGACTTCGTGTTTTTTCAGTGGTGTTTCAAAGATCTATCAGGATTATACAACTCTTTTTGGCTACTGGGACTGTAAGCATGCATGATTCTATTTACTTGAGCTTTTATCTTCTTTCAACATTCGTGCTTCCTTAACTCGACTGTACTGCAACTTTCTATGACAGCGTTTGCACTTTTTGGAGGGTCTTTCTTCTGCATCATTGTCGGCTTGGCATTTTGGTTTGGAAAGCACAAACTCCTGTATTGGCTTTTCTTCTGCCAGGTTAAACCTTGTCCTCTTCAGAACTCATGTCTTCTACTGAACCGTTTTGTGGTGCTCTTAAATTAACTCAGAAAAGCAAGATCAAGTTAGTCTTCACATAAAAGAAAGTTGAAAACGTAACAGAATTTTCTTTCGGTTGATTTTTTCTTTTTTTTTTTGCGTTATCAGGATAGCATCATAAGTGAAAACTGTTGACGTCTATCTAGAATGATAACCAAAAAAAAAACACCCCACAAACAAACCAGCATTTATATTCTCAAGCATATTTTCACGGGAGAATCTTCTTACACTTATAAAAAAGAAATTACGATCCGACTTCATCATGGATTTTGAAGACTTAAGGACAGAGGTTAAACTGGTGGGTGGGTTGGGGGGATATTAAAAAGTATTCACAGAACATAATTATCACGGACAGTATACGGTGAGACAAGTTCAGATCACATGTCAAAAATAATAGAAAAAGTGAAAGGTTTCAGTGTTTTGGTTTGGTTTTTTTAAATGGCCTTCTTTTTTATTTGGATGTTTGTTTTGTTTTCAAGTCAGTTGAAGGTAAAGGATAAGAGATCTCAGTGTATAAAGATGTTTTGAATACTTATGAAAAAGAATGATAAAAAGACCGCGATGTTTTATTTGGGTGTCGATGTTTGTGAAGTGGAAAACACCACAGCTGTGCAGGGCGTGCTGTTGGCTTTCCAAGACAGTTGCGGCCAAAGTGAGCAAGCAGACGTCATCACGTTTATCACGTGCATTGTTCAAGTGCTTGTCTTGTTAGCCATCGGTGCAGACGATGTAAAAATGTGTAAACACACACACACACACACACACACACACACACACACAACAAGAAAGAAGAGAGAGAGAGAGAGAGAGAGAGAGAGAGAGAGAGAGAGAAGAGAGAGAGAGGAGAGAGAGAGAGAGAGTTTAACAAGAGAGAGAGACAGAGAGAGAGAGCATGCATATTCTTGAACTTCATCCCATTTTGGCAACAGCCAAAAGCTTGAACAGTGGTGGTATTTATTTCCAGCTGTTGGTCGTCGTGACCTAGAGTTTATATGGAAAAAAAAAGGGGGGGGGGGGGGGGGCGTTGCAGGTGTCCATGATAATACGTTCCAGGGGGAACAGGTTGTATGGACGTTAACTGACCACTGCGCAGGGTAAACAAATGGAGATGGACCTCCCGAGGAAAGAAGTAATGACCGTGCCAGGCAGGAGAATGAAAAGTTACAAAACAGTATGTGCATGTCCGTCCCTTTTTCTTCATAGCAGCATGCGGCTTTTGTTGTGTTCTGGCATTGTTTTTCTTTTGTCTGTGTGTTGCTTTGTTTTGATTGTGCGCTCTGTGGGCAACCGGCTGTGGATGCTGGATGTCGCAGTGTAGATAACGAGTTGAAAACCAGGTAGACCCTTTTAGTGTATATATACACATCATGCACGGACGGACGCACGCACGCGCACACGCACACACAGGCACACACATTCACTCTTTCTCTCACTCACTTTCTCTCTCTCTCTCTCTCAGTGTGACACACGCACGTACCCACATGCACTTACAGTTATTCCCCTATATATTCACACACACATACACACACACATACACACACACACACGTGCGCGCGCGCACGTACGCATGCACACACATATACACACATATACACTTATGTCCTCACACACACACACACACACACACACACACCACACACACACACACACACGTTCTCTGTCTGTCTGTCTCTCTCTCTCTCTCTCCCTACACACACACCACACACACACACACACACACACACACACACACCCCACACACACACACACACGTACACACACTCTCTCTCTCTCTCTTTCTCTCTCTCTCTCTCTCTCTCTCTCACACACACACACACACACACACACACACACACACACACACACACACACACACACACACACACACACACACACACACTACCCTCTCTCCTCCCCTCTACACTGCCTCAGACTAGACTAGACTAGACTAGACACATGGAAGGTAGGCAGGCAGGTAGGTAGATATGGCGGATCACTCCTCTGATGCCTTGTGCCAGAGCTTTCACTTCCATTCCTCATCCTATCCCCTGCCTGCCTGACAGTGATTGGGGTCAGCGGCCTGAGCCGGCTGGCGAGGGTCCAGCCTGACCTTCAGACGAGGAGGATGCCAGACGTTTGGCACCGGCACTTTTATGCTATGCCGGCCGCTTTTAGAACCGACCAAAGACAGTGAACATTACTATACCTCTGCCCCGATTTCATTGCCAGGTTGTTGTTTTTTTGTGAGACTGTGGTTCAATTCATTTCCATTCAAAGACTGTATTATCTCAGAGACAGAGAAATTCCGGTGGGTCACGAACCATACATAAAAACAATAAACATGTAAACATGGTATCTCTCTCTCTCTCTCTCACACATCATCATCATCCGATAAAAAGCACCCACAAATCAGCAATACATCACCCAGTCATAACCTCACCCAAGTAAAATCACTAATACTTGTTTTTACGCACCAGTAAACCCATGCATCGGCGCGCGCGCGCGGACACACACACACGTACACACACACACACACACACACACACACACACACACACACACACACACACACACACACACACACACACTGGAAACATTCGCACACATGCGCACGACCTTTTTATTACATAAGCCAAAATTGTTATAATATGTTATATAAGTCAAATATCAATTAAATCAATACTCTGTTCTATTAAGATATTGAAGATTCTGTTCTATTAAGATAGTGAACACAATCTAAAATAACAACACGCGCACACATTATTTTGGCATAAATGAAATTGCTATAACATAAGGGGACATAATTATTTGATAAGACAAATATCACTGAAATTCATATTCTATTCATGGGTTTGGATTCGGAAGAACAAATGCTGAAGAACCCTGAACAGAGTTGAAAAATGAAAGAAAAGAACAGTGACTAGCAAGTAGCGCTTGTTAGTCTCTGATGTTGTCAGTACTACCGCGTTTACTGCTATTGTGCTAACCATGCTGTGTAAATAGAAGGAAACAAAGGCGATCGTGACAATATTAGAGCTGACACAAGTATGGAGTAAGTCATTGTTACTTTGTTAAAAGAGCAGTTGTGGACGACCTTATACTAGCGAGGGGGGGGGGGGGGGGGGGGGAAGGAGTACAATGCTATGAAACTGTTGACAGTTGTATTCCACAGGCGCAGTTGAAAAAGCATTTCTCGGATTTGTTTACAACATCCGCAGGTTAAAGCAACCCCCCCCCCACCCCAAGAAAAAGAGTTTTATACTGTAATAAAGTAAGCTGGAGAACAAAGCAGAACCTGGTTTATGCAGTGTCCATAGATCAGCGTTAGACTTAAAGAGCACCATGCCCCGCACTTGGCTCAGACCTGCTTACAGAGTCTACAGCTTGAGTTGAAGTTATGTTACCAGTCACGTAGAAGAATCCACAGAGAGACTCTTCCAACTGCCGCTTTCAACTTCTGCACGCGTGGAGGAAAAATAATGTAGGAAGATGGTTCACAGGTCAAAAAGACCAATCAACAGTTTTACAAGAATAGGAAACGTAGACTGGAATTATTAAGGACGGGTTTCTTTAGGTCCTTAAAAGCCCTTAATTCGGGGGCCCACATTCTAAAGTGTGAAAGTCCGTAAAAGATAATCAGACGTTTGTCTCCAGGCGCCTAAAAGTGCTAATTTTATTATCAACATACATTGTGTATTAAACAAGAAGTTTGATTAGGAGAGAAACCCTTCTGAGAATATTTTGCATTTAATGAAAACTGCCAGAGTTGCTCACACAAGGCGCAGAGCATTTGAAAAAAGTCTATTGCAGATAATCTGACGCATATTGTCACATTTTCCTAACACGCTATCACGCGGGAGGCCAGGTCAGGTCACGCTCTCGACTCAACTCCTCGCTTTTTGTTTTCCCGTTTGCTGTGTTGTTTTACAGTGATTCCAGCCTGAGGTCAGAAAAAAATGGTGTGGGTTTGTTTGTTTGCTAGTTTGTTTGCTAGTTTGTTTATTTGTTTGTTCTTTGACAGCATGGAGGTAAGATGCGCTAAGGTTGCTAGCTGCTGCAGGCAGGGGCTTGTTTACTGCTACTACCCGTGGGTTGTGATTCTTGGCTAGGCTGTGTAGTTAGGGGAAGGGACATGGGGGCATTCGTGTCAAGCTTCTGCCGCTTGTCATTTGATATCATCCTGTTAGTTCGGCTGTGCCCCATGTAAGCTGCTACTTTACCCCCTCCTCTCTCCCATCCAGCCCCACATGCGAGCACACACGTACCTGAACGTATGTGCGCGTGCAAACACACACACACACACACACACACACACACACACCCCTAGTCTACTCTACTGTTCACCCAGAGCTCTCTCTCTCTCTCTCTCCCTCCCTCCCTCCCTCCCTCCCTCTCTCTCTCTCTCTCTCTCTCCCCCTCCCTCCAGCTGCCAGTCCCAGACACCACCACCGTTTTACAAGCCCCTGTGTTCGGGGTGCCTTTATCTCTTGGTAGTTGATTACCACCTTGCTTGCTTACCTCCCCGACCGTCTTGCTGATTCTGGTTTTTTAAAGAGGAATTACACACTTCACCAACTGCCTGCCTCTTCCGGAATCTGACTAACGAGGCTGCTGTTCAAAGGAGAACAGGTTTTAAACCTGGGCTGAGTGGTTAAACCTGTATGTATGTGTTTTGCTGTGCTAGTTTCTTGTTTGATTTGAAACAAAGTACTGTATGAATGGACCATTTACGTTTATCCCTCTTCTTTTCTTCTTTTTTTCCCTCCCTCCTCCTCCTCCTTCCTCTCCTCCTCCTCGTCAACCCCAAAACCAAGAAAACATTTTGCCCTTTTATTTGCGCGAAAATGCGCCCACCCCTCCCCTTTAAAAGCGCCGGGACAAGTCGGGGCCCGGGCGCACCCCGCTTAAGGCAGGAGAAGGGACCAAAAAGGGCAAAAAACGAACATAAAGGGTTTGGAACAGGAAAAAAAGGGACAGGCAGAAAAAAAAGGGGAAATAGAAAAAAAGGAATTTCTAGCAAAACAATCTCCAGAAGTTTATACTGAAAGGCCCCCCCCCCCCCCCCCCCCCCCCGGCATCCCCGGATCTTCTTACAGGGGCCGTTTGTTGTTCTGAGGGCAGCAATGTATGAAGAAAATACGTGTGATCCACCCGACGGCCCTCTTGAGAAAAAAAGGTTTTCCTCTTTTTAAACCAAAGGGCACATTGCGAGGTGTAAGGGTCAAAAAAATTTGGGGGAAAAAAAAAACAGAAAAGGGGAAAGGGGGCAGAAAAAACAGAGAGAGAGAAAAGAGAGAGAGAGAAGTTTTAAAAAATTTTATTTTTTTAAATAGGGGCCCGGGGTACGTGGGGGAAAATTGTGGCACTTCTTGATCACTTACTGTAAAACCGTTCTCCAGCGCTTGAAAAGGCATGTTGGTGAGAGTAAGCAATCTATCCCCTCCCCTCCCCCCCTCCTCCTTCCCCAGCTTTGGAACCAGGGGGGGGGGGGGGGGGGGGGGGGGGGGGGGGGGGGGGGGGGGGGGGGGGGGGGGGGGGGGGGGGGGGGGTTTAAAGGGAGGGGGGTACTTGCAAGGAGTCTCGCTACCCGGGGGAAATCGAGGGGCCCCGGCCCATTAACAAGACCAGGGGGGGGAAGGGGGAGAGAAAAGGGGAAAAGAGATAGGGGAATTTGCGGAGAGGACCCCCTAACCCGGGAGTCGGGGGTACTAATCCTCTTTTGTCGTGAAACGATAAGCAAGCGAGTACTGCTTGCTCTCTACGGGGGCTGCCTGCCCGGGAAAAAAGGGGGTTTTTGCTACTACTTTGAACATTTTTGACTGGGGGTGTGGGGTGTGTGTGTGTGTGTTTGGTTGGGTTTGGGGTGGGGGTGGTGTTTTTTGTTGGTGGGGTTTGAGAGAGAGAGAAAAGGAAAAAAGAGAGAGAGAGAGAGAGAGAGAAAAGAAGTTTTTAAAAAAAAAAAATCTTTTTTTTTTCGAGGATATTTGGAATAAGCAAAATCTTTTTTTTTCCCAATCCAGCCCCCAAAGTGAAGCATTTTTTGAAAATTTTTTGTCATCCTTTCAAGAAGGGAGAGAGAGAGAGAGATTTTGGGTTAATTTGGAAATTTTTTCATAGTACATAAATTCTCTTTTTGTCCCCTTCCCCTCTCTATCCCCTCTCTCTCCTCACAGTCTCCCCTTTTTTCTCCCCCCCCCCCCCCTCTCCCCCTCTCTCTCTCGGCCTGCTGTCTGTCTGTCTGTCTGGCCTTTTGTGGGGGAAACCAAAAGGGTTCCCCAAAAAAACACAATAATAAACCCGTGGGGGCCGGGGAGGCTGGCAGCGTTTTTGGGCTTTAAAAAAGTGGGGGGGGGGGGGGGGGGTATGGGAAAAGAAAAAGGAAAGGAGGGAAGGGGATAGTATACTTTTTTTCCCCTTTTTTCCCTTTTCTTTAATTTAAAACTTAGTGGACAGAAAAAAAAACGAAAGGCGTGCCCACGTTTTTAAATTTTTATTTAGAAATTTAGGGAATTTGGGGAAAAAAAGAACATCACCCCCCACCCCAAAAACTGATTTTCTATTAATTTTTTTTTTTTAAATTTTTGGAAACCCAAATTGAAATTTTTAATAACCCCTCCTTTACTCTTCTTCCCCCCCCACTCCCCCACCCCCGCAAAGGCTACAGAAAATCTTTTTTAAAAAGCTCGCTTTTCCCCCCCTTCTCCATGCAGCACAAAACACACAAAACCCACACACAAAACACACACACACACACACAAAACCCCACACACACACACACACACACACACCCCACATAATATATCCATCCATCCATTCATCCATCCTCCATGCCTGCCTGCTGCCTGCGTGCATGCATGCATACATACATAAACATACATATATACAACATAACATACAACATACACACAAAAACACACACATAAACACACACATAAACACACACACACACACACACACACACACACACACACACACACACACACACACACACAGGATGGGGGATGGATGAGTGTATACCTACAAGGGGGTTGGCTGGCGGTGATGGTTTTAAAGGTTAATCTATAAGAGCCACAACTAGGAACCAGATTATATATGTTTATTTAGAAGTCCCAAGACTCATCACAGGGATTGCTGTCAGTGGGGTTGGCTGCACAATACGAAAAAGATTATTGTGGTGTATACTTTCACACATATTACATCTTAACTGTGCATATATACATGACAAAGTACACCCTTTCATTTTGTACAGGTATGTAGGTTAGCTGGGAGGAGCACACAATCCATATAGACTCCATGATCCAGGCTGTTTCGTGTGTGCGCGCGCGCGCTCGTGGGTGTCCATGCGTCTGTAAGAGAGAGAGAGAGAGAGAGAGAGAGAGAGAGAGAGAGAGAGAGAGAGAGAGAGGCAATAGATGTCTTCAAACTTGTATAATTTACAATATTTATTGAAGTCACAAGTTCTTCAGGCAAGGCTGGCTAGAAAAGAAAATAAATATTAATCCCCACATAGCCTTTCCAGATGCAGGGTTTATTTCTGTCTTGTGCAAATACCTCTTCTCAACTCCGTGGCTTATGTCAGCTCGGCCTCCTCTGACAGGTAAAAAAAAGGCAAGGGGGAAAAAAAGAGGCGGTACTTTTTTTTGTTGCATACACCTGTCACAGAGTGTCTGAGGCCAAACCCGCTGTGCTAGTTCTATCTGTGTGTGTGTGTGGCCAAGAGGTAGCGCTAGGTCGCTGTCACAAGGTGGTGTACAGGGTAACATTTCTCCTGTGCTTCTCTTGTGTTGCACCTTTATTGAGTGACCCGGTTTTCTCTTTTATATGTATACTTATTATTATTGCTTCGTGTTATGTTGTTTATGACTCTGCTGTTGTTGTGTTTCTGAAGGTCAGTCTCTTAAGTTTGCACAGAGAGAGAGAGAGAGAGAGAGAGAGAGAGAGAGAGAGAGAGAGAGAGAGAGAGAGAGAGAGAGAGCACAATCAGTTTTCAAATATAAATGGATTCAACAACTTGTTTCTTCTAATATAGCCTAGCAGTAAGGGGAAGTTGGGTGGTGGGTTGTTTTTTAAGGTATAAAGTTGTCACTTTTTACTTTCCTGAGAAAAGAAAATTGTGTCACTTGTTTTTGTGTGTTTGTTTTGTTGTTTTTAGTGTGTTTGCTTGTTTGTTTTAAGAGACGTAAGTTTCAGTATTGATTGCTGTTTCTAGCCATTTGACAAGTAATTCCCCCCATTGTAAATCTTCACGCTGTGACAAATGATGACCAGTATTTATGATATTTGTTAGGCTATGAGCACATATTTCCCACTGTCTGTGTACTATTGGAACTCTGAGAAATCTTTATTATTATTATTATTATTATCGAAAACAAGATTTCCCATATATATTTATTTTTGCTAAAGAGCTCTGAGAAGCATATATATATATATATATATATATATATATATATATATATATATATATATATATATATATATATATCATACACCTGTCACAGAGTGTCTGAGGCCAAACCCTCTGTGCTAGTGTTATATCTGTGTGTGTATGTGTCAAGTTCTGGCAAGTTCTGTTCACCACCCTGCTCATTGTCATCGTGCTCGTCATGATAGGTTAACAATAATTTGATTTTTCTTAACATGACGATGGCAATACACGGAGCAGTGTTTTCTGACAGGCTCGTTCGTCACCATGCTCGGGCTACGTGTGTTAAAGTGCTTCAGTCAGACATACATCTGTCTTCAGAAAAAGAAGCGATTTGTATGCAGCTTGGAAGCTCAGAAAGTTTATTTGAAGAGCAGCAGTATTCTAAAGACTAAGAGAGAGAGAGAGAGAGAGGAGAGAGAGAGAGAGAGAGAGGAGAGAGAGAGAGAGAGACAGACAGACAGACAGACAGACAGACAGACAGACAGACAGACAGACAGACGGCTGGGGTTGAAAGTCCTGGATATCTGGTGTTGTTGAACAGGGGACCAGATACATGGCAGGGTTGCTTAAGGCTGCCAGCTGAGAGAGATATGTTCTCTGGTTATCGCATCTCTGACACTGAGAGGTTTTCTTCAGCCTTTCAAGCGCCAGTGTGCTGTTCTTCCTTCCTTCCTTCCTTCCCTCCCAGACAGAGAGGGAGAGAGAAAGAAAGAAGATGAAGCTCAAGTGCTTTTGTTTAGTGTCAAGGTTTTGTTTCCAGGCTACTTGTACATCCCCACACACAGGTGTGTGAGCGTTACGTTGCCTTGCCGTGTGTGTCAGCGGAGCCAGGTAAAAGTGCAGCCGCCAGTAGCACATGTAATGGTGGGGAGGGAGACTGAGGGTACATACATACATACATACATACAGCCTTGCTTCCTTGCTTCCGTCCTTCCGCTTCACGTACAGTACAGGCTGCCTGGCCTGCCGTATTTCCTCCCCCTGCCCCCCTGACCTATACAGCCGACTGTATACTGCAGCCAGGCTGCATGCTTCTTCCTTCCATCCATCCACTGCCGTGCGTCTCCTCCACCTGTGTACACAGCGCTGTGCTGTGCAGCTGCTGTCACCGCTGTTCAAGAGAGCAAATTCTTTTTCTTTTTTGTCTCCTCTTCCCCCCCCCCCCCCCCCCCCTCCCACCACCCCCCTTTTTTTTTTCTTGCGCAGAGGAAAACAGATCATGTTTGAGCGAAGAGCAGTGTCAGATTTATGCAGACGTTGCGTTGGCTTCAAGAAAGCATGCTGCATTAAAACAAAGCAGGTAGAAAATAATGAGGGAGGGTCTGATGCATGGTGATTGGCCGAGTGATTGCTGGTGCTGAAGGGGTGTGAAATGGAGCATGGCGAAAAGCGGTTTTGTCAGGAGATGCCCGTTGATTACATCAACACTGGAGATGTCTTCCTCTTCCTGTTCCTGTTCTGATCAGTCTGACAGGATGTTATTGCTTGTTTGAAATTCTTGCTTGGAATTCACACAACACTGCTCCTCTTTGTCTGTCTGTCTGTCTGTCTGTCTGTCTGTCTGTCTGTCTGTCTCTCTCTCTCTCTCTCTCTCTCTCTCTCTCTCTCTCTCTCCTCTCTCTCTCTCTCTCTCTCCCTCTCTCTCTCTCCCTCTCTCTCTCCTCCCAATGTGCTTGTTTGATAATCACTATTTCTTTTCCCCTATTATCTTGTGCTGCTGTATGTTTGAAGTTTGGGGTACGAAGTTTGGTGCATGTTCTTTTATCTGATTATCTATTGCATGTATGAAACAGCCCGTCTGTGTTTCTTCTCTTCTCTGGGGCTGGCGAGGAGAAGGAAGTACGAGGAATGTGGGGAGCAGAATAACGTTATCACCTTCCTTCAGCAAGTCTCGTGGAAGTTTCTTTGAACCTTGTTTTAGCAGCTGAATGTTTATATTGTAGGTGATGCATTTTGTTGTTGGAATGTCCAAGCGCAACACTAGGTGGGAGGAGAGGGCTGTGTGTGTGTGTGTGTGTGTGTGTGTGTGTGCACGCGCGCGCGCGTGCGTGCGTGCGTGCGTGCGTGCGTGTGTATATCATTTAATACGTGATCTCATTCATTTGAGACAGTGTATCTGTTAAGTCATGAGTACATGTGACAGAGATTATTGCATAATTATGCTGCTGTTCTTCTGCACAGGCAGCTAGAGAGTGTAGTGTGTGGTTCCTAAGAATCCGCCAACAAAGGAAAATGTTTTTCTTTTATTTAAAAAAAAGGGGGGTTAGGGGTAATCAGTTATACTTGGAGCTTGTCAAGGATGAAGGCAGCACCATGTCGCATTGAAAAACAAAACAAACCAAAAAGTCGTGACCCCATAATTATGATGTTAATGCAGCCTCTGGCAGCTAGCCACCTTGTACCAGTAACATTACTGACAGAGCTGTGGGCCAGCTGTGACCATTTGAAGCACAGCTCAGGCATCGGTCTGTCTGTGTTGGTTTTCTGTTGATTGTGAGTTTGGTGGAGCCGCTAATCAAAACACAAGGGAGAGAGTCTACAAGTGCTAGTCCTCCATTTTGTATTGGTCTATTTCTGTTGGGAATTCGATTGATGTGGGAATCAACAAAATTATTAAGATATTCTGGGGGGGGGGGGGGGGGATCCACTTTTGTGTTTGCTAGCACCATTGCGTCCTTCTGTTACTCACCACCGACTTGTAAACAGTATGTCCTCCTTTGTCTGTTGCAGACTCGACCAGTGGTAGTAGTGGCAGCTGGTCCCCCTTGTATGGGGGTGGGGGAGGCAAAGCCAGCAAGTTTGACTCTGACGCCATCCAGATTATTCACTGCATCTACTGCAAGGACTGCCGCATGGAGAAGCTGGCTGCAGAGCAGAAGGCCCGTGCTGCTCAGCAGCAACAGCAGCAGCAGCAGCAACAACAGCAGCAGCAACAGCAGCAGCAGCAGCAACAGCAGCAGCATCAACAGGGAGAAGGGACTAGTGTAGGTGCAGGCAATGTCACGGACACGGTGATGAGTGGGGGAGATGGGGGAGAGCCCCGGCCCCCGACCAGCCCTCAGGTGTCCCTGGACCAAGGCTCCATACAGCACACCATGGACAAGAACAAAGAAAGTAAGTGCCCTCAGTGTCAGCCTGTGTTGGTTAGTACTGTGTCGTTTGTCGTCTTGTGGTTGGTTAGTGGTGTTCCCTGCATATCCTTTGCCATTGTTCTACTGTTTGCCTCTTGCTTGAAGGAAGCTGCAGTGGAAGAGAGTAGGAGTCTAGAAGATTGAAACGATTGCTGCAGATGGTAAATCTGCTAAAGGAGTTTGTGAAATAATAATAAAAAAAAATTTTTTTAAAAGGGAGAGGGGCTGCAGTGAGCTTGAACAGGAGTTACTGCATGCTGTTGTGTTTTTATGACAAGTGGCACCAGGCCAGTATACCGGTTTGATTTCAGTTTTAGCAAAAAAAAAGCGTTTCTTTACTTTCAGTCTATACCATAGAAAAATATTGCTACCCATCTCCCCCCCCCCCCCCCCCCCCCCCCCCATCCCCAAATGTATGTATGTCTCTCACCCTCTCTCTCTTTCCTCCCCCATATCCTTCGGATGAGACTATAAACCGTGGCCCCGTGTGCGAACGCACGCAGAACATCTTGCGCACACGTTAAATCCTGTTCCGCTTTTTGTAAGAGTAGGCCGTGGGAACAGATGACAACATTTACAAAATCGCATACACACGGGGACTGGATGCAAAAAAGCACATAGGTGCTTATTCCATTATCCTCGATATAAAAGAATAAAATTAAAAAATAAAATAAAACATGTCTGCTCTTCACCCTTTCTCACTGTACACTCTCAACCAGGTACTGACTTCTTTTTTCTCCCGTTCTGTTTCATCTTACTTTTCCACTGCCACCGTGCTAGTCCAGCTCAATTCTCCGTTTAAAAAAGAAAGAAAGGAAAAGGTGGGAAAGAAAGACAGTTGTTTTCAGTTTGCGACGTTTAGCACAAAGCTTTCGATCAAGATGGCTGCTATCCGAAGTGTGTGTGTGTGTGTGTTTGTTTGTTT
Source organism: Rapana venosa (assembly GCA_028751875.1). Classification (NCBI taxonomy): domain Eukaryota; kingdom Metazoa; phylum Mollusca; class Gastropoda; order Neogastropoda; family Muricidae; genus Rapana; species Rapana venosa. The sequence continues at coordinate 730,439 of CM054134.1, read as the reverse complement.
GTTTGTTTGTTTGTGTGTGTGTTGTGTGTTTGTGTGTGTGTGTGTGTGGTGTGTGTGTGTGTGTGTGTCACCAATCTCTCAAGCAAGCCTTGCCGGGTAGAATGATGTGTGTACCTTTCTGTCTCTTCAGTTCCATCTGCAATAATGGAATCTTTGCCAGATCACAAATCTCTCTGCGGTCTTTTCCCGTTGTCAGGCACAGGGTTTTGCTCAGGGGGAAAGGGGGGGGGGGGGGCAGACTTTCGCACAAGTTTGTTTTTTTTCCCCCAAGGGAGAGTTTGTGTCTAGTCTCTTGTATGTTCCTCTGTAACTGTTGAAATCACTGTGGAAATTGTATCAGTTACTCTGTGTGTATGGGTATGGTTGAAGTTTCGTTCTGTGTGTGTAATATGTATTGATAGAGTGGTTTATGTGCGGAAATCTGTGGCTGAATGTGTGTGTGTGTGTGCGCGCGCGCGCGCATAAGAGCACGTGTCTGGGCGTGCACGCTTACATTTAAATGGAAGAACGTATGCATCCATCAATCTGTCCCTGCTATCTTCCTCACTTTTCCCGTCTTTTCTTTTTGTCCTCCTTTTGTCCCCCTGTCTCCCACCTGCTACTTTTCTCATTTGTGTTCTTAAACGATCTCTCTCCCTCCTTCCCTCCTTCCCCCCCCCCCCCCCCCCCTCCCCCCTCCCTCTCTCTCTCTCTCTCTCTCTCTCTCTCCCTCTCTCTCTCTCTCTACTCACTATATATTATATATATATATAAATAGTTTGGGTGTGTGTGTATTTCCCCCTCTGTCTGTCTCTGTCTGTCTGTCCGTCTCTCTGTCTCTCTCCCCCCCCCCCCCCCTCTCTTTCCCTCTTCCGCAATACACAACCCTTCACTTTTTTTCCTTTTCTTTCGTTATCCTCCACCTTCTTGCCTACAGACTACTACCTCTAACAAACTTGAATGTTTATTTAAGCAAATTTTGTGTGGAGAGAGAGAGAGGAGCGAGAGGAGAGAGAGAGAGAGAGAGAGAGAGAGAGAGAGAGAGAGAGAGAGAGAGAGAGAGAGAGAGAGAAAAGGAAGCACAAAAAGAAAGAAAGAAGGAAAATGTGACTGGCAAGAACATTTTTGCTGGCAGAAGGCCAGATCAGCTGTATCAGTTGTAAAATACTGGTTGTTAGCAGATTTTGTAGATTGTGGGGAAGAAGATGGGGGTATTTTAAGGCATGCCTTCTGCATGTCTTCCTGTCTGACTGTCTGTCTGCTTTTGTTGTTGTTTTTTTCTTCTTCGTACCTTTACCTTTGCCTGAGTCTTTGTCCTTTTCTCCGTGCAACCTCTTTGTGTTTTTCCTGTGTGTTTGTGACATGTCCTCCTCCCTCTGTCTCCCCCCCCCCCCCCCCCCCAATGCTACCTCTTTACTTTTGTAGTGTGTTTTGTTCTTTTCCTCATACTATCTCTTTACTGTTGTCTGTCTGTGCGTTTGTGACATGTCCTGCCCCCCCCCCCCCCCCCCCCCCCCCCCCCCCCCTATGCTACCTCTTTACTTGTGTGTGTGTGTGTTCTTTTCTTTATGCTACCTCTTTTCTGTTGTCTGTGTGTCTGTCCTTTTCCCACATGCTACCTCTAAACTGTTGTCTGTCTGTGTCCTTTTCTTCATGCTGCCTGATTACTGTTGTCTGTCTGTGTGTCTGTACATGTTCCTTTCTCCCATGCTACCTCTTTACTGTTGTCTGTGTGTCCTTTTTCCCTCATGCTACCTCTTTACTTTTAGCCTGTCTGTGTCTGTCCTTTTCCCTCATGCTACCTCTTTACTGTTGTCTGTGTGTCTGTCCTTTTCCCCCATGCTACCTCTTTACTTTTAGCCTGTCTGTGTCTGTCCTTTTCCCCCATGCTACCTCTTTACTTTTTTCCTGTCTGCGTGTCTGTTCTTTTCCTCATGCTACCTTTTTGTCTGTCTGTGTGCCTGTCCTTTTCCCCATACTACCTCTCATCTGTTGTCTTTCTGTGTGCCTGTCCTTTTCCCCATGCTACCTTTTTACTGTTGTCTGTCTCTGTGTTTGCCTTTTTCTCCATGCTACCTCTTAACTGTTGTCTGTCTCTGTGTCTGTCCTTTTCCCCATGCTACGTCTTTACTGTTGTCTGTCTGTGTGTGTTTTTGTACATGTCCCTTTATCCCATGCTACCCCTCTTCTGTTGTCTGAGTGTCTGTCCTCTTCTTTATGTTACCTCTTTACTGTTGTCTGTCTGTGTGTCTGTCCTTTTCTTCATGCTACCTCATTACTGTAGTCTGTGTGTCCTTTTCTTCATACTACCTATTTACTGTTGTCTGTCTGTCTGTCTGTCTGTTTTTCCCCATGCCACCTCATTACTGCTGTCTGTCTGTGTGTCTGTCCTTTCTCTCCATGCTACCTCCTTACTGTTGTCTGTCTGTGTGTCTGCCCTTTTCCCCATGCTTCCTCTTTACTGTCTGTCTGTGTGTCTGTCCTTTTCTTTATGCTACCTCTTTGTCTGTGTGTCTGTCCTTTTCTTCATGCTACCTCTTTGTGTTTTGTCCTTTTCTTCATGCTACCTCTTTGTGTGTTTGTCCTTTTCTTCATGCTACTTCTTTACTGTTGTGTGTCTGTCCTTTTCCCCATGCTACCTCTTTGTATGTGTGTCTGTCCTTTTCCCCTCTGTGTGTCTGTCCTTTCCCTCATAGTACCTCTTGACTTTTGTCTTATTTTTCGGCTAGAGCTCTGAGGTTTACGTATGGTGAGATTTTGCATAGATGATCGGGGTTTTGTTGTTTGTTTAGGGTTTTTTTTGGACCCCCATTAAGGTAGCTGCGTTTCGACTTCAGGGAGAACCCTTGTCTGTATGTCTGTCCTTTTCCCCATGTTACCTCGTTACTTTTGCCTGCCTGCCTGTCTGTGTGGCACTTTCTCTTGGCTACTCCTGCTGTCCTTTTCTGTTTCTCTCCGGGTCCTTTTTCTCTATGCTTCTCCTGTCATGTTGTCTGTCTGGTACCCTTTTGCTTTTGTCTGCAGTGTACCTGGCTGAAGTTTTCCTCCACCCCCACCCCCCTCTCTCTTCTCTCTCTCTCTCTCTCCTCTCGCACCCCCCTTCCTCCTCCCACTGATTTTATACTGCTGTACTGTAGGTTTTAGTCCACTTGTCTTATTTATTCTAAGGGTCGCCGCAGTAACGGTGCATGTTTGCTGAGGGCTTCTTCTCCGTAAAGAGAATTCCTTTGATCTCTCTCTCTCTCTCTTTCTCTCTCTCTTTCTCTCTTTCTCTCTCTCCCTCCCTCCCTCCCGCTTCCCCCTTCTCTCTGTGTCTCTTCCTTCCTCCCCTCTCCTTTATTGCGTTTTCTAGTCTGTTAGCTGTATGCAGCTTTCTTTGTGAGCATAACATCTGTATTTTGGGTATGCATAACTCTTCACCTTTTTATTTCTTTGTTGTTGTCGGTTTTTGTTTTTGTTGTTTGATTTTTTTCAATTTAGTACTTGTGAAGTGGGGTCGGATAGCTCAGTGGTCAGAGCGCTCGATCTCCCCAAGCTAAGGTTTTTGAACTAACAGGCACGACAGGGGTACATGAAGGCGGAAAAGTGCTCCGCCGACCACGCACATGTGTCTTGCTTTTTTCGAACTGCAGCTGTCGAGGAAGTAATGCTGTAAAATAACCACAGATTTCTTGCAATGATGGAAAAGTACAAGGCTCATAATATCTCTCACAAGGTAATAATACAAACACTGCTTTAACTCTATTTTATTCTTTTGCATAAAAATGTAGCCATCAGTGTTTATTAAGAAAATAAGATTTGAATTTAGAGAGCAGAGGCTCAGCTGACGCCAGATAACTGACAAGCAGTGCCAGGCATAGTCTCTTGTCTTTCACCGAGACCAGCCACGCCTGCTCTTGCCTTCAGGACTCGATCCCTGGGATCGATCGGATGCTTATGGGTTTAAACAGTGTTGAGCGTGGGTCCTCTTGGATGGGTGACCGTTCGCGCACTTTGGCTTCAGTACAGTCCCCTAATTCACCCAGCTGTAAATGGTTACCTGACCTCTTCTAGGGACAGGGAAGGTAAAACAGCGTGGGAGAGGAGATGGGCGCCGCCCTCAAAATGCTAGCCCCCCTAGAGAAGTGAGGTCTCTGACAACTCGCTCCCCCAACGACCTCATCGGTTATGGGGGAACCTTTACCTTTTTACTTGTGAAATTGCAACCATTGCATTGCTGATGCATGACATGCTACATACTTTACAGTCTGTTATGTTTTGAAGTTGTGAGGGTGAGTCCCAGGAGGCATTTGTTACATTGAGGGTGGCAGGGTTTTGTTGTTATTATTTTTGCTTAAAACAAGATTCCAAGTCTGTTTGTAGTTTGCTTATGGTCTGATCTGAGAGTGTCTGGTTTCCCTCCATGTTTCAAGCATAAGATAATCATCAGTATTAAAGATCCAGTCAGTAATGTCAAGCTTCAGATGGTTGTGGAAATGTGGGGCATTCCCCAGCTTAACACAATGGGGGTCACCCCACACTATGCATTGTCTCACTCATCTTACCTGGGAACCACAGTGAGACCGCAAGCACACACTGGATGAAAGTTTGCATAATGTGGCTATTTTCAAGTGCCTTGCCTTAAAGGTAACCATACTCAGGCTTCTTGCATTTTTTCTCTCCTGTAATGGAGAGCACAGGTGGTTAGGTAAAGCGTATCATGGATGAAGACAATTTCAACATAACATGTTAAAGCATAACATGATTTTAATGTAGGCCTTGGCACTTTGCTAACATCAATATCAGACTTAGGTTTTTGGCTTGGGCCACTGTGGAATAAGGCAGACTTTTCTTGCACCTTGAATGAAGCAGACGTGTTTAAACATCCGCTGGATGGATTACTGAACAATAGTGGTGCATCACCTTTCATCTGTTCTCTCTGCATGCTGTGGCTTGTCTGTGCCAAATGGAACCGAAGTTTCTGATAGATCAACTCTTGTGCTGCAGCTAACTGCAGGGAATTGAAGAATCGTTGTCTGCAAGAATGTATTAATCTTCATTAGGCCATCTCTCTTCTCTCTCTCTCTCTCTCTCTCTCTCTCTCTCTCTCTCTCTCTCTTCTCTCTCCTCTCTCTCTCGTCACGCTCGCACCGCACGCACGCACGCACGCACACTCTCGCTCGCTCGCTCACACACACACTCACTCACTCACACACACACACTCACTCACTCACTCATTCAATCACTCACACACACACTCTCTGTCTCTGTCTCTCTCTCTCTCTCTCTCTCTCTCTCTCTCTCTCTTCTCTCTCACTCACACACACACACGCACGCGAGCGCGCGCGCGCACACACACTCTCTCTCTCTCACACACACACTCTCATGCGCGCGCGGGCTCACTAAAAAAATAAAATCCTGTTATGCCAGAAATATCATCAAATTATACTGACATGCCAAAACGGATGTAAATATAGGTTTTATGTTTTGAGCTGTTCCCCGGATACCTGTTTATTTTCTTTACCTTTCTTTAGGCTGAGAAGTGCTGTCTGTTATTTTAAATTCTTGTTCTTTGGATATGCCTGAAAGGTCAGTTAGTCTGCTCGGTATAGCCAATGACTAACATTGAAAACAGGAAGCAGCAATGTTTCAAACAACTCTAGTCGCTATGGGTGTGAACCAGACAGCTAGATAAGAATGCAGGACAGCAGGAAATTCTGTGCTAGGAATTCCCTCTTTTCTATCCTTCTCTTTGTTTTTGCCTTGTTCCTTTTCTTCCTGTCACCTCCTTGCCTTTTTGTTTGTTTGTTGTCTTCTTGGTCCATTCTCCTGCTCCCCCCCCCCCCCCCCCCCCCCTCCCAAAGACTTAAAAGATAACAATTCTCTCTCACGGAAGTCGGATGTGCTGGGACTGACTTGTCAGGCACTTAAAGGCAGCGCAACGGATTTTCGCTCATATGATAGATAGATAGGGATGGTTACTGTCTGAGCGTTCAAGGAAGACGAATGCAGGAAAGCAAAATGATGTGTTGGACTGGTAAATGCGACATCTTTAATTACGTATTTTTGGTTTGATTTGTTTGAGTTTTTTGGGTTGGTTTTAAAAAAATGTTTTCCTCCCAATTTGCAACTGAGTGATAGAGTTGTACTCAAACAAAACTTTACCTCTTTTATCTTACTCATTCTAAGTGTTTATTAGAATCACTAAGAGCCATTCTCACGTTCTGCTTTAAAGAACAATGTTAAATGTCAACAATAGCCATTCTTATGCTTTGAGTTTAAGGTAACCTGTTACTGCTGAGGACGAGGTTTTGTCGTGAACAAATGAAAAGAAACTGAAAGAGAAAATAAACAAAACATTAGAAATCAAAACATGATGATTGATCATACATAAAATCAGTAACAATATAAAATCAAACAACAAAACATCAAAAATCAAACAGTGATGCTTAATCAAATAATATCAAATATTAATAAAATCAAATATTGATAAAACACTTTCATAACTGTTTGTTAGAAACTTTTAGCTTTAGAGCATTTTGAAGACTGAAATATATTACCAAAAGGAAGGAAGTATGGCAACATGCCTCTTAACACACAAGTTTATGTCAAGTTATCTCTATCAATGCAGAACATACAGGATCTACACAGCTCTACAGTTATGAGTTAAGTTCTGACATTATGATTTATATGTTGCAGCACTGAAGAGGAAGCTGATGCTCCGAAGATCTGTCACAGAACTGGTGGAGCGAGGCATCTACCCTCGTAAGTATTCGGCATTCCTCTCCACAGCTTGTTTACTTACAGTCTGTCCATGTAACGACTTGCCACGCTGTGCAGACAGACATCTTAGGTGCTGTACTGATGCGGCCATTGTCGGTAACTAGTATTGGCAAGGGCTGATTGAAAGGGGCGGAAGCCTGCCAGTCTTCCTTCCTTCCTGGTGGCCCTAAGTGTTCTGTATTTAGCGCAGACGGCAGTCGGGCGCATTAGTGTCTGTTGGGGTTATGTCCATGGCAGTAAGTTTGGACCATGCTGATATTTATCTGTAAGCATTGCCTCTGGGTTTGGGTTTGTGCATTACTTGTTTGGTTCGTATCTTCCCAGATAAGCGTGGTGTGTACTTGCAGTGGTGCTGTCCCTCTTTTTCCCTGATAAGCTTATTTGTGAGTTCAGGATCGGCTTTTCCTCAGGCGGCTAGCTCTTTGCGGAAGTAAACTGGAAGTGTGGTGCATTAGGATAGTGAAAGCAAAACTGAATGATTCTCCTGTACTTTTACTGACTATGCTTTCCTTAATCTGAGCACGGAGACTGTGGCTGTATTAAGATTGTTGTGCTGAAGTTATATGTAATCTGGTGTTTGAATTTTGCTGACTGTGGCATTATTAAGATAGTTGTGCTAAAGTTATATTTAATCTGGTATTTGAATTTTGCTTTGGTGTGTAAGTACAGAAAAATTCCACATATTATATAAAAATGTGAACTGCAGCATGCAGTTTCTAAGAAATGTAATTGAAAATAAGCTCAACTGTGTCAGTGTTAAGTTTCAACAACATCCTCTCCAGCAGTCACATACATAAGTTATGATAACTGAAGCCCTGTGACGTCTCTCCTTGTATGAAGATGATTTCCAGTGAAAATGGTTCAGTCATGAATGCAAGTAGTTTGAAACGCTCAATATTTTAAATCACAACTCTGTTCAAATGCTGCATTTTTTAAAAATGTCGCTTCCTAATTCTAGTTGGATTAAGACTGTCAAAGTGTTGAGAAATCGGTGAGAAATACCATAGAACTGCCAGAAATATATTTTTTTATATTCAGTGTCAGAGTTGTGGTGTATGTATGTGTGCACACGCGTGCGCTCTCTCTCTCTCTCTCTCTCTCTCTCTCTCTCTCTCTCTCTCTCTCTCTCCTCTCTCTCTCTCTCTCCCTCCTCTCACACACACACACACACCCTACACACCTACACACACAACTCCACACACACACACATGCACGCACGCACGCACACACGCACGCACGCACACACCACACACACACACAATGTAGTGTCAAGAGTTGTGGTTTATGCATGCATGTATACACACCCACAAACCCACCCACCCACACACACAGTCATTGTCTTTAACATTGTTTACTATCATGTACTGAGCCGTGCAGTGTAGATGTGTTTATATTGGATATATATTTTAGTGTCAAAGTTGTGGTTTATGTATGTACGCACACACACACACACACACACACACACACACACACACACACACACAACACCACACACACACACACACACACACACACACACACACACACACACACACACACACACACACACACACAAACACACACACACACACACACACACACACACACACACACACACACACACACACGCAGAGTGTATTGTTCTGTATTGTGTTGTATGCATGTGACTGGCTAGCTGTGACATTGATTGTTGTGTGACTGACTGACTGGTGTGCAGCCCTGACCACCCCTCCAGCCTATGCCGGGACACAGAAGCAGCTGGAACGGGCCAAGGTAGGCTTCACTGTTGTATTGCATGCATGCTTGCAAGGGAGTCGGTTGATGCTGTTTGTTTAAACGTGCTTGCTCAGTTGCATGTTCTTGTTCAGGTGTACTGTTCTTAATGACAGTGTGTCAGTTGCATATTCTTGTTCAGGTGTACTGTTCTTAATGACAGTGTGTTCTTTGTTTGGACATATTGTAGTTTAATGAATGTGTTATGTACCTCAACTCTACTGGGATGAAGAACATTTTGCCAGTAAGCACAGTAAACAAGAATGTTTAAAAAAATGTTTGGCGTATGCATTGTTCTGTATTGTGTCATGTTATGTTGTTTTTGTATGGTATCTTTTTGTCATGGGATATTTCTCATTGTGAATTCTTAACTGGGAAGAGTATCATTACTGTGCAATATAGCTTGATTTCCCCCCTGCAGTATGTTAGTTGTTTCTTTCACTCCATTTATTATTGTTGTGAGGGATCAATCCATATCTATGCTTTGATCATGGTCATAGTGGTTAATCATTGATCGTTGATGTGTTACACATTGTTTGTATGAACACTGTTGTCAGATTTAGAGTGGTGAAGGCTGTCATATATCAGAAAGACAGTCATTGTCTGGATGACTGAGTGGTTTCTGACTTAACTCCTTGGAGGTGTGGCTGTGTCACTGCTGCGGTGAGATTTTCAAGCTGAGTGCTTGAAATAAGCACGTTGACCAGGCAGAGGCCGTCTCTCTCTCCAGGTTGCAGACCGCAGTTTGGTTGTGTTTTTTGTCATGACTGGCCCACTTTTTCTGTGAAAGACATCTGGGTTTATAGCACGTTGGTATGATGTGAGGCATGCAGCCTGGCGCCAGTCAGCTGAATACTTATGAAGGTTGTACTGGGTGAACAGGTCTTCCACCTGAATAACTAGGCCATCAGCGGAAGGAGTATCAGAATCAGTCAGGCAGTTTGCAGGTCTGGTGGTATTATCCCTGATGGTGGTAGCGAGAAGCATTCATTCTGGGAGGTCTTTTTGCCCTGTTCCTCTTAGCGCTCAACTCAAGACATCTGCTGCATGCACATAGTTGTTTTAGTGTGTGCCCTCTACTTTTTCTTTTCTGTCTCGTTTTGTATTTCTCTGTGTGTATGTGTGTGTCTCTGTCTGTCTCTTTCTCTCTGACGCTCTGTCTCTTTCTCTCTGTCTCTGTCTGTCTTTCTTTCTATGTGTCTCTCTGCGTCTCTGTCTGTCTGTTTTTCTCTGTGTCTCTGCCTGTCTGTCTGTCTCTGTCTGTCTCTGTCTCTCTCTCTGTATCTGTCTGTCTCTGTCTCTGTCTGTCTCTCTCTCATAGTTTCTCTTTTCTTGTATCATTATTATTATTATCATTTTTCTTTTACATTCATCTGCTAGACCTCCAAGGTTCACCAATGGTGAGATTTTGTGTGTGTGACCGTTTATGCCCACCATTAAAGGTAGCTGTATTCCAACTTCAGGAAAGATGTCTAAACACAACACCGGTGTGCATGTGCTTTTTAAAAAAAATTACCATCCATTTTTACGGGCATGCAATGGCCTACTCTTCTAAAAAGCAGAACAGGTTTTAACATGTGTACAAGATGTTCTGCATGTTTTCACACACAGGATCTTGTTTTATAGTCTCATCCAAAGACTTTTGAAGGAGTGGAGTCAGTACTGGCATAAACTCCAGGGGGAAAATCCCCTGAAATAGGTGCCTTGGTGGCGGCTCAAACCTGGGCCATCACATTGCGAGCTAAACACTCTTACCCCCCCCCCCCCCCCCCCCCCAATTCTTGTTTTATAATGTAAGAGGTTCACAAAATTGGTCACCAAGTGAGGTAGGCAGACCTGCACAGTTTATTTTATAGCTAAGCCTTTCTCTTTTTTTCCCCCCTCTTTGCAAGAGACACAGAGAAGGTGTCTCCCTTCTCCCCTTTGTTTGTTTGTTGGCCATGCACTGCATATCTCCCATTACATCCATTGTGGCTGCTGTCTCGTCGCAGCTAAGAGAGTAAGCTGGCAGCAGAGTGTGGATGCCAGATTATCCCAGGCATGGGGCGCAGGGTACTAGCGGCTTGGGTGCTGTAGGCCTGGGTGTGCAGACACAGCAGTGCAGACTGTGTTCTCCTGTCCATTGCCATTAGCACGCCTCTCACTTCTGTCCTGGCTTCTGTCCCAAGGACATTGCTCTCCTACCTGACTGCATCTGGTTCCTGTTAGGTCATGTCGCTTTGGAAGACACCATAGAACCTGCTTTGATTTTCCAGTTTGGTCTCCTTAGACTCTTTGGCCCCCATCATTATCCCCCACCTGATTTTATGGAAAACTGGTGGACTCTGTTTTATTTTTCATTGTAATAGTCTCGTGTCATTGTAAAGTGATACCGCCTTCTCAGTTTCTGAATAAGAGTCCCTTTAATGTTTTATTTTGAAGGAATTTCTTTTCTATGGTTTGGTTGTTGTTTAGGATTACCCCCTTTGCAGTTCGTGATTTATTACCGTGTGTCACTGCAGACTACTTTATTATCAAGAGGACTATGAGAGAGAGAGTGAGTGAGTCTGTGGTGAGAGAGAGAGAGTCTGTGGTGTATGTGTGAGAGACAGACAGACAGACAGACAGACAGACAGACAGACAGACAGAGGGGAGAGTGAAGAAGCAGCCTAAAACAGAGACTTAACACACAGAAAGGCATAGATGTTTTATTTCAGAGACACTAAAGTTAATCGCTGTTGCTTTGACAATTCCTGTGTTGACAGACTGGGGATCTGCTGCGCCACAAGATCCAGCACAGGCCTGACCGAAGTGAGCTTGTCAAGCAGCATATCCTTGAAGGTAAGTCACGTACGTGCCAGTGAAGTGGTCAGAAGGCTCTCTGTCTATATCTGTCTGTCTCTCTGTCCCTGTCTGTCTCTGTCTGTCTCTCTCTCTCTCTCTCTCTCCCTCCCTCCCTCTCTCTCTCTCCCTCTCTCTGTCTGTCTGTCTCTGTTTGTCTCTGCCTGTCTGTCTGTCTGCCTCTCATCTTGCTCTCATTCACTTACTCACATGCATGAATGTATGCACATGTACACATACACACACATGAAAAAAAAAAAAGGTGGCGCTGCTCTTGTGGCAATGCACTCTTCCCAGGGAGAGCAGCCTGAATTTCATGCAGAGAAATCTGCTATGACTGGAAGTGGTATACAATACAATTAAATTCAGCACAATACAACACAGCACAGAATACAATACAATACAGTACCCAAAACATGCAATACAGTAAAGTGCAATCACGTCAGCAGGATGTTGTATCTGCACACTCATGAGTACCCTCCCTCACTTTTCTCTACCTTCCTTTCATTACTCACTTCCACATGAACATCATCAGCTGCTCAACAAACAAATGAACTTTTACTTTTGAAATCTTTTACAAACTAAATAAACCGAACAACTTTGAATGGCAGGTCCTCATTAACCACCAGTTTCAGCTAAATCATCGTTAACCATCAAAAGTGTAAACAGACCCATCTTTTCCAGAGCTTGAGTGCTGCTATTAATCGTGAAGAAAGGTAATGTGGAGAAATAGCGTTGCTTTGGATGCACCTGCCAGTCTGTTGTTTGAACGCAGAGCCATTCCAATTGCCGAAGCAAAACAGTGCATTGTGGTTGTCTGTGCTGTGTGAAGTGTTGCTCCCTTCTGACAAGTGTTTTCATTGCAGCTGCACCTCCTCTTCAGTCGGCAAGAAAGCTTGCCTGCCCTCCCTAAAGGCTCTCGTATTTTACAGTCCCAGAAATGATGTGCATGTGCTGGCAGGCACGGATATGATAGCCCTTCAGGCACATTAGCTGAGTGGTTAGAAGAGTGCATTCCCATCTCTAGGATCTGGAAGGGTTGAAGTTTGATTTTTCTCATCCCTCACAGCTGGAGTGTAACAAGTATAGGCTCTTTCAGAAAAGCAAGTACATTCACAAAGATTGTATTTATTATGTGACTGTTCCAGGAAGGGTGGGGGGGAGGGGGGGGGGGGGGTGGATTAGAAAAAAAATCACTGGAATTCACAGCCTTAAAAAAAAGAGAGTGGCTGCCTAAAACTATCCTAAGAGATACTTGAGATTTTCAAGCAGCTTGAGAGTATGAGCGGCAAAACACACTTCTTTAAAAAGGTGTCATGCTAAGCAATGGTGCCTTCTTTACAGACATGTAAAGGTTTTAATCTGCATGTATTGATCATTTTATATGTAATGTGTATTTACACTGGAAACCTCAATGTTTTATTAGCATGCATTTATGAGCAGTAGTAAATTATGATCACTCACTTTAAAGGATGGTGTGGTATCCTTTTATTTCTGTTGAGGTTTTAGGACTCTTCCAGATGCCTGTGTATCATTATAATTATGATGATTAAGAAGTCAGAATTCTTTAACCAGCACTAGTTTCCATGTGATTGTTTTTGCATTTTGGTAGGGGAATTTGTCATTGCACATTAAGACAGTTTCCATGTTATTGATTTAGTATTTTAGTAAGGGAATTTATCATTGCATATTGATATGTGATCGATCATGTAATATGTATGTCCCTGGACAGAAAGGTCACATTCCAAATAGGTATAAGCTCAAATTAGGCTCAGATCATTTATTCATCATCAGTGAATAAACACTTAAAAGACAGCTGTAAAGGCTCTTGAGACTATTGGAGATGTTGTGGTATGTGTTGCTTACTCGGTGTGTGTTGCCTGTGCGTTTCCTCAGATACTGGCTCCCTCGATCCCTCCCTGGTTGGGCGACAGCGGGAGTTGAAGCGGGCCCGCCTGTTGGATGGACTGAACGACAAGTTGTCTGCCCGCCCCGGCCCGCTGGAACTGGTTCAAGGCAACATCCTGGTTTCCTCTGACGAGCTCTCCGAGGCAATCAAAGGTTAGTAGTGCCGGGGTCATCGTAGCTTTACAGTTTGGTTATATCCTGTCTTGGTGCGTTTTTGTCGTGTATTTGGACAGTCTACAGAGAGAAATGTCATACTTTTACAGCTTGGTTTTCATAGCTGTCTGCATTGTGCTGGCTTTGTATATGTACAGTCCTTTTTAAAGATTTGTGTTTTATGTTGTTGGTTTAAAGATTTTAGCTTCTTGATTGATTAATTCTTGTGGTAGATGTTTATTAATGTTATTCCTTTGTTCATGTCTTAGTTTTTGTGGGGTTTGGAACTTTGCAAATGGTGCATATCTCTCTCTCTCTCTCTCTCTCTTGCTTTTTCCAACTTCCCCTAAAATATTACAAAGAACTCTTTTTTAAAATGCTAAATGGTCTGCCAGGCTCCTCATGCATTGTACTGGACTATTGCAGATGGGAAGCTTCAGTTCAACAGGACTTGTGATGGGGAGGATCCCAACAGCCGTCTGCGTCGCTTCACATTCGATGAAGAGAGTGTCAGCAGCGATGATGTTCCTTCTCCCTCTGTGGACGAGTCCAGTCTTTCGGACATCAGCAGCCCAAATTCGTTGGCTTCAGCCTCGGAGCTTTCCCTGCACAAGAGCCCCATCAGCTCTTTGTCCAAGAGCTTGCAGCTCACCTCGCCCCCTTCTACTTTTGTCAGTAGTTTGTCCCCGGGCATGTCCTCCCCAGAAATGGCAGGACCGTCCACGTCAGGACTGGGCCCTCTGTCCTCCAAACCCAGCCCCTCCTCCACCATCAGCAGCAGCAGCAGCACCGGAGGAGGCAAAGTCCGTCCCAAAAAGCCTAAACAGAAACAGACGTCCAAAGCAAAAGTGATCAAGTTCCACGAATACAAGGGTCCCCCTAACGTGGTGAAAAGCCAGGCCCAGAGTGGCAAAGACGTAGAGACACCTTACCATATCTTGCTGCAGCAGCAACAGCTCTTCTTACAGTGGCAGCTGGAGTTCAAGCAGAAGAACATGTCCAGTGCTGCCTCTGCCCCGTCCGTCTCCTCACACAAGCTGGGGCTGGACACTCAGGTGATAGGGGCAGCAGCTACATCCCAGTCAGCGTCATCCACAGTCACTCCCATGGCCTCCACCATGGTGGTGACAGCTCCTGTCATGTCCACACCCCAGCCCTCCCCGTCTCACTCGCTGGTTGGCCCATCTCAGTCAGCGCAGACCATCTCATCTGTTCCTCCCTCACCTGTCACCTTGCCTCCGCCTCCCCCTCCACCCCCTCCATCATCGCAGGCAGTGTCTGCAGGTGTGGTGACATCCTCAGCTTCCCGGTCCATCCCAAGCCAGGGCACCAAGGCCAACCCTGTGTCATTGGCAGCCCTGACAATGCCCAAAATTACCGTCAACCTCGAGGATCTGAAAGTGGCCGACTTGAAAGCAGAATTGAAAAAGAGGAACCTGCCGGTGTCTGGCTCCAAGCCACAGCTGATAGAGCGTTTGAGGCCTTACACTGAGGTGTCTGCCAGAGGGACATCCAATAGCGGGGTGGCCAGATCCCCACTCGGGTCCAAGAATCACTCCCCAAGTCCCCCACTGCCTGCCCCCTCTCCAGCTGGTCATGCTGTGAAGAAAGAACCCAGCGGGGACTACTTCCTTCAGACCAGCTCTATAGCCTCCCCCCCTGCTGTCACCACTGCCTCTGTGGCCTCAGCACTCGGCAGCACCAAGCTGATGAAGGATGAGCCCATGATGACGGGGGTCACCTCACCCTCTCCTTCCTCTCCAGCCACCATAGAAGGGCAGAGTGCCCCCATGTCCCCAGACATTTTCAGCATCACCTCCCCACCCCCTGTGAATCTGACCTTCGGCAGTTCTGTGCTGAGTAGTCCTCAGCCGGCCTGCACAGCCAGCAGCACTGTGGTGCAGCCCATGGAGCAGTCTCGCCCACCCTCGGTCATGGACCACGATATGAGGACACTATCTGTGGACACGGAGCCCATGGATCTGGGCTCCAGCCTGTCTGATTTTAAGGCTGTCACAGTGCCCATCTCGCAGATAGCCCCTCACGTCGTCAAACAGCAAGTCACCCCTCTTCAGCAGCAGCAGGTACGTTTTTGCTCTGCCATCCCCTGTACTAGTAGTACATCAGATGCAAGAGTTTTGTGTTGACTTGTTTCTTAACCATGATGCATGCAAGTTTGGATCCACTACAGTACTCGTGTACATATTCCGGCCAAGTTAACCATTCCGCACACCTGAATGGGCATATTCAGGCCGATCAGCTATTCCACACACCTGTATGTGCTTATTTTCCACACACCTGTATGTGCATATTTAGGCTAAGTCCACCACAAACGTGCATGTGCCTATTTTCCACACATGTATGTGCATATTCAGGCTGAGTCAACCATTCCACACACATGTATGTGCATAATCAGGCTGAGTCAACCATTCCACACACATGTATAGGCATATTCAGGCTGAGTCAACCATTCCACACACTTGTATGTGCAAATTCAGGCTGTCAACCATTCCACACACTTGTATGTGTATATTCAGGCTGAGTCAACCATTTCACACACATGTATGTGCATATTCAGGCTGAGTCAATCATTCCACACACCTGTATGTGCATATTCAGGCTGAGTCAACCATTCTGCACACCTGTATGTGCATATTCAGGCTGACAACCATTCTACACACATAATTTTAAGTATGTGCATATTCAGGTTTGTTTTTTTTTAAAATTGTATTGCAAAAGATACTTTCTGTGGTGTTCTCTTTGTTGAGACTCTTACAGGAGGAAGGAAAAATAGGAAGCACACATATTGACATGTAAATTCCATATATTATTATTATGTATGCATGCACTTGTGCATATGAATGCACATGCATGCATATATATACACCCACATACATGGTTTACTTAGTAATTGTTTGGACCGTAACCTCTTCACACCCAAAAGTTAATTGTCTTTATGAAGGTCTTGCATTCACCTAGCATTTTAATCAAGTTATCAAGCTATGGTTACTTGATTGTGCCAGAAAAAAAAAACAGAACAAAGAAAACTGTCTTGTAGAGTGTTGAGGTAGTTTTCTCTACCTGTCAACTTCATATCCTTTTTTTTTTTATCAACCAGCTAGAACCAGGAAGGAAATCATAGGTTTTCTATGTTCCTGAATAAACTTTATAGTTAAATCATTTTAACATACACCTAGAGCTCTTCATTTAAGTCTTCTAGCGAGGTTATCAGTGATAGAACTAAAAGTTAGTAACAGTACTGCACAACTATGTGATGTTTAGGCTTATCAGGGTTGTGCCAGAGGGGATTCTCTGCAGTGACACAGTTAGACACACATCTGAGGAGCTCCTGGTGTTGAAACAGTGCTGTCTCTTATGTTTGCTTCTGTCATGGACATGCCATATGGAGAACATGCCATGAGGCTGCTGACTGACTGAATACCTTAGAAAATGAAGTCATTTAGTACTTTGTCTAGAAACAAACCTATCTAGAAACAAACCAAACCTAACATTTCACTCCTTATTTCCAGCTGGTTGAGAAGTGTTTGGTTAACAGTGTATGGGTTATGAGGGTGTAAGACTGGACAGGGGAGTGTCTTTCTGTCATGATCTACACAGGTCCATGCTGGGTTCCAGATGAACACACAGGCCACACTTGTGCAACTGGAGCAGCTTCAGCAGCTTCAGTCCCAACTTCAGGCTCAGCAGGCTCAAGTGCAGGCTCACCAGGCAAACATACAGGCTCAGCAAGCTCAGGCTCAGCAGCCACAGCAATCTCACAAACAAGCCCAGGTGCCCTTGCCCCCTCAGCTGAGCGGACAGCCCCAAGTGGTTCAGATCCATGCCCAGCCTCAGCCCCAGCCAGTTTTGTCCCACAGTGCGGGGCAGATGCCCTGTGCCACCAGTGTGCCAGGCCTGGTGCCCAGTGCTGGTCTGGCGGCCATGGTGCCCACGTCTGCCCAACAGCCGCAACTGTCAGTCACCGCCCTGCAGAGCATGGGGATAGGACTGACCACCTCCACCACCACCACAGCCACCTCCAGCACTGTCACACTGCCCTCCTACAGTGATGATCTGGTCAAGGCCCAGGCCAAGAAGATTGAGGAGCTGCAGCGCCAGTTGCAGGAGTCACAGATGAGGCTGCAGCTGCATGTCCTGCAGCAACAGCAGCAACAGTTGTTGCTTCAGCAGCAGAGGCAGCAGCAACAGCAGCAACAACAGTTGCAAGGGCAGCCTCTGCTGCAGGTTCAAATTCCTCAGGCATCACCACAAGCCTCGCCCCAGTCCTTACTGATGCAGGTGAGGAGGACATTGAATTGACATTGATAGAAATGCTCCTTAATCCGTTTTGTGTGAATGCCTGTAATAGTGTGTGCGTGCGTGCGTGTGTGTATTCATTTCCCCACATTACCATGCCCTTGTTCAGAGGCATGCCAAAAAAAATGAAGATCTTGATTTATACACTGAGCTCAAATTTCTTGTCAGTTCCAAAGTTGATAAACTGATCATAACAAGAAGTTTTTGAAAAAAACCATTGGTGAAATAGATTAATGTAAGTTTCTATTCACAATTGGCAGTTGTGTGTAGTGTATGAAGCTTTATAATGGCTGTGTGTTTGCAGCATCAGATGATGTCCCCAGGCAGTGGATTAGTAGCCCAGCCTCAGGTGTCGCCACAGCCCTGCCTGGATGGGTCTTCAGGCATGCAGCAGACCCAGCAACATTTCAGTCCCCAGCCTCAGCCTCAACCTCAACCTCAGCAGACCTCCTCCCTCCCCTCCCTGAATACTGCCGGTGGTGATGTCAGCACCATGCACATCAACCTGGCCGATCTGCCTCTGCCAGACTCTGATGACATGGACCTGACGTCTGCCGCCTCCATGGCCACCACCACCATCACACCATCTCTCAACACCATCAATCTGGCCTCCACCCTGACCTCCACTGCCGCCCTGGGCAAGCATGTGCAGATCCCTGCCAACCTGCTCCAGCAAGCTCAGCTGCACCTCCAGAAGCCACGTCAGCAGCAGCAGGGTCCACAGAGCACGTCACTTCCATGGTGGGGACTGGTTTGCCAAACAGCGTTGGTGGTAGCAACATGCTGAACAGTTTGATGACGAAGCAGGGGGTGGATGGAGGAGATGGAAGCAAGGTGTCGGTCAGCCCTGCGTCCAGCTCGAGCACTGTGGTCAGCAGCAATGTCAGCAGTGTCAGTGTGCCCTTCAGCTTTCCTGTCTCTTTGCCCAAAATCACCACCTCCATCAATGGGCTCAGTGCTGTCAGGTAAGCAGGAAAGACAGACGGTGTGTGTGTGCGTGCCTCTGTGTGTGTGTGTGTGCCTGTGTGTGTCTGCGTGTGTACCAGTTTCTTACTACAGCTTTTTGATCTACTGTCCCCAGGTAGAGGCATTCTTATGGATCAGGGTGTTGTTACTTTGAAAAAAAAGATTTCTGCTGTCCCGACTTATGAGATGTGCCAGTGTAGTGGCTCCTATGCCACTCAGTCTAATCCTGTGACACAGCAGCCACACTTAGGCTTGTTCTGGTATAACCCCAGAGCCAAAAGTCCATATAAAGCTATTGGCCACTGTGTCCATTCAGAGTTAGAATGTGGTGCCCATACTGGTTGTACAAGATATTGATATTTTTCTAGGGTATCTAATAAAGGACAAAGAGACTAAACTGTTTTTTGTTTTTGTGTTTGTTTTCAGCCGGACAGCATCATTGCCAGCTTCAATAGAAAGTTTGGCGGGCCAGAAGGCGCAGATGTTGCCGTGCATGTCCAGTCCCTTCTTCTCCATGCCCCTGAGGGAGCCCCCCAGATACGACGAGGCCGTGCGCAGTAAACAACACCCGCCTGTTAGTTGTCAGGGTCTTTTTTATTGGCCTTTTCCATTCTTGTGGGGCTCTTGTGCCTTCTCTAAATTTCCATTTTATTACCTTTTTTTTCTTTCTATTCTGTTTTTTTGTCACCACTTTTCTTTTGTTGTTGTTGGTGCTTTCCTTTTTTAAACAAACAAAAAATGTTGTGCAGGTTTTGTGTCTTCTTCTGTTATCTGGTTGCTGTTGGTGGTGTTTTTGTTTGTTTGTTTGGTTGGTTGGTTTTTTGGGGGGGTGGGTGGGGTGGGAGGGTGGATTGTTTCCGTGCTTTTTTAAAATGTCTTTTTATTCAGTGGTAAAGTTGATGGTTTTACATATATATATTCTGTTGGTTCCTGTTCCCCCCCCCCTTTTTTTTTTAAATCCTGTTGTCTGTATCTGAGTGGCTTGTGATGTTTGCATGTTTTTTAGTCATGACTGTTCTTGCTTATATAACGCCAGTGTTCATCAGAGGAGCAACAAAGACAACACTGGAAATACACCTTGAACACAAACTGAGTAGGTATCTTTTTTTTTTTTTTTAAAGAATGTAAACATACAAACATCCTTCTTAACAGTTGTCAGGGTAGGACGAAAGCATTGAGGAAACTCTGGATACAGTCAAAATCTTGGTCACAAAAATCAGCTAATTTGAGAGGTAGATTGGATAAGCACTGGCAATTTTACATAAAAGTCATGCAAGAAACCGTGTACAGCCTTCTACACATGAGTGACCCAGGCATCCTTCACATCACAGAAGGCCATGGGCAGAGGGCATGTTGCTAGCAGAGTTCACTACACAGGCCAGATGAAGAAGGCCCCTGAAAGAGAAGCAAAACTGGACAAGAGCTCATACAGATATCTTGATTCCTGGAGGTAACAGCCGGTACTTATTCTCGGGGCAGAAACAGGAGATGGTCTTTTTTGCACTGAGGTGTGTGGTTTTTGAAGCTGTGGCTCATTGAGGATCTGCTGTGTTTCAGAAGGCAGTGGCTGGAGGAAGTGGTGGTGGTGGTGGTGGGGGCATCCTGAGCAGCAGTCATGCAGGGGGCACAGCTTCCCCTGGCCCCAGTCTGCAGGAGCAGTCCAAGTGTCAGGCCATGGATGATGTGCTGGAGATCCTCATCAGACATGGAGGTGGGACATGAACTGGCTTACAGTCTGGAGAATTCTGTGTGGTGTGTGTATGTGTGCATGTGTGTATGTTTGTGTGTGTGTGTGTGTATGGTTGTGTGTGTGTGTGTGTCTGCTTGTGTGTGTGTATGGTTGTGTATGTGTGTGTGTCTGCTTGTGTGTGTGTGTATGGTTGTGTATGTGTGTGTGTGTGTGGATGGATATGTGGGTGGGTGGGTATGTGTGTGTAGATGTGAAAATGGGTGTAGATGTGAGTAAATGTGTAGATGTTGATGTGAATAAATGTGTACATGTAAATATATGGAAATAAGTGTTCCTGCTCATGTTTACTGTAAAGTTTAGAGAGTAAAACTGGATAAGATGCATTTGGATTATGCAGCAAAACCTCCTTAAGGACATTGAGGCAGGAAGTATTGGGAATGCTGTTTATTTGTTACTTGATATGGCTGCATTACACACACATCCTTTTCTATCTTGTGAACTCCAGATGAAATTTAAGTTGTCCATGTGTTTACAGTGTTATTTAAATGCTCAAGTACCCTAATTTCTTGGCTACATGCTTCTTATATCAACTTTCACCCCAGTGGCTTTGAACGTATTGCAGCATATGTATGAATTTTTCCAGGCCTATTTATAGGCTGCGTGGTTTTTTTTAGTGGTGGTGGTGGTTTTGTTTGTTTTGGGGTTTCTGTTTTGTTTATATCCAGAGTGGATTAGAGCAACTGAGAATTCAAGTCAAGGATTTACGACAGAGTTCATATGTGAGAGTGAGCAATGTAACATTACTCACACAATAGCTAA
Source organism: Rapana venosa (assembly GCA_028751875.1). NCBI lineage: Eukaryota > Metazoa > Mollusca > Gastropoda > Neogastropoda > Muricidae > Rapana > Rapana venosa. Next base: position 709,273 of record CM054134.1, on the reverse strand, counting down.
ATCTACTTTTCTGAGATTGGTCACTCACAGATGCCATACAAAAGTCCAACTGTAAGCAATCATCTGGCTGTTCAAATCAGTATTCCAGTGGCTAATAACTAGGGTGCTAAACAAAAGAAAATGATAAAATTTGGTGGAAGCGGCTTACATACTAGAGAGTTTTATGCCAAGAAGTCATGATAACACATTCAGAGATGTGCTTGTGACATTGTTGACCCTCAGATGAGTCTCTGTTGTCAAGATTTCGTTGGACCTCATCTCCAGTCTGGCTTGTGCCAGAGTTGAAACATTGATGAATGATTGGCACTTTTTAAAATTTTTTATAATGTTTGGACTGTGAACTGGGATTGAACCCCCCAAATCCCATCACCCAAGCTGGTGATGCTTGCTTTTGAAGTACATATTAAGAATATGCCATGAAAAGATCAGTAGATTCAGTAGTATTTCTGGATGATCTGGCTCTTTTTGTTTGATCTTGTATAATGTAGTAGTCATGCTGGCTGTATCTTTATAATTATTTTCATATAATCTTAAAGGTACATTCTAACAAACTCTGGGACTCAGTCCAAAGTTTTTGGTCTACTCCTTTCCAGACCTGCCCCCCAGTGCAGCCACCGAGCCTTTGCTGACCCCCAAGTCCACAGAGCCCTTGCCTGTGCCTGTGCCTGGAGTCTCTCAGGTCCATCAACCAGGCAGCTTCACCATCACCTCCTGCCCAGCTTCATTTCCTGTCACCACCTTCCCCTCTCTCTCCCCCCAGACCATGTATGAATCCATCTCCCCCATGCCATCCTTCACTGCACCAGACTCGCCGCCGGACCTGCTGGGTGGAGAGTCGTTACTGAGCAGCGTGTCGGGCCCTGGGAGCAGCGGCAGTGGTGGTCAGGGCAGCAGGGTGGCTGCGGAGAGCAGTCCCCCAGTGGTCCACGTGCTGCCACCGGCCACAGAGCAGCAGCGCAGCGGGAATCTGAGCAGTGACCTGCTGGACCTGCAGGAGATGTTGTCCTCAGACCTGCACAACATGGAGTGGACCTCGGACGCTGGCTTTGAGGGTCTGGACTTGGGGGAGGCTAGCAAGCACATCCGCAGTGGCTCAGCCAGCAGCATGGGCGGGGGCGACAGCGGCATGGGCTCCTCCCTGGAGAACACCCTCAGCGTGCCAGCCACCCAAGCGGACCGTGGCGCTAAGGGAAGTGTGAATGGCTCAGAACCAGACTTGACTTCGCTGGGGCTGAGTGACGGGGCAGGGGACGGGGATGTGGGTGGGGGGATAGGGATGCAGACGGACGTGTCGGAGTGGCTGGACGTGATCATGCCCCGCGCAGGCCTCACCCCCCCCCTCAGCACCAACGCCCCCGTCTCCTTCTCCGCCGACCCGGTCCTCACTCCCAAATCCCAGCAGGAAGTGTTGGAACTGTTCAACTTTGAGGACAATGACTTCTCCACCCCCTCAGATAATGGAGCAGGCTTGTCCTGGGTCATGGAGCCCAGCACCAGCTCTACCTAACTGTCTCTGTGCGTAGATAGGCACACCCAGACACTGCTCTCTGTCATGTCAAACAGGGTTTGCAGTTGGTACACGAACATCCTGCCATGTTTGTGTGTGTACGTGAGTGTGTGTGTGTTTGTGTGTGTGTGTGGTTGTGTGTTTATACAGCTGCAGCATGCATCTGTATCTTTATTATATTCATGAGTTACAACTCTCTTTTGTGATGTAAATGTTTTCTGGGCAGACCTGTCTCTCACAAAAGCAGTGTTATTACACACAGTCGAGCATTTTGGCAGAGTAGTTTCAGGTAGAGTTGATAGTAACTAATGTTTATTTGGTTGGGGTTTTTTAGTGGCAGTGTTTTGACAGAATATTTTTTTTTTAAAGAAGAGTGGATGCACACCAGTGTTCATGATGAAATCCTGTTCAGTTTTAAAGTTTGATGAAGGCTCAGGGTACAGAAGGCAGTGTTAGTCAGGTTGTCTTAACAGAACAGTTTAATGAGCTCTCTTAAAGGAAGAAGTTTAGCTGGTTTGTGTGTGTGTGTGTTTTGGTGCTGCCTTATCTTCTGTATCGTTCTTGTCCAGCTGTTGCCATGCTGCTTACTTCAGTCTGTCTGCCCCAGCTGTGCCTAGATTGGTTATGTCACATCCTTAGGGTCAGAGGTCCACAGGAAGCTTGTCAGTATCAGGCTGCCAAGGTGCCACCAGCCAAAGGGGCCCTGCCTTGATGCTTGTGTTCAGTGGTGCCTGTTCTGAGACATCACCCACTAAGCCCCATACTAACATCAGTAATAGCTGAATTGTGAAACCAGACTGAGTGAGATGCCCACATGGGGTGGTGTCCATCACAACATCCCTCCAGCAATCTTATCTCCACAACCACAAAACTTGCCACAGATACAGAAGTGTATACGGAAGCTGAAACCATCATTGCAATGGGGGTCACTGAATCAGAGACAATTTTCTTATATTGCATGATGATCAATGGTGACAAGGATGATGTAATGATGCTGCTATGGAAGTGCATGTGTTTTGAGACTTCTTGACAGGACTGTACTCTAAGCTAGCTTATCTTGACATAATCCAGTGTAAACTGGGCTTGAGATATACAGACACCTGCAGTGTTGGTCAGGTAATTTGTGCCACACTCTCAAAATCGCATCCGTAAAGTGAATGAAGCTCGATTGTGTGGTCCCAGTCTGCCCAATGAACCTATAGCTGGCTGGGTAAGATCCAGCTGGAGTCTGAAAAATGTCCACGACTCTCATGAACCCGTGTCCTTCCAGTCTGTAAACTAAGGTGCTGACCACTGTGCCTTGGCGGCTGGTTGAAGGAAAAATTTGCCTTATCTTCATTACTGATTGTTTTTAGTAGGCTCAAGCTACAGATGATGAGAGAAAAAGGTTTCCTATGATGACATGTGATGAAATTGATCTGTGCAGCCTGTTATTTTACAGAGCTCAAGATAAGTTTAAATTAAAGCAAAGTCTATTTGGGCTCAAACGTTTGCAGATTTCTTTAGGCTCAAACTGGAGTTCAAAATGGATAAGGCTCAAACTTTAATGAAAGGGCAAGATATGTGTAGACCTATCTGTTTTCTAATGGCTTAGCCTTTATTTATGAAGTTGGAGATAAATAATTTGTAAGGTAGATGCAGCGAGAGTTGTAACCTGCATCATGTGTTGTTTCATCATGATTTTTGTTTTAAAGAGTACTTTTCACACAATTGGAGCACAGCCCAGATGGACTCAGAATGCTTGAAGTCGTGATATTGCCATGTATTTTCATTCACTGTGAGCGGCACCCAAAATGAAATGTGTGTGTGTAACTCCAGAGCATTGGATGATGGTTCTGAATACAGACATTGATGCAGGAAGAGAGAAAGAGAGGCACTACAGCATGGGCTGTCTCTGTTGTCTGCATCCACCTGTTGTGAACAAACAAACGATGGAACTGTTGGCATCTTGTGTTTTAGCCCACCCTGAAATTCGTGCAGGTTTGGGGTGTCGGGGGCTGTGGGAAAACAAACCCCGACTCGAGCGACAAACAAATAATAAGCAAGGATGTAAAAAATGTACCAACAAAGTTGATAAGAGGTGGCGTTTTGTTGTGTATAAATTTTGTGACATAGTGTGCATTATTTATTGTTGTTTCCCCCAGTATTTGATTAAATTCAGTGTGATGCTCCGGACCAAGTGCCTCTTGACTTGTGCCCTGCACAGCTGCTTGTTTGTGCCTGGCACCGACTGACCGCAAGAAGGATCCAAAGTGTGATGTTGTGTGGTTTTGCTCTGTGCAATGGATCAAATGCCATTCGTTGGGTTTTGTCATCACTTTTTTCGTTTTTGTTTGTTTGTTTGGTGCTGATGGAAAGTAAAACCTGTGAGAAGTACGGAGGGGATGGTGAAAAGAGCTGTGTTTGTTTTTGTTATGGATGATACTGTGATTCTTGTAAAGGCTATAACTGCTGTTTCCTGTATCAGATGCTCATGTTCTGTCTCACAGTTTCTGTCTGTCTGTCTCTGTCTGTCTGTTGTCTCTCTCTCTCTCTCTCTCTCTCTCTCTCTCTCTCTCTCTCTCTCTCTCTCTCTCTCTCTCTCTCTCTCTCTCTCTCTCTCTCTCTCTCTCTTCTCTCTCTCTCTCAGTCCTATGGATTCAGAATTAAATGTTGTCTGAAAATACTTTTCAGAAGGTTGGTTTAAGCTCACCACACAGTGTTTTGTGCCAAAGAAAAATATGTTCACTATATATTATGTTTTGTGTGGCACAATATGTGTCATAAATAACAGTTTTGAGTGGCACAGCTGTTGGATTGTAAAAAAGGAAAAAGACTGAATAAAAAGCACACATACACATACACTCATATGTATATCATAAGGTATTAGAGGCAGTGACCGCATTTGAGGCATTGTGGAGTAAGGACCGTGCCTTTGCCTAAGTGTTATACATAAGTGTTGGTGCTAGTTGGCTGAAAAGACTGTGTGGTGACAAAGATGACAAACCTTGCATGCTGGAAAGCATTTCTCAGATAGCACGCACAGTGCTGTGACTTGTCTGTGCAAGGTTATTGATTTGTGTTCCTTGTTAGCAGCTGAAAGCTGTGTTGATAACTGAAAGGCTTTGTCGATAAAAGCAGTTCCAGCATATGGGAGCAGAATGTTGTTTTCAGATATTAAGATGTTTGTTTCCTTGCTTGTGCTTTCTGAGCAAGGGGTGATGAATTTATTGAGCTTGGTGCAAAGCATGCAGTTGGTTGCACTTTGCATTTTCCTGGTGGTTGTCTTTGATTTCTTTTGAATTAGTTCTTTCTTTGGTTTTTGTTTTTGTTTTTTGCTGTAGTTCCCTGCTTTGTGATATGATGTTGTTAGGCTTGAAATAGTTTTCTGAAATGAGACGTGGTGTGCAGTTTTCCCTCTCCCAAATTGGCATACGTGATCTAACTAACAAATTATACGCATCCCTAGTCTGTATGAAGATATGCAGAAAAAACTTGATCAAAGTACCGTTTGGGTCCATGAAAAAAGGAACATAATTTCTACTCTTGCCCATGCATGACAGGAATGAATAGACTTACATGCATAGATTTTGAAGTAAATGCCTGGTCGAATGCCTTCTACATTGGAGACTGTCTTGTGTGGAAGTAACTGCCAGATTTGGTTTTTCAAGTCAGGGTGAACAGTTAGTGTGTTACCCCTCCCCTTCCTGTTCTTTTTCTTTTTTAAAGAAAAACTGCATTTCATTATTTTTCCTCTGCAGCTGGATACACGATTTGGTTTTTCAAGTCAGGGTGAACAGTACAGTGTGTTACCCCTCCCCTTCTTTTTCTTTTTAATTCTTTTTTAAACATAAACTGCAATTTCATTATTTTTCCTCTGCAGCTGGATACATACTGGTGATGTCTACTCTTTCTCTGTACTTCTGTCTTAAGCATTCCAAAGTACTGTACTACAATACTAGATACTTTTTAAGTGCAGGAAAGTAAAAGTGTTTTTGGTTTGTTTTATTTTATAATCACACTTTTTTTTTAAACAAGACCTGACATAAAGTAACATTTATACTTTCCACTTTTTCCTCCTGTCCATTTCAAAAAACAAGTCATAGGAAAAATGCCCCACACTCATAAGTTAAATCAATAATCTGGCAATTATGTATGCCACTTTCTAGTTGTTTTAAAAGCATGAATTTAAAAGCATTTAGTCAGGGTTTAGGGTTTTTTGTGGGTTTGTTTTGCTCCTTTCTTGTGTATTCCAACCCATCTGCATGAAGCAAACAGTTTTGCCCTTTTTTTGTGTCTTTTCCTCTAGTATGGAAGCAGCAGACTTGACCAATCCTGTGTAAAACATTGGCTGTTTGCAGTGTCTTGGTGTGTGTGCATGAGTGTTCGTGAATTGCAGAATGTGTGCGTGTGTGTGTGTGTGTGCATGCATGCATGCAAATTGACTCCTGGTGACAGCCAAGAATTATTGGGGACCATTTATGTTCTGTCGTTGTTGCAGAAAGCAGTTTCCTATTCATACTCCAGCCTGTAGTGGAACTCTGAGCTAGTCCCTTACCCTGTTCCAGTTGCTGAATCAGTGTTGCTAGATTGTACTTTGGCATTCCTCCTTTTCAGCCCTTTCTAGTTTGTATCTTAGATGTTCTGTAGAGCAGTATGTGTCTGTGAGTGAATTATAGTTCATGTGTTTTGCTAGAGATCAGTCAGCAAGAAAGCCGTGTCCTGTATCATAAAATTATGTGTAAATGACCTTCACAGTGTTTCAATCTTACTTTGTATATGACTTGTGAGGATATCCCTCGACCCTGACAGCAGTAAGTAACAGCTAGATTATTGGAGGTATTTGTACAGAAGACAACGCATTCTACTTTGGGTGAATGATGAACTTGGCCATGTCATGATTGTGATTGAGGACCAATGGAAACGATCAGAGAATTAATCACCAGTCTAATGAAATATACCTGCTGCACAGCGGGAGGCATATGCTGCTCTGTGCATGCTTCATGGTGTCTGTCTGATTCCAGCATGACCAATGTAGGTGAACTCTGTTTGTTTCTTTCAGTGAAACGAAAGTTACGTCCACGTTTCTTGATGCATTCTTCAGACTCCCTTCTTTGGTGTTGTGTTGACTGTCCCACACCCCAGTGTTCTCCTCTGTGGTTTTTATTTATGTATGTAGCACACACTGTGCTGCGCAAGCTGAAACATGATTGTGTTTTCAACAGCGTCTTTGGACAGATGAGCAGTGTCATTAGTTGTTTGACTTCAAACTGGGACCATGTTCTGTTTGTTTCGTTGTTTGTTTGTGTTGTGTATGTGTGTGTGTGTGGATTTTAAACTTATTTTTATGCGATTTAGTTTAATGGAACTTTTACATCTTTTTTGCTTCTGTGATTTAGCGCTATCTTCAGAGATGTTTTTATGGCTTGATGCTCTTGTTCTGACCTGGAGACATTCATGTTGCCTGGCAGTGTTATGGATTTAACATCTGCAAAGATAGGCCCTCTCTTTTCTCCAGCCATAGAAGAAGTCCCTTGGATAAAGCGGTTTTTGTTTTTTCCCCAGTTCTTTAGTATTGACTTGTCACTTCCTTCAGTCTTTGAATGCTGTGTTTTGGCACAGAGTAAGTGGAGGGTTTTTTTCTGCATACTTTTCATTCGTGAGGGATTGTGTATATCTATCCACAATGAATCAATGTACATATTGATGATGGGCTGTTGTCAGGAGCCCTGATTGACCATCTGTGGCCCTCACACTCAGACTTAAGGCTGACCTAGCATTTCACTGAACCTAGGCTGGTTGAGTACATGTAGAAACTTTTCAATGTGGAAATGGACCTTTTCATCATCGGGGTACTCGAATGTTTATTTATTAAGCCATCACAGTGAAAGAGAGTGTACATGTAGGAATTTTCCAGGCAATAACTGCATAACTGTACGGCAAAAGATTGTAGACAATTCCAGATTGGAAATCAAAGCAGGCAGTGTGTCCGTGGGCCAGCCTGTGTGCTTCAGTTCAGTGAGGGATCAGTGTGTGACAGAGCCTTTCTCCTAGTCCCTGATTGAGTGATTGGCTGTCACCAGGCAGTCAGTAAACATGTCACCACCTTGTGTCTGGTTGGTTTTTATCTTGGCTTTTTTCTTTCATGCTTTGTACCTTTGTGTGGCAGTACAAAGTATCCACAGTTTCTGCTGCTTGAACATGTTGTGCTGTGTGCATGAGTCCAATCTGAGTCATCTTTTCTACCTTATTTATGTCTGAAGACAGTTCGTTTTTGCCTGTACAATCTGGTTTGTTTGGGCAGATTCCAGATAAGGTGTGTTTTTTCTTTTCTTTTCATTTCTGTCCACATTGAAAAGAACTGCTGTTTTGACCAATCATTGCAGTGTGTTGTCATTACCCCCTGACATCTAGATTTCACCTTGGCATAGCCCAACTGACATTTATTCACATTTGAAATAAAACTGATATTGATCAAAATTCTCAGTTCTGTGTGTAGCCTAGAACATTTGTGTTTTTTCCCAACTTTAATGATAACAGTTTGAAGTCATAAAATGGTATTACGGGAAATGAAATAGTATCCATATGCTCATTCATTCTTATGCTGGGGTTTTTTTTTTATACCTCTATACTGTAAAAACTCTGCATTGAACAAAAATGTAGAAAATAGAAAAATGTGTTCAGATTGTTTGAGCAAGATCAATTTCACAGAAGAATGTTTGCTAATATTCAAACAATAAAAAAGGGATTCTGAACGTACTTCAAATAAAGAAATTTTAAATTATGTCCCAAATTTCCGTCTGATTTGTACTCATTCATCAACAGTTGCATAAAATCCATTTTGCATTTTACTGATCGGAGAGCAGCATGTTCTGTGTTCACTGAACGGAGCAAGAAATACCAAAACAATATTGCAGGTCTTTAACTGAATAACACTTTTATCAGTGTTTTGAACATTCCGGACTACATTTTTTTGATGTCAAATAATCAAGTAGCTGTAGAGACAGATTTCAGTAGCTGTCATAGTCAAATGAAAGAAACCGGGCAAATTTTTTATATGATCTAGATCCTTGGTGTTTTTGTGTGTGTGCATTCCGCTTGATATCCTCTTGGCTGAAGTTTTTACCATTCCTTGATTTTGTTTGATGTATCTTTGGTCGGCTTGATCTTGGCTTGTGTTGCAGAGTGAAGTCTATATTTTTTGTCCCCAGGGGTGATGACTGTGGTCATCAGTGATGGTAACAGTTAACCCAAGATTCCTATGAGTATCCTTCCTTGAGTGTGTGGCCGTATGTATCTGTCTGCCACAGATAGGGCAGACCAGTTTTTGCAATAACATTGTCTGGTCAGTTTGTGTTCATTGCAGTTCAGTACTTAGCAGCACTAAATTGAATGATGTTAACAGTGTGTATATCGCCACAGGAGAATGATGTTAATGGTGTGTTCACTGCCACAGGAGTGTCTTTTGTCATTAGAACATTTATACAGGTACCATGCTTGCTGTGGTGTTTTTCCTCCCCTCTTGTATATTTTTGTACGTTTGATAATTTATGACTAATTGTAAAAAAAAAATGTTAAAAGCGTGTGAAAATGACATAAATTTGTTCACATTGTTATTAATGTACTTGTAAAGAGTACACCTGCCTTGACCAATCAGCATTGAAGGAAAACCTCATTATTGTCAGATTGCTTCCATAACAAAGAGTTGTTCTACTGAAATATGCCTGTGCGTATGCATGGTGTGTGTGTGTGTGTTATATTGCCATTGACAATGTTATTATCAGGCTCTACATGTGCCAGAAGTACACAGTGGCATCATAAGGATACATTATCACCCATCAACATTTGCATTCTCTGCTATTATTTTTGTTGTTGACAATATATATATATGTATATATATGTGTGTGTGTATTAAGTCCAGAAAAAGTGTGTTCCTCCTGTCAGTAAGACATTGATCAGTTGCACAACTCCAAGTTGAAGTGTAGGAGTGTGCTGACACTCTGAAGAGGACAGCACGTAAAGCAAGCATTTTGTCAGACCTTTTTTCTAGGGTAGTCATTAAGTTCGGCTATGGTTGTTATTGGCTCTTTAGCTTTGCCTCATTCTGTCCTTTGCCTCTCGTACACACAGGTCCATGTCCATGTGTGTGTGTGTGCGCACACACTTGCACATCTCTCTCTCTCATGCACACACTGATTCATTTACTAAATCATGTTCATTCTCTCATAGGTAGGTTCATTTTCATAGTTTCCATCTCTCTGACAGCTTCTCATCATTGTTCTTCATTTATTTTTTCATGGGAAAACCCAACTTGAATCAGATCAAGGCTTGTAAAGAAACGGTAAGACATATGAAGATCAACACAGCATTTGAGAGGTGACAAAAATAGGAGTAGACAAATATTTTGATATTTTCAAAAAGATTTCTTTGGTTTTGTTTGATTAGTTAAGGAATGGGGAGTGTTCTGGCCTGGGTGAACCCAGAGTTGGTTTTCAGTTCATGTGCTGAAGTTTTTAGGTCGTAAGCTCTTTTCATCCAGATCAGAACGTGCTTTCTTGGGTTAGGATATAAATACTTTGTGAAACATTTTGATGATGTTCAGGCTGTTCATAAATATTCCCCCTGTCTTGCTGTGGTTCTGTTCAAATTCAAGCATTGAAACACAGTCTTATTCCATTATGTCTGTTGTTCATTTTCATCCACGTGTATTCATTGTTCATGTAAAGATTTTGCCTTTTTTTCTGTTGTTTTTGTGGAGTTAGGTGTTTAATTAAACAGGCTTTATGTTTGTTTGTTTGAATTGGTACCAATCATTCGGGATGTAGCATTTTTTATTTGGATGGTATTTATTATAATGGTGTATGTATGTATGTATAGCCGAGGTGCTGTTGTACAGAGGATAAAACAAGGTGTGTCATTGTACATACAGATGTACACACATATCCTGCTGCAGGTTCAGTGGATTGAAGTCAGCTTGGAGAGAGGCTTTCCTGGTTTCCCCCAGTATCTTTGTGCTTAGAAAAGTCCGTCAGCCGTTGACTGACCGCAATACTTTGATATAGTAAATGAATACAGTATTGCAGGCTTCAGCAGTCTTATGCTGCACCATGGTATCTGGTAATAGTGGTGAGGTGACTGTAGTGGAGGCTATAGTTTTACTTATTCTCTGTGTGTGTGTATGTGAGTGTGAGTGTGTGTGTGTGTGGTTTTTTCCTTTCAAGTGGTTTATGGTTATTTTGTGTTGTATGTGCATTCCTCTTACTCTCTCAGTCCCAGCTCCTTGCCCATCTATCCTGTGTTGCATAGAATTTGGCTTCACTATAAGAGCCTCACTTACCTTTCTGACATAGTCTCTGTCTGTCTGTCTACCTGCCTCTCTTTCTCTCTCTCTCTCTCTCTCTCTCTCTCTCTCTCTCTCTCTCTCTCTCTCTCTCTCTCTCTCTCTCTCTCTCTCTCTCTCTCTCTCTCTCTCTCTTCCTACTGGCACAGAAAGGAAAAGCAAGTTCCATTCCATGACATGGATCAGTTTACAAGTATGGCAAGATTTTTTTCCCCAGTGGCTGCAGCCTGAAAGTGAATCACTGTATCAGTGAAACGTGTTACATAGCCGATAACCCGTGTAAAATGTGTCTGTATTTGCACCCAAAATTGTCACATTTATTTTGTAATCATTCAGAACATTATCATGAGGATCCTTTTGATTAGATTTTCTGTGTACAGAAAGGATTGAGGTTCTGTCATATTGATTAAGTGTCGTTTTGTTGTGTGGGTGTGTGTTGTTTTTTTAACAGAATGCAGGTAATACTGACCTTTTTAATGATCATAGGAAAATTTGGCTTTCATGTTTAAGTTGTTCTGAATTATTCACTTTTTAGTTATTATTTTGGTTTTCTTGTCATCTCAAAAGTTGACAGACAGTGTACTCCTCTGTCAGCTAGCTGAAGTCAGCGGAACTTAACAAAGAGACAGACAGACAGACAGACATATTGGCCCCTGTTGCTGTGTAGGAGAAGTGGATACAAAGTATTCAGTTTCCACAAAGCCCCAAAGTTCCTCCTTTTGTTTTGTTTTGTTTTGTCCTGCTCTGTGTGTGTGTGTTTGTGTGTGTGTGTGTGTCAAAAATAACAGCACTTACAGAACAAGGTATCATTATAGATACTGAAATCTACCTAGTATGCAGCTTTGAACGGTCATTACACACACTGTCAGCACAAGTCTCCACTTCTGTTCAAGATGGTAGTTTGTTGCGTTTAGAACAACGACTGAGTCTGTACAGGTGACAGAAGAGCTCTCTGGACAGGAAAAGAAATGCCTTCTTTCCAGAACACCTGCTGACATGAATGGGTGTCTGTTCATACTGTTTAATCGTCAGGTCGGCAAGTGGCTTAAAGTAGAAGCAGCACGGAGGAGGAATCAAGGAAGAAAAGGGGGTTCATTCTTAAAGGAGAGCCCTTAATCACCTTTATTTGATTTTTCACGGATTATCAGCATTTTCAGTGCCTTGACAGTATGACTTTTATTTCAAGCACACATGGACTGTATAGGAAAAAAAACAACATTATCAGTCATGTTGGATTTTTTTCTTCCAATCTCTGTACTTATTTTGGGGGTTGGGGTTTGTTTGTTTGGTTTTTATTTTTTTTTAACTTTATGTTGCCACTGTGTTGCTTCAATTTAACTTATGGAAAATAATTATTTAACCAGAAAGAAGGATAGAAATATTTTGTGCCTTCCACACGATGCCAGTCTAGTTTGAATAAAAGATATATTCTATGTAGTATGCATCATCCACATTAGCTTCGAAACACAGGTACACAAATGACAACAATATGACCGAAACAAAGAAATATCGTGTGCAATATCCGGTCTCTTTCAGAATTTGTAAAACAGGTTGCAAATGTTTGATAATTATGTTGTTCAATAATTATGTTGTTCAAAATACACAAATTGTGTTTGATAATATTGTTGTTGAAAATACACAAATTGTGTAAATATATAATCATGAGATACTAGACACAACATTGTATGTTTTCTTTTTTCATTCACTTTTTGTCATATATGTTTCTATGGAGATTTTTATATGTTGGCTTTTGTTTATTGCGTCAAGTTTTGTTACTCAAGGTTTCGGATGAACTCGTTTTATATTGTAATGAAGCCGACTTTCTGGTGCTACTTGTTGATTTTTTTTTAAAAAGCGCAAGGCTAAATTCAATTTTAAAGAACACTAAACTTCTAAGTGAATGGGATCTCAAAATAAGTTGTGTGCATGCACATGTGTCAGTATTTGCACATTTAAATATGATGTGTTAGTCACATACACATTTAAAATGAGGTATTAGTCACACACCCATTGGAATACTTGTTCGAGTCTCCCACCCCCCCCAACCTGGTTTTATTAAATGGATCCATGAACGTAATTCCTCTGTTTGTCTTTCTAATTGTAGGGAAAGACAGTAAGTGTATTTTAGGTCATCATCACTTTTTTCTGTTTGAAGACAGACTGCTGTTCCCTTACTGTAGCAGAGCTTGTGAGCACTGTCTTTTGCCCCGCCACTCTCTTGCATTGGTAGACAGTGTGCCATCTTTCACTGTGTGCCATCTTGCCACAGTGTGCCATCTTGCCACTGATTTTAATCTTCACGGTGACTTTCTTATTCTGTGACTCCATCAGTCTGTCTTTTTACTTATTCTGTGACTCCCTCAGTCTGTCTTTTTACTTATTCTGTGACTCCCTCAGTCTGTCTTTTTACTTACTCTGTGACTCCCTCAGTCTGTCTTTTGACTTATCCTGTGACTCCCTCAGTCTGTCTTTTTATATCACATGGCAGTCATCACCAAAAGGTGATGTTGTCATTAATTTAAAACAACAACAAAACAATGGACGTCTCGTTTCTGCTTTCAATTTTCCCTCCTTTTCGTCTCCCTTCATCACCCCCCCCCCCCCCCTTCTGTCTCTGTCTCTGTCCCCTGTCTCTCTCTCTCTCTCTCTCTCTCTCTCTCTCGCTAATCTTCACCACCCAAGGCTGAGACAGAAAGACTGCATCAGTGCTCCGAAATCTGAAATTCCTGCAGTTGTTAAGTTTGGTAGAACTTTTCTTGTCAGAAGTTTTCATTTCTTTTATTTATTGCTTGGTTTATTGTTTGTTGTTTTTTGGTGGGGGGGGGGGGGGGGGTTGTTTTGTTTTTGTTTTTTGGGTTGTTTTGTTTGGTGGGTTTTTTTGTTTTTGTTTTTTGTTGTTGTTGTTTTTTTTGGGGGGGAGAGGGTGGGCGGATCTGTTTTAGTGTTAGTTTTGAGGTATGGTTTTTTTGTTGTTGGGGGAGGGGCTGTCTCGTTTTGAATTATAAACATCATTGTCATCATATTTTGTTTTCATTTTAGTTCACACGTTCTTCATTGTGGCATATCGATTTATAGAAGTTGTGGTCACTCTGGTGGTGAAGTGGAGCATCGATCATCATCCATCGTTCATGTTCATAACGTATGGAGCCACTGTTGTATCCGTGCCCCCCCTCCATGTGACTGTACATACAACAGCATAATGATTCATGTTCTCGTGAAGACTGCCCCTTGCAGTTGTTGCCTGCTTGTGTTGACCACTTTCTGTAGCCTTTGAATGAAATAAAAGTGCTCGCCATGACTTGCCTGCTGTTTCAGCGTGGATCTCGCGTTCTGTTTCCATGTCTTGTCTGTCTGTCTGTCTGTCTCTGTCCCTCTCTCTCTCTCTCTCACTCGCTCGCTCGCTCGCTCGCTCGCGCGCGCTCTCTTGCTCACTTGCTCGCTCACTCACTCGCTTGCTCTCTCGTTCCATAATTTCTGATTGATGCATTCTTTTTCCAGAATAAAGGCAAAATAATCGGCTTATCACAAACTGTGTAGGTTACATTACAGGTACGTGAGATTTAATTTTAAAACAAGTTTACAATCATTAGCTTAGGATTTCTCCCAGACCCTGTTATTTTCATGTATTTCGTTTATACCATTTTAAGTCACGGCAGATTTCTCCGCGCGAAATTCGGGCTGCTCTCCCTGGGGAGAGCGCGTCGCCACAAGAGCAGCGTCACCCTTTTTTGTTTTTGTTTTTCCCGTCTGCAACTGTATCTGTTTCCCTATCAGAGTGGCTTTTTTCTACAGAAATTTGCCAGGGACAACTCTCTTGTTGCCGTGGGTTCTTTTACGTGTACTATATAATGATGTGTAGCACACGGGACCTCCGTTTGTCGTCTCATCCAAAAGACTAGCGCCCAGACCACCACTCATGGTCTAATGGATGGGGGAAAAGTTTCGGTTCCAAACGGGATTCGAACCACCGCACACTTCCGACCTGGACTTTCCGCTTTCTAGACAGGCGCGTTACCTCTAGACTACCACCGATCCACGTTATCTTGAAGTCACCGTTACTAGAGACTTCAGATAAAGCATAAACATCCCCAGTAATGCTGACCCAATAAAGATCCAATAGCTTCCTGACATGTTACAATTAAAAACAAACAAACACCGCATTGTACACGCTGAATAAGGCATCGAGCGTTACAAATTCAATGCTTCCACAAGATATGAAACACCGGACAAGGCATCAACAACATCAGGTGGAGCAATCAGCTCAAGGTGGCATGAAAGTTGCAGCGGCAGGGCCATGATGTATGGAGGTCAGTGGGCACTGTGCTGTGGATAGGGCAGAAATCAAGTAGACAGAAATGGCCCAGGCCGAAATCTTTTGTCGGTTATTGATATAAGCCAAGTGTAGAGGCCTACTTCAAAATATTTATTTCGTTGTAACATGTCATGTTGAGATTGGCTTCAGCCGTGCAAGCTCTCAACATAACTTGCACCCTTCTGTAAAGGAGATATAAAATCCTCTGAAGTCGGAGTATGGCTACCTATGTGGTGAGGTACTAAAAAAAAGTCATACAAGCAAACTTATCCAGGGTGTATTGTCGATGCTGCAAAAAAGGACATTACAGGGCAGGGCCTCTGCTGACTTGGGGCCATGCGGTGTCTCAGCATTGAAAGCACTCTGTGATCTGCCATTTCTGAAGGAAAAGCAGGATGAATGTCACTGGGTGTGGTGGATGTGTGGCACTGGCTCGTCACGGTAGACACACACAGAGAATTTTTTTTTTAAAAGCTCCCCCGCCGCACTCCCTTGCAGGAAATAAACAAACAAACAAATAAAGAAAGAAGCAAAGGAAAGCCTCACTAGAAGCCCTAAAAGGAAAACCAACAACAGAACTTAGATAATTACCAAACTGAATAACTGACATTCACCACAGATCAGGATGGCATTATTCATTAGTTAAGCCAAGCGCTTTGATTTGTTGCTTTACAAGATGCAGCGCTATATGAATTCCATACATTATTACTATTATTATTATTATTATCATCGTCATCATCATCATCGTCGGAGTCGTTGTTTTTATTATCATTATTTTCTGGCACAGGTGAAATATCGATCTCTGCTCTCAATACAAGAATAAACACTCCACACATCCACTCCCACCCCATCACCCCAACCCTCTACCACATTACACACACGCATACACTCACTCACTCACACACACACACACACACACACACGCACACACACACACACACACACACACACACACGCCAAGTCAGGTACACACACAAAAAGTAGAGTGTATTTCAATTAAACTTTACTTCGCCTTTTCTTACGGCTGTGACTGCACGTTGAACCCTTCAAGTGAAACCGACTGTCTCTCACCCTTGAACACAGCCTTTCAGCACAGTGCGAGCAGTACAGAGGACGTCAGCAGGTGCAGTAAGCCTACAGACTGCAGCAACAGCAGCAGCAGCAGCAGCAGCAACCTGTCGGCTGTCTCTCTGAAGATCAACAGGATGCCAATAGAGCCGCTGTACCCACTGCGACCCAGACTCCTTTGATATTTCAATTGCCACTTTTCGCAACACAATTCTTGCTTGAAAAAAGTAGGTCAGCCAGAGGTTTTTGGGTTTGGTTTTTAGACTGTGGTGGAAGTGGATTCTCTGTGAGGGAGCTCCGGTGCTAGGACACAGCTGGCTTTCAGGGAGGAGTCCGATAAACAGCTCATCTTAAGCTGCCCAGATGACTGACTACGGTATTAAAGGGTAAACATGAAAAGGGGAAGGGCTAATTTGGAAAGACAGAAGTAAAATAGTTAAGGAAACACTTGCATGCAAACGTATTCTTAACTCTGCCATAAAGGCAATGCCAGTTAACAGACATAGTGAACGAGAACATCCACGCTGGCAGTAAACATAGTGAACGAGAACATCCTTGCTGGCAGTAAACATAGTGAACGAGAACATCCTTGCTGGCAGTAAACATAGTGAACGAGAACATCCTTGCTGGCAGTAAACATAGTGAACGAAAACATCCTTGCTGGCAGTAAACATAGTGAACGAGAACATCCTTGCTGGCAGTAAACATAGTGAACGAGAACATCCTTGCTGTAAGTAGACATAGTTAACAAGAACATCCACGCTGACAGTAAACAACAACATCCTTGCTGGCAGTAAACATTGTTAACAAAAACATCCTTGCTGACAGTAAACATAGTGAACGAAAACATCCACGCTGACAGTAAACATGGTGAACGAGAACATCCTTGCTGTCAGTAAACGAACATAGTTAACGAGAACATCCACTCAGGCTTAATGAATAAAGAACATGAAGGCATCCTGCAGTGACAGAACTATGGCTCTCCGCTGTGTCACTGTACGTCGTTTCCGGACAGTCACGCTGCAGTCCATCAAAAGTGCTGGGCTAACTGCTGCCTTGACTTATCCACAGACGCTGCTGCAGCGCTAATGCGGAACACTGGCGTGTGCCGATGCTATCCTTCATAAAACAGAACACTTGTAACCCTACAAAACATTCAATGAAGTTTTCGATAGTTAAAGACAAGTAGGCAGATTTTCCATTCCCTTAATGATGATGATGATGATGATGATGATGATTGTGATGATTGTGATGATTATGATAGCAAAAAAATAAGAGTAATAGCACTGATGATAAAAACATGTCGAGACCAAACGTTTTGGTAGTTATTGATGTAACCAAATTGCCCAAGCCTATATCAAAATATCATCATGCTGTGAAATGCTAGGTTGAGATTGTTTTCAGCCCTGACAAGCTCTTGGAATGAAAACCTGTACCTCGGTAGAAGTAGAAAGAAAGCTCTGAAGTGGGTGTATGGCTGCCTATATGGCGAAATACTTGAAAAGAGCCACTCATACACGCAAAATTCTCATCCGGTGTGCACTTCAAGTCTCGCAGAGATGACACCAAGGTTGGAAAGCTGAAGCATGCCAAACAATAACAACAACAACAACAACTAGAGCAACAACAACAAGAGCAACGATAAAAAGGATACTACTAATAGGGACGATGATATAGTCCATGCCCTTATCAGGGATAACATCATGATAGAATAAAAAACCCACCAACCAAAAACTAACTTTAAAAAACCTCGTAAACAAACGATGAAAAAACCAAACAGGAAAACAATAACAAAATAAGAACAAATCACGCGCACAGAAGGACACAAATGATGATCATGATAACAAAAATAAGAAGAAAAACAGGCATGGAAACAAACAGCAAATGAAAGCATAACCATTCGAGCAACTGAAAACATCATCCCACCATCATTAATTAATCAACAAAAAATCATATAAACCATAACATTGAGAGAGAGAGATATAGAGAGAGAGAGAGAGAGAGAGAGAGAGAGAGAGAGAGAGAGAGAGAGAGAGAGATTGTGTGAAGAGGTTATCCCAAAACAAAGAGAGCGTTGCACTGGGTATACCTGTCCGGGTGCTTGTCACTCTCACAACCACTTTGGTCTGAAGTGTCTGTCTCTCAGGACTACCAACGCACGGCCAATACAAACAGCCACCAGAGGTCTCCTCCACCCACTGATGTAACTCTCTGGCCTCAAAGCAGGCTGATTAGTATACAGAAAAAGGGGGGTTACTCTAAAGTGTCTTCTTTATCCGTTTATTGGCTATTTGCCCCCACATTCTCTCTCTCTCTCTCTCTCTCTCTGGTTTTTTTGCCCACTCTGTGGCATTGTTAATTTTTTCTACGCCAACCATGTATTATGGCCTAAGGCTGAGATACATTAAATTTCTGAGTCTCTCTCTCTCTCTCCTCTCTCTCTCTCTCTCTCTCTCTCTCTCTCTCTCTCTCTCTCTCTCTCTCTTTCTCCATGATGGTTCATAGACTCAATGTGATTCATCTGTTATTGCTTCCTCTTTGTATACTGATAAACTGCAACTGGAATGTACAGACGATTTCTATGTAATAACCACTTTCCATTCACGTTATCTTTCATAATAACATTAATCTTTCATTTTGGACTCAGCATTCGAAGAAGACAAAGCTCTCAAGTTGCAGATTGGGAGTTATTTCAAATACTTTTTTTTTTACATTCATTGATACCACAGTGACAGACGATGATCATACCAGCCGCCATGATACAATAGTTATCCTAGCGTGTGGGTGCCTGGCAGGAAGGTCGCGGGTTCGAATCCCGTCAGAGTCATACGGACTTGTTTTTTTTTTAAACTCCAGCCAGCTCCTACCCATAGTGAGTTTGCTATGGGCTCTTTGAGAAGATTGAGACCACACAGTCGAGCTTCATCCACTTTACGAATGCGATTTTGAGAGTGTTGCTCAAATTACCTGGCCAACACTACAGGCGTCTGTATCTCTCGGGTACGGTCGACACCGGGATGTATTATGATAGGAAGCGCAGAGGATAGCCCTGTCAAGTTTTCTCAAAGCAGGTGCACTTCGATATCATCATTGCTAAGTCGTTATCATCACCATTGAGCATCAGACAAGATTCTATGATGATGATGATGATAAAATATAAAATAATAATAGTAACAATAATGATAATAATAATAATCATCATTATTATTTTATATTTCGAGGATAATGGAATAAGCACTTAAGTGCTTTTTTTTTACAACCAGTCCCCGTATGTATGTAGTTTTGTCAATTTTGTCATCCGTTCCCTCCAGCACACACAATGACCTACTCCTCCGAAAAAAAATAATGCGGAACAGGTTTTAACGTGTGCGCAAGAAATGAAAGTGTGTGTGTGTGGGTGTGTGTGTGTTGTGTGGTGTGTGTGTTGTGTGTGTGTGTGTCAATTGGGAACGGCCCAATGTCAGACGAGGCAGTGGGGGACACTGCGGTGAAGTGTGGGGGAGGAAGGAAGCTGTGGGGGGTTGGCACCTGGCCACCACAGTGATGGCGCCACAACAGCAAGCGCCTGCAGGTTGTCTGTGCTTCCAGGAAAAGTCTGCACACTCTTGCCCGCAAAGAACCACGTTGCATCTTCTTTCTTTTTTATATCGAGGATAATGCAAAAAGACGTATGTGCTTTTTTTTTACATCCAGCCCCTGTGTGTATGGGATGTTGAAATTCGTCATCTGTTCCCCCCGGAAACACAATGGCCCACTCTTAGGAAAAGCGGAACAGGATTTAACGTGTGCGCAAGATGTTCTGCGTGCGTTCGCACGCGGGGCCTCGGTTTATAGTCTCATCCGAAGGACTTTTAGGGAGAGTGGAGTCTGCACTGCATCTGCCTGTCTGTGCCCTTCTCCTTCTGTCTGTCTGTCTGTTTCTCTCTCCTATTTCTGTCTTTCCCTCCTCTCCTCTCCCCTCCCTCCCACCCACCCCGTGTGTGTGTGTGTGTGTGTGTGTGTGTGTGTGGTGTGTGATGTGTCTTTACTTGTTTGTTTCTCGGTTCAAAATACTTAGAGTGGGAAAGTAATGATGATTCTTTACTAACAAAAAACTGGGCTTTCATCATCATCATCATCATCATCACGTCGCCGTCCGTGTCGTCACCACCACCACCACCACCACCACCACCACACCACCACCACCAGTAGTGGAATGGAGTGGGAACCAAAGTTAAACAAAGGGGAAGTATCCACTCCTATGGACAGCACAGTGGCGACCCGAACCCATTCCCTCAGCATGTGCCGACCACCGACCGCCCAGCAACCAGGCACTTTCTCACCCTCTCCAAAAGAAAGAAAGAAAGAAGAAAGCAAACATGCAAACAGACAGACAGACAGACAAACAAAGAAGCCAAATGGTTAGAGTGATGCGCATTGCGCTCGTGATCTGTTGACGTGTGTTCAAATCTCGTTCAAGATGATTTTTTCCTCTGGAGTTAACATCAGTGCCGTCTCCATTCCCCCCAAAAGTTTTTTCGGATGAGACTGTAAACCGAGGTCCCGTGTGCAAACGCACGCAGAACATCTTGCGCACACGCTAAAACCCGTTCCGCTTTTCAGAAGAGTAGGCCATTGTGTTCCGGTAGAAACGGATGGCAAAATTTACAAAAACTGCAGACACACGGGGACTGGATGTAAAAAACCCACATGAGCGCTTATTCCAATTTCCTCGAAATAAAAGAATAAAGAACGAAAGAAAGAAACGAAATCAACAAAAAAACAAACTATTCAACCACGCCCCAGGAAATGAATTTTCCACTCAACACAACAGCAGTGGGCACATCAAAGTTTCAGGTGACTACTATACCCCGAGTAGGAGTAGGAGCAGGAAGCGGCGAATGGTGTGGATTAGATGTCAGGCAAACAGGAGTCGAGGAGCAGCTCTTGTCATGCCCCTCATCTTCAAAGAGGCGGCAAGTTGGGTTTGGCTGCTGCCAGCATTGCAGTCGGTGCATTTCGTTTTCCTGCTTACACTGGGCTAATGGCTTGCTTGTTCATCGCGGCCACAGGGATCCGCTTCTGTTTGATAGTGATTAGGATGCCAAGGGTTTTGAGTCAGAGGAATTCGGTGAACATGAAAGAACCGGCCCTGTCTGTCTGTCATTTTGCCTGTCTGTCTGTCTGCCTCTCCTCTCTCCTCTCTCTCTCTCTCTCTCTCTCTCTCCCTCTCCTCTCTCCCCGTCTGTGTGTGTGCGTGCGTGCATTCGTGTGTTGTATGTGTGTGTGTGTGTGTGTGTGTGTGTTGTGCGTGCGTGCGTATGCGCGCGCGTGTGTATGTGTGTGTGTGACTCTATGGGATTCGAACCTGCACGCGACCTTCCAGTCTCTGACCCAAGGCGCTAACTAACCGCTGCGCCATGGCGGCTGGTGAAGACCTGGACAAGAAAATACGACCCAGTTCAGAAGGAATCGAACCCGCCACCTCTGGCTTTGCGGACGAGGTGGTTATGGCCTGACCACCGACCTGCTGTCCTGGTAGCTCTAGTTCTGGCCATGCTATTGTCTGCCAAATGAGTTCCTGACATTGGCAGCACTGCAGCGTGTTTTACAATCTGGAATCATCAGTGCTACATCTTAGACGGAATTGCAGAGCAAAACAAAGCAGAGCAGAGCAGAGCAGAGCAGAGAGAGAGAGAGAGAGAGAGAGAGAGAGAGAGAGAGAGAGAGAGGAGAGAGGAGGGAGGCAGGGAGGGAGGAGGGAGAGAGAGAAAGAGACAGACGACAGACACGAGAGACAGACAGACACCGAGACAGAATGAATGAATCTTTATTTTTCAAGGGTAACAAATAAGCATAGGCGGGAGAGAGAGAGGAGAGAGAGAGAGGGGGGGGGGGGGGGGGGGCGAGGGGGAGGGGCACGTATAGCTACCTAC
This sequence comes from Rapana venosa, assembly GCA_028751875.1. Classification (NCBI taxonomy): domain Eukaryota; kingdom Metazoa; phylum Mollusca; class Gastropoda; order Neogastropoda; family Muricidae; genus Rapana; species Rapana venosa. Next base: position 687,152 of record CM054134.1, on the reverse strand, counting down.
AAGAATATCTCGGTAAAGTTAGTTGATGGAATATTCCATTCATATGCATTTTTTAAGCGTTTTAAAATTTTTTTAACAATGTTTTATCAGTGATATGTGTAGAAAACACTAGTGAGATCAACAACAACTGAACAACAACAACAACAACAACAACTGAATAAAACAACAATAACAGATCTCATCACCAGGCACAACACACAAAGGCCTAACTCCCACGTCAGAGAAACTGCCACTTCCTGCTAGACATTCCAATCCTCCGCCCTCACACTGCACTCTCCCACCTCTCCCCCCCCCCCCCCCACACACACCCCTCCCCCTCTCTCTCTCTCTCTCTCCCTCACAACCTTCCTCACCTCCCTCACACCCAGCCATTTGTCTTCCCTGTCCAGAGAGACTTCCGACCATGCCCCCCTCCCTCCAGCCGGAAAACAGATCCATCTGCAGTGAAGGGGGTACCTTCCAGCTCATCATCATCATCATCTGTCGGGTGGCTGTGGACTAAGCCATATGTCATCATCTTTCAGCCCCCCCCCCCCCCCTTTCCTTGTTATGCCCCCTGCTGTACAGACACAGCTATGAGTACAGTACAGGTGTGTAAACGTGTACAGGATGTGGGTTTGGTCTGTGTGTGGAGGTGGGGGTGTGTGAAAGGGGTGTCATCATTCTGTCTGTCTTTTTAATGCTTTGGTGAGTAATTACTTTCTCCTTTGTCCTTTATTGTTGGTTGAATGGCTTCGTTTGCCTCTTTGCCTGATCTGTTTGTTTGTTTGTTTTTACAACACGACACACACCGGTTCAATTGTATGAAATTATTGATGTCATGATGTTGATTTTTGCTTGGTTTTGTTTTGATCTTTCTTTGGAACAGTTTTCCAGACCCATTTACGTCACACACACACACTCTATCACACTCTCTCTATTATTATATGTAAGATCAGATCTGGCATGCAAAAGCTTAACAATAATGCATTCCAGTTTTACTGAATTGAAATGTAAGAACACAGAAGTTATCCAAATGTGCACTACAGTCTTTCCAGCACCTTGAGGGGTGCAGTTGGTCGTGCAATCAGTGTGAAGCTTTATGGAGTAATCCCCACACATTGACGCCTCCAGGTGATACACCCCCCCCCCCCCAACTCCCGCCCACAGAGGCCAAACTTTTCAGCCCCTCTGTTTAGAATCACACTCCACAGAAGCCAAACTTTTCAGCCCCTCTGTTTAGAATCACACTCCACAGAGGCCAAACTTTACAGCCCTCTATTTAGAATCCCACTCCACAAAGGCCAAACTTTTTAGCCCTCTATTTAGAATCACACTCCACAGAGGCCAAGGGATTGAGCCCTCTATTTAGAATCACACTCCACAGAGGCCAAACTTTTCAGCCCTCTATTTAGAATCCCACTCCACAAAGGCCAAACTTTTTAGCCCTCTATTTAGAATCACACTCCACAGAGGCCCAGGGATTTAGCCCTCTATTTAGAATCACACACCACAGAGGCCAAGGGATTCAGCCTACTATTTAGAATCACTCTAAGAACATAATTTTCTCCCTGGTTCACTTCTACTTGAAAGGTGGCCTGAATCCCATGGAGTCAACGTGTGTGAAGGATCCGTGGTACATGTTAAAGAGCCTACAGCGATAAGATAAGCGCTAGACCAGTCAAAGAGACAGAAGAATCAGTATAAATGAGACGAGGAAAGAGAGTTGAAGGAGGTTGTATTGGGTAAAGGTATGGATGGAGAGGGTAGAGATACAGGTATAAACTGCAGACACACACACACACACACACACACACATTTTACTTCCCCCCTCCACTCCAATCAACAAACCAAAAAAATAAAAACCAAACAAGACAAAGATATAAAAAAAGGAATAAAGTGCTGCACAATGCCCACATCTTTTAATGGACATAAAACGAAAGGAAATTTCTTTCTTGTAGGCTTTTACCACCAATTTTATTGCCAGACATCACATGAATGACATTACTTTACTCTTCACATAGCAGTAACAAGTTACAGGAAATGTCAGATTAAACTGCGCGCGCGCGCGCGCGCGCGCGCGCGTGTGTGTGTGTGTGTTCAGCAGGTAGAATAGGGAAGCAATTTGGAAGCATGGCAGACAATATTACTTTCAGAACGAAGGTCTTTGTCATCCTCTGCCAACACATAAAATCAAGGGCACTGTGCTAGTAATCTTACACCAAGGACTCAACACAACACACACACACACACACCCACAAAACACACACACTTTTCTATCTGTCTGCCTCTCTCTCTCTCTCTCTCTCTCTCTTCTCTCTCTCTCTCCTCTGTCTATTGTATTGTATTGTATTGCATTGTACTGGGTTCCATTCAAAAGTTCTCTATTTCCGCACACATACGCGAATGCCAACAGGAATGTGCTTGTGTTTGAAATCAATGAGAGTAATGAGATGTTATCTTGAAGACAAATGCACGTAAGTTTATGCACACGCACGTGCAGGTGCACACACACACACACACACACACACACCATGGGCTCTCTCTCACATACATACATGCACACACACACAGTGGGGGAGTACATAGACACATAGAGAGAGATATATATATGGTTGGAAGGGGTGGCCTTGGACTGTTCCAACATTTTCTTTCTCCTCTCCAGGAACAAGGGGCTGTACCCAGGAAGTCAGAGTGTGGCTGGCTAACCAGACCATGACGTCACTTCCGGCGCTTTTTTCTCCCTTTTTTTGGATAGGTCGCCATGTTGAGAGTGCCTGTTTTGTCCAATCCTGTTGTTTGTAGCCCCGCCGACCACAGAGGCCACATCAGGGCTGGTGCCAGTTTGTGTAGACAATGATCTCCGTTGTTCAAAGCGCTTTGATTTGTTTGTTTTTACAAGATTCAGCGCTATATAAATTCCATATATTATTATTAATATTATTAAATCAAATAATGCTGGTGTGTAAACAAATATTTGGGTGAGAGAGATTTTATCTATTTATTCTATTTTATTTTTATTTAAATCTTTTATTTCGAGGATAATGGAATAAGCATTCATGTGCTCTTCTTTTTTTACATCCAGTCCCCATGTGTATGCAGTTGTGTACATTTTGTCATCCGTTCCCACCGGCACACAATGGCCTTCTGTTCCGAAAAACGGAACGGGTTTTAACGTGTGCGCAAGATGTTCTGCGAGCGTTCGCACATGGGACCTCGGTTTATAGTCTCATGGGAAGGACTTTTGGAAGGAGTAGAGTCGGTACTGATGTTAACTCCAGAGGAAAAATCCTCTTGAACGGGAATCGAAGTCGGGTCAGCAGAGAGAGAGGGGAGGGAGAGAGAGAGAGAGAGGGGAGGGGAGATGAGAGAGAGGGGAGAGAGGGAGAGAGGGAGAGAAAGGAGAGAGAGAGAGAGAGAGGGAGGGGAAAGAGAGGAGGAGAGATTGGGGAGAGAGAAAAGAGAGAGAGGGAGAGAAAGAGAGAGGAGAGGGAGAGAGGGAGAGAGAGAGAGAGGGAGAGAAGAAAAAGAGAGAGGGAGAGAGGGAGAGAGAGAGAGTGAGAGGGAGAGAAAGAAGAGGGGGAGAGAGAGATGGGGGAGAGAGAGAGAGAGAGAGGGAGAGAAAGAGAGAGAGAGAGAGATGATGGAAGAGAGAGAGAGAGGGGGGAAGAGAGAGAGAGGGAGAGAGGGGAGAAGAGGGAGAGGGGAAAAAGAGAGAGAGAGAGAGATGGAGGAGAGAGAGTGGGGAGGAGAGAGAGAGAGAGAGAGAGAGGGAGGGGAAAGAGAGAGAGAGAGAGATGATGGGAGAGAGAGGGGGGAGAGAGAGAGAGATAGGGGAGAGGAGGGGAGAAAAGAGAGAGAGAGAGAGGGAGAGAAAGAGAGAGAGAGAGAGATGAGAGAGAGAGAGGGAGAGAGGGTGAGAGAAGAGAGAGAGAGGGAGAGAGAGAGAGAGAGGATGGGAAGGAGGAGGAGAGAGAGAAGAGAGATGAGGAAAGGAGAGAGAGGATGATGGAGAGGAGGGGAAGAGAGGAGTTGGGACGAGGGAGAGAGAGATGAGGAGAGGAGAGAGGGAGAGAAAGAGGAGAGAGGAGATGATGGAGAGAGAGAGAGAGGGAGAGAGAGGGAGAGATGAGAGGAGGGGGAGAAAGAGGAAAACGAGAGATGAGAGAGAGGAGAGAGATGGAGGGAGAGAGGAGAAGAGAGAGGGGGTGAGAGAAGAGAGGAGGGAGATGGGAGAAGAGAGAGAGGGAGGGAAAAAAAGAGAGAGAGAGAGAGGGAGAGAGGGAGAGAAAGAGAGAAGAGAGAGGAAAAGGGGAGAGGAGAGGATGGGGAGGAGAGGAGAGAGGAGAGAGGGGAGAGAATGAGAAAAGAGAGAGAAAGAGATAGAGAGAAAAGAGAGGGGGAGAGAGAGGAGAGGGGAGGAGGAGAGGAGAGAGAGGGGAAAAAGAGATTTAGAGAGAGAGGAGAGAAGAGAGGAAGAGAGAGAGAGAGAGAGAGGGAGAGAGGGGTTTTGGGTGGAAGAGAGAGAGGGAAGGGGTGGGGAGGAGAGAGAGAGAAAGAGAGAAGGAGAGAGATGAGAGAGGAGAGAGGGGGGAGGAGAGAGGAGAGGGGAAGAAAAGAGGAAAAGGGGGGAAAATGGGGAGAGAGAAAGAGGGGGAGAGGGGGGGGGGGGGGGGTTTTGGGGGGGGTTTG